>OY284483.1:23835520-24518481 GCA_958336345.1 Dorcus parallelipipedus
TTTTTATTTATGTGTTTGTGTATATATATGTGTTTTAGTCAGGAATCGGCCGCCAGATGTCGTTTTTGTTAGGTCAAAAGTCAGCCGCAAGAGGTCGCGACTTAAATTTTATATAAAGGGGTGTTATAGACAGTTAAGCGCATTTGCACTCGATATGTGATAAGGAGAGGATTCTCCGAGATAAATATCGTAAAGTGCTCTTAACTTGTGGTGTGTGGGTGTAATCTGCTCTAATCTGTAGGTTGCTTTTTTGGCGATTTGTGCATATATATATATATAGGTGCATGCATATACATATATAGGTATATAATTTCTTTTCAGGGATAAATTCAAGCGGTATCAAATAACAGGGAATTAAATGCTTACAGAAGTTCTTTATTCGGGAGAATAAGAACCGCTTTCGGTTATTAGACCAATACTCATTTCCGTTTTATTTGATTTGCATTTTTGGTAGGTTTTGACTGTTAATATTATTGTGGGCGGAGATAATTTTCAATTATTTCTTAAACCACAGTCTCTCTTTTACTAATTTTTAGTGTTAATTTTGTTATTTTTAGATAGTTTTAGTAGTATAGATAATATGATCAGGTAGGTAGGTAGGTAGCTGTTAGATTTCAATGTAGTTTTATATAAATATTAAATTGTACTGAAGATGGCAGCTTAGCTGCCGAAATACGTATCTACGGATATAAAATTATTGTGGGCAGAGATAAATTTCAATTATTCCTTAAACCACAGTCTCCTTTACTATTTTTAGTTAATGTATTTAGGTGAAACATTCACACCAAAAGTTCAATGTTTCTCTGTTGTGCTTTCAGGTGGGATGTTCAAAGGATAAGAGAGCAGCGCCTTATTGAAAAATTAAAGCAGAGGCAAGACAAAATAGGTTCAAATTCCAGAACGGACGATCAAACTGAACCAGTACAATCATTGTGGCCCTCTGCAGATGATATAAAATTTTTAGAAGTTTGTGATAATTTGCCAGTTTCGGCGTTCGGTTATCCTATTCCGAAACTGCAGCCGAGGTATTGTTGTGTTTATTGTAACTTGCCTAATTGCTCATTCATGGATAATTTTCAAATTACAGTGAATTTAATCTTCCTTGGTTAACCAATCCGAATAATACGTTAAGAAAGGCACCAACTAGAAAATCTACGACAAGGCGAAGAGGCACAAAGAGATAAGTAACGATTCATCATTAATCAACACAGAAGCTAGTGATTACCTACCCATGAAAAAATTCTCGAATAAAATAAAATAGTCATTCAAATGATCTCTTTAAAAATAATTTGAAAATTTCAGCATATTTTTTTAATGAGTTGCATAGACTTAAAAACCAGTGAATTAGTGCAAAAAGAGACCTTAATACGTGGAATTTTTTGAATTGTAAAAATGTGTGACGCATTCTTACATGAATGTAATCTATATTTAATTTATTTTTGTATTTACTGTAGTATTACTTTGAAGTTTTTATATTCTTCATCATCTTAAGATTAAGCGAAAAAGTGTGTATATTTCGTATTACTTCGATTGTAAAGATGGCCTTTGGAAATTTTTTATATCCACATTCAAATATTTTCATTTGACTAAGAATGTACATGTTGTGTTCGTTGTGCAGCTTATTTTTGTGTAAAGCAATTTCGTTTGCCCCATGAAAAATATTTATTATTTTACTGATGAATACTGAGATTATCTTTTCTGTGTATTATTGTTTACAGTACTTTGTTGATTGTTTTTTATGTAAGCGTTTGTTTTCTTTTAATTTATTTACTAAACGGCAAAAATGTGACGAAAGTAATAGCAATTGTAATAGTCCTTTTTTTATTTGCGTGTGTTCAAGTTTTGCTTTACGAACCAACATTCTAAAAATGTCTAGAATTAGTCTGTTATCGAAAATGAAAACCCAATATTTCTCGTTAGTACTGTATTTATAATTGCAAAATACGTGAATATAAAATTATTAGTGATTGTTTTTTTTTTTCTTTTTGGATCTACTTAAAAGCCTTGTCCATTTCCCTAGATTTTCATATTTTACAATTTGAATCTTATACAATTCAACATGTCAAAAAGTTCTTTTTAATTTACACAATACAATTATGTATTTGTAAGAAAGTCCATATTTTTTAATCTCAAAATAGAATCAAACGAAATTTAGATTTTTAAGCTTTTCTTGTTACCGTATGTTTCATGTAAATTGAAAACGTCAGGCACATTTATTTTAAATCCTCCAATTCTGTGCCTAATAGGGGAATGAAATGAAGCAGGTTGTGAACGAGTGATTAGATTTTAAAAATATCTAATTAATACCCTCTAGGATAGGCAACTTAAGTTACTTGAGTGACTTAAATAAACGGGACCAAAAGGGGATCTAGGTAGGTGGCAGCACGATAATATTAACAAAGGGGTTGTCACGGTCAGAAAAGAATTCAAAATTTTTAGTCTTCATCTAGCCTTTTCTGAAATCAGAAGGGTTGTTCTTTCCCAAAAATTTAAACACTAGTGATAATAAAATTTATTACCATCAAAATAAAACCATTATTATCAATTAATTTCGGTGATGAGTACACACCCTGGGAACCCCAAAGCGAAATCAATTTGCAACCCTTGAGGAAGATACTTAAAGGTCGAGAGAAGTCCCTGCAAGAGTTTCTAATCGCCTACTAAAGGTAGGAATTAAACTGTACACTATGTCTGTTCATTCGATTTATCTTATGTATCAAGTTATTACGTACATTTTTGTTTTCTTCCTAATATACTTAATTGGTTCTTACGTAAGTCTTTTAATTATAATTAGATACTTAACTTTCGTTCAATTATTACTAGGCAGCGGACGGCCGTTGGGCACGCGAGAGTGGGCTCATGTCGAACGGGCGAAAAATATATCGCCTCTACTAGTTTTTGTATTTTTCGCCCGTTCGACACGTCCACAACTTTGGAGCTCAGAAGAACCCCGATCCTCCGATTAAATCACAGTAATTTTTTTTCTCCCAAGAAAAACTGGTCCGGAAACCTATATTTTTCTGGTGGTGGCAGTGAAAAATTCAAATATAAAATTATTGCTCTTATAAATAAATTGGCAGGGTTCACTCCACGATAACCCCCTGTCAGCTTATAGCTGTCCTGATCAAATTTACATTAAAAAATAATGCTTTATTTTATTGTTAAATGGGAATGAAAACAAATGTCAAATCCACATGTTTCTGTTTGTTTGGAAAAGTTCCCCACTCCAAATACGTCACACTTACGTAGTCCATTATGCTATTATTTAAGTAATAACTAGAGGCCGGTTTTAGGTGAAATGTCTTAGTTTAGTTCTTAAGGTTTTAAAAATATCTCTTCGTTTCGACTCTTTCAAGTCATTTGTCTCTATTCCTAATGAAACTAAAGGCTGTTTTACATTATAACATTTTTTGGTACAAAGTGAGAGAGATAAGCTACCACAGTGAATTCTGATTGGTTGAATTGGCACTTCTCACTCACTTTGTATCAAATTTTAGCATAGTGCAAAATGGCCATAAGAGATATCTTTAAAAAATCTCTAAAACCTTAAAAATTAAACAAAAGCATTTAGCTAAAATCCGGCCTCTACTAATAACGTACATAAATCGGTAATAAAATAATGAATAATTATACAGGGTGAAAAAAATTTCAAACAATTTTTATTATAATTATTTGTCATAATTTGACATTTGCAATTATGCAAATTATTTTTTCTAATGTTATAATCTCGGATTGTGATGTCGTCTATTAGTTTTTTAAAATTACGATATACATAATACGTAGGTATTTTATTTAGTGTATTTTTTCCATATTATGACCATGTAAAAATACTATAGGGTTGTATATTTTTTTCTTCAGGAGACTGCAAGCACTTTGGAGCACTTTTAATAAATAATTAAAGACTGCCCTTTTCTCACGGAATTGCATATCGCCAAGCAGTTAATAGCGAATAATTTAAACATTTAAAATATTCCTTGTATTTGTTTAAATAAAGTCATTAATTAATCTTTCATAATAAAAGCACGAAGTGTTTCAAACTCTCCAAACATCAAACTTTTTATATAGACGTAAAGAGAAGGACTGCTATATATAGGGTGTTTACGGTTTTCTCTGTATCCTTTTAGGGGGCCATAGTACACCTCAGAAGGAGTCGATAAACCTTAAAACGCCTTAGTAAAAGTCGTCTCATAAGCGAGATAATATTTTTTTTTATTTTTTACATTAAACGATTAATTTGTTTTAAACTCTAGTAATCTACTGCTTAATCAGCATTGTCCATTACAATAAATGTTTGAAGTTATCAGTGTTATCACTATGTTGTTGCCTACAAAGTCTTGTTCGGCGTACTCACGACTCCACATACCGTGCAAGGCCCAAACCTTGTTGACGAATTTTTAGTCAAAAAAAGATTAGTAAAATAGAATTACTGATAACAACTTTGCCTGTCAAATAACAAACGTAATAACAATTAAACAATAATTTTTTCAACTGCCGAAGATTACTTTTACTGTGTAATGTAAAAAATAAAAGAATTATTATCTGGCTTATGAGACGACTTTTGCTAAGGCGTTTTAAGGTTTCTCGACTCCTTCTGAGATGTACTATCGCCCCCTAAAATGATACATGGGAGACCGTAAATACCCTATATACAGCAGTCCTTCTCTTTACGTCTATACAACGTAATACAGTATCAATTTCGCCAGAAGAAAATGTAATTGTAATTTAGAAAAATTTAGTCGATGACGTCACAGTCTGAAATTATGGCATTATAAAAAAAATTAAAAACGTCAGTTTGTGGAGATATTAGTCATTTAACTATTGTTTGGAACTCCTGTTTATGAAATATAATGAAGGCTCTGCCATCGACTTTCCTTACATTTTATTCACCCTGTATAAGAATCTCAGGTGGTACGTAAGTCATTAAATAAGTAACACTTCCTAACAAAGTCAATGAATATTAACAGTTAAAATTAAATTGTTTGGATAGTTTTAATTATAAATATTATGTTTTAAATTCTACACTTCAGGATGTACAGGGTTTTTGTTTATATTCTGAACGGTACCTACACACTTTATTATTAAACATACCAAAAAATGTTAAATAGGAATAGGAATAGTTTTAGGAATTTACCCAAACCGCCAGAATATACTAAAAACAAAAACAAATGATGATCGGAAACCTAACAAATGAGTATCAACTTTGTTATTTTAAATGGAACACTCAGTATATTTTTTCGAATTAACAAACATATTTTCCTCCTAATTACAACAATATGTAGTTTGCCTATATTTGATTTCATAACTTATGCAATATTTAAGTTTGAAATTATTATTGTTTTGACATATTTTGATAAATTTATTTTATATAATACGTTTATTTGTCTTAGTTGTTAGTGTTTTGTCTTACAAAATGTCCCAGATGAGCAGTCTTTTAATTATAATTAACACTTGTTACATAATAAAATTTTTATTAATCAAAGTAAATTAATTTTTTTTAATTTCAAACTTAAATATAGCAAAAAGTATGAAACCAAATATAGACAAACTACATATTTTTGGAATTAGCAAGAAAATATCTTTCATAATTACAGAAAATATACTGAGTGTTCCATTTAAAATAACAAAGTTGATCCTCATTTGTTAGATGTCCGATCGTAATTTGTTCCTTTTTTTAGCAAATTCTGGCGGTTCTGATAAATCCCTAAAACTTTTGTATTTATAATTTTTTTGTATGTCTAATAATAAAATATGTAGGTACCGTTCAAATTATAAACAAAAACCCTGTACAACAATCCGCCAAATATTCATACCACGCGATTCTACATTAAAAAGTATGCAAAAAATAGGTGCATATAAACCATGAAATAAATTAGTTATCTAAATAGTTTTTGTCATCTTTTTCCTGGTATACAATTTACATTTTATTCTAGCAAGTACCTTTCGCAGCTCTATAATTCATTAGGTACCTCATAGAATATCTAATTCATTTCAGTTATTCTCTCTCCCAAATAACGAATATTCCACGTCTTTACTGACTTGAAATTATCTAAATAAATAAAAGTCAAATTTTCAGTTGTGTGTTGCTTATTAATGAAAAATGAAAAACCAATAAGAAACATTGTGTCCAATAGCTTATCGTACTATCGAAAAAAAAATTTCAACTGAGACATGGGCTTTACACCTGCTAATAATAATCGAAACTGAAAAAGACTCGTTATTTTTCATTTGAAAAAAAGCAATTTTTCATTTTTTTAAAACGCAAACATATTTATTAATAATTATATAAACAAAATGCAACAACAAACAATAATAACAAATTAAAAGCATTTCCTATGTACGATAACCGGTCCACATTCCTCATACTCCTGCTTCGAAATCCACATCTGCTGGAACGTCGTCAAACTAGCCAAAATACTACCCCCAATCCACACCGAATATTTCCTCTCAGGTGGTGCGATGATTTTAATTTTCATGCTGGCAGGCGCCAGGGCGGCCATTTCTTTCTGAATCCGATCGGCAATTCCAGGAAACATTGTACTTCCCCCGGATAACACAGTGTTAGCATATAAATCCTTACGAATATCCACGTCGCATCTCATGATCGAGTTGTAGGTGGTTTCATGAATACCGGCCGTCTCCATCCCTATAAAGGATGGTTGGAACATCGCCTCTGGGCAACGGAAGCGCTCGTTTCCTATGGTAATGACTTGGCCATCTGGTAGTTCATAGGATTTTTCGTGGCAATTCGTCGACGATGATTTCACAAGTTCGTTGTCGAAATCCAGGGAGACGAAGCAAATTTTTTCTTTTAGGTCACGAATGATTTCCCTCTCTGCTGTTGTAGTGAAACTATAACCACGTTCCGTTAGGATTTTCATCAAGTAATCGGTTAAATCTCTTCCGGCTAAATCCAATCGCAAAATCGCATGTGGCAAAGCATATCCTAAAAGTGCAATTTATTTATTATTTCAAGCTAATAATATTCATCAGCATATAAAGTTGCTTTGAATGAAATCGGGACTACTGCGACACTTTACCTTCATAGATGGGTACTGTATGTGATACACCATCTCCAGAATCCATGACGATTCCAGTCGTTCTTCCACTGGCGTACAAAGATAAGACGGCTTGAATTGCAACGTACATAGCTGGCGTGCCGAAAGTTTCGAACATAATCTGAGTCATCTTCTCCCGGTTAATTTTGGGGTTGAGGGGTGCTTCCGTTAGAAGAACGGGGTGTTCTTCGGGAGCGATGCGGAGTTCGTTGTAAAAAGTGTGATGCCAAATCTTCTCCATGTCGTCCCAATTGCTGACGATGCCGTGCTCGATGGGGTACTTCACAGTTAAAACACCCCTCTTAGTTTGGGCCTCGTCTCCTACGTAAGAGTCCTTTTGGCCCATTCCAACCATTATGCCCTATACAACCCCGAAATGTGTTACGTATTTGTAAATGTTGTTGATGTGGATGCTACTCACTTGGTAGCGCGGTCTTCCAACAAGACTTGGAAAGACAGCTCTGGGGGCGTCATCCCCTGCGAATCCGGCTTTGCACATTCCAGAGCCGTTGTCGACTACCAATGCGGCTAATTCATCGTCACACATTTTGTCAGTTCTGATAAAAATGAAAATGATTTTATTTATTGTATTTTAAGCCCTATACTACTTATAATATTAATGGATAACATAATTAAAGAGAATGCTGCCAAAGTAAAGCAAATAGAAGTGGGCTACAAGAATCTACAGAGAGTGTGCATTTGCCGATGACGTGGTCATATTCGCTATAGCAATGAAAAGGATTTACAAAACAACTTAAATATATGGAAAGAGACGCTAGATAAAAACAACTTAAAAATAAATGTCAACAAAACGAAGGTAATGGTAATAACGAATAGTAAGCATAAAGAAACAAACATACGGATAGACAATAATAAAATAGAGCAAGTAAAAGAATATTTGGGAGTAATAATAGACGAGAAAGGGAACCAGGAAAGAGACATTGGAGAACGTGTGGAAAAAGCTTCTTGGGCATATAATACCATGTGTAAGGCAATCGTTAAGAAGAAAGAAGTATCGAAGAAGACCAAAATGAAAGTTTATAAAACCATTTTCCAGCCCATTGTATTGTTTGGAAGTGAGACATGGAACCTTACAAACAGCATGAAGAGGAGAGTTCAAGCTGTGGAGATGATGTACCTACGAGGAGTAAGAGGGGTAACAAGAAGGGATCGAATGAGGAATTAAAAAATAAGAGAACTAGAAGTTAAAGCTGCAGTAGAAATAGTAAAAGAAAGACAATTAGGATGGCGGGGACACTTACAAAGATTAGATAATACTGGGGACGTTAGGAAAATATGGGAAGCTAGGACTCAGGGTAAGAGAAGCAGGGGTAGACCGATGGTGACGTGGAACAATGCTATCACGAGGATCCTGGAAAAGAAGAATTGACGTGGAACGAAGCAAAAATATTGGCAATGGACAAGAAAGAATGGCGGAAGTTTGTGCACAAAGTGTAGATATAATCCCGACACCTTACGGTACCAGGGAAAATGATTTTATGAAATTTCGATTGAAATAAAGTCACCAAATCTAGAGACAAAATCACTAAATTGGCAACACTGCGAACGTTATCTTTCAAGAAAGCCAGAGGCTAGGAAAAGAGAGCAAACTCTACGGTTACAATGTAAATAGGTAACTAAATAAAATTTCATAAATAAAAACAATGAGAGTGAAAGTTTATAATTTAGTGCCTTTAAATAAAGTAGGTATTTAAACTAAAATGATAATAACTAAGGAGAAATAATAATAAAATAAATAATACGAACAAAAAACTCTGAAAGGAGTACAAACCATTGACTAAAATGTGGATAAATAAAATCGCATAAAAATTACATTTTAGTTGATTTGGGGCACAACTAAAGTGTTGAGAGCTAATATTGATTCGCCCTTTTACACCAGTTTAAGTAATTCCTTCAAAAACTTTTTATTTATGCAAAAATATTCCAAAAAACTATTCGTTTTCTTCAGTAAAAATTTAAATGTAATACACAGTTGTAATTCTGATTAATTAAATTAATTATCAAATACCTAATAAGTCATAAAAAATTTCTAAGACTAGTTATTTATTCATCTAGTAAATCGGTCGCAGCTGCACTACTGAGTAACTAGCTTAAAGTGCCTCCTTAAGAAGCTTTAAGAAAACTAACCAAGTTGTGGTACAATGTTGGGTTTGCAAATAATATTCTTAATTACCATTTTTTTAAATTAATTTAATTAAATGAAACTTATCGTCACAAACAGAAGAAGGAGTAAAAATAGAAAAAACTAACTAAAAACAAAAAACCAAAGTCCTTGTGATTTAAATAAAACTAAAAAGACATTATCAAAACAATTATAAAAAAAAACACTTGAATCTTGTATTTAAAATATAACAATAATGCTTATATGTATTTTAATTGTAAAACATCAACCTATAAAAAAGGAAATTAAAGACTCTCTACAAAAAAGAAAGTAAACACAAAGACAAATACTAAAGCTATTTATCTAAAACCTAACGCAAAATTTAATGTAAGTATAAATTTAAAAACAATACTAGATTTGTTAATAATTAACAAACGACTGTGTGTCGCATTTTTATATAAAAAAAAATTATGTTGTAAGTCTCCAAGTTAAGTACATACACGGTGGTAATAAATCCCAACCAGGGTTGCCATTTAAAAAATTAATGACGACGTCACAACGCAAAAACTAAAGATTTTTGCACTAGAATGTGTCTTTTTAAAATAAAAAATTCACCAGTTTCAGGATTTTCCAAAAAAGCATTAAATAAACAAATTATGAGCTTCGTGCGAGACTTTATCATCACTCTGTTTATTAGGAAACAATACAATTGATTTGAACATTGGAACTTGAGGCACTTAAGAAATATTGAAAAAATTTGACTGCGAAAGTTAATACATATTTTTTCTAGTTTTCCTACATGAGCAAGATTTCTAAAAAAATGTCGATATTAAAATTAAGTAACTAATAATGAATGAATTAATTAAATACATTCCCGAATATCTACTGTCATTCTTCAAACTAGAAAAAGAAATACTTAGGATATTTAAATTTTAAGTCAAAATTTGTTGCACCATTTTCTTTCCATCCTCCCAAGATTTAACAGGTTAACAAAAACCGAACTTTTCTTCAATTTACTTTTCGGCAATTTTCACGGCAATTAATTTAATTAAATTTCTAACTACAAAAGCAACCTGACCAACTTTTACAGTGGGAAAATTACAATGAATCAGCCGTAAAACTAAGTATCACTGCACGTGAGATGAAGCGTTCTCTTTTGCCTTCTGTTACGACGATAATTTCTTGTATTACAATGTGCTCTTTTTATTACGTTAATTAAACAAATTAATCTTGTGCTTTCACAGAAAATTAGTATTTAAATACAAATGTACTCATATGTAGGTAAATTGAGTTAGAAGTTATTTTATGTTAAGAAAATATAATAAAATGGGAACTACTACTACTACGGTAATTTTATTACAAAATGTATGTTTTATTTACTGTTTTGATTCAGAATTTATTGTTTATGTCAATGACATCAATTATTTTATTTAAGTGGGAGGCGTCTTACTTTAAAAAAGTTCTGAAAATCTATGATTTCTTAAATGGAAACCTTTGTGTACACAAATTTTATTGAACCTAGGTATTAAAATTTTAGATCCTGTTAATCTGGATGAGCAATCCTTTTCCAACCTGTTAGCGCGCTTAATGAGCGTTCAAATTAAGTTTTACCGGACACCAGCTGTAATGTTCACTGAACGCGACCTCACCGTTATAAAAAAAAAACTCCTTCTGCACTATCGTAAACAACAACAAATCTGAGGCGTCTTCGTTCTGTTGACTTCACTAACTCAGAAGATGGTCTTCTATTTCTTTTATAGTCGGCGGCCCCACTTTGTCGACTTTCTTTGCTTTTACGTTTGATTTGCAAAAATTATAACGTTCCTGTGCCACATACATGCAGAATAAAAGCGCCATGGGTCGTTGATGTTAATCGAAGTGAGCAGAAAATAAATTTGCCAAAATTTAATTTCGATGTACGGATAACGAACTGGTGCGCATTTACAGGAAAATGCATAAGTTTATAAAGGAATTAAACAGAAAATGTAAATAAATCAGATAAATAGATTGTACGTTTTTCTCTAAAATGAAAATTCCAAAACCAAGAACACTTTTCTAAAGCTTTTTGGGCAATCGTCTTTTACCATAAAAAGATAAACAGACAATGAACTAATTTATTTATACAGGGGGTCTCATAACGTATGGAGGAGATTAATAGGTTAGTCAGAGGAGATCAAAATAGAGCTTTTTTTCTTAATACGCTTTTGTCCAAAATCTAATAACAAGAAAGTTACAGCAGTTTATTTTCTTATAAATTTACGGCCACTTATTGGCTACCGCTGAAATTTCAATAGTTTTCACATTCCCAAACAAACATATTTCTTGCACATACAGATAGTTTGCTGTTACTTTAACTTTAAAATATGTACCTACCCAATAAAAAATTAATGGCAAAAATAGCACATATAGATAAAACTTATTTTACAAAATAAAATAAACTTTAAAAATTTATCAAAATCAAAACATTCACAAAAGGTACTCAAAATATACATAGCCCCTGCATTAAGAACAATTGTTTTCATAACTGTTCCTATGGGAACAAACTCATACTTAAAATTAACTTGTGATTGAGAAACCGTACCTTAAAGGATTGACATTTAAGTAAATTTCTACATCAACTTCTGGTGTTCTAGTTTTATTTTAATTGGTCAGTGGCTCTCAACAATACGAACAGCAATTTTTGGGCACTAAAAGAAAAAATTAAACAACCATAACTTTCATGTTACTAATTTTTTATTAATTTTTTTAACTAAACATTGTTCAACTAACTCTTGGGTGCCCCAAATTTGAATTTAAAATATAATTTATTACTACAGTTAGTTACGATTGCTTGTTAATTAATTTAACTTTAACTTTCTTTTTATTGAGTTTTCATTAAAAGTTTATTAAGAAAAAAGCTTTACTTTGATGTGTCTTAACAATCCTTTCAGTCACTACTATACGTTCTGAGACACCCTGTATAATTCTCTGTTAAAAAACTCCAAAAAAAAACAGAATAATGGTTTGCAAAATATAATCTGGTAAAGTAGTAAAAATACAACTTCATGTTTACTTTTAATTAATAGATATTCAATATTCTTCATTACAAGCTTGATCAATTAGTTTCATAATTTCAATTTTAACACGTCGCTTCTTTGCCGGCCACAAAGTCCTGAAGTCCGGCAAGACGCTTTTGAAGAAGTCCATATCAGGATCACAGTCTTGCTCCTTGGAGCTGGAATACTCGGCAACGACTTTGCTTAAATTGGCTAAAGCCGGTGATTCACTTCTGCGTTCTCTCTTCACGGGCTTGGAACAACTTGATGTTACTGTATACTTAGTCTCGGTGACATTCTACACTCACAAACCAAAAAAATAAGTTTTGGGAACGTGTTAAATAAATTAACTCACTTCGGTTTCTTCCTCGGGACTCATCAGTTCCGTATCGTCTAGTGATGAGAGATAATCACACAGGCCGTCTCCTTCTGAATTGTCGTTGGAAGTCGATGAGTTTTCTTTTTGCTTCTTTGGTTTGATGAAAGGTTGTAAGAAGTGAAGGTGATCTGCGAGGTAATATGGTGTTTTGGATTTTCCTCCAGCTTCGCTCGTCAGAACATTATTCAAATGGCGTAGATAACTTGATCTTATGTTCCTCCAACGTTCTTTGCATTTTGTCTCTGTGATACAATGAGAGAAAGTTATGGAACAATTAATTAAAAAGTAAAAATATCTAAATATCTGAAGAATATACATGTGTCTCATAACTAAAGTCTCCAAATAAAAGGTCCGTTTATCCGCCCAGTTGTACAGTGTGAGCATATGAAAATATGAAAATCAAAGCCACGTGATCAGTTACGTATGCGTTTCTGGTTTCTATCTTTGTCAGTATTGAACAAAATATTAAATATGGCTTCTTTATGGTCAGTAGCGTGCAAGTGTGTTTGTTGTGTTTAGTAATTCTTCCTTTCCATTTCGTACACTTATTTTAAAATCAGTTATTTTCTAAGCTCAGTTGTTATCGTCAATTTTAGATCAAGGTAATCATTAAGGTAATGATTAGTTAATGATGCATTTATTTCTAGATTAAATTTTCAAGCTAATTTCATTTTACGCCACTGGAAAAATATTTCAAACGCATTACAGCCTATTGGAAACAGCATAGCCAACCATGCCTATACGGACAAGTCATGTGGCTTTGATTTTCATTTACTTACACTGTATACTACTCACTGCTCGCGCTGATGCGCTGTAAACCACAATCGGTCGATTGGTTAAGTATTCAGTGCCGTTTACGGCTATATGACACATAGGTTTTATTTAATAAACAAATATTTAGTTTTTTTTAATATATCGTACCGTCAAAAATACAGCAAATAAAAAATAAAATGTGATAAAGTTGGTCAAAATATTCTTATCAATATTAATTGCTTTTGTCCAAAACCCAATAACAAGAAAGTTACAGCAGCTTAAATATACGCCCACTTATTGACCACATTTAAGTAAATTTCTTCATCAACTTGTTACCTTGTTAACTTTTATGTTACAAATTTTATTAATTTTGTTAACCAAACATTGTTCAACTAACTCTTAGATATCCCAAATTTGAATTTAAAACGTAATTTATTACTACAATTCGTAAATTGTTTGTTAATTAACTTAACTTGCTGTAACTAGCTAATTCTCAAGTTTTTATTAAAAGTTTGTTAAGGAACAATATGTATGTTATCCGTATGTAATCCGTATGTCATGAGACACCTTGTATAACGAATTAATATGGCACATTTTTAAAATTAATTTCTCACTTGAACATTTTAAAAAAACAATTTTAACTAAATAAGAATCTGGGTAAACGAAGTAATTCTAAATGTAAATGATTTACTGTTCATAATTACAATTAAACACATTAATTAGTTTCAGTTTAGAATTTTATTTTTTATTTTATTTTATGTAGGTATAATGGCTATTATTATTATTATTATTATGAGTATTTACATTAAAAACTGTATTTAGAGGTTAATTTTGTTACGTTAAGTTATTGTGAACGCTGTTTAAGTGGTGTAATGTAATTTTTAAAAGGAGAATTAACAGCATATTTAATAACCGTACGTCATATTTTCACATTTTAATCCCACTTTTCACTTATTTCTCTGTTATTAAAAGAGACATCTGGCAATAAATAAGGCAACTGACTTCGGAATAAGCAAACGGTTTGTGACAAATGTTCAGTTTTCGAATTTTGTTAAATACTCAATAGATGTCACTACTATTTTTAGAGCTAATTAAAGCTGGTTCTTGTCCGATCACAAAATCTTTTAAACGGACACTAAATAGAGCGTAAAACACTTTACGTTTGGGAAGTGAAAAAATATATTTTTTTTCACTTCCGAAGAAGCTATCAAACGATAGGAAACGTAAAATGTTTTGTGCGCTATTTAGTGTCCGTTTAAAAGATTTTGTGATACTATTTTTAGATCGTTCGTTCGTTCCTCTCATTGGTTATCTGGAGAGATCTATTATCTGTGTCTGAACTTAAAGTCAGATAATCCGATATAATTTTTAATAGGCTTTAGAATGAAAACATTAACAAAAACATAAAAATATTATAAAAATTGTTCAAAGTGTCCGCCCTGATGACGAATACAATGTTCACATCGATTATTAAAGAGTTGTAGACTTGCTGAAAAATTTGTCCTGGATATCCTGAAAGGCATTAAAAACTCTTTCTGTTAACTGTTCTATCGTATTTCTTTTTAATTTTCACACTCAGATAATTCCGAAACTAAACAAAATTTGAAAATTTTTTAATCTCTCATTTTAACTTAAGATGAGATTATGTACATGAGATTTAATTTTTTTCAACTGTTATGAAACACCCTGTATACCTAATTTAATATGTAATTAGATAAATTTGTTGTTTTCGCGAAATTTATGAGATATAACAGGCTAAGATATATGCACTTCTGAAAATTCGCTTATTATAATGTGAAACATTTCATTTCTTTATTACAAACTTTATAAAATTGTATTTGATTGGTGGCTTCAGTTTCGCGCCTCGAATATTTAAATTTAGTCCGCTCACGTTTTCACGAGTTCGTAACTCACGTCGCAATATTTTCCCGAGCTCGAAAGAGCGTCCAGGACATTACCTGACACCTGCAGCTCCTTAGCGATTTCCTTCCAGGCCACCTCTTTTTCCTTGCAGTTCGAGTAATAAGTGTCGGTAAAGTCGTAGAGGTAGGTGAATTTTTTTACTGCCTGGACTAATCTTAAATTGAGATCCATTTCGTCCATGATGATCACAACACTGACACGCAACGTGAGACAGCGCATGCCGTGTTGCTGACCTTGTCGCATGTGTTGTGCTGCTTCGGGTTCACATCGACCGGTTAAACACATCAAGGGCACATCGTATTTGTGTGAGAGACCCAAATGGAATTTTATGCTGCATTGTTAAAAGTTATACGCACAAGAATAACTGTAAAGAATTCGAATTTGAATAAATAAAATTAAAAATTGAGATGATACAGGGTGGCACATTAAAATGGCAAAGTTCAATAACTCAATTGTGATTTGAAATACACTAAAAAGTTGCCTATAAAAGTCGTAATCATTTGGCTTTGGCTTTCTAGAACTTCATACCATAACATGATGCGTCTACATTTTGAATTCGATATGTTCGAGAAGCACTTGGAAAGAAGATAAAAGAAATCGAACAATGTAAATTTTCAACAATTGCCCCCAAGTTTTCCATGATTTATAATTAGCTACAATTATACAGGGTGATTCGTGATTCGATTTATTATAGAGTACTATGTAACTAGAACTAGTTTTTGAGATATTGACATTTAAATGTAAAAAATAGTACTTTTTGGTATTTAATAGATCAGATGTTTATTACAATTAGATTTTTAAACGTTTCAGTAACATTACATAACCTGTCTGGATCAGAAAGTAGTATTCATTTTGAAAATATTCCTATTATTTTGTACAAGGTGATTCAAAACGCGGATGCTTATTTTACTCGGTTATTTTAAAGGAACATCCTATATATTATTATTAAATTCAATACGTCTTTGACTAAGCTTTGCAGGAATATAAGGTTCAGTATGTGTTACATATCAAACTTACTCACAGTAAGGCCCGGTTTTTCAATATCAAGTTAAACTGTAACTTTCGGTTTATTTCCATAGCGACAATTGTGTTCTTATGGGAGTAAACTGAAGGTTAAAGTTAACATGCGATTGAAAAACCGGGCCTAAGACTTCCGATTCTAAAAACAGCATTCATTCCACCTTCCAACTTTTTTGTTTGTTTATAATATCGTTGATTTTAATTAGAAAATCTGTACTTAGTCTGTTTGTACATAGTTGTTAGTCTGTTAAAAATGATACTCATTTGATTTGTAACATAAAAAACGGGGAAGTTCATTTTTGTTTACATAATGCATAAAAAATAACTGAACAGCTTCGATCATAACGAAACATGAAATTGAAACTAACTCATTCCTTTCTTTGTGGAAAGTTGAATATTCCCGACAGAAATTCCTTGCATTCATGATTTTCATATAAACTTTTAATAAAACAAACGCGTTGAGGTGATGGCGTAAATAATCATATAGAAGAGCTCATTTCATTTGTTAATATTTAAATTTAACTCTCACGTTATTTTTCCTGTTGTAGTGAAACTTAATTCTTCGAATTTAATACTTCTTTACTTTCAGGCGTTATTTATTGCTACAAATGCAATCTAAGTTTCCAATTAAATCTGGCAAAAATTAAGAAAAATAATTGTAGTCACCTCTCAGGAAGGTGAAGATTTTTCAGTTACTCAAACTTCTCGCATTAGATGTTCTGTTATATCTTACATTAAATAATTAATTATTGCACGTTTTGTAAGTATAATGACCAATTAAGGAACTGTCTTGCTCTTAATTAATTCAGTTCTGGTAAACGCTCCAATTAATTTCTGGCCAAATTAGTTCGTGTTTAACATATGTGAATGCGTTATACCGCTCTGAGGTTCTATATTTTTAGATGTCATTCTAATTAATGTGGGTAATATATCTTGCCCAAGATATGAGTTTGATTTCAAAAAGGTATGTGATAGTAGACTGGAAGAGTTTGCATGCACACTCTTGAATAGACCGACAAAAAGAAAACTGACGAAAGAAAACACTTCCCAGACATGAGAAAAATGTTTAAAAAAATTCTATACAACAATTTAGAATTAATAAAAAATTTATCCGGCATGCACGTTACACCCATATACTGGGTGATCTATGACGTCGGGGAGAAACTTCACCAATTGATTCCTATGAGTAATTCAAACAAAAACTTCTAATAGACATGTATCCGATAATGCTTTTTAACGGAAGTGGAACCCTTCAAAGTTTATTACATGTTGAATGTTTACAACTTCAAGACGATGTTAAGATACTAATTTCTGTTTTCATAGGTAACAAATGAAATACGAAATAAGCCTACTGCTATTGCTTTGATTGATTGACGTTATATGTTATAAACTTTGAAGCGTCAAACTTCCGTTAAAAAGCATTATCGGACACTTGTTCATTAGAAGTTTTTTGTTTGAATTACTCATAGGAATTAACCAGTGAAGTTTTCCCCGACGTCATAGATCACCCAGTATAAGACGAGAACCAACAGTTTGCATCTTTAAAAGCGTGCAATAAACGTTTATGGTGTTACGCAGAGAATCACCTAACCGTGAAATGTGAAATGGCACAGCTGATTCATCGTAGAAGTGTCTGCTAAGAGATTAATTAAAATCAATTACGTTTTCAAAAGTGAAATACTTACGTCGAAGCGAACAATAATTTACGACAGGTAATTCCGTCGCTTTAATAAATGACACACCGAACTCACGTATTGATTATTGAATTTTGTTAGACTTTGTACAAATTTGCGTTAATAAATAGTCATTGAATGCCGCACACAAAACGACAACATATTAATTAACAATCCAAACAGATTACGAATGTGTTTACTGGTTATAAAGTTTTAAATCTCGGTCGCCAAAATGGCGACGATTTTAATATTTCGGAGACATTATTACTATTTTGGCGATTGACGACCAAACTGACGAATCTTTAGAAAATTGTGGCGATTATTGGCAAGTCCATAAGCATTTATTTTCTCGAGTTACGTCCTGTCAAGGGTTAACTCTCGAATGGAGTAATATGCGTGCCGCCAAGAATAATAAGTCGCTACCGTGTTAAAAATTGGGGAATTTACTCACCTATGCCACCCTATGCAATGAGTCGAAAGTGTTTTTTAGAAAATGGAAGAACGCTGCCATGTCCAAGGGCGGAAGGATGCAGATAAATTAATATTGTTTTAAATAACTAGTAAAAATAACTTTGTTCTAGGATAGTTAATAAAAGGAGAAAATAAGAAGCGTTTTGTAAAGTTTATAAAATTTGTCTAACACAGTGTATATTGTATAGTTCTGATTCTGACATATTATTCTGAAAAGGATGAAAAGGTGACAATAATCATGCAATTTTAGAATTAGAAGCTTGATGATTTATGTATCATCTCCATTTACAGGTATGTATACATGATGTTTTTTTTGCAAAACTGTCTTTTAGAAATATTAAAAATTTCCGTATGTTACAGATAGATGATAGACGTTGTACATAGAATTTAAGTTTAATTTTTGTAACCGGTTATTCCAAGCAACAAAGATTCACGCATTACAAAAAATATTATAGTGCAATTTCCGTAAGTTGGTAAAGAAAATTGCACTGCTCCGACACCTCAGCGGGTTGGGAGTGGGGATCTTTTGCTCCTCCTTGGAGAAAACAATCTTTAACTGATGACTTTTTTTTTGTTTAATGATCAAAGGAAAAGAATAACAAATAGACATCAATATTCGGAAATTCGCTTCATTTAATAAACTTGAATGTTATTTAATTGGTACATAACAAAACAACAAAATATAATACGTAAAACAAGCGTACTTATAGTAATTGACGGATTGTACAGAAATTACTGTACCGTTCAGATCTGCACGGCTCACAACATAAACAAATGGTAAGTATCTTAGTATTTCATCAAAAATATTTCAGTGAATAAGAAATAAATAAATTATGAGCTTAGCTACACAAAGGTAATTATGTTTTTTTTTCCTTTTTTTTAAATTAATAATAAAGATTTTACTTTTAGCTCCCGAAAATGGAGGACCCAAAGAAAAAAGGTAAACAAAAGAAAATCGAACTTATCTTAATCCAAAAAGCAAGTGTACGATCGTCCGTGTAAGTCGACCACAGCGGCGTTTCCAAAATTGTGACCGGCTTTAGCCATAAGCGCTCGGCGAAACCAGTAGCCAGTTTCGTGAGAAGAAAATCGGTTGAGGGACAAATCCCAGTTTCCAAAATAATAAGATGCCCACCGAAGAGAAGGGCGTTTCAGCACCAAATAACAAAAGGAACCTGAAATATTCCACTCCTATAAGTAAATCTAACAAAAACGACCCCAAATAAAAAAACAAATACTTGTATTTACAAATTATCAAATAAAAGGACAAGATAATTATTATACCTGGTGTTGTTGGTTCCTCGTCGTCTGAAATAGTGATGAAACTTCCAAAACCTCCTAGGGAGTCGCACGTTAATTGAATCCCAAAAAAAACGTGCGTTAATTAATTCCTGCTTCCTTAATCCCACCTAGGGTCGATTAAATGATTCTTAAACCTCCACTTAAATGCAACTCAACTAAATATCATGAAATCGTTTCACAAGATGCAGGAAAACTGAAGCAACATGCACACCTTCAGACGGAAAATTAGTAATGAATCCAACGCCGAAATCAATCACCGCGGAGCGAAAAACGACCCAGAAGAGTAAGATCGCCAGGTACAAAAAGTTACCGGGCAAGACAAACAAGCCGTAGATTGCGATAAATTGAAACTGCTCGCGTTTAGGAATTTTTAAATAATAATTCAACGAGAAAGGTATACAGGGTGAAATAAAATTATTAGTTTCAAAAATAGAACGTAACATTTTTTTAAAGAATGTTGTTCTTGTTTTCTATACAGTGAAACCTCTCTTAGGCGCACTGTGACCAGCAAACTTGTCCCCCTAATAGAGAGATATAAATGTAAATTACATAAACGGGGAATTGAAAACTATCCCACTAAGGCCCAGCTTTACCTACAGTAGTGGAATAAGGACGGAATAACTGTTCGCCGAATATCCTTTAATGTTCCTCCATATCTACGTCACACCTATGTAAGTACGTCACATTATTGTAAGAAAAACGTGGTCAAGAATAACCGTTTGAGTTGGCAATAGAATTAAGAACATTTCTTTATTCGGATATTTGCCACTCTGCAACCGGATGTGCAGCTGAAATAAAAAAATTGGCAAATACAAAAAAAATCGACACTTTGTTTCAATATTTTCATTGTGTGAAAACGTATTGTGTATTAAAAATAGGTTAGAATTATAGAACTGTATGTCAGTTTATAGGTAAATTGGTTAATTCTTTTTTAAAGGTACCATTGCTATCATAAAAAAAACTAGGTCAGGATTTTAAGCTGTGTAAAACTGCTACCGACCATAAATTTTAAATTATTTGAAATAAATGGTCTCTCATTGTCAATCATGTACAGTAAATAATGTTTTAGCTGCTTGCGTAGAAAAGAGTGTCACAGTTAGACAAGTTGCTCAGAATTTCAGCGTTAACAAAAATACAGTTACTGACTTGACAGCAAAGTAAGATTCAACATAATAAAATAATGGAAACATATGACTACTGGTTTTAAAAGTTGTCCTAGTTTTTTATGATATCGATAGTATGTGTGTATCTATACAGCCTGTTTCAATGAAGATGCACCAAACTCGGTATGTCGGTAGATATTGTGAAAAAATATAAAAGTTTTCTATAATTTTTCTTTCTTAAATCGAGGAAATCGAAGGGAAAACAAAGTCGCATATTTTTAGGATGAACTTTAAATGAAAATGAATGGATTGTTACGCATTCTCATACGAATCGCTTTATTGGTTTATTACTCTAGCTAGAATGTCGCCCCAGCTGATTCGGCAAAACACAAAACATTGTGGTTGTAGGAAATCAATAAAAATAATAATTAGTCGTTTATTTTCGATTCTCCATTTAATACGAATTTTCTAATTGTTAGTTGAAGAATTTTAGGATTGTTCAAACATTTAGTAGTTTGCGCTTATTTAAGAATTTATTAAATTCACATTTCATGAAATCGTTCGTAGAAATTTAGCGCCCAAGTGCCTGGTTTTACCCAAAACATTTCGTTCGCCGTATCCCAATTAAGGATTTTATGGTATTTTTGTGTGTATAGCAGAAAGGAGGCATTTTTGAACATTTCTTGTAATAATAATAACGTAATAGTAATGTAATAAAAATAAATGTTTTTATTTTTAAGATTCGACAAATTTTATTTGTCAATGCGTTCGAAATGCACATTTTTGCATAGCCCCCACATGTAATTTATTATTAAATTAAATAAGTTTAAATATCCACGCGATTTCACAGCTGCTGCTGCAGCTGAATGAAACAAAATCTAGCCATAAATTTCTTCGCTGTAACTTTATTGTCCCCTGCAGCTGTGTGCCATTCATAAAGCAATTTAGATCGCCGGCTTGGTTTCACATTCCGCGGCGATAAAGTATTTCAAGAAACATCGGCTCCAAATTATGCAAATTTCAAGTTGCTCCGATTAAAAAATTTTATTAAGATACCACGCGATCATTTAAATTTACAATTAGAGTAGGCTATGAATTTTGAATTAGATTGGCAACACTAACTGTTGACAGCTTAATTTGAGTTTGAAATGTCAAAGTGACGCTTCAAAATGTTTAATTAATTGCCGGAGGTGAACACTTTGAACGTTTGCCATAGTTGGAACTAAAACTATTTCACTTCCTTTAAATTAAAACGATTGAACCCGATGAGAATTCTATAAACGTCAAAATATTTACATAACCTCTAATCTACACAGCGTCGATTGGCAAAGTGCACAACCGTATTAAGAAAAGCCCGCCTACTTTAATTATAAATTTAAATGATCGCGTGGCATTTTGTTTGAAATAATGTCAGAAATGTGTCCCTCAATACTGGCAACACTGAGTCAAAGATCATTCCGTACGGATTTTTCTTATGAAAAAGAAGTCTTTTTTATATCATTTAGTAACTTTGGCTGTTTGGCAGCAATTATTATTCTTTTAAGGTAGGAGAGTAGGAGTAGAAATAGAGTAGTAGAATGGCAACACTGCGAAATACCTGTTCGCGGTTCGTGAGCGCAGTTTACATGTTTGTATTTGGTTATGTTTTGTTTAGTTCGTTATTGCGCAATCCAAGCTCATAAAAATACTTTGTGAAAAGTACTTTGTGAAATTATTATTAATAATAGAAGTTAACAAACGTGCAACAATGTCCAAATATCATCAAAGGTTTTGAGAAGCGTGGTTAAAAGAGACTGGATAACTACAGTAGAAAGAACTACTGGAAAAATTGCGATATGTAAATTTTTTCAATGTTTTGAATGCCATTTAGCGATTTAGCGGATATTTAGTGGTTTAAGGGATGCGATCTAGCGGATGTGAAATTCAGACTGTTGGCAACACTGCTTGATAGATCATTGCCATAGTCACCTATAGTTTTTGTTATTGGCGCGGATGACATTCGGCCGCAAATGTTAATAATAATTTAACTATTCATTGCAAACTAAATGTAAATCACAAACTAAACAGTTAAAAAATTTTCCATGAAATATAGTTTATTGTTTATTTATTTACACTTTACAAGTGAAAGTGCTAATTACATAACCTCTAAGCTCAGACACACGATAAAAAAATGTCGAAAAAAGTTGACTGGGCTAAATACCTTGAAGAACAAGAAAAGACGGTGATTAATAAGGTAAATGAGAGCGTTGCGTAAATTTATTAGTAATTAATAGTAACAATTTCTTTTTAGGTGTCTGAAATTGACATCTCGAAGAACAACGATGATAAAAACAAAGGGTCAGGAGATGCAAGTTCAGACGAAGCTCCAGAACAGTTCAGCCCAGCAGAAGCCAGTTTACTTCAAAAAATCATCCGCAAGGGATTAGTTGAAAGCAAGACTGACATTGAAATACAACGGAAAGATCCTAATTCACCCCTTTATTCTGTGAAGACATTCGAAGCGTTACACTTGTACGTAAAAAAAATTACACTAATTTTATAGTGTTTTTGATGCAATTCTTTTAATTACAGAAAACCTAACTTATTAAAAGGTGTCTATGCGTTGGGTTTTAATGCACCCTCGAAAATTCAAGAAACTGCTTTGCCAACGTTATTAGCCGACCCACCACAAAATCTGATAGCACAATCTCAATCTGGTACTGGTAAAACAGCAGCTTTTGTATTGGCTATGTTGAGTAGGGTTGATACGAATAAAAAGTATCCCCAAGTATTGTGCCTTTCCCCCACTTATGAACTGGCAATTCAAACTGGGGAGGTAGCAGCCCATATGGCAAAATTTTGTCCTGAAATAGAACTGCGATATGCAGTCAGAGGAGAAGAAGGTATACAGAACACTACTTGAAACTAACCCTAAATTTTTAATAATTTTTTAGTTGACAGAAGAACTAAATTAACAGAGCATGTCATAATCGGAACACCCGGTAAAGTTCTTGATTGGGGTGGAAAATATAAAATTTTTGATCTCACCAAAATTATCGTTTTTGTACTTGATGAAGCGGACGTTATGATCGCTACTCAGGGTCATCAGGACCAATGCATTCGAATACATAAGTATATAGAAATTTCTTTCATTTAAATTTTGTATTACATTATCCAAGATTATGGAATGATATTATTTGATGTTTGTTTAAACAGAATGTTGAGCAGAAATTGTCAGATGATGTTCTTCTCTGCCACATACGAGCAAGAAGTTATGGACTTTGCAGAAATCATAGTACCCAATCCGTTAATTATTAGATTAAAAAGAGAAGAAGAAAGTCTGGACAATATCAAACAATATTATGTCAGGTGTGCTGATCATGCGCAAAAATATAGTGCTGTGACAAACATTTATGGAACTGTCGGTGTAGGACAGGCTATCATATTTTGCCATGTAAGTATATAATTGTAATTGTAACACATGTTCAAAGGTTTAAGATATTAGTATTATTTCGTTTTGCAATTTGATAGACTCGTCGCGCGGCAAATTGGTTAGCTAAGAAGATGACTGAAGATGGGCACGCTGTTGCTGTTCTAACAGGAGATTTAAGTGTAGAACAAAGAATTAGTGTCCTGGATCGTTTTAGAAATGGTAAAGAAAAAGTTCTGATCACAACAAATGTACTTTCAAGAGGTGAGTGCTTTTTCTTTTGCTATTCAATTAAAATTGGTTACCAAAAGATAAATGTATATGAATTATACAAAATTTTTGTAGAAGGATAGCCAGCCACTTAATAATGGATATTTTTGAATAAATCCAATAACAACAAATGTACTACTTTGTTTCTTGAATATATTATGATATCTGGAATCTACCTTGAAAGCTCTATCCAACGATGTAGTTTCTTTGAAAGTTAAAAGAAATTCTGTTCTTAAGTCAGTAAAATGCATTCTCACTGAATTATTGCATAATTCAACAAAATTAAAATAAACTTAGATTTAGTAAGTCCAGTACTAGGTGCCTTCAGTCAAAACTACATCAGGTGTACATCAGTCAAAACTAAAAGAGAATTATTTACATACATATAGTCCATTATTAACAAAGCTCTACTAACATCCAGTAAATACTCATTTTAAAATTGAATCGGGAATTCAAAGAAAAGTGTAAGTTCATTCTTGTATGTTTAACAGAAGTGATAAGGAACTTTATTTATTTTTTTATTATTAGTTTCTCATGCAAGGC
Organism: Dorcus parallelipipedus; assembly: GCA_958336345.1. Classification (NCBI taxonomy): domain Eukaryota; kingdom Metazoa; phylum Arthropoda; class Insecta; order Coleoptera; family Lucanidae; genus Dorcus; species Dorcus parallelipipedus. The sequence goes on from OY284483.1 coordinate 23,860,579, forward strand.
GACTACACGGTTTAATACCTAAAGGCTGGGTTGCCTAAATGATATAAATTTAAGCCTAAATTAGGATGTGTCATACAATATGTTATGCTTCATAATGTGTTTCACATCTAAAGGTAAGTGTCCACTTGTGACAAAATACTCTCGAGATTCAGCCTTGAGACTCAATCACCAATGGACAAAGGACTTGAGAGCACTCTCGGAGACGGAGCTCTGTCTTCGTGAAGACGTCGCCGTCGCCCATATCTTATATCATGTAGAGCCCGTTTTAGACGGTTACTTTTCATGTAACAAATTTGTTACGAAGTGAGTGAGAAGTGCCAATTCAACCAATCAACATTCACTGTGGTAGCTTATCTCTCTCACTTTGTAACAAATTTAATCTTGATCTTAGTAATTTAGCCAATTTATGCCTGGAGCGCTTCATTCAATAGCCAATCTCGCATCACGGGTTGCTATTGAAAGAATTTTACCAAATTACCAAAATTTCAAATCCAATTATACTAAAATTACTAAAATTGTACACGTATGACTATGGCCCAGTATTTCATTCGGAGTTTAACTTTAAGCTTCGTTTAATTTCTACGGAAACAATTGTCTTTACAATTATCACTATCGGAATAAAACGAAGCTTAAAGTTAAACTCTGAGGCTGGGTTGCTCAGTTCTAGTTTAACTGTAAACTCCTGTTTATTTCCATAGGAACAATTGTTTTTATAATTGCTACCATGGGAATAAACAGGAGTTTAAAGTTAAACTAGGACTGAGAAACCCAGCCTGAATGAAATACTGAGCCTATGGCCTAGCCTTGAACAGTCTAAAAGCAAAAAAATATATGTCGTTAGCAGCGTTGCCAATAAGCGTTCGCAAAGTCTGAACACAGTCTTAGTTAAATGATCACATTTTTGAATTCATTAAATATTCTAGTTAAGGGTATTACAGTTGGCAACACTGACCTAAGTATGAAGTTGCTAAAGAAAACGTGAGTTGATGGTTTTTGTTCATAAACAAAAGACCATCAATCATTTAACAAATATAAGGAACAAAAAATATGATCGATGATTTGAATATTAAAAAAAAAACTTTCATTTTTACTTTTGCATTAGAAAATTAATTTAGCGCAATGACAAAAGACGTTTGTCACCTTGTTTGTTGACTTTTACGGACAACTAAATAACCAATAAAAATGTCCAAACAAAAACAAATTAAACTTATTGCCAAATTAAATAACTGGACCGGAAGCTGGACTGAAAGATTTACTGCTAAGAATTTCCAAAGGGTCACCCAAAAGTTTTATTACTGCAATTGGACATGCGCTATCCTATCCGTCTAGACGGTCGACTACCGGACTACCTGACTAATTTACGGCCGGCGCTAAGGGACTATCCTACTGATCTACTTATTCGGTTTACATTGAACGACCCTTGCGGAAACTCGCAATAAACTTTACAATGTTATAATATAGCTCGTAATCGTTATTGTAACCCTTGGCCTTACGTTGTTGTAACCCAATTCTTTTGGTGCGTCGGTGAATAAACTTGAGATATTAAGGAACTAAATACGTTTAAATAAAATGCGGAAGTTAGATTTAATTAATTATTTATTGAGAGAAAAAAAAAGGTAAAAAATCCTTGTACCAGCCACTGCGGGATCTGATATAATGAGCGAAAAAACCCTTGCGTTTAAAGATTCAAAGAGATTCGAACGTTTCTCCCTGTTTTTCGGGCCTGTTCCTTCCCAGCTAAGATTAATCTTCTCCCCCGGACCCTGCAAGCAAACTTTGAAACAACCCCGGCCCAATGATCGTTGCTGTCGCCCCCAAAATCACGCCTATTCCAGGTTATAAATTAAGAACCCCCAATTAGCTTGTCAGATAGAGGAACAGCGGTGGCCTGTCGCAATTTGCAGCTTTCCTGACCCTCTTTATGTATCATTCAACTTTACAAGTGTGCACTGGACATTTTTATGCATCCGGTGTTTGCTTGAACCCATTAAGCGAGCTACTTCAACTTGCAACGTAATTTGATCTCTTTTCTATAACTGACATGTTCCAAAATTTGGTGTGACTAATTCGTACAAAATCTGAACCAACACAAAGCAAAAAGGTTACGATGACTTGTTTATAAAAAAAAATGACTTGGTTGGGTGGCGTCCACTCTGAAAAGGACACGCGGCATCCATCCGGTCCCAATTCTACCACTTGCACAGTCCCGAGAATCTGAACATTGTTTGTTATTTACAATTAAACAGCAATAGCCGATTTTGTTTTGGAAAACAAATCCGCGACCGTTTCACGTTCGAATTTCGACTTTTCTTCGCCATAAGAAAATAACAAAACAAAGGACGATCAGTAGTTTAACAAATGCAAGAAACAAAAGTTTTGAACGGCGACTTTTGACCTAACAAAAGAAAAACAAAAAATTTATCATTCTTACTTTTGAGCCGGACAATAAATTAAGAACGATGACAAAAGACATTCGAATTTGAACTTTCTTCTTCATAAAAATAATAAAACAAAAGACGATCGATTATTTAGTACCAAAAGTACACCTACCGCAACCCTGAACGTGACTGAAGTTATTCTAGCTCTCTGTGCGTAAACGAACGTTAACGATGTGTCAATAGACGCGCAACACTCTCTGTATACTTATGTAATTTTGAAATAAGTTCGGAGTTTCTAAAATAATAAAGTATAAGCTAATTAAAAAAATATGTTATATTACTTACAAATTACATTTATTTTCCAGGAATTGATATCGAACAAGTCACGATCGTCGTCAACTTTGATTTACCTGTAGATGTAAATGGCAAAGCAGATTGTGAAACATACTTGCACAGAATCGGAAGAACAGGTCGATTTGGAAAACATGGCATTGCCATAAACTTAGTTGACTCGCCCGAATCAATGATAATATGCCAGTCTATTGAAAGGCACTTTAACCGAAAAATTAAATTTTTAAACGCCGAGGATTCAGATGAAATCGAAAAGATTGGTGCTTAAACCAATAATGAAACCCATTAATCCATTAATGATATATGTATGTACATTAAGACAACATCTTTTTCTTGTTTCTTTTTTTTCCATTTCTTAATTAAATGTGGATATTGTGGTAGCGATTGATTATATTTAATTAAAACAATAAAACAAGAGTAAAAGTTTATTTTTGAATTTCATTTAATTTTATACAATTTTACTTTATTTGTTGTTACCCTTATTTCTGTAAGTTCAGCCAAAACTATTCAGCCATCTATGCACTTGTTGAATCTGAAGCGATTCGTCTCGATAACTTGGTGCCAATTGATTGCGATGGAACGGTTACAAATACAGGAAAATTTAATGAAGTCATAAGACTAATGGAGAAGAGACTTAACCGGCCATTACAGTGGATTATTGTATGTTACATTTAAATGAATTGCCTTTGAGACATATTTTCTTGCACTTAAATGGCAAAACTACCGGTCCGTCTTCATTCACGGGTACTGTTAGGAAGATGTTAGAAAATTGCGAAACGCAGCCAGTTGTTAATTGTAAACAAATAGAAAGCAAGTTACCGGATATTTCTTCAAAAGATTTAAGTACTGGTCAAAAATACTTATTCGACATTACTATGGCTGCTATAGAAGGTAATTTCTCGTTTGATTTGACAAGTAGAGCGCCTGGAAAAATGTCTCATGCGAGACAACAAAGGCTAACAGAATATTGCGACTATATTTCAACAGTCGAATCATTGCAACGTCTACAAGATCTTGCTACAATTGTGACTAAAGCATATTTTCCCATATGGTTTGAAATAAAAACACATCCTTCACGAAATTTTTTAAAGTTAATTGCAAATTCGCGAATTTGAATTCTCTCCTGAGATCAAAACAATAATATACCCAGTCATTCAACTAAATGCTTATTTTGCTCACCCGGAAAACCTACTTCTATCGATGCTTACAGACGAGAAAAAACACATTAGAGAGCTAGGGGCTAGAAGGATCATGAAGGCACGACACTTTTCGGATGGAGAAACTCATATATTGATTTAATTGACTGGCAACCAAATAGTTTTTGAATCACCATCAGTTCTCCAAACCGTCATGCGCCAGCGACGAGGACATTTTTTGCATAACAACGACTATAGGAAATGAAAAGCTAAGTTTTTTAAATTTGTCTTGTCACACAAAAGCCGTTGAGCGTGCTGTTAAAACAGTGACATAATCGTCGTTGCTTGTATGTGATAAAAAGTCAAGAGAAGGTGTTTGTCACACAATCCAGTTGGGTTTTACGGTGCAATTATCCATTGTATATCTAAATTACTTTAAATGCGAGCCTTCTCTAATTCTTAACTAATTGTTTATCTACTTGCTTATCTGAGCATAATTTATTGCCGGCTAAGAAAACTATTACGGATTATTGCAGTCAATATAAGGCTCATAAAACTCCCGTTGATATATATAATCGTTTGTCTCCGGCGTAATTGTAGTTTTTAAATCCCCTTTGAGTTTTAATCACATTTTCGGGCAAATTGTGCGCGTTCAACGGACAGCAGCTGCTGAGTTGCTTACTCGTTTTTGATTGGCTGTTACCAATGATTATAAGTGCTATGCTCAATGATAGATGCTATGAGATCAACATTATTAGCCGACTCACCACAAAATCTGATAACACAATCTGAATCTGGTACTGGTAAAACAGCAGCTTTTGTATTGGCTATGTTGAGTAGGGTTGATACGAACAAAAGTATCCCCAAATATTGTGCCTTTCCCCCACTTATGAACTGGCAATTCAAACTGGGGAGGTAGCAGCCCATATGGCAAAAAATTGTCCTGAAATAGAACTGCGATATGCAGTCAGAGGAGAAGAAACTATCCCTAAATTTTTAGCGATTTTTCAGTTGACAGAAGAACTAAATTAACGGAGCATGTCTTAATCGGAACAGCTGGTAAAGTTCTTGATTGGGGTGGAAAATATAAAATTTTTGATCTCAGCAAAATTATCGTTTTTGTACTTGATGAAGCGGACGTTATGATCGCTGCTGAGGGTCATCAGGACCAATGCATTCGTATACATAAGTATATAGAATTTTTTTTCATTTAAATTTTGTATTACATTATTCATGATTATGGAATGATATTATTTGATGCTTGTTTAAACAGAATGTTGAGCAGAAACTGTCAGATGATGTTCTTCTCTACCACATACGAGCAAGAAGTTATGGATTTTGTAGAAATTATAGTACCCAATCCGTTAATTATTAGATTAAAGAGAGAAGAAGAAAGTCTGGACAATATCAAACAATCTTTTGTCATTTGTGCTGATCAAACGCAAAAATATAGCGCTGTGATAAACATTTATGGAACTGTCGGTGTAGGACAGGCTACAATATTTTGTCAGGTAGTATTTGATTATATTTAATTAAAACAATAAATCAAGAGTAAAAGTTTACTTTTGAATTTCATTTAATTTTATACAATTTTCTACTTTATTTGTTGTTACACTAACTGTATAACTGCTATGATTTTGGCGTTTAATAAATCTGTACACCACAGGTGAAAACAGATCAAGATGTATTTCTTTGTCTTTGTTGCATCCACTTAAGTAACTTACTAGAATTCCTATAATTATAGCCGTTATGCAACCTACTGCTGTGTAATACATGTATGATAATCTGTATAATATAAATGGAGGTTCTAGAGTTTCAGGTGTGCTATCTGGATGAAGACTCATGCTTAAATATTCTATGAGCCAGTTTGCATTGCAACCTTCTACTGAAACTGATTTTTGGGGAAATCGAATCATTCCTTTTGCCATTCCTAATTGAGTTCCAATTGAAATCCATGTTACAAGAGCTCCACTGACTAAGCCACCAACTAAGGCTCCCTGAAATAGATTATATTATTTTATTACTTTCTTATATCAACTTATATTTAAATATTTAGTAGAAATTTTTTATTAAATATATTTTTTTTAACTCACCAGTGAATTTACAAATGGAAAGAACATCCCCAGTGTGAATATGCCTAATAAAGGACCAGCAGTAATTGCGGCTATACTTCCAGAAGCCTGAATTAGAGCCCCCATTTTCTCAACAACAAACACCAATCCTACGCAAATAGTTCCAACGATGACAACAAATATTTTCATGACCAAGCTAGCCTGTGCTTCTGATAACGGTTTCTTCTTGTATGGCTTTATGAAGTCTTCGAAAATTATACCGGTCATTGAGTTTAAACCCGTAGACATTGAGCTAAAAAAATACCCTGTCAGTGGTTTTATGAGGAATCAAGAACATTTTACCTGAGAGCTGCACTGAAAACTCCACTTACAAAAAGACCTGGTAAGCCTGGCATTGGCGAGGCTATGTGCATAACAAAATAGGGGAGTAATTGATCGGACTTGGCAATTGCTCCACGTGTTACTGGATCACATTTATGATACGAAGCATAAATTATTAGCCCCATGAAGCAACACATTGATACTAACAACATAATTCCTACGACTAGAATTCCTACAGTACTAAAAAAGCGAATGAGTTTTTTATTGTTTTACTTAAATTGTTTAAAGCTTACATTCGTGCTTTCGGTAAAGTTGGCATTGCAAGGCACCTTTGCACCATTGCTTGATTAATGGAGCATGAGGCAAGCCAAGTGAAATAGTTGCCGATGGTAACTGTCCAAAACGAGTGCCTTATACTTGGGTTCCAATCAAAACTAAAAAATATAATTTTGTTAGCTGCATTATATGCCTGAATACGTAATAGTTTGATATTATACTTAAAGAAATCGATGCGATCGCCCTGCTTACTTCTTGACCACACTTCTTCTATTCCTCCCACGTGCATTATGCCCATAATCATAACAGCTACTAAAGCAGCTAACATAATAATTGTTTGTACTGTATCTGTCCAAACTACGGCTTTTAATCCACCCTAAAACGAAAATTAAATAAAATAGTACTCCTAATAAGTAATAATAACAAACCTAACAGATTATGAATGCGTTTACTAATTATAATGTTTTAAATTTTGGTTGTCATCACCATTTCTTCGTTATTAACAAAGAATATTATTATTCGAACATCTACCTAATAAACAAGATAAAGAAAACCGACTGAAATTGGGCCATAGGAAGATGCCGAAATGTTTATCACGGTCACGTTGCTGGTGGGAATAAAGAATTACGAATTCTTAACACGGAAATTTGAATTGTTTTCGTGTTGTAGTGATTTATTTGTTTACAGGTCAAAGCAGGTGTTCAAAGAGGGGCTGTTATTCTTATTTTAAGTAAGTTTTAAATTTGTATGGAATAATTAACTTCAGGTGATTTGCATGCATTTTTCAAGTAAATAATTTGGAGTTCGCATTTCAGTTGATGACGTCAATTCCGTTTAAAGGTCCAGTTAACATCGACGCCGCGCCGTGACAAGCATAAAACTATTCTTTCAACATTTTTTCCTTTATTGGTCTATACAAGAATCACCTGTATAAACAATAACAAAATTAATTAAATTCTTGTAATTCAGATTTGATTGATTGAATTGAATTGAATTTAAATAGGATTGATTGAATTTAATTGATAGAAAAAAGACCTCAATTTATATGTTATGAATTATTCTTAAAAATGATTCGTTAGCTGGATCCTTGAAGCAAAGGTATGCGGATATGATGCAACATCACCGGAAAACTTAATGCAAATTCTACGCGACAAAACACGCGCCGCTAAAATTGCTATTCAAAACGAGTATGTACTTTTAAATGTCTTTAAGATGGTCTCACGCTAATACGCATGTAAAACACACGAAGGAAATAAAAATTGGTTTTTTCTGGAACCGTTTGTCGAGACGCCGCCTCCGCCTCATTAAAAAAATCGAATTACTTTGACGTATAAAATCAAAGAAATTCTGTCAGTTAAAGCACAATGTAGTTAAATTTCTCGTGGTATAATCGGAAAGTGAAAAATAAAGCCGAAAACATGAACGAACCCTTCATTAGAGAAGAAGATGTGCTCTTGCAAGAGAATGAAACAGTGCTGGTGATGTTGGCCCTTTCTTTGATCATGTCAATTTTTATACCGTTTGTGTTGATCATTTCCCCCAAGTTATTGAACGAGGGGCCGCTGATCATATCCTTAATCACGTTGGTAATTATAGGCCCTGTTTTACAGATATCTATAGCAGATATCCGCTGCTTAATCCACACGTGTATAAGTTTGATATCTACTTCACAAATTTCAAGTTAATTTAATTAATTTACGTACTCACCAAAGTAGTGTAAAAAATGCATACAACGCATACCACCGGCGTCACCAAGTGTAGATTAATCCCTGTCACTGTAACGAAGGTAATAAATAAACGGCTTGAATGAAAATTTGATTTAATTCCAATTAAACTACCTTGACTAAAGGCTAATGCAGGTACGTATATCACGATGGGTATGTACAGCAACATCTTTGTGAGGAATAAGACGGAGCCCAAAAGTCGTACGGTCGGATTGAATCGCAAATTCAGATACTGCGGGCAAATTTTTCTTACATTCACTTAAGGAATATTCACTTGCTTTTTTTATACGTACTTCGTAACTGGATGTTATCTGCAGCTTGTAAAATACGGGGAGATAAGCTACAGCAATCGTTACTGAAACTAGACCCTCGGAGCAGAGGATCATCCAAAATTGAGTTCCGTAAGTGTACATTTCGGCTGGGATTCCCAATATACTAATGCCAGATATATAACTAGAAAAATAAAAAAGAAATATTTATTAATTAAGCAATAATATAAATAAATAATCCTAATTTCTTAATATTTTCAAACTAAAAATTTTAGATTTCATTGGCGGAAGTACGTACACTTCTGTGCAATAAAGTTAAGCACACTGAAACATTACGGTTTAAAGCGGACGTAAAGAAAAAAAATATTTTAGAATAAAATACGAGGCAGAGTCAAATGAAAACCTTAAAAGTGGCTTAAAAACTGCACTTAAAACTTGATTTACAGAAATATTATTTTTGAAGTGTATAAAACTGTGCTTAAATTTATTGCACAGAAGTGTATACATATACATACATACTAATATGCAGTGGAAAGATTTACTAGAAAGGAGAGCTCGTTTTCCACACTTAGAAATTTTGCAGTGTATTCCATCTAGTTATAAAAATAGTGTCGGAGGAAATTTTAAGTTTGCGGAGGGATTTTCAGTGGTTTGGAATGCACCTGGCAGCACTGAAGAGATTGGTATTAAACTTGTAAACAGCAAACATAACCTCTGTATCCTCTGCATCTAATTATTTTTAAATGTTTATTTGCTTAAGATCGTAAGATTTTACATCATATTTAAAAATATTCGGAAAACTGTGTCAGTAAATGTTGTTTTTTGTAAATTCCTAAAACAGGTACATTTTTAATTTTATAAAGACTTTTTAATGTAAAAATCTTTTCTCGATCAGATTTTGTTTTTCCTCTGTGACGTCATCTAAAATTTTTTATTGGACATTAAAGTAGTGACATCTTTCGATCGCTTGTTGACCTGATATTGCAGTAGGATTGACAAATTGAAGCCAGTCCGCTACATAATAAGTCATCCCAATGCAAGGCGGCCATGTGCTGTCAAAGCATATGAGAATTTTGAAAATTTTTGTGCAAATCGGTTTTGATTGCAGTGGATTCCCCAAGCAGGCTCTGTACAGCTGTTTCAGGCCTAGGTGGGCCTTCATCAGCAGAACCGTAGCCCGAGAACTCCACTGCAAACCAAACCTTATGCTCAGGGTTCGAAAGTAGTAAATAAAGCAAACTAGAAACTACATTAAAAACTACACGTACTTTTTATTATTTACTACTCTATTATACTGGGTGTCTCTAAACCTATGTCTTTAATTGAAACCACAGATAGTAGTCAAAAAAAGAAGCAAAATTTGTTATACAACAATAGGGATAAAGTAAATAATAACTCCGGGAAAAATCAGTTTTCGTTTTCAAAGAAATTGTTTGAGTAACGCTGGTTGACGATTTAAATGGATTTAAATGTCTCAGCTGCGCAGAATTGGTGTTTTTTTTGTGACCATAAACGAATAAATACCGTATTTGTTGGGCTAGGTCATGTTTGTTCGTCTCAAAAAAATTTCGTCAGGATTGTAAATAAAAACGTCTTCACGCGGCGTTCCTTATTGCAATTACTTATCACAAGTGTACACCAGTGCAGGGTAACAAACAGACCTTTTTTTATGCTTATTTATTTAAAGTAAAATTTAAAAGCAAACTGAATTCGTAGCACAATAATGCATTTCAGTTTTATTTGTTTCATTTTCATGACAGTACATCGATCTGTATTACTGTATTTACGTTCAGTAATAAGACGAAAATAAATATTAATTAAATCCAAGAAACGAGTGGCTTAATTAGTTTTCGTGATGAAAATTTGATTCTGGTTTAAAATAATTCTGAATTTTCAGAAACGTTTACCTACATTCGTCTTGGCGATTTATTGGTTACAATTGCACTGTCATAAAATAAAATTCAGCTCAGTTTCGTTCTTTCTTTCTTTTATTGTTTGTTTTTATTATTATCATGCTGTCGCTGTCATAACTCATAACTTAGAATGAAAGACGAAGTGTTGAATACCAGTTTTTGAGAAAATTTAGCCCGAGCGAGTACGTTTGTGTTTTATAAAAGTTATTTATCAAATTTACGTAGTGTGTAGTTTGTTTTGTGTTAGTTTAATTCGTGTAAATATCTGTGTACATAACTTAATTTAAGTGTAAATAAGTAATAAATATGGCTCATGTGTATTCCAATGAGGAATTGATAGACATAGTGCTCTGTTGTGGCGAATTATGTGTTAATACCGCAGGACATTTTGAACATTTATTGCAATTACAAATATCAGTGCCAAGAACAAGAAGTGAACTTTAGTAAAATTCTAAGGTTATAATGAATGCACAGGTATGACAAGACGTACGATATGTATTTTGTGCTGTACTGTACATTTTTTTATTTCGCATAAACGCATTTTATTTCGAAAAACGCATTTCGCTATGGTAGTGTCGGTGAAACACAGATGGATTTATGCAGAAGACGCGCACGCGAGACCTTGCCTAGTTCTTTCAAACGTAAATAAAAAAAATTATTGCAGTTTATTGCTTTGTATTGAAAGCGGACTTGCCTCAACAAGTCATAAACTAAGCAGAGGTTTCAAAACAAAGGAACTGCACGCGCTTGTGGTAGGTCAGTTTTTCATTTTTGAGCAATACCGTTCATATTTGGGGAATCAATCTCTTTTATAATGAGGAACTTACAGTTTTAATTAAAGACATAGGTTTTGAGACACCCTGTATTGTAATGATTCGCCGACAGCAGCCAGCGTCAGTCTGTCTCTTGCGTCATCGCCGACGCGCCTTAGACCAGAAACTTCGGGCGCACGGATATTACGTCAGCGGTGGAATCAACCCTAGACATTCCGTCGCGACTCGAATGTTCGAGAAAAACAACCCCGACTTAAAAAGTACGTGGCCGGTGAATGGAAGACAATTCAGCGTTGGACAGTTCGGCATTAAATTTCGACTTTCACTCGGCTGTTAAAATAGATTACGTTTAAGCTTGTAAATAAATTAGTGTTTAATTTAGTGTTAATTAGTTTGCTTTTAAATAAATTAGTTATTAACTATTTCGTGTTTTGTTTTAAAATAAAAATTAATAGAACCCTTAAAATCGTTACAATGTTGAATAAATTACCTACGTTAAAAATTACATCATTTTCTAGTCATTGACATTGTTATTTCTTTGCTGGATTCTGTTTTAAAACTGAATTAAGTCAAGTTTAAACTTTAATTAAGCTGTTTGGCCAGTTTTATAAATACATACAAGATAAATTTGTACTCTACAGCTTAATGTCTTTAGTAACATTTGTTTTTAGAATTGCTACTAAGGCATTAAAAGTCCCTAAATAAAACTTAATTAAATAAATTAGCAGATGTCTAACTTGATTCTTAAAATTCCAAAGAATAACTAGGTATGTATAGGCGCCATGCACATCCCTGCGTTCAGCGCCGCCTGGCGTGGAGATTTGTAAATTAGTGATATAATGATATTTCTTGAGACCCATTGCATGGGAATAATATCACTCTTATGACAATTTACGATTGTAGTACATAAAGCCGGACTCAGACGACTGGTGTACTTGGCCAATATTTGTTAATGGCGTATACTTGCCATGCCGTGTGAGTGGGTTACTTGTACAATTATTTGTCACTGGTGAGTACTGGTCAATTTCCCATCGTCTGTCGGTAAAAATGGCACAAGTCAAAGAAATCACAATTATTGGTCAACTTGACAAGTTCATATTTGTAGTTGCGCTCACACGAGTTGTTAATATAATTGTGTATTGCTTTGCAACTACTATTCGTTCTGTATTGATAAGCGGATAGAAAAGGTAAAGTGTTTATTAATAATTATAAAAAAATTAAATGGAGTGGTCTAATGAAGTGGTACTTGAATTTCTTGATTTTTTTACTTTTAAATAATATCCACAAATTAGTACTAAAAAGTTGCACAAGGGACAACATTTTCAGAATGACCGCTATCCATGATGGCCAGCACTCTTTTATCTATTCCGCCAACATTGTATAAATTCTCTGGCGTATTTTTAATAAAATCGTACACGTCGTGTGAACGCCTTTGCGTAAAATGGCCTTTATGAGCTGGTACATTTGCCAAGTATACCAATATTGGTATATTGGCCAAGTACACCAGTCGTCTGAGTCCGGCTTAATACTTGAGTTTCCTGGTATTGAAATACATTCAGAGATATGGGAGGTTTAGATCAAGAGTTGCCACGAAAGATCGAGCAAAACATGTACCAGTTAAGAATACACATCCAGATCTATCTTTTCTCTCTTTCTTGAGCATTTCACTCTACTGTTGACGCAAAACATATCCTTCTCTATGAGGTGACAGTAAATCCGATTGGTAAATACTTGACCGCGGATTTTAAATTCAAAACATGTATGTGAATATTTACAATGGTTGCGTTCCGATTTTGTCAAAGTTTATCCGGCAACTTTTATCGGGCGTAACACGAAAACAATCGGTAACCTCTTAGAAAAGGGAACGGTTAAGTAAAATTTATAGTAAGTATACGTCATAGGATGAGCGGTAGTGTTTAAAAAAGGTAAATACAAAATCAAGTTATAGAAAAAATGAACGCGCAAGACGTCAGGGCAGTAGCATTAGTAGGAGCCAGGTTTTTATTAGAAAATCATCAAGTAGCGATGACGACGATGAAATAGAATTGGAAAATGGTCGTACTCCCCATGGTCGTTCCATACGGATTGAAAATTTTGTTGAAACTGTGGTACCTAATTTTAGGAATCAAGAATTTCAACAAAATTTTCGTTTAACAAGAAATACCTACTCATGGTTAGTAGAAAGAATTTCGCCATTATTGGAAAAATCTGAAGGTGTTGGCAGAAATAGAATTCTAACTGAAAAGCAAATTTTAGCAGCATTATGACTTTTAGCAACTCCTGACAGTTATAGGTTTTTAATTTCTATAATTTTGTTTTAATTTAATAATACATAATTGTAATTTTTTAGGTCAACTGGTTTAACATTTAATTTAGGAAAGTCTTCACTTTGGTCGTGTTTCTATAGATTTATTCAAGTTGTAAACATGATTGCTCCAGAAATAATAAAGTGGCCCTCTCAGGAAGAAAAGCAAATAATTAAAGAGATGTTTAACAGATATGCTGGATTACAGGGGGTTATAGGAGCCATTGATGGGACATATGTGCCAATAAAGGCTCCCATTACAAACCCAGAAGCATATTTCAACAGAAAAAACTTTTATGGCATTACGTTGCAAGCAATTTGTTTGCCTTCTTTAAAATTTATAGACTGCTTTTCTGGTTACCCAAGTTCAGTACATGACAGTAGGATTTTCAGAAACTCTGACATATTTGGCAACATTACACATAATACTTTAAATTATTTTGATGCAAATGAATATATATTAGGTGATAAAGCCTGTCCTCTCTACAAATGGTGCATTCCTCCATATATAAATCGAGATAATCTGAATAACATGCAAACTATATTTAACACAGCTCATGCTCAGACTCGGCAGGTTATTGAAAGAAGTTTTTGTTTGCTCTTTGGACGGTTTCGAAGACTGCGGTTTTTAGATATGCAGAGAACCGATTTGATACCTGCAACAATCATAGCAGCATGTACACTCCACAATATCTGTCTGATGTCAGAAGACGAATTAAATGATAATTACATACAAGAGGGTGCACAGTATGTTCAAAATCTTCATATTCAAGATTATTAAAAAGAAAGTTCCTGCAATGCAATTGGAGGGAATTGCAAGAAGAGATGAAATAGCTAGAAGTATTTATAATAATCGTCGTAGGTAAACTGTATTTATCTCATATTCATTAAATTACTGTTTATAAATAATTAAAAAAATTAATTAATAAAAAAAATTTATACAAATACATTTTACTTTATACTTTGTACAGGAAAGTACTTTTATGCAATCAAGATAATTACAAACCAAAGCAGTAACAGTCGTAATAAATATAACTTATTAAAAAACCAACAAAATAAAATATTAATTCTAAAAATTCAAACAAAGAAGATTCAGCTATTTTTATAACAATAAAGCTAATCCTGCTGCATCGGGAACTAACCTTGAACACAGATCACTGTTTTATTGAAAATTGATATTAATAAATAAAACAGAAATTAATTTCCCTTCCCCTAATCATGCTAGGAAGAAGGAAAATAATTTATTTCAATAAAACAGCAATCGCTTGTTAAAGGTCAGGTCCCAATACAGCAGGATTACTCATTTACATAATAAAGAACAAAGGTAAAGATATTAGTTTTTCATTTGAGAGAATAGTTTATCCATATAGTTTTTAAAAACATCTAGCGCTTCCCTTTTCACTTCCATATTTTCAGCATGTCGCAGTTTCTTGCTTTCTTCTCGTATTTCTAAAGCTGTCGCCAGGTCACTTTTCCTTTTCATTTTTGGTTTTTCGTGCTGTTCTGTACAAACATCACCATCATTCTGTGCAGAAGTCTCTGATGTAGATTTGTCTGCAATTTCAGTAGCTTGTGGAATGTTTTGAACCCCTTTACTAGATGATGCAACCGCAATGGGCATAATATTTGGATCTTTCCCAAATAATCGGTCGAATTCACTAAAATATTCAAATTTTATTCTTGCTGCTCCTGTCGCTTTCGGTCCACAGTTTTCTTTTTTCTTTATGTATAAGCCTTTCAAGTACTTAAATTTGTTTTGACATTGCTGTGCTGTATGGGTCTTTAAATTATTTGAAATTAGTTGCCACACTTTTTCTTTTGTCATACCAGATTTTTTCATGAGTGGTTGATGCTTTTCGTAGGCATCTATTAATTTCAAAACATCTGTTCTTGACCACTGGTTTCTCAGTTTTTCATTAGCACCTGCCTCTTCTGAAATATGAAATTAAATATAAATACATTTATTATTAGCAAGAAATGCATTCTATACACTCACCGGTAAGATCGTTTGTTAACGTTAGCGTCGTACTATCGTCGAGCCAAACATACTGGATATCGTCATTGTTTTCATCTACTAGTTGATAGAGTTTATTTTCCATTACGTTCATATAATATATGGCCAAAATAATAAAAACAAAGAGAAAATAAGCAAATTGAACTTAACCCCAAATATCAACAAATATCTCTGCGCATGTCCGACAAATTTTAACCGAGTCTAAACACGAGGTAAGAAGTTGTACACCGGGCGTTCCCCCGTCGTGAAATTCGAACAGTGTTAAATTATATTTGGTAACAATTTTAGAATTTTAGAACGCTTGGTGTGAAAAGTTAAATACCCGATAACAAATCCGAACGCAACCAATAGGTACTTACTTTGTACGTCCATGCAATATCTTAAACGATTATAAAAGTTGTTAATTGCATTAGTTACTTGTCCAGGGGTAATTTTTCCTGATCCTGATACATTTTCACTAACTTTCTTCGCCTGACAGATGTTCCAAATTAAAATGGACAAATTTTATTTGATATGTGATATGACATTAGAAAGCCTAACGACGACGATCATGCAACGACATTTTTTAAAAAAATTGGAATTAGTTTCACACACATTACATGGTAGGTACTCAGTACTCACGTTTTTATTTATTTATTTTATTTATAAAAACGTGAGTATAGAAATTTAAATTTAGCTTACCTAAGAAAACTGACTGTTGAATCTGTAGCTCTAGATGTTGAACCGAAGATTACACAAAGTTTGTAACCCATTTTATTGAAATTTAAAAAAAAACGAGAGCTGATTAACCCATTTACGGCCAAGTCAAGAAATACAGAGCAGTTACAATTTCTCTTTAGAAAAAAGGTATTATTAGCAAATAAATTATGCAAAAATATTAACAATTTATTTATTTTTATTCATAGTTTGAGAAAAAATGATGTTGCGTTAACGCAACATTGGCCAGATCCATTCAGTTTTGTTTGTGATATTTTTTAAAACAATTTGCTTGCAAATGTAATGATAATAACAGACACCATTTTTCATTTACAAAAACAGAGCTTCTAAATTTCATTTGTTAATAAAAATGATGTCAACTTTTAATTTTTAAAAAATATCTTCTTCCACCGATCAGTACAAGTCGGCTTGAGGAAGCTTATGATATCTCGATAAAATAATAACACCAACGAAATCTAAAAACTCTGCTTTTCTAAAAAAAATCGTGTCTGTTATTATCATTAGTATACTTTATCGAATACTCTATTATCAAATTTTTAACTGAATACCATCTAAACCTAGTTCCAATTCGATTTGAATGAGATACTTCGGCATTTTTGTAAATTTTTTTGAACAGCAACTTTTCGATACATACACAACAATGTTATAATAAAAAATGCATGTGGCTACAGAAAAAAATGCAAGAATGAATCATGCAAGTTCTGACAGGAATTTGATTTCGACTTGACAGATTCGGCCAATGTTGCGATAACGCAACGCTGTTGCTTTTGTCATCACTACAAAAAAAGGAACCGTAAAAAAAAATTCTGAAGCGGATGGTACATAAAGTTGTTATTTTTAAAGAGTACTATGCAAAGGTTTAACTAAAATTCTAATAAAAACATAAATGAAAACAAAAAATTGTTATGCATGCTCAGATATAGAGAAAATCTATTAATTTGAATTATGTTTTCTTAAACTTTTTCAAAATTAAATTGATAATTTAATTTTTTTTTGTAAAATGCTATCTAAATAACTGTTAGCAAACTTGAAACTGTGAAAAAATTAAATGTTAAAATTAAAAAAAAAAATTGGAAAATGGCGTTGCATTAACGCATCAGTGGCCGTAAATGGGTTAAGTAATTTTCAAACTTAAAAATCAAAAATTTATAGGTGATTAGTAATCATCTGTCATTGATAATCCTGTAGACGTCTGCAACACGACATACGTTTAAACACGAACAGCGCCTGCGCACATTCCTATCCTCCCTTAGAGAGAACCTCATATTCATAAATGTGCTGTGGCATTGTATAGAAAGAGATACGTACAAAAAAGTAGGTGCAACATGTTTTGCGAAACGTATGTTCTGCAGTATAAGCCATCTCTGGATCTAAATCTCCCACATCACTGAATACATTACAATATTCAAGTTCAAATGTACACTAATAATTTGAAACAACTCGTATTTTCATACCACTAATGCAGAATATGGTCATTGGTGGCGCTGGCTTCGCATGATGTGCATTAAGGTAGTGTTGTAAAATAGCCAGCTATTTATATAAATAGCAAAAATAGCCGGATATTTTGCATGAAAATATCCTGCTATACAGGGATATCCACATAAACCGTTCGTTAAAAGTTTTCAAGGTTGCAGTTCACGTAGATATTTGAAATTTAAGGTGCAAGGGTTTTCCGTAGAGATTTCTTTAAATAAAATAAAATTGTCTTTGTACCACTTCCGGTTGTACCGGAAGTCTCTATCAACTCGCTTATTTTAAATGGAATGCTATATTTTTTATCACTTTTTTGAATTCTACATGTAAAAATATGTTAAGTTGCAATACATTTCCCTATCTCTAAAATGCATCATTTTTGAGATATTTTGAAATTTCTTAAAAATTTGGATTCTGCAATCTGATTTTCAAAAAATTATAACACAGCTATGATTGAAGCAATTTTATTTGTAATAGCTGATATTGTAGTTGAAGCTTTAAGGTTCATAGAAATTCCATAAGCATAATCTATTAAGCTATAGGGTGTCTAAAACGCACCGCTCCCCTCGAAGATATTCAAACACAGAAAAATACTTTATGTTAGTTATGTGGTAGAAGCAAGTAAATTGTTTCATTAAATTAAATTTCTTTCTCTTTAGATTTAAAAGAACCACATGGCAATGTTATGTTTAATTGCCAATTACTTTTGCAACTACTGGTACTGGCCACAGAAAACTAACTTTAAATGAATTATTTGGCGGCAAATTTGAAACAATTAGCCACTCGGCTATTAATATTTATAGCCGTGGATATATATCCGGATAAATATCCAGATATTATAATGGCTATTTTTTTACTCACAACACTACATTAAGGTTCATTCATTTCCGCGGCTTCGTCCCCCAAATTAAAAAGGAAGTGATGAAACGCTAAAGAAGAAAAAGGATAGATACATAACAAGTTACTGTTGCTAAGGAGTTTATGAATGAATTTGATTAACCCCAAATTAAAAGAGATAGAAAGTTGGCGCTACCTTCTCGATGCAGTAACCTTAATGTGCATGGTCCCTATTGCTTCTTCGATTTTTCTATACCGAGTTTCTTAATTTAGAATGTATAAACGACCAATTACAAAACATAATAAAAATTGAGGTTATGTGATTCTTGAATTTACTACAAAAATTACATTTATTACATTAAAAATTACTCGTAATGTAGTTTTTGTTTGCATATGTTCATCGAAGCACACCCTCCGCACGTTTCTTTCAACCAATCACATGCTCTTCATGAAATCATTATTGGCTATAGTGGAAGTCTTCAAGCGGTATATTCTAAGGATGCAGTTTATTTTTTCACACTGACAATAATTGGATTTGAAGTTTACTTTATGGAATTTACGAACGCATCCATTTGTGCGTGGTATTTTGTGGTGGTATTATCATATGTCAAAGTCGTATATCGACTGTTGGGTTAGGTAAGTTAATAAATTTATGATTTTGATATCAACAGCACGGTGGTAACTTGCAATACATAATTTACTTATTAGATTACTCTATAAGTGAATAAAATATTGAAATTACATAATGTATTTTGTAGCCAAACCTGTGCCTGATTTTCTACCTTGGTGGCTGGTGTTTGTGCGTAAATAAGATCATTATAATAAAATTGTTTTTAAAATTCATTCTGTGCAAAAATCTAATTCATTTTAATACTAAATTTAAACTATAAAGAATTCAAAATTTGACAAGATTGAGGGCGACCCCTACCATCTCTTTTGGAAACGTGCATAGCAATTTAAATTCACGAAGCTATAAAATATATTTATATTAATTGAAATTGATTTATGTTGCAGTATACAGTCTTAACATTTCTTCTTTATAATCTTAAAAAGCGTATTTTTTTCCTATGGCATATAGTGGCGCCAGCTGTTAACAATTCTGTAAACAACTCACTCAAATTCAGAAATTTACTGGAATTTATATTCTGGAGTGTAATGTTGGGTTTCATAATTTAAGCATTGATTAAGAATAATCATTTCTATACCTTCAGCACATGTAACCATAGCAACGTTTACTTTTAAATTTTAAAGCTTGATTAAATTTAAGTAACGTTTGTGATTCCACTATAAATGTATACAAAATATCACGAATAATTTTCAACTTAGGCCGTCATTCTGTAAATGCTTCATACATATGAAATTGCGTTTATTTCATGGAAATCTTGATTTTGCAGATCGTCAGTGATGACAGAATTCCTCCAAATAAATTTCAAATTTGCGGAACTTCAGCGCGAAATTACAGGCGAAAGGTAATAAATAAAATGAGGAATTTAGTTTTTTCCGAAAGTTTCACTCTCGTTTACGAATCAGATTGTGCTGATCAAACGTATGCTAATAGTAATCCCTTGTTTTGTCCCCGCTAGCGAAGAGTTTCTCTGTCATTTGCATTGTTGAAGGTAGATTTGCGGAAAATGTCGAAAAGAGAGTTAGAGCGGAAGCACCGTGAAGAACAGGAAGCGACGGCGCACGCGTTTCAAGAATTTATACGGACGTTTCAGGAGAGTTCCGGCCCACCGAACAAGTTGTTCGTTAAGTCTGGTATTTTGTACGCCAAATCCGAGAAGGAGAATGAAGATGAAAAGGGAAAATTGTACAACCCGAAGCCGATAGTAAGACAGGATAACGAAACGATAAAGAAAGCGATCGAATGTGCGCGATTGGTTAAAGCGAATAAGCTAGAACGCACTAAGGTATACGGTAAACCAAAATCAAATTTGGAGCAGTTGAAAGAAGAACTGCGCTTAAGACATTTGGAAAGGGATGAACGTAGTAAAAATACACAGGGTGGTGCGCAAGTTAACATTTGCACTTATGAAAGCGATGATAAAACTTCGACGAATTTGTTTGTGGCTAACATAAATCCGAGTATGACAGAGCAGGATTTAATGCAGATCTTTGGGGCATACGGTCCTTTGGCGAGCGTAAAAATAATGTGGCCAAGAGGTGATGACCGCGCCAGGAGTAATAACGTGGGTTTCGTTGCGTTCATGAGTCGAAAAGATGGGGAGAGAGCTTTGGAGAATTTAAAAAATCGCGATGATATGAGGGTCGGTTGGGCTAAACCTATAGAAGTACCTGCACATCCTGTCTACATACCCCCCGATTTACTGAAATTGTTGCTACCACCTCCACAGACTGGACTACCATTTAATGCCCAACCAAAAGTTCACTTCGAAGATCCACAGAATACAGAAGAGATTAACAAACTGCTCTATCACAGCACTGTTAATGTAACAGTGCCTTTAGACAAGAAAATACTTGGCATGATTCACAGAATGGTAGAGTTTGTTATCAGAGAAGGCCCTTTATTCGAAGCAATGATCATGAACAAAGAAATTAACAATCCAACATTCAAATTCCTATTTGATAACAAATCACCCAATCACATTTATTATCGATGGAAGCTCTTTTCGATACTGAATGGAGAGAGCCCTTACAATTGGTCCACGAAAGAATTTCGAATGTTTAAAGGCGGTAGTGTGTGGGTGCCACCCCTTTTACCCGATTACACACTAGGAATGCCCGATTACTTCTTTAAAATGGACAAAACTGATAAGAAATTGCTGTCTCAAGCCCAGAAATCCAGGCTGGTCAATTTCATTCAGAACTTGACATTGAACAGGTTGAAGATCGGAGAAGCAATGATGTTCTGCATGAATCACGAAGAAGCAGCTAAAGATGTGGTGGAAATTATTTCGGATTCATTCGAGAACGATGCGACAGCACCTTGGAAGAAAGTCTCACGTTTATATCTCATCTCTGACATTCTTTATAACTCTGGTTTTAAAAGGCCCAATAGAACAAAGTCGTTTGTCAGTGAGATAGAAAAACGTCTAACGCACATTTTTGAAGCAATGGAGAAACTCTACAAAAATTTAACGATGGACTTCGACAGGAATAATTTTAAATTGAGAATTCTGAAAGTGTTGCGGTCTTGGGAAATGTGGAAGATTTTAAGACCCGAACAACTGAAGCAGCTGGAAAAGTTTTTCTCGAAACAGCTTCCGGGTAACGTAACAGATGACTCGG
Source organism: Dorcus parallelipipedus (assembly GCA_958336345.1). Taxonomy (NCBI): domain Eukaryota; kingdom Metazoa; phylum Arthropoda; class Insecta; order Coleoptera; family Lucanidae; genus Dorcus; species Dorcus parallelipipedus. The sequence continues at coordinate 23,882,387 of OY284483.1, forward strand.
ATGCAGATGAACCGCTCGATGGGAAAAATTTAATTAAGCGGTCTCTGCAAAATAATCAAGATTCTGCTGTGACTATATTGAATAATGCAAAGCGAAAAGTTGAGCCACCAAATCCGTCTGATTTTGTTACATCCAAGTGGGAGAGCGTTAACCCGGATGAGATAGAAGCGCAGGCCATGTCGACGAAGAAAATTTTTGATCTTGAGATGGAGCGACATAAAAAGCATCAGGACGAAAGCAGAAAGTTGAGTGAGCAAGAGCGCGGGCACTTACGTAAAATCGAGCTAATGGTGGTGCAGTATCAAGATGACTTAGAGTCGGGGAAGCGAAAGCGAAGGAGAGGAGACTCGATCGAAGAAGAAGTGATGCAATACAGGAAAAATTTGCTGGAAAAAATTAGGAATGAGGAATATAAAATCAGAAACGCCAGTCCAATTAGTACTGACAGTTTTTCATCCGATGAAGAAAGGAAGGAATACAAGAAAAGCAAAAAATATATGAGGAAGAAGGACTATCGAGATAAAGATAAGTATATCAAGCGATCCAGGAAATAACAGCTTACCTGGCTATAAGTGACATTGATATGGGAAATATTCCCATGGTTTTCCCACCCATTAGGTATTCTGAAGTTGTGTTTTGTTTGACTTTCGCAAAGAAAGCGAAGTACACACCAATTAAAGCTGATATGATGAGCATCACCGCAAACACTATATAATCAAAAACGTCAAAGTATCTATCAATTTCGTTCTGTGCCAATGCTTGATCCATTTCTGTTCTATTTTATTAACATCACTGTTATGTTTAAAAAAGTTCCGTCTATAAATATGCTTGCCTAAATTATAACAGTTCACTGAGTGAATTTACTCACGACGTCGTCTTATTCTAAGGATGAATGTAAAATGACCAATTATCTACATAAATATAGTGTCTACAAATTAGTGCCAATTGGAAAATAAGCTCTCGTGTAGACACTCGGTAAATATAGAAGGTCTTATTCTAAATTGTATAAGTAAGCTTATTTAAAAAGAAATAAAGGAAATTATGTTCTCGTTGTGTTAGGGAGGTTCGCTGCTCACTTCCTGCATTTTCCAACGAGAAAGCATTACAGCTTCTTCCATTTCAGCATTTTTTTTATTGTAATTAAGTTCGTTTAAGAGTAATTCAATTAATTATGTAAAGTTGCAACTATTATCCAAGCTTAATCCTGTTTTAGAATTGTTTCAGCTGCAGAAAATTGGCCAAGATTAATGATTATAAATTATTTACTTGTACATGTTACAACAAATAAATATTGAATTTTATTTATAATTCTGTGTTTAATAATATTTTGATTTAAATAGCCCAACTCAAACTTTGTTCTGGGCAAAAAATCTGTCGAATTTTCGTTGTTGAATTTTATGTTGAGTAGAGTTATACCATGCTTTCAACTATTCCCGAGTCTCACGTGATCACTCACTCAAATTAGGCAACTAATCTCACACTTATGGTAATACTTAAAAATAAAATACCCCAATTACAATAATGGAATAACCCTTCAAGTAAGCATAAAATCATCAAACGTAATCTTAAATATTACTACTTAGTATAAATTTAATAAAAATAATAATAAATATAATTTACAGCACAAACTGTAGAATGAATCTGGAATATTGTGATTTAAAAGTAATAAGTACATGAATCAAGCACGGCTATGTTCACTTTGGTGTCAATTTTTTTTAAGAAAGTAAGTTAATTTGGTCACGTGGGTCTCGGAAATTGTTGAAAGTACGGTATATACATACAGAGTGTCTCACAAAAAACTTCCCAAGTTCATTATTCATGGACCTATTTCAATAAACAAGAAAGTAAATGAAGTTATTCCAAAAATACTATAAACTGTGTTTAGTTTCGATTCTTTTGGAAATTGACTTCACGGTCAAGCTGCTGTTGACATTTTTTTTTCTTAATGGCTATATATATTTTTATTATTGTCTCTGGTACAGCTTTTTTTTCTAAATTCAACAATGTGCAACACTAAGTTTTGATCGACTAACGCAGAAAACACATTTTAATATTTTTATAAAAAAAGCACGTTTTTGTGTCTTTTACGAAAAATGTTTTCTAAACATTACATTATTGGAGTTAGAAAGAAAATCTATACCAGATACAATAAAAAATAAAGCCATTTGAAAAATAAAGGTCGATAGTCGTTTGACCTTGAAGGTAATTTAAAAAAAATTGAAACTGGACTCACTGGCGTTTTTCGTAGGACACAAGTGTATGTTGTAGAAGTGTTTGCATAGGATTTTTAATGGTTGAAAGAGAAAAAATGAAACAAAAAGAAGCAGAAATTTAAGGGAACACTATTTATTTAACTGAAATAAATGGACAAGTTATAAAACAGAATTCGTGATTTAGTTTTTTTTTTCAAGTGTACCAATCATATAGTGAAAAGACAGCTTTACTCTCAAGATACGATATACAAAATATGCCATGCAAAACCCTTATATAACACCAATTCACTAAAACATTTTTCTCGTTAGCTTAGGTTAACTCTTAACAAACGGATACTATTAAAATTTCAGCTCAACAGTACTCTTAACACTTTTACCCTGACTGATAACAATGCAGATGTTTTTAAGGCGGTCTGAAATAACCAATCAGGCGTTTGTTGTACTACCAAATAAGAAAAATCAACTTTGTATAAATCAATTTGTGTTTAAATATCCTGAGCTATAATTCCTGAGAGAAAACATTTTCCGTTATTATAAATATATATTTAATGTGCATCTATGGTAAATATATGTATATTAATATATGTATATATAGTTAATGAATGAACTATTTTTATGATTTTATTATGCATTTTTTTACTTAGACTTTACCAGGCATTAATAATTTCTGTCTGTTTCGCTGACCTGATTTATTTTTCGGTGAGTGTGTGCATATTACTTATTTAAAAAAAAGGAGCTCTCACATTATTAATACCTAATAAGACTAATGCGTAGAAGTTTACCACCAACATACATAAAAGAATGGCACACTGACACAAAATTTTCGTCTATTTACTATAGGTTTTTTTATCAGTAGTACTGTTACAAATAGTATTCTCCAGAAAAACTTTAACTTATTTAATAATATTGATACCCAAAAAAAAACATGAACAACGTATTACTTTCAATAGAAATATATTAATTACTGAGGTAGTTTATTTCTTAGGTCGGATAATGTACAGAGCTACTTTTACGCATTGCAAAAGAGGGCTTGTCCTGCGGAATGGTACACTTATCCGAACCTAAGGTACTAAATCTACAACGGCTGGTTTGCACAATCAGTCTCTGTTCCAGCAACGTGTAACATGTACTATAAACTATAAACTTATATCCCTTCAACATCCTTACACAATTTAAATATTGAATAATTTCAGTTTTCAAAGAAACACATGCGAATCGGCTCAAATTTAAACACAGTTAAACACAGATACGTAAGGCGATGCTACTTGAGGATATAAGTTGATGTGAACCAAAAGAAAAAAAAATAATCATACACTCAAAAAATGTAACGACAAACTATATTTTTTTTTTACCAGGTGATATACGAATACTATACTATAGGATGACTTGATTTGATTTCACGAAAACATTATCAAGCTATTGTAATAACGTCACTACAACTCTGTGTATGATTAAGGTTTGCTTGAAATCAAAAACTTATATGAAACAAATATGAAATACAAATGCAATTTAAACTATATCTATTTTATTTGTTTTAAACCTGCGATGTGAACGCTTTTGATGCAGCTCTCAACGTGAAAACTCTACAACAAAGAAAGAAAAAAAACACACACAAACGGACGTCTCCGTCAACTCACATATAATGCCCACAGTTTACGTTCGGTCATAAACAACGTATAAACATCTGAAATGAAGACGAACCGTTTGACGCGATTGAAACATGCACTGACATCAAAACAATTCACAAGAACAGGCGCGGTTAGGCACTATTTTTATACCATATCATATCCATGTATATGAAGAAAAAAAAAAGAAAAAAAAACATCCAGATGATCTGGTACCAGACACTCTGGTGAATAGAAGCAGAAGTTTCTTTTACAACCAATAAAAGCTAAGTACCTTTTGAATATTGGTTAACAGACTAATGGTTTGGTAATAGTCTTGGGCCTGAAACCTCGTCTCAAATCTTTCAAGCTAATTAGAAACTAAACGGTAACTGCCACTGAAAAGTGTGGGGCAATCCAAAACAAAAAACAAGAAGGATCGTGAGACAAGTATGGGCTGCGTTTTGTATTTAATTATATGAAAGAAGATCTTGTGCAATACCTGCAGATGTTCAAAGTCGATGTTACAGGTAAAAGCTTTCGCAATGATATTTGAAAAGATTGAACAAAAAAAATATCAAATTGAATGTAAGCGAGTTTAGATTTTAGCTGTAACAACGTTGTAATTTCTATCCAGTAACGCAGGTGAAAGTGGTCGGCAATGAAACATTTAGTCGTGAGTGGAGGGCAAAGATTGATTGTTTGATTAAATAGATAAAGTGTTGTGGATGGAGAATTTTCTCGATTCTAAACGTTTCTTTTGTTTTGTAGGGGGGCCTTACTGAAATCGTAAAACGTCACAACGGATTAAAAATTATGAAAAAGCGTTAGATTTTTTTTGTTGTTGCTCGATGTTGTTAGATGCAGTGTGAAATAAATGGATTGATCGATCAACTAGTTTTCTCGTGTGTGTTGGAACTAGTTTTTTTTCCTGCGTTGTTAAATTTTGTACGATCGAATGATTTCCGTGTCCGAATGAAATTATTAGTTTTGGAGAGTGTGTTTACGTCCCGGCTGTAATTGGGTTAAGTGCTGAACCGATGCCAATATAAATACATGAACCCCTTAACTTGACTTTTTAAATATCTAATTCTACCACAAGTAAATGCAGCACTCTGGTAACATCCTTGCACTTTGGCACACTTTATAATCTGTACAAATAATTTAATTTGTTTTATTTTATACATAATGTAATAAATATATATATTAATTTAATATATAATAATATATCCATTTTTTTCACAAAATCAAAATAGCGATCCCGCTATTCGTCACAATTTTTAAAAATCTAACAAAAAATATCCTCCCCAACAAACAATTTTATCAAAAATAATTTTTTTTACAAATTCCGGCGAACCGGAGGCCCAGCGGCGCTTTCTATACCTCCCGAGTTTGTACTTTGGAGCGGCCGACCTTGACGCAAGGTAGCAGGCCGCATAAGGCTATGCCTCGTCCCATTTGGTATCAACACGTCTTGCAGACACTCCGCTCGCACCCAAACAATGTAATAGGGCGGCGTGTCCGCAAATATTTCGAACAATTTTTTAACAATCTCCTAACAATTATTATAATAGTTAAAAAAATGTCACTCATTCACACATTAACAGTTCGTAGTAGTTCGTAAATAGACGCGCATCAGCACCCGGTGAACGACGCACGACACACTTGTAATCAGTCTCCGTAAAAGATGCGGTCGTTCGCACGCGCCACCTATCGAAGATGTAGTTTTTTTTCCGCCGGTACGCGCACTATCCACCGTTTACACATTCACACATGATAAATTAACAGCCACGTTTTGTGTGTTTGAGGCGAACAAAACAGGAACATCTTCCATCACATATCTTGCAAAATTCCTGCTTTGGCCACCTGGTGATCTGTAGAGGAACTTCCTGCCTGTTGTCGTGTGTGCAAATTTTCTTGGGCTGTTCCGGTAGTGGATGATGGTTCGATGAAAGTAGTTCTGTCAAAATCGGTGTGGTACGCATGAACACGATCATGAAGTGTAATAAACGCCGTTCGTGTCAACGCTTACAATCTTAGATACATCTTTGGTAGTTCTTACTTCGTTTAAACTCTAATTTACATACATCAGTGTGTGTGTGTGTCTCTGTTGTGTAATCAATAAAAAACTGCAAAATCTGAGGTTACTGTGGTCGGTTGCTGTGTCATCTGCGGAAATTTACTATGGCTATATATCTAATACATTTTGATTTCTTGAGGTAGATGATTGTAATATCGGGCACGCAGTTTATGATACCATATTCCAGTTCCTTCTCTTAACTTTCCACCAAGAACAACGAGTTTCAATTTCCAATGTATAATCCGAAAACAGTATAAAGTGAAATACATAATAAATCTAGCAACAAATCAACTCGAAGATTAATAATAATAATAATAAATAAATCACCAACTTCCAATCAACGTAAAACAATTGGACGATTCAGAGATAAAGCACTGTGAGAAATGCACTTCTTGAGGTATTCATTAGCGATGAGGTTAGACTGTGACGGGCCGGCCCTCGTGCACATTCACACAATGGAAGGACGATATTGCGTAGTGGAAGGCCTCGAGATGTTATGTACAATAGGGTATACATAAACCCATGCAAGGGGCAGTGGTCATGTGGAGTTAATGTTACTGTTGAGCTTCCGATGTTGATTCGGACTGCTGGCCTGGTTCTTTCTGCGTTCTAGAGGAACGTGGTCTACCTTGTGGTGGAGCCACCGACTGCAAAACCATAGCTCGAATACGACGTTGTGCCGACTAAAAAAAAATTAAAATACAATACAATGAGTAATTAATTTTGAAATCAACATTTTCATCTTAATCAATTTAATTAATTCAGTTTCTACTTTGTACATGTATTTAATAATTTATTCAACAGACAGTTACATTGAAAAATCATTTGGCTGAAAAATATTTATGTGAATGAAAATTATATTATCTATAGTATATTGCCAAGCAGATTTCTTTTTCTTGATCTAAATTAGGTAAGATTAAATAAAAGCATTAATTAAACTGATTACTAAATTAATTACTAAAAGCAATAAACAATTGAAGCGTTGATTTCAAAGCAGCATATGTCCAAAATGGACAAAATCGAGATGTTACCGATATATTGTGGATTTTTTTGCAACACATATGTAGCATGTAAGTGTTATTTGAATGTCATTTAAAATAGAGCGGGCATAAAACCTCAATAAATCATGTTGTCTTTTAAAAGAAAGTATGAAGTATTTGGTATCAGCATACTCAGAAAAAAATATTCTGTCGAACTAAGCTAAGAAGCACATGAGGTTCCATTAAAAAAATGAGTTACGACCTAATAAAAATTTGAAATGCCGTAAAAATGTTAAAAATTAAAATACAATCAAAATAGTGATTTTCTCGAATTGCTTGATCGCATTAGAAGGAAAATACACGATTCAAAACTTCCTAGATGGAAAAACAAAAGTTTTTTTTTTTCGTTGTCATGGACACCAAAATTACCAAATGATACATATTCGGACTCGCAATGATCTGCAGATTCCAAATATATAAAAATATACATGGTGTTCCATTTAAAATAAGAAAGTTGACGTCACTTCTGGTGAAAGCGGAAGTCCTACGTTGCTCAATAATTTGTCGGAAAATGCACTTTTTTGCTTAATTTTTATTTTCCAAATTTCATTGAAATCGATTAAAAAATAAGAGTTCTAGAAGGGTGAGCATATGGCGTGGGACACCCGGTATGTTGTTTTTGAAATCAGCGCCTCAATTAATTATCAGGCCCTTTTCAAAGCTAGAATTCTATAACAAAATCTTCCATTCTTGTCAAACCTTGTCAAGTAGGCTACATTTAGTAAATTCTGTTATGTAAATGCAATGGATAAATTCTCGATCACAATCTACTTGACCAGGTTTTTAGTTAGACGCTCGTTAGTTCACTTTGAGAACAAAATATATGAATAATAAAAGGTAAAATAAATTCAGTAAACTCCCGACTTGTCAAAATGATGTTTAGCTGATTGACATAAAAATTCCTATCACGCTGAATGTAGGGGAAACCCGGACAAAGTGAATACCCTGGGCAAAGCGAATATTTTCTGCCATTTGTAAAATATACTGCGCCAATAAATTAGGGGAACACCAGAGAAACGCAAGTAAAAACTGTAATATCTTTTTATTGCCTTAACATAATGAACTAAAAATTTTTATAGCACTTTATTTGCCAAACAATAGTAATACTTCGTTACTCAGGTGGCAATAATAAAGAAACTCAACGGAAACAATTAAGAAAAAAACAATTTGTCAGCAGTCAATAATTTTAAAAACAATTATACTTAAACAGGTGTATAAATTTAATATCGAGTATGACCCCCACGAGCTTATATAACAGCTTGGCATCATCGTGCCATACTTTCGATTAACCTTTGGATGTTTTCTTGAGGCAAGTTAACCCGGCAGTTCCATTGAATTTCTTTATTATTGTCACTTGAGTAACGAAATATTATTATTTTCTTGCAAATAAGGTGTTATAGCAACCATGTAAAAACTTTTAGTTCAATACGTCAAGGCAATAAAAAGATATTACAGTTTTTAGTTGCGTTTTTCTGGTGTTCCCCTAATTTATTGGCGCAGTGTATTTATTTGACATCAACTATATATGACACGGAACGTTCGTCCATCATTGCTCAATCAACGAAGAATTACGATACAGGGGGGTCGCGCTGCGTGCTATATGGGCAGTAGCAAATTAATTTTTACCCAAAAAAGATTAATTTTTCAAGATGTTGCGACATGTCACTTTTATTTTGTTTGTCTTTTGTGACTATCTGGTTGGTTTTAAAACATTTAATTATCACTTTTAAATAATCTGTTAATTACAGAGACTGTCTTCATAGTTAATATTAATTTAGAAGTTTGTTGCAAGTCAGTTTTGATTGCAATAGATTTTTCGAGTACCGTCTGGACAGCTAACAATAAATTTTTAAATTTTCAAATATACTGCAAACGCATTATTTGATCATTTGATTATTTGAGCATCATTTGTGTATCCCCACTCATAAATTCTAACAAATCTTAGCAATTAGGCAGCAAACTCGCAAACTGCACTTTTTATTTATTTTATGTATTTTTACATTTGAGTGTATGATAAAGTTGGGATTCAATTCTTATGTTTATTTTAAAGTTCAGCAATTTTAACCCATGCATAAGAACTAAGCAGATCAATGTATTCGAATACTATGGCTTTTACTTGAAATTTTCTTAAATTAATTAATCCAACATAGCACTGAAAAAAGCACATTACATTGAACATTTCATTACATGATTACATGCACTTGATCAGAAAATGTTTGTAGATATTTCTAATATATGATAATGATACATACTTGAACACTGAAGAAGGGACCGATGATATGCACTGTTGTTTCATCTTCTTGTGGACTAGCACCCTGTTCGGGAAGCTTTATAACACTACCGGTTACTCGTTGAAGTTCTCGAACATTCTGTCCACCTTTACCTATAATACGGCCCACTTGCGAACTGGGCACCATAATTTCTACAGTTAACCTAACATCGTCGGAGCCAGCGACGAAGCCTTCTTCCCTCATCTTTTCAAAGATTAAATACTGTGCCTGCAACAGAAATGAATTCAAACTTCCAGTTAAAGATAAAATTAGTACTAGTAAATAAATACCTTCCATTGTGCTTCAGGAGAACCAACTATAGTTACTCTACGTTCTGTTTGTGTGTCCTGGGGTTTGCTCTCATCAAGCGGAGCGATTTTTACAGTCGCTCCAGAGAAACGGATTATGTTACGTATGTGTGAACCTTTTGTGCCGATGATTGCTCCGACTGCGTTGTTTGGAATGTACAGGTACGTTGTTTCCTGACTGTCGCCAGCCCCTCCCTGGGGTCCACCGGCTGGATACATTCCTGGATAAGGAGCTTGTCCTGTGTACAAGCCTCTCGACCCATAACCTATACCTAAAAGTGTGATAATCAAAAATGTTGCTAGCTTTATAAAAAAAAGAGAAGTTTTTGAGTAACATGTAATACAATAACTACAACATAACTTATGTCCATTTTAATTATCAAACTGATAGTTTGTTTTTTAAGGTTAAGTCCTTTTTGCACCCAGTGTTGCCAAACTGCTTGGACAAGAATTCCCACTACAATGTGAAGAAATTCTACAAGTAAAATATAATCTCTACACAAACTTTGGTAATTATTACAAGTTAATAAAAATATTTAAAAAGCATTTGTCAATGATGTTTCACACATATTTATAACAAAATCTATAATAATTAGTTAGAGAGAGACAGAAAACTCTATATCCAATCTATATCCATTGGTTAGAGAAGGACAGAAGTTATAAGATGCTACAATTTTAATTATTTTTTTAATTAAAAACGGCTTATGCAAATTATTTCAAGGATTTTTTCAAGGATAATTACTGAGCATATCCTTCAAGAATTATAATTTTTGGCCCACTTGTAACGCTTGTAAACTTTATACCTACAGGATATTCAATTTGTTATTTGTTGTCACCGTTACTAACTTTTTTCTTATTTTTAAAGATAGAAATTCGGTTATATTAGTGAAGATTCGGTGTTTTTCGTGCTCACTCTGAAGTTCGAATAAAAAAATAATAATAATTGCACATTTTGTTGGCACGAAATGTGATCGGCAATGCCCAATGCAAACTTATGCTTAGTGTGTATGGGAGTAACTTAATAAAGAAATGCTTAGTATACTTGAATATAAGTTCAGATGGTACAGAATGTGAATCTGGACAACAGTACACAGGGTTAGAACTAATTAAAGGTTTACTATGAGGATCTCGTAAACTACAAGAGATTCAAAGACAATTAAATTACCAAAAAGTTGCGCTATTTTAAAGTCTATAAAAATATATAAAAAATTTCTTCTGTTTTATAATATGCCACTCATGTCATGATAAATTCCCTATTTAAATTCTATTGGTTAGAGAAGTGGAAGGAAGGGGGATGACGTATGACAGTTGGGTACAGGAAAGAATAGTGTCCCCCTTGGATTAAAAATCTAAAATATTTAGGGTGCGTTTCGTTCGCAAGCGCTTACGCTTACAAGCGCTATTTTCTGTGGTTCCATTTGGCGTTCAGTCGCTTAAGCTGTTCTAAGCATAGGTGTTTCTTTTGACTACTGTTTGCACAATGTATTCCTAACCTTAAAAATATAACTTCAATAGTGAAATTAACCCAATCACAACTGCCGCAGCTGTTTCTAAAGTGTAACATTCGTTTATTACCTGCATTATCTTTCTCTGATTATGATCAGCTGTTTTCCTCATACGTTACGTTTGGAACATAAGCACTTACGCTTTTGTTGCCCTACCTCGATGGATCGTGAGCGAAGACTATGACGTCATAATGACGTTGCTAGTTCGTCGTCTAGCGCTTTGTGAACGTTTGGAAAGCCAAACGGAATGGTTTAAACATTGCTTATGAGTGCTCAAAGCATGTGAGCGCGCAAACAAAACGCACCCTCAGTGTTTTGTTTTCGGTGGCCCACTCGGGGTGCGTTTCGTTTGCGCGCTCACATGCTTTGAGCGCTCATAAGCAGTGCTTTGGCTTGCAAACGCTGACAAAGCGTTAGATGACGAAGCAGCAACGTCATTATGACGTCATAGTCTTCGCTCACGATCACTTATCCCATCGAGGTAGGGCAGCAAAAGCGTAAGCGCTTATGTTCCAAACGGAACGTATGAGGAGGTTAGGTGATCATAGTCAGGTAAAGATAACCCAGGTTATAAACAAACGTTACACATTAGAAACAGCTGCGGCAGCTGTGATTGGATTAATTTCACTATTGAAGTTATATTTTTGAGGTTATGAATTCGTTGTGCAAACAATAGTCAAAAGAAACACTTTTGCTTATAACAGCTTAAGCGACTGAACGCCAAATGAAACCACAGAAAATAGCGCTTGTAAGCGTGAGCGCTTAAAGCGTGTGAGCGTGCAAATGAAACGCACCCTCGATATGACAATATGGGTGCGTTTCGTTTGCGCGCTTACATGCTTTGAGCGCTCATAAGCAGTGCTTAAACCATTCCCTTTGGCTTTGCAAACGCTCACAAAGCGCTGGTTGATGTCATTATTACGTCATAGTCATAGTCAACACACAATATCTACGCCTATGCTTTCTGTTGCGTTACACGACATCCGCCGAAAATTATCGACTGCAATTTGAAAGTAACCAATCACTAAAGTAGTCTTAGTAAACAGATCCCCTTTCACTCCTGTGAACTTGTTAGCTACATTTTAAAGCTCGCTTGCCCAGTCTACCTAGATTAGTCGTCGGAGATAAGAATCTACACAGTAGCGTCACTCGAGTATAACTGTCACATTTGCCATTTTGTTTGATACCTACTGATTTGCAGAATACTATCGATAATTCGATATCATAAAAAGCTAGGACAATTTTTAAATCCAATAACCATGAGTTTCCATTATTTTATTACATTGAATCTTACTTTATTGTCAAGTCAGTAATTCATATTTATGTTTTTATAATTTTGATGTCAATAAACCATAATAACAGCAAGAATTATAAAACAATTGAAACGTTACGTTAGGTATGTCTGGAAGAGACAATTTTAAATAATTTTACATTTATGGTCGGTAGCAGTTTTACACAGCTAAAAAAATCTTGTTCTAGTTTTTCATGGTAGCAATAGTACATTACATTTCCATAAGGGTATCAAACAGTATGGCCGCTTTTTTGACACTGACGTTTAAGTGACGCTACTGAGTAATTACTTATATTGTGAATGTTATGTCGTTATATGCATGCATAGCATAGACATAGTACCGTATGTTCAAGTAAATTTTTGATGGCGGTAGCCATGGATGACAAAACGTTTGACTCAGATTACTACAGCAATTTATTTATTTACTTGACAATTTATGAACTGACAAAATGTGGAGAAAGTTTTCTTCAATTGTGAAACATTAGTTTAAGTGATAAGAAATCTGATACTACTCTTTTTTGATTAATATTAGTTAAAATTAAATTAATATAATTAATTTAAAGTATTTAACTTATTAATCACGTGATCACGAACATCAGTCATAATGCGTGACGTCACGCCAGTAGTAAAAAAAAAGTTTGGTGTTTTTATAGAAGTATTTGTACACTGAGGCACTGCGCATCATTTATAACTTTTTGAATTCATTGTTTCTGTCAAAACCACCGAATCAAAACACGGAGAGAACGAGAAGCCATAAGAAGCACTTATAGTAATTCGATTATTGTTTACTGAAGCGTAACGTCACAGCCAAGCATCACCGATTTTGATGCTTTTTGGCGGTAAATTTCAATAATTAAAAAAACACTTTTCCTGTGACGATTTTTTTAAACAAAATTCTATAGGCATCTTAGACGCATAAATACAAATTAAAATACTTTCTCAATTTTGGTCAAATACCCTATTACTGTAACTTTCTCCTATTAAATTATAATTTATTCTTTACATTAAAATATTGTCTAGTTCTTGAGTAGTTAAGTAAAATCGAAGTTTAATTTGCCACATTTTACACCCTGACGTGTCACTAACCTCAAAAACTGTTGGTGTTGTTTGTTGTAGTTTACAACATACGTTTACACTTCCATGGCCAACCTATATCAAAAATTTATTTGGACATAAGGTAATTTATAAGTTAGTAGACTGATTATACAGAGAGAGATAAAGGTCCCAACATGAGAAAAATATCACCGATCATGTGATAGTTGGAAGAACCTGGATTGGTGCATTTGCCGCCGAAACGAATTAGGAAAACAGTTTTGCTACATAATATCGAGTGATCAAAGTAATTTTACCTCTAGTGGGCTTTTCTAGACATGGCCACCTAGAGGTAAAATTACTTTGATCACTGGATTAAAAAATCCACATGTATTGTCAAAATTGTGTGTACAATAATTAATTTCGTTGCCTATGTTAACAAAGTATAGGGATATCTTTCTTGCACCCCATATTTCCGGATATTGGCTATCGCTCTTGCATGTTGCTAACAGTTTGGACAGTGCATTTAAACGCAATGTAATATCTGTCAGTTCTGTTATTAAATCTATGGCTGCGGTAAGTGAACGGTCAAATTGATCAGACTAAACTACGTGATCTATTTTCTCATTCGTTGATTACTCAGGTGGTTTAGTCTGACCGTTGACTTGATGGTTTTGTGCAGTTTGACCGTTCACTTAACTTGACCTGTGATTATATGACATTCCAAATAGTGTACATTACACAACCTCCATTATAAGTGTCCTACAGCTTGTAGTAGATAGTTGAATAGTTTAAAATCATGATGGTTTATTGGTGTGTACTTCTTAGAAAAACGAGCTATAAGTATAAAAAGCACGTTTACTCTTTCATCTTTACAGAGTTTTCACTGTGAGTGGTTTATTAGAAGATCGTGGAAACTACGTAGCTTCTTAGGTATAACAGAAGGCTGAAAATTGACAAATTTAAGATACCGAAGATACAAAATCAAATATGGCGACGGTAGAACCGGAAGTGCATACTAATTTGTTTATTTTAAATAGAACACTCTGTATATCATTGCATTTTTAGATTCTCCGTTTAAGTTTTCACAATCTTCTAATAGGCCACTCAGTGTAAATAACCCTGTATAAATAAGAAATAATCGGAAACAATTATGTTTATGTTTATTTAATGTAATAAAAACGTATTTTTTAAATTTCTATTTTCTATATTTGGGAAACATTTTGATGGTGGCGTTTTTTTTTTTTTTTTAAATAAATATAAGGCTATATCAGTAATCAAATAAAAGAAAGAAAATTTAATTTTTTAATAAAGCAACTTAAATCGTTGAAAATGATTATCGCTTCCGTTACCACTTAATATCAACTTAATTAAATTTCTTAAAAAAAAAATTAATATTACCTGCAGTTGCCATCATAGCCATAGGATGTAAGCCGGGGAACATCATAGACTGTGGCGCCATCGCTTGAAGATCATTTTCATAACTTTGCCTTAACTTAGCACTAATTTGGGCTTCGGCTTTGCTCATGTTTTCGATGCTGCCCTTCACGGTAATAATTCGTTCTAAATTGAAAGAGTTTATATCGTTGATACTTGAGACGGTAATTTTAGTGTCCGTTTCTTGCATAATTCTCTTAATAGTGTTACCGCCCTTGCCGATTATGCGACCGATTAAATTATTATGCGCTAGTATTTTAAGAGATATCTCGCTGAAATTAAATTAGACACGTCATTAGATTGTAATTTGAGAAAGCGCCAGAGGAACACACCCTTTGTTGGTATTATTGGCTTCTTGCTGCATGACTTCCAGTATGCGCTTGCACGCGTTGGTGCAGTTTTCTGGATTACCATATATTGTAATTGCTTTTTCTAAGGAACCCACGTTATCTTTCCTATGTACATCTACTCTTGCTCTCGTTTGTTGTGTGATTTGTCTTATCGTAGAGCCTTGTCTTCCGATTATAGCTCCAACCTAAAAAAAAAAAAAAACAAAACAATTAGCTATATTTCAACAAACTTTTTCATTTTACATAATTTTCATGATGATAAACAGTCCATTATTGACTACGTACTTCCTACATACAATAAAATTAAGTGCAAATCGTATTTGATCATTTTCTATTATTAAAAGTAAGAAAAAAGTCATCAGAGCATTGAAGCAGATCACAAACGATCCAATTTCGTTTTTTTTTTGAATTTTATGATTATTGTACACTTCTGTTCAATAAAGTTAAGCACAGTATTTATTTTATAGTTCATACATTTTAAAAATAATATTTCCACCAACGTGTAAATCAAGTTTTCGTTACTTACAGTTTTAAGGTTTTCATTTGACTCTGCCTCGTATTCTATATCTATAAATAAATATCTATAAATAAATATCTATAAATTTATATTATTTCTTTACGTCCACTTTAAACTGTGTGCTTAACTTTATTGTCACACATTTATTGTACATTTTGGAATTTTTGTGTTAATTCGTGCACTTATTTAAATCCTCTCTTTAAAAAAATATTCATGTTTTATTGAGAATTCTACTTTGATTTAATTGCTCTTAATCATTTTAATTGTTGACTGTTACATTAGGATAATTTTGAAATGCTTCGTTTCATCTGTGTAATTGGTAAAAAATGATTTAATTAATTAGCAACAAGAAAGAAGTTTTTAAGTTGAATTAAAATTTATTTGTGCTAAAAATTTTAAGTATGTGGGCATACATATTAACAGAAAATTAGTTAACTTCAATTAACACAATTTTATTTGCATAAGGTAAATAAATTTAAAAAACCATATAGATTAATAATAATCTTAATTAATTACCTACAGCATAGATACAGACAACAAATTCGTTATTGAGAATTTTTTAACCGAAACCTCAAGAATATTTTATGCTCTATGGTCTCTTCATAGATTAATGGATTGGCATGCATATAAATCACTGTTCTTTCGAGAATGTATCCTAATCAGTTAATTGATCGATCGATTGATGCTTGCGAAACGTTGGAAGAAAGAAGCTTTAAATGTAAGTGCAGATATCTTGGAAATCGCAAGCTTTAGACCAATACCATGTATATTAGTTTGTTAAATTAATTCTTCGAGTTGATCTACAGAGTGATCCAATATGATTGCTGACGGTTTGAATTTCGCGCCGTATGTTTTAATATGTTTCATGTTGTTAGAGTGGCACTGTTGATATGTGTTTCATCAAATTACAGCGTCGACTCGTCACTTTCTTGTTTACATTGTGCTTTTCCATGTTATTCCGGGTTTTCATTGGATTTTTGCTTTATTTCGCTTGTTTACTTAATTTACAAAATAGTTTTGCGAATTACGGTTTATTAGATGATTTTATTCCACGTTCTATCATATCACGTTTTTTGGATAGGCATTTTTGATATACAGTGACCAGCAAAAAATTGGACACATGAGAAACTCTTTTATTATTGATTTCTCAGAAAAATGTATTGTTTAAGAAAGTTTCTGCATCTTCCCAAACTCAAAATGCAAACATCAAAATTTGAATATCTTTACTCGTAGTAATATTGCTGAAAAGATCAAAATATTTGAAATCGACGTAAGAGTAAAATACTTTTATTTTTCAAGATACGTGAGAATATTATGTATTTAGAAAAGATATTCAGACTTGCTGTGAGACCTCAAATATGAAATCATGACCGACTACAATGAAAAAAAAAAATAAATAAAATTTTTTTTTACCAAAAAAAAAATTAATTTTTGTTATTCGTCTTATTGATCATAATTTCTAGTCGGCAAATGAGCAAAACAAATCCCAGAGTATTCAAAGTTCGACAATAGCTAACCATACACCAGTATTCATTCCCGCCGGAAAGTGCAATCGTCAAGGAAAGAACATGTGTTAGTGAAGTACGCGATCACGAGCCAACTTTCTTAATTCTTTCGGGAATCATGTTAGGGATGTTCCATTGTTCCTGACACGATACTTAGTTTCGTGTAGACTTGTTTATACCTCCACTATTTCCAAGAATCAGTTTGTGCTAGTGGGTTAGAACAAGATTTGTTTCGTTTCAATTTCTTGAAGGGAAAGATTGTCGAAGGAAAGAATGGCATGAATGAATGCTGGTGTATGCCTAGCTAACTAATATCTACAGTGGTACGAGAAAGATTAAAAAATACGTGAATTTTATTTTAAATATCGTAGACAATCATGGTATCATTTTTAATATCCCATAACAACTTTTCAACAACTTGTGCAATATTTTTTAGTTAAAATATTTCACACGTCTATGTTATTTCTTGTTGTTTTGATACAAATACGATAAATCTCATCAACAGTTATATCTGTATCTGAGTGTACCTAACTCAGAATCTAGGCGTGGTACAATAAATCTGTTGATGATTTTGAATTTAACGCTTCACAATGACTTCAAATTCAAATTATGTGGTTTTATCGCAGTTATAAAGAAAACAGTTTAAAAATGTCGGATAGTGTAATCAGAGCTTAATTGACAATAAGTTTTTGCTATTTGCATCTTCCTCAGTAAGAACATGAAAAACAAATTTCAGAAAATATTGTAATTGCTAAAAACAAAACTCTACTAATTAACAATACATATTTAACGTTTTTAACTCCTGTATACAATTATCGTTTTCTATATCGTGCATTGCTTCCTGGAGTTTTTATAACAGCCTCGAAGTAACAAAACATATCTCAATTAGAGCTGAAATGTGATTTGCGATTATGCTAATTTTGTTTATAATACATATTTATTCTTTTGAAAGGAGCTAATGTCATCTTTCTAACCAATCATTTTTTTGTCGTTTTATGTGTAATGATTTATATCGTAACCAAAACATTCTAAAAAAATCTTGTTTTTATCTGAAATGTAAACTGAAAAAAAAAAAAACTGGGTGTAGGTATGTCATTTTTTGAACGCGAGTGTATTTTACCTTTTACAGATATATTTTCAGTTGATTTATTTATTACCTTGGAAAAAGAAGAAAAATTTTAAAAAATTAATTTTTCCATTGCTCTATTTCTTATTTTTCATTCAAATTAATAAAATATCTGATATAAAAATCACATCTTCATTAACATAATGAATTTTTTAAATGCTGGTACGTGACCGATTTTAATATAATTTCTTTATTTGTTATATGCTGTTGCAGAAGACAATAATAAGTCGATGTCGAAACGTCAACTAATTTATCACATACAGGGTGCTGAAAAATTGGGGGCCTACACCATACTAAAAAAAAACAATATTTTCTACCAGTACTTCAGGGCTTAGAATTCCCTTATTATTTACTTTTGGATTTTTTAAAAATAAAATAACAAATACATAATATACGTAATTAAAATATATTTTTTCAATTATTATTTCCTAATGATTTATCTGAAATCCTTCTCAAAAGTAAACCTTTATTAAACTTCCTTCAAAATATTTAAATTGTGGATGTTATTTCCAGCGTTTGGCGACTAATATTTAACGATCTTCTGAGTTAGTGTTTTAATTAGTGTCTTTATGTAACTTAAGACTTTGCTGGAAGATTTTGTTATGGTTAGTTTATGTGCATTGTAGCAGGTTACATTAGATTAGATTAAATTGAAATTGGAACTGAAATATACAAAATGATTATTCTTCTTCGTGAAGGACATTCAGAGAGAAGTTGCTGGAATTCTAAATACCAACAAATCTGTGGTACAGCAGCACGGTTCAGAAACATTGGTACATAGTTTCAAAAGAAGACGCGGACAAGGTGCTAAAAGAAAAACAAGACGCAGAGAAGATCGCTTTATCGAACTTCAGAGTTTAAGAAAGCGGTTTGTAACATCTCGTGAATTAAAAAATGATCTTCAATTAGCTACTGGGAAAGAAATTTCTACCAAAACAGTAAGAAGAAGACTGAAAGAAGTCAATTTGTCTGCTAGAAAACCAGCAACCGGTCCAACTCTCACAGCTACGCATAAAAGAAATCGCTTAAACTTTTGTCAAACTCATCAAGGATGGGACAAGGGGCAGTGGAACTCGTTTTGTTTTCGGACGAGTCCAGATTCTTCCTAAATAGGAATGATCGCCGTGTTTTTGTCATACGAAGACTAGGTGAGCGATTTGCATGATGCACCCACCATTCGAGAATTTGACAAATTTGGTGGGGGGTCGGTAATGGTTTGGGGTGGGATACAATTTAATGGTCGTCCAGAATTTTTGTTTTGATATGAAATGGGTCGCTAACAGCAAGAAGATATAGAGACGAGATTATTGTACCCCATGTTCAAACATTTGCCGAAAATTTCGGCAATGGATGCATTTTATGCAAAACAATGCCAAACCTCATAACATTGTCACAGCTGCGTCTAGAGATGCAAATATCCAATGTTTGGAGTAGCCTGCCAAAAGCCCTGATCTCAATCCTATTGAGCAACTCTGGGATCAATTGGGCAACAAAATTAAAAACGCACCGAGACCGCCAGTAATACTTGATGAGCTCTATAACATGCTTGTTCAAGAATGGGAACAGATACCTCAAGAAAGGATAGGAAACTTAATCTCAAGCATGCCAAGAAGATTAACAGCGAGTATTGCTGCAAGACGAGGGCATACAAGCTATTAATAACGTTACTTTGTTAACTTATTACAAATTAGGATTTAAGTTCATGAGAAGACCATTGGTATTTTAAAGTTTGTTAATTTTGTTAATAGCCCTTAAATCAACTAAACTGTAAGGAAACACTTGGATTTATATATTTAATAGTTTCAGTACATTTCGTTATCTTGTTTTAAAATTATTTCATTTATTTATTTATTACTGGTGGTCCCTTAATTTTGTCCAGAAGTATAAAATAATTTTTAATTCAAAAAGCTTGAAAAAAGTAGAATTTTAAATTCTTAAGGACGACATGATTTTTTTCCAGCTCGTCTAATATGAAAACACATTTGCTTACACATCTGAATGTGACTTTAATTTTAAAGTCTCCTTTAAATTTGATTATGAAACTGGCCCTTATTCTATTAAAGACGTTTAATTTTAATTTAATCATTTCCGATTTAAAGAAATAAATTTTATATGTATGTATATTAACTTGCAAAGTTCAAGATAATTTTTATTTATTATCTTTCCAGAAAAACTGATTTCATTGAATCAATGTTGTTTCTAGTTCATGTACTGGATGATTTATTTTATTCATTTAATTTATCAAATTCATTGTAAAATTCCGTTTTTTCTTATGAATTTAATGTCATTAACAATCGCCTTTTTTTTCATAAAATTTCATTTGGAAGTCGAAATAACGGAACGGTTTATTTTTTTTACATTTACAAAAAATACGAATCGTTCTTCATTTTATATTCAATGGATTAAGAAAACGTAAAAATTCCATACGCACATTCTAATTTTAAAAATGTACCTACTTGGGATTTTTTTAATATTCATATAAATCCTGCAATTCTAATTTCAAATTGCTTTGATTGTGGCATACAATTTTTATTTTTATTTATAAATGAAATATTTGTGTTTTTTTAAAGTTTACTGTGTTTATTGTAAACCACACCAAACAATATTAGCAAAATATTTGATCTTCGCCAACATCAAGTTTTTTCTGTAGGCACCGATTCAAAAAGAATAACGTCCAATTCTCACCATTTGCCATAAAGTAATTTCAAATACAATTAAATACACAATGTGCGTGCGAAGTTTTGTATTTTTCTAAAGCAATTTACAATTTAACTGAACCACAAAGAGGAGAATTGTACAGACGATCTATTTCAAGTTTAAACTCCATTTTGGTATGTGAAAGGCAAACAGAAAGGAAAACTTTAGAAAGTTCTGATTGCAAATACTTTCTACATGAAATTGCTAGATTTACAGATTTAAAAAAATCATATTTTAAAAATTTTGTGTAAATAATGTGATCAGTATAAAATTTTGCACCTACCATATCACTTTGAACGAGGATTCGTAAAGGGAAATCCGTCTGGCGACTCTGGCCCGGTAAGCCACCAAACGGTGCGCCGGGTCCCCGAGGGGCCCTCCGCGGTTTCTTCTCCACTGCAAGCTCTGCTTTAAGGGACTTCCCTTCGAGTTCGATTCCATTTAGTTGATTCACAGCCCTGCAAAAGAATAAATCACGGTTTCAGGTGCGAACCTCACATTTACGACGGTTATTACATAGTTCTCTGACACAATACGATAATACAGAATGCACAAATTACACTAATGTGTACTTTCAAATTCCTCAATTAACATTCGAACTGTTCAACGCAAGGTTATTTACGGGTTGTGTTCCATGCAGAGGTGACAGTTGCGGTCGACCAAGATGAAAAAGATATAATTACTTCATTGTTATGACTATTATTATTATAGAAGTATGTCAGTCTGCATCAGTCGATGCTAGTGCAGTAACGATTAAATAATTTGCATTTATTTATACTATTGTTATAAAAAGCAGGAAAAACTAGGAACGTTCAAAGTTTTTGCATGCATGTTTAATTACAGCAGAATATACCTAACTATGTTAATCAGCACGAAACATGATTTTTCTGCATTGTGATTAATCTTAACACATTAATATAAAAGCCGACGTATGGAATAAGTAAACAGAAACTAGATGTTTGCACTTCAAGCAAAAAAATTTGGTCTAAATTTTGTTATTAGCTATTTCGTGTATGCAGATTTTTAATGAACATCCGTCGAGTATTTTTGTATCAATTAAAAAAAAAGTCGAAGAAACAGAAAGTTGATAAACGTTCAGTTGTGCTTCAGCAGATCTGTCCAGCACACTAAAAAAAAAAAAACTGTGCAAATTGCAGACTGAATACGTAAACAGGAAATAGCAATTCAGTTAGTGTATACAATCTTGTACGTGCAAATTAATTTATGTAAATTGTTTCAGTATGTAAACCCATACTTATACCACGAAATCAAACTACTTTATAACTGGCATACGCTGTGGTTGTTGCAACAGAGTTGGTGACATGATTAACATCAAGTCTGAATTACTTTCAAAGATATACAATTTTTTGACTTGGGATATAAAATCTGATATACCAGATATACCAGGAAATGATGAGAGACAATAAAATAATGAATTGAGGTAATTTTGCAGCGCCCCATGTGTGTAAAAAGCACCCGCAAGGCAGAAATCTGACGTCAAAAATGAAGCATTATCAAATTTGTCTTTGTTGTTACCAACTTTGCAGCAAAAATCAGGATCTACTCTAATTATAAATTCAGTTGTTTTCCATAGTATGTATATGTTAGGAATTGTCGACAAAATTGGGAAATTAAGAAACTTGAAATTTCCCCGAAAGCATCAAATAACTTGAGTGGATCAATACCTTCCAAGCAATTAATTATATTATTAATTATTTACTGCAATATCATTGGAGGAAATTTAAACTTTCCTCCAATTATATTGCTTAATCACACAATTAACTTGATCGAGTGGTTAACTATGTTTTATGATAAGAGGTAGCTGAGTTAAGAAACGATTCATAATTAAAAATATCAAAAGAAGGAAGTTGTATAAAATAAAAGTTGGCATGCACAACGAAAAATACTTATTGTTTGATGCTGGATTTCACAAGTGTCGCTTAACTTTAATCATCGATTAAGAATAATCATTCCTATATCTTCAACACATGTAACCATGGCAACGTTTACTTTTAAGGAATGATTAAATTTAAGTAACGTTTGTGAAATCCGCCATCAATCTTTCAGTTTGATAATCCCCGATCTGTATCAGTAAAGCATCTTCAATGAATATGAAGGATTTGGATCACATTTTTTATTTAATTTACTTTTGATTTACTGATTATTATAAATACATGATAGTCGCATTATTGCGCTTTAAATAATTTCATGTTTACGTTATGTTGTTTACAGCATAAGTAAATGAAAAATATGAAAATAACATATTTCATAATTTTTTAGTTTTTTTGTTATTACTTATCGGTATATTTCATATTTTTCTCAAAATATTTTTTCATTTCTTTTACTAAAAACACAAGTACGCCAAAAATGCCAAAAATATTTTTTTGATTGAAGAATACGTTACATGGGGTTCAAGTGCCAAATTGCCTAATAATATTCAGTATAAATATAAAAATAATATGTAAACGTCACGTTCAATACAACAATAAGAGGTATAGGACTCGGCACTTTAACCTTTTATAATGTATCTTCTTCAATTATTGTTATTATACAGCTTGCGAACGGTTACTAAGGTCATACTTCATTCTGTAGTACGGGCGGTTTAGAGATGTATTTATAGGAAATGAATAGTTGGCCAAAATTATTTTAGTGATTTCAATACAGCCAAATGCAGTTAGAAATTAAAAAAAAAAAACAACATAATTATTTAATATAATTTCACATAAAAGCAAGCGCACAAAAGAAGCAGAACATCACAAGTTGATTCATAGCATGCGTTATTGTTGAGAATTTGATATTAATTTGTCCGTGGAATTGAAATCGTATGTAACTGAAGCAGTATTGATTCATTTGCTTATCACAGTGACATTCAAATAGTACCCTAACATACAACAACTGAATTTAAAATAATTTCAAATAACTTTCGATGAAAACTTCAAAGATTTGTAATTGGAAAAAAAAAATAGAGAAAGATATTTATTGCTTTAGATATTTTATTATTTACCGAAAAGTAATATTTATACATAATCGCCATCAACGTTTTTGATGCAATATGCTTTTGAGGAGAAATATTTTTTAATGATAATTAACAGGTGTTGGAATTTCTTCTAAAAACTCTAATCTACTCCTATTAATGAACTTCTGTTACAAAAACCCCTTAAATGTTCTTTTACAACGACCTAAATGTGGAAAGTTTTTCCTTACGTAATTTATGAGACGACTATGAATTGCTTTAATGTCAGGTAAAGTTATGGAAAAACTCTCCTCATTTAAGTCGTTGTAAAAGAATATTTAGGGGGTTTTTGTGACAGGAGTTCATAAACTGGAGTAGATTAGAGTTTTTAGAAGACATTCCAACACCTGTTAATTATCATCAAAAAATATTTCTCCTCAAAAGCATATTGCATCACAAACGTTGCAATTAGGTAAAAATATTAAGCCGGACTCAGACGACTGGTGTACTTGGCCAATATACCAATATTGGTATACTTGGCAAATGTACCAGCTCATAAAGGCCATTTTACGCAAAGGCGTTCACACGACGTGTACAGTTTTTTTTAAAATACGCCAGCGAATTTATACAATGTTGGTAATTATAGCGGTCATTCTGAAAATGTTGTCCATTGTGCAGCTTTTTAGTACTAATTTGTAGATATTATTTAAAAGTAAAAAAATCAAGAAATTCAAGTACCACTTCATTAGACCACTCCATTTAATTTTTTTATAATTATTAATAAACACTTTACCTTTTCTATCCGCTTATCAATACAGA
This sequence comes from Dorcus parallelipipedus, assembly GCA_958336345.1. Classification (NCBI taxonomy): domain Eukaryota; kingdom Metazoa; phylum Arthropoda; class Insecta; order Coleoptera; family Lucanidae; genus Dorcus; species Dorcus parallelipipedus. The sequence goes on from OY284483.1 coordinate 23,907,134, forward strand.
ACGAATAGTAGTTGCAAAGCAATACACAATTATATTAGCAACTCGTGTGAGCGCAACTACAAGTATGAACTTGTCAAGTTGACCAATAATTGTGATTCCTTTGACTTGTGCCATTTTTACCGACAGACGATGGGAAATTGACCAGTATTCACCAGTGACAAATAATTGTACAAGTAAACCACTCACACAGCATGGTAAGTATACGCCATTAACAAATATTGGCCAAGTACATCAGTCGTCTGAGTCCGGCTTTACGGATAATCGCCATAAGGAGCTGTCCACAACCTGTATATTCAGTAACTATTAAAGGTAAGGTCTATTAAAATAAAAATCTGAGAATACAAACACAAATTTGGAAACTTATTTCCATATCAATTCTGTTTAATTTTTTAACTAAAGGAATATTGTAAGAGTAAATAATTTTCGCTGAAGCGAGATTCACTCTTTTACGAAAAAAGTATAAATTAGTGGCACTATACTTACTGCTGTGCTTGTTCGGGAGTTTCGTACGTAATTTGTACAGTTTGAGTGTTGGGGTCCTTGGAAGTCAGCTTGTCACAAGAAATGACCGTCCCATGAGGTGTCAACAAATGTTCGATATCTTCGAATCGGACATGTGAGGCCAAGTTAGAAACTATGATTTTTGATGTTGAACTGAAACAAAAAGTCTAGAGTTAGAAAGAGTTAAAAATACAGTGCACTCGCGCTAACGAGAACTAATTAAAACTAGCTGTGTTCATGTTTGCGCGATTGTTCATGTTTCCGAGATGCAGTCTTCATCTAATTGATAAAGTTATCCATGCTGTTTGAAGCCATAATGTAATTCTTGTAAATCAAATGCTGTCTTTGGCACAAGGTTCAAAAATAAAAAACCTTGTGCCAAGGACATAGTATTTGATTTACAAAAATTTCTGTCTTCATCTCTTAAAAACATTTAAAAACATGATATATCACTTTCAACCTTTATTTGATGTTCTACATATTATGTATTTTTGGAGAAAAATGAAGTAAGAAGTGATTGTTTGGACTTATGTTGTAAATTTCTGTAGTACATAAAGTAGCTGTTCATGTTAGCGAGGTGCACTGTTCACGTTAGACAGTGGCCAATGTTAAAATTTAGATGTTCACGTTACACAGGAGTTCATGTTAAGCAGTGTTCACGTTAGCGCGAGTGCACTGTATAAAAATTGCTGATTTATTAAGTTAAAAAAAAGTGTGTTTTCAGTCCTTTATTATGCCGGAGCGTATCTGTGTTGAAAGATGATCTCCAAAAACAAAAATTATATTTAATTCGGAAACGCGATACGCACAAAGGCCATAAATAACAATGAAGGATTTAAAATTCAAATGCAGGACGGGGAAAAAATCTGCGAAAAAGATGAATCATATAAATGGGAACCGGAAACTGAAAGCTCGTTAGCAACGAGATATTTGGCAATGTGGAACATTAGGTTCTTGTTTCGGGCATAAATAGCGGTGCGCATCACATAAATAAGAAATGAGCACATACACACAAACTCGTTTTCCAGAGGGGAGATGTCAATTGTCATATCGTCAACAGAGCCCGAGCACTCGTACGCAAACATCTCAATAGCGAATGCGATTTATGTATACGGTTTTTTAAGTTGAAGTAAATACTCGCGACGTGTTACACTTTTTAACTGATGAAGTAGTCTCTGACAAATTGCAAAAGGAAACTGATTCACTCAATGCATTGACTTCATTCATTATAACAATTTTATTGTGTAACGTAATCTAGTCCAAATCATTATTTTAAAAATTAGAATCTAATTCTAATGTCTCACAAGTACCTTTTGTGCAGTTGAGTTACGTGGGGATCCTAGCAGAATCCATTTTAGAAATTTAAATGGCACGATTTTGCCAGAGCATATTTAAATGAGAATGCAAGAAAGTTTAAAGATGTTTCAAATTCGTACAAAAAGAATCGAAACTAATTTTTGGCGATTAAAACAAAACTGAAACTAATCGATCAAGTACGGGTGGCTTCAGTTAATAAACAAATTATTGTGTACAGTTGGATACAGAAGAGAGAGGAGACTCTTAAGTAGTATTTCGAATATTCCCATTCTCATACTGGGAAAGGAGAGTTGATAAAAGGAAAGAATCTTAGAATCGGAAAAAGTAATTCACAATTTATTTTTGTTTTTCAGAGTTTTTTACTACCATACGAAATCGTTCAGACATTTTAGGTAGAAAGGAATGAATAAATAGTCAAAGGTCCGCACTTCCGTTTGAAGTTTCTGGTTTCCTAATTCGACCGGAATTAATTTTGTAGGCTTACTCATTTCGTCAGTTTGAACAATTAGAGTTTTCTGGGATTAAAGTTAAATGCCCGGTCTGTTCTCCGGAATTGTTTGCGTTGCAGAATTTAATTAACAGAGACAGAAATGCCACACGATACCAGGCGGTGAAGTTTAGTTGTGATCTGCAAACTGTTTAGGGCAAACACACCAAAAGCCTAATTTAATAAATACACTAGTTTTATTAACCTGTATGTCAAATTTATTTAATTGTCTTTCACAAGAGAAATTTACGAAAATATTCAGTACGTAAATATGTAAGTACGAGCGTTCTTTTTTTTGTTCTTTTAAGTTTTTAAGTAAACGGTAGTACTTTGTGAACTTGTAAGTGCAGAAATATAAATAGATACGTGAATGTGTAGAACAGAGAGGTAGTATGTAAGGCAAGTTATCATTGATAACTTTTACTGCAGCCTTACATACTATCATTTAATGATAACTTATCATTAAATATTTTCTTGTATTTACATATTTTTAAATTAAACTAGATAAGCGTTTTTCGATTTTAAATTTTATGGCTCAGTATTTCAGTAGTAGTTTAACTTTAATCGTCAGTTTATTCCCATAGTAATAATTGTTTTTATAATGGTTACTAAGGCCCGGTATTTCAGCCACAGTTTAACTTTAATCTTCAGTTTAGGCCCATGGTAACAATTATCAAAACAATTGTTTCTATGGGAATAAACTGAAGATAAAAGTTAAACTGAAACTGAAATACTGGGCCTATGAGAATAAACTGAAGATTAAAGCTAAACTGTGACTGAAATACCAGGCTTATGGGGTTTAAATTTTAACTAAAATGAAAGCTATAAGACGAGATTTGTTAAACCGTGGAAAAAAATTAACAAATGAATTGTTTTAAAATTTATTTTTCAAAGTGGCAATTAAATATTTCTTAAAATTGACAAGGAATAGTAGATTGATTTACAAGTTCAGAAAAGTGACAGTTTTCCAGTGAGTGTAAATGTTTAATTAAATTTACACGAACATGGAAATTCACTTTTCTAACGTGTAGATCATGCTATTTTTGACACTAAAGTTATGAGACTGTCGACGAATAATAATAATAATACATCAAGGTATGGCAAGCATTTGTTGACATAGTAACAAAACATCAATCTGTGACATGAATCAATCAATCTTCGACTTCTGATACGTCAAAATGAATGAAAAAAGTGTTGCTAACGGAAACGTGAAGAAAAGTGTTGCTAACAAGACAAGTCCCAGTTTTCTTCACGATTTATGATTAAACATTGTGTCACTTTTCTGTCAACTACACGAAAAAGTAAATAATAAACATATAAACAGATTTCGCTCTTAAAAGAAAACAAAGAAAACAATATTAGTTTAAATTAACAAAAGAAAGATGAATGCAGGAATATATAAAAACGAAAACTAAATATCTCACGATTTTCTGTATTTCTATGCAGCCTACAACAAACAGAGAATTAATAAAATTTGTTGGCGAAGAAAGCGTTGGAGTTATAATTATATAAATCAATTTTTGCTTTCATTTATACTCGGAATAAACAAATACAAAATATAATGCAGAAATAACGAACATTCGAGAATAAGAGACAAGAAAAACTTTGGAAAGAGACTAAACAAAAAAAACCATAAAACACAAGAAGTAGAGATATGAAAAGGACAAACATTAATGAATCTGCAAAATCAACAAACAGAACTAAATTTACAAGTAAAAATACAAAAACAGCAGTAGAGATGGATAATTAATGAAATTTTATGGAACCAAGAAAAAAAAACTAGACAACCCGAGCAAGTATAAATAAATCCAAAGTAAATTGATCAATGCAGAAAGGGCATATATCCATAGGAATCACTGTGGACATTTATGCCCTTTCTACCTTTTTATTACTTTTACAATTGAATTAGTCATATTCAGCTGTAAAAGTAACTTTGTTAACGCAAAAGTACCAAAAGATATAACGTGAAAGTATGAATCATTAAATGTCATAAAATAATAAAATAGGGATGGAAGATAATGAACAACCAAATCAAGTATAATAGTTATTGAGGAAGGAAGATTTCCACTGGAAACTGAAGAAAGAGTGAAAGATTGGAAGAACTTTTTGGGAGTCAAACCAGTCAGACTTTTGGGCAAAGTCAAAATTCTCGATTTCTTGCCACCAGATATATTGGAAAAACCTCTAAGCATAATGCTGAAAATGTTTGATTTCAAAATATCTTATGGAGCGTAGATCAAAAAGAAAATATGTATTTAACCTGGTTGTACGATTTGATGCAAAGATGGCTCAAAAACTGGAATGGGTATACTGCAGTGCTAAGCAAAAAGGGCGTACCTGACTGTTTTGTTTTTTGAATGAGTACACATTTAAAGTATCAAAAACATATTCTAGTATCATATTTACTAAAGAATATTGGCGTATTTCAATCACTGAATATGTATTCTGTAAATAAAACACTTTGTCATTCAGTTGGAGAACTATTTCAAGAAAACTTAAGACATTTCAAAAATATGAAATTTGCAGATACGTCATTTTTACTTAGCACGGCGGTATAGTGCATCCATATCACAACTCCAACGATAAACCAGTTGAAATACTTGCATTGGGTATTTGTGCCCAGGAGTAAAAAATCTATATTTTGTCTAACAGCCAGTCAGTAATAAAGACACGTAAGGTACATTCATTTAGAAATGTAGAAAATTTCTCAGGATGATAGGCAAAATTACCCTAAAGGTAATGAATGTAGTTTAGAAGCTTCTCCAATTGGACTTATGTCTTGAGGTTTAATCAAGACACTCCATAGGGAGAAGATTCAAAAGTAGAAAACAGCTAAATAACAAGAAATCATAGTAGAATAACATTCTGCATCCTGGACCAAAGATAGGCGAAGAATATTGTCGAGTACTCGTCGAAGAATGTTAAGAAGGCTACTTTTTTTTTTAAATAAAGAACGAAATAAGAATCACTGAAGTTCCTTTCACTGGTTGTTCTCCTCAGTTATTAGGACATACCAGAAAGTAAATTTGGCAGTACCAGAAAATAAAACAAAATAGGCTATGTGAATCAGAAATCAAGGGTGCATCTAAGACAAGTTCTTCCAGTTAGTGCGGGTTCGATGCCTGATGAAGTGAAACAATAGCGTAAACTTCCTAAGAAAAAACTTCTAGGAAAATATTTGCTTGAAGGGTTCGAGCAGAATAAAAGAATAAAAAGGGATCGGTTTTGAAAAGCTTCTAAGTACAATATCACACAATTCAAATGATTAATTAAATCAAATTATTTATTACAGAACAGCTCCTGTAAATTTAATTTATTTATGCAAAAAATGTTTACATTGTGAAAAACCAGAGTTAGATCCACACATTTCAACAGCCACTCAGAACTCAAAGACTATTTGAACTTTGTTAGTAACTAATTAATAATAAAAACAAAACATGAAAAAAGTTAAATTCTTCTTTTTCCGGTAAACTATACTTAAGTTGTTGAATTGTCATTGGTCAGTCGGTTTTCTTCTAGAGTTGTTAAGTTTCTTTGATTACCAAACTCTATCAAAAGCTGTATATCCGTTTAAATGGAATTTCGTCGACTAATTGCAATTAGTTAATGTTACAAACAGACATAATAAGCAAAAATCGAATGTGAGTTTCATAAAACTGGGAATAATAGATAACGATTTAACGAGAGTAAGTTAGTATGACATCGACAACTTTTGAATGTGTCGTGAATTTGGAATCCGTCCAAGGAACAAGATCCACGACCAACGGGGGCCGACGTAACAATTTACACAGGAGCCCTTCCAAAAACGATTTAACTGCTTGTTTTCGAACACGAGACAGCCGCGGAACAAAAACTTCCTCATATAATTTCACACTCGGCTGGAACGTATTCGTAAAAGGCTACGCCCACTGAACAGAAACGATTTTATTTGCCCGCGCTTTTTGGCAGGCCACTTTGTTATGATCATCACGCGAGACAAACCCAATACACACCCACTACGAAGTACTATACAGGGTGTATTCGAGTATAAAATAAGAACTTGCAAAATAAGTGGAAATTACAAGAGAAAAATACCCTGTATAAGGTCAAAATTTAAGCCATTTTTTGGCATTACAATATTTTGCAATATTTCCAAACATTGTAACTTTCGCGTCACGTCACGTTATATTTGAAATTATTTGAACTTATTTGACGGAGGACAGTTTATTAAGAAAAAGTGAAACGTCAATTCAAAATGTTCTTTGCTCGACATTCATCCCAGTAATGCCAGTAATATTTTTGGATCAAGTTGTACAAATATAAGACCAATTTTTAAATATTTTGTATTAGTTAATAAATAAAATTAATAAAACTAACCCTGTATATTTCAGCACCAATAATTTTACCCAAAACTTTTAGACAATTCTAATTTGTTATACTTAAGTCTTTAAATTAATTGAAAATATCTTTCGGACCATTCATAAATTTTTTATTTTATACCTACATCAAACACGGATTTGCCTAATATTTTAGCTCAAAAGTCGTTTATTAAAACATTTTCCTGTCATCTCAAAGAATTAAATGAAATACCCTACTTTGTTTACATCGAAATCAAAGCATCGAGGCTTAGAAAGTAGTCGCCATGGAAACTTATTTGTGCACGCATTCTTTGTGTTATATTTTGACAAAAACGCATCCTTGATGAGAGCTCCTTGCGTTTCTTACGCAGGAAAATATAAAAGCTGATTGGCCTCTGCTTCTAGCAAAAACGCGAAGTGAGCTTTGCTCGCATTACTGCATTGTCATTACATTGTCATTTTCTGTTTTAAGTGCGAGGTGTTACAGCAATCATCGTATTTCTCTACTGTTGTAACTGAAAAGCTAACTAAAAAATATTACTATTTATTAATAATCGTAATAATAAAAATAATGACACTTTTCAAAATGTACGTGACAGGTTTTGCAATAAAATGTTTTAACGCCAGGAATTACAGGGTACACAGATAAAAATTCTGCGGGGTTAAGAAATGTAATAAAAATTATTCCTTTATTTCTTCAAAGTAATTTTTTTTTATGTATTTTTAACAATCTGTACAGTAGTTAAAAATTTTAAATATACGAAACGGAGAAATATTACACTTTTACGTTGTTATAAAATAATTTAACATACTGTGTGTTTAAATGTTTCCGGACCGATGAACATGTTACAGATTTGAAGAGGTAAATGTTATTTCAACTGTGTTAAAAAGTTCCAAAGTGTAAAAATATTTGTAACTTCAACTCTGCAAAAAAAGTGATTGTAACAAACACATGAGTTACAATTAACATTCTTTTATATCTTTTGCATAGGAAATTTATTTCCTTCTTGGAGTTACTTTTATTCCTTAAAATTTTTGCATCATCGTGTTTAACTACTTGTGTAAATGGACGTGAGGGAACAACCAAAAAGAGTAAAAACGGTGTTAAATCTAACTCCGCGTTTTTATCTGTGTAGACATATTTAATATTTTTTGTAAATACCTACGTTTTGTTAATCTCTTTTCATTTCATTATCATTATTATTATTTTCTACTATTGTAATAAAAATAAATGCTAGAAACTGAAAACTGATAACGTTATTGATTGTAAAATTGAAGTTCTTTTCAAATAATATGTCACTTACACCACCATCATGCTATTTAAGATTTTGAAATTCAAAGCGCGAACAGCGCCACCTAGTGCATCTTCTAATGTAATTCTATCTCTGGACTTAGTACTTTTTATGTACTATGATTTGGTTTTTGTTCAAAGTTCCTATCTTATTTTTCTTATTTTTATATTTCTTATTTTCAAAGTTAACACGGGGGAGAAACGACTTTAGACAAAACACAAGTTTTTTGTCATTATCTCAAAAATAAATGAAGACAGTCGTTGGATGCAGAATTAAAATTCTTTTAAAATGATATGCCATTCAATAAGCTAAAGGGATAAAGCGAAGCATATCCTTTTACTTCTGTTAGAAAGCTTAGATAGATATTATACAAATCCTTTTATTAAAATTTTTACCATGTTACAGGCAGAATTATTTAAAATTTTTCTTCATATACTTACACACACCGACAAATTTAAAGGAACAGAGAGAAAATCTAATTATTTTCTGTAGAGTGTCTATATTATTCGTATTTCTATAGTTTCGATAGTCTCCTAATACGAAGTTAGGTGGAGTAATTGTAATTTGTTTTACAAAAGTTGTACCATGTGAAGCCTGTTGAAGAAGAAGAAAAAAAAAACTCGAAGATGTCAGACGTGAACAAAATATGGTTTTAAACAGAATAAGTTGAGTATGCGTGCTAATAGCGAGTAGACGTGCTGAGTGTGTGCTCACCAATCTCTCCGTAATCACCAAATATAGTCCACAACAGGATTTAGTGCTACAAGTAAACATGGTTCTTACTCAATCACAAAGAAGAGATATTAAAGATCTGCCAAAAAATGAGGTGCAAGAAGTCATTAAAGGATCAATGTTAAATAATGAATTTCTGGAAACTTTATCGAATAAATTAGTTGACAGAGTTATGCAAAAGCTAATCGAAAATGTTAACCAACTAGAAAAAAGAGTTAATAGTATAGAAGAAGAAAACGCGGAGTTACTTTACACCATCGATAATTTAGAACAATACACACATAAAAAATTTTTGGGATAAAATGTTCTCCTCCTAATCGGTGTTAAAAAATACGGATAGAGTTTTACTTGAAAAGTTGTAAAGCTTATCTCATTTAGTGATATTAAAATCTTTTCCTGATTAAAATGCGTCTAAAAATAGGTGTTAAAAAATTATATATATATATATATAATACATATATAGAAATAACTACCGCAAAGATTAAAATGCTACTTTTATAGACCACGTTAACACTTTCTAAAGTTAAACGTCCTAACTCCGTTTATTTTAACACCAGAAACGGATGGAGGCGAGGAAACACCAGACGCGAGGGAACTCCAGATTTTTATCTGTGTATACTCGCAGGAACTCGATACGCGTGTTTGGCTTAGAAGAAAAAGAAACAGAAGAAGTTGAAACACAGGTCTTAAATATTTTTAACCGTAAAATGGGTTTGCAGCTAAATAATAGCGATATCGATCGATGCCACCGCATTGGAAAAGTTCAAAATGGTAAAAAGTCTCGCCCAATAATCGCTAAATTTGCACGATACAATATACGGAAGCAAGTATTTAACAACAAAAAGTTATTAAAGCAAACAGGCATAATTATCAGAGAGGATCTCACCAAAACAAAAATGAACCTATTAAATAATGCCATGGAAATATTTGGGAAAAGAAATGTTTGGACATTAGATGGATCAATTTTCGCAGAAGCCAACGGTAAAAAAGTCAAAATCAATTATTCTAACAACGAATTGGACAAACTTAGCAACAATTTAAAATGAAGTTCGGTGAGGAGCGCACAAGCAAGTTTTTCGAACTTCATCGGTGGTTTTGCGTTAGTTGTTGTTTATATTCATTTCTTGCAGGAAACTTGTATAAAGCGCAACTGTAATCATTATTTGGTTGAAATTCAATAGAATTTACATTAAGTTTGTTTACTAACTACTGTATTTACGCGTTTAATATCCACGTAGTAAAAACATATTATCATAAAATAATAATCATTTTTCTTGTATTATATCTGTATACTGTATAAAAATGCTCAAATTTTTGTCTATAAGTCACATCAATATTAGGTCTTTATTGCCAAAAATTCAAGATCTCAGAGCGTACATTTGTTCAGCAGACTATGATATTCTCTGTATATCTGAAACTTGGTTATTACGTCATATTGACGATAATTTATTGAAAATAGATGGCTACCAATTTATTAGAAAAGACAGACAAGGTCGAAGAGGAGGAGGAGTGTGTATGTACATTAAAAACTATATTAGATTTAGTGTCGAAAATGTAACTGATGTAATTGAGCAACTATGGATATGGAGTTTCGAGTTGGGGGTGCTATATAATCCACCTGACTTTTCTGACATGACATTTTTAGAAGCTTTTGAGGAGTCTCTTTCAATAATAATGCCAACTTGTGATGAAATTATATGTACGGGTGACTTTAATATTAATCTTAATCATAAGGGTAATGCGAGGGTCAAAGTTATCACTAAATGTCTGGTTCTAGTATTAATATGCTAAATTTTAATGACAGCTCAGTAAAAAATCTCTGTTTTCTAACTCAAATTTAACTTAACTTAACTCAAATAGTCAAAGAACCAACACGTATAACCTTATCAACCGTTACCTTGATAGACTTAATAATTATATCTGATAAATCCTTAGTTGAAAAGTGTGGAATAACTTAAGTAAATCATATGTCGGATCACGAATTAATTTTCTGCACCCTAAAAATCCCAAGCCAAGAAGTATTTCAAGAAACTAAAACATTTAGAGACTTTAGACTCTTTGACGCGAATCTGTTTACCGCTGATTTGCTACGTATCCCTTTTTTCCAGATATATTACTTAGCCGATATAGATACTAAAGTTAATTACTTAACAGAAGGAATTTTATGCTTATTCGCTTCACATGCACCATTAAAAACAATAAACATTTTCAAGAAAAACACGCCATGGATTACAGATAATGTTAAATGTTTGATATCTCTGCGGGATGCTGCACGTACGATCTAAAAATGCCACTCATTTTGAATATTACAAGCAACTTAGAAATTATACAACTCTTGCATATCGTAATAAAAAAAAAGCTTACTATAACTACAAACTCGAAAATACTAATGCCAAAAACCTGTGGAAAGAATTAAACAAACTATGTGAACGTAATAAAAGTCGAACTATCTTACCAGCGGAACTAAATAAACCAGATGCAATTAATGAATACTATATAAACAGCATTCCGCAGCAGATACCAAATAATGATATTCTCGGGTATTATTTAACTAAGCAGGCCGGAGTTACACTTAGTACATTCACTAATGTTACAGAATACGATGTCCTAATTTTGCTAAATTCTATTAAATCTGCCCATTAAATCCCAAATAATAGAATATATCATACATATTGTAAATTTTTGCATTACAACCGGTACTTTTCCAAGCAAATGGAAGTTTGCTCTTGTTTATCCCAAACCGAAAGTAAATAACCCGAGGGAGTTTAAAGAGCTTCGACCTATCAGCAGGCTTCCAGTCATGTCTAAGTGGATGGAAAGAGTGATAGAGATGCAGCTCTGTGCGCACTTGTCTCAGAACAATATACTACCAGTAACCCAATCAGGTTTTCGTCCAAACTATAGCTGCGAGATGACACTAATGAGTATTGTGGATGATATCTTGAGAGGAATGGACAATAAAATGATCACTGTTCTAGTTATGTTAGATTTCTCTAAGGCCTTTGATACTGTGAATCATAGCATATTGTTAGCAATATTACAAAGTATAGGTCTGGTAGGAACTGCATTACATTTCTTCGATTCCTACTTAAAGGATAGATTCCAGCAAGTAATAATTGGCGATAAAACTTCCAATCCTCTGGAACTATCATCCGGAATAGCTCAAGGATCAATACTTGGTCCTTGGTCCTTGCTGACTTAGTTTCTAGAGTACAAACATGTACGACACATTTTTATGCTGACGATACGCAACTCTATCACTCTTTCCAAGCTGGTAATGTGATAAATGAAGTAGAAAAAATAAATACAGACATCAACAACTTAGTTAACTTCGCTAATAAACATTGTTTGACAGTAAATGCCAACAAAGCATCTGTTTTAGTATTTGGCCCCAAAAACCAACGAATACTAGCCTTTCCTCACATAAAAATTATTGTAGATGGTGTACAAGTTAATTGTAATACACATGCAAAAAACTTAGGACTCTGTCTTGATACGGATTTACGATTTAAAATACATATTTCAAACTGCATTCGCTCTGCCTACTGTAATCTTAAAATGATTTTTAACAATAGACGTTTCTTGAACAAACGAGTGAAAATCATGCTATGTGAATCATTAGTCCTATAAAGCTTTAATTACTGTAGCTCAGTTTATGGTCCATGCATTGATTTTGAAACTCACAGAAAAATTAAGTTATTCAGAACAACTGTCTTAGATTAGATTAGTAGACAGAGGATATCCCATAAATTAAAAGAATTAAATTGGCTTAGTATGACGCTTACAGGCAGCTTGTCTGTATCACAAAATCATTTACTTAAAAACGCCACATTACTTATACGAAAAAATTACCTTTAGGACTGATGTTCATAATCTTAACGTACGTTTTACGTTTAAGGGTGGACTTACTCCTCCTTCTCATCGAACTGAAATATTCAAACGCTCTTTTACTTACCAAATTGCTCACATATTAAATTCACTGACCTTCTTGTCGAAAGATTTGAACATCAATACATTTCAAACTAAAATGAGATACAAATTGTTTGCGGAACAATGTGCGACAATGGTCTCAATTTAAAGGCTTGAAACATGAAAGAGTTCTGTGAAGTTTTACATTATTAGACATTTCACCTAACTCAACCATATTCACTTATCTTATATATAATATATCTAGTTACGCGCAAATATTGTCTTATGTGTCCATAGCAAATTTAACTCTGGTAGGGAAAATCAGAGTGCTCGAATTAATTATTCTAGCACAGCTGCCCCAATACCTTTTTCTCAAAAAGTACTATTATTGTTTTATATTTTGTATGTAGTACTCATTATAGTATTTATTTCTATTTTTTTTTTGGAAAATAAATATATTATTATTATTATTAACTTTATTGTACATTTTGAACTTGGCTAATCATTTATTGTGTTTTTCTTTTGCTTCAAAAATAGTGTGTATTCCCCCCACGAGCCCTTACGATCAGTTCTTGAGATAATCTGTCTCATTCCTCAAACAATGCAGCTCTTACTTCACTGTTTTGAACAGCAGGAATTCTTAACTTAAGTTTTCTGCCTACCATGTCCCATACATGTTCGATCAGGTTCGGGTCAGGGGAACACGCTGGCCAAATCATTGTTGTTATACCAACTTGGTTTAAAAAGTCAGTTACGCAATGGGCGACGTGTGGGCGCGCATTATCGTGCATTAGGGTGAAATTTTCTCCGATATATGGGGCAAAAGGTACCACATGGTCTTGGAGAATATCTCTGATGTGCCTATCTGCAGTTAACGCTCCCCAATCAATCACCACTACTCTGTGCGTGCCCCAAACAAATGCCACCCCACACCATAATTGAATCTCCACCAAAAGATACTGTACTAGTAAAATTAAAGGGTGCATTTTGTTCTCCTTGGCGTCGATACAATCTTTCCCTACCATCAATTGAATTTATACAGAAACGGCTCTCGTCCGTGAATAAAATTTGACTCCACTTGGTCATCATTCCAATTTCGATGTTCTCGACCAAATTGTAGTCGCGCTACACGATGACGTCTCTGAAGTCTTGGAGCTTTTATTGGCACGTATGACTTGAGACCAACTTCTTTAAGTCTTCTTCTTACCGTGGGCTCACTGATGGCGGTTCCACGAACATCTTCCAGTAGGTTTCTTGTTTGAACTGCTGTTTGACGTCTGTTTCGCGGTGTTTGCAACGTTATAAAACGATCATCTGCAGCCGTGGTTGAGCATTTTCTGCCTTGCCCTCTTCTTCTCACATACTCCCCGGTTTGCCTCCAACGACTTACGTTACGATGGATGGTTGATTCTGATTTACCAAACCTTCGGGCATCTTCACGGTATGTTCGACCATGTTCAATAATTGCTACGGCAATAGTAATATCAGTCGGTACTAATGGCTGTATGCACCGAACGAATTAACTCAGCTTAACTTTAAGTGTCATTTAGAATGTGGCTTGCACAATGTTATGTACCGTCAAATGTCATAATATAAACGTCACTCAAATTTAAGCTCGATTAAAGTGTGTGGTGCATATGGCCCTAAGTCACCCATTATTACTAACTTGGTTTAACAATACAACAAACTGACGACAACAAATCAAAAGAAAACAAATTTCAACTAATTTGACCAATTTAAACTGAATACTTAACAACTTAATTGTCATCTATCGATAAAACGTGTTTCAAATGTAAGACGCAACACAAATGTTTGAAATATTGACATTTAAAACTTCAATTGTTTAGTGCAGCATTCAAAGCTATCTAGATGTAGGCTATAAAATAATAAAATTAAGAAATAAACTAAAATTTCAATCTGTACCTTTAAATTTGCCGGTGTGTGTATTTGTAGTTTTCACTGAAAAATTTGAAGTAAAATCATATGCTTCATTTTATTCGTTTAGCTCAAGTTCTCTTGCCATTTAAAATTTTGTGGCAAGGGTGCGCACAGCGCCACCTAGCGGACATTCTACAGTAGTTTTATCTCAAAAATTAGTATTTTTTATGTACATTTGTCTGGTTTTTGTCTATCTATATGAATTTTCTATCTTATTTGGTTCCAAAATTAACAGGAGGGGAAGGAACTTTAAACTAGCACTGTATGTATCTTATTCTCCAAGGAGCGGTTGGTGCAAAAAGTGTAGAAAAGTGAAGAACAAACAAACAGACCTAAAGAGTGGATATAATTTAATCCAAGATTTGAAAAGGGACGAGAATAAAATGACTAACAAACTAGGGAGATACGTTCAAAAGTAAATCACAACGAAATGGACAGCATATTTAGCCTCTCGAAAAGCAAGGAAATGTTATAATTTATCCACAAGTTACTAACGTCTTGTTTCCAAAAATAACATGTCAGTAACATTTTCGTAGCAACCCTTTTTGATCTAGACCGCCTCTAGACGGATCGCAAAATATTTGCTATTAACAAAGTTTTGAAGAATGTCATTAATGAAAAAAAAATGTTGACAGCAAATGTTATTAACAGAGATTATTATCAACATGTTAATAACATTTCCTTGGTATTTCTTTACATGTTAGTAGCAAATGTGGTCAACAATGTTGATAACAGTATATCCTAACATTTTTTTTGTCTCAGTTCTTAAGATTTGTTTGTTATTAACGAGGTTATTAACAATTTAAGATACTTTTGGGTTGACCACAAAAGTTCTCATAGAATATTATAGGAGTAGTTTTTATTAATCAATAATTTTTCTTTTCAGTGATGTATGTATCTAGTGAGAGTGATTGGTGGATTACCATAGCAGGGTGGATTTAAGAAATAGATTTGTACGCTGCGAATCACGGATATTTGTAAAAAACAAATTTGTTTTTACTTTTGTTTTGCAATTATATTTTTGTGAGCACAACCTACTAGATTTCACGAGACAGTGTGCCTTTATCCGGCCTGCGCAATTTATTAGTTTCATGGCGGATTTCACAAACGTTACTTAAGTTTAATCATCCGTTAAAAGTAAACGTTGCCATGGTTACATGTGTTGAAGGTATAGGAATGATTATTCTTAATCGATGATTAAAGTTAAGTGACGTTTGTGAAATCCAGCGTAAGTGTTTCTTCGCTGGCCCACTTCGGAAGCAGATTATATCCGGATCATCATTTTCAATTATTTTAAACGGAATGCTATATTTTTTTATTGCAAATTCTGATTTTAAACATTTTTCTAAACAAAAAGTGTTAATGCTTCCCTACACCTAAATGTAACCGATTTTGAGATATATTATTATCTTCAAATTTATTTAAAAGGTTGTTTTGATGACCTTTTATTTAAGAGAATGTATTCACGACACTTCCAAATTTCAAGTGGCACGTCGCTTGAATAATCTTCAAACTTTTAAATCATATTTGAAAAATTCACAGGCTGGTCACAAATTGGTGTCGAACGTCATTATGTTTAACTGCTCAAAACTCAATTCGTAAATGGAACTCTTTGTATATTTTTATATATCATGAAAATTCTATATCGATTATCATTAGTATTCCTTATACTTATTTCTATATACAAATAAATAAAAATAATGTAATAAAAGCTCACTCAGTCTTTGGAGAAACACATTTCATGGATCCTTTTCAGTATTAATAAAAATTAAATGTCATAATTGATCAAAAGAATTCATACCAAAGAAGAAGATGCAAATTTTAATTGAAAAACAAATTAATTTTTTTTACTTCTAAAGAAAAAACTTCTAATTAATCACCACACCGTTAATTTTTCCAAAAATAAAGACCACAGAGGCTGGGGATTTACACCTACTCAACAGATGAACTTGAACTAACGATTAATGTTTAATCCGCTAGCGATTTACGACAGACAAAATTCTCAGAAGCTTTATGGAGCAGACGTAAACAAATCCACACGTGTTACTGATTAGCCATATATGTTAATGCAGTCCCCAAAAAATGATCGATCATTAAGCGAGTGTGTAAACAAAGAAGTGGCCCATCAATACTGTACCTATATAGCACGAGCACGATTTATCGGTCAGAGTTTCTTGGGGTGAGATTCCACAATCTGCGGTGTGATAAACGGAAAGAAAGAACTGAAAACTTCCTGTTTAGTTGATACGACCGTTAGATTAGACATATCCATATCAAACTGGCGCCGAAATACACACGGTGTGGCTAAGCTTTTCTGGTTGCGTTTCGGCCTACTTTGATAAACACTATTATCGATGACAGGTAATTTCGCTGAAGTACAACGTACCGCAAACACCGGCGATAAGCCGTAGTATTAATATTAATCGGCCGTGATAAGGCAACCAACAAAAGATAATTTTCGACATTGAACAGTGAATTATGCCGGGCTGCTTGTTTTACATAGGAATGTCGAAGAAACTTGATTAGTTTCTAAGAAAATGCTTTTGTACTTAAAGAAGATAAGTTCAGGCTATTATGGTGATGAATTATAGAACGGTTAATGACTAAATAATAGTAGAATTTCGTACATTTCCGGTCGTTTTAGACAGCATAAAAAATCCATTCGTAATTATATTATGTATGTACAACGTACAAAAACCTATCTATGTATTGCTCATTTTAACTTTAGAAGAATGTTAAATATCTTACAAAATACAATACGGAAAAGTTTGCAAACCGAGTTTTCTGTAACACATTTTCTGTTACAAGAAAACATTTTGAAACAATTGCTTTTTATTCTTGTCCAATTTTCCCACTTTGCAATTTAAATGTCCTTAAAATTCTTCATACTTACGTTTTACGTATAAACTTTCGAGTAATCATAATTTAATACAGAATGTTCCTAATTGCAGCTTTATTTTTTTTTACAAGTGTTTTATTGGCTATTAAGAAAACAGTTCTCTACTAAACACATCAACCAATTATAAAAATATCTTTCACTGATGTGGCGAGGTTATAATGAATTTTGGGCGTAAAAGTATCTCCCTGGGATTGCGAAAATGCTTTAGTTATCGCCTTCAATGGCGTTTCCTGGAAGGGAAACATTCCACGTGAATAATGTGAGGCTTTTTCTCGATGTTGAAGGAATTGGGCTGTTTTCGTCAACGAATCGAACGCCAGATAGATAAAGAGTGCACGTTTGAGCAACATGTTCGACCGAACTGTGTTTGTATTGATGATGCGAAAGCGACATTCTAGCAATATTTAATAATGTTAGATAACCGCTGCTATCGTGCTGTACTCATGAATGAAGGATGACATAATATTAACTGCATAACAAAAAAAAAACCAAAGCCAGACTTTAATCCGTGGGATTTTTTCTTTTTTCATTTTGTAACTGATAAAATGTGCATAAACAGTAATGGATTATCGCGTTCGTTTAGAAAGGAATTCAGTGGAGATACTTATTGCACGCACGTAAAAAAAGAGAAAGGGAATAGTATTTACTCGATTTTTAATTATTTTAGTTGTTAGAAATTGAAGAACTCAAAAAGTGTTGAGAGAAAAATACACATTTTCAACTTAAATTAAATTCAACATGATTTTCTGATTGATTGCTTGGTCATTAAGATCTTAATCGTCAGGATTGTTACAGATTTTTATTCGATAATCTATGTATACCATCTTTACAGTCTTACTGCATTTAAGGAATAGATTAAACACGATTATGGTGTTTACCAATTATTTATCAATTACATTGAATAACAATTGCTTAGGGCCAGTTTCATAATCAAATTTAAAGGAGACTTTAAAATTAAAATCACATTTGGAGGTGTAAACAAATGTGTTTTCATATTTGTTTTGACATTTGAAAGTGAATTTAAATTTAAAGTCTCCTTTAAATTCGATTTTGAAACTGGCCCTTAGTCAATTTTTTTCTTCGTACAAATGAATATCTCTGTGACATTTGTGTGTCCCAGTAGTTGAAATTTCTAAAGGTAATAGTCCTAACTTTTGCTATGCTTGTAGTTTCTACATTGTCTCAAATCATAAAAACATAAATTAGAACCTGAAACAAGGTTGAAACGCTGCGCCGGTGGCCAACCAGAACAAATTAAAAGAATTGGGATAAACTCTATTAATCATCGATCAGCTAGTTATGTGTAATACCATAAAAAGCCATCGGATCGTTCGTACCAATTAATTATCTAGACTCTCCTTTAACAAGTGCGCTAATTCCACATAATGATGATATCTAGTTTCATTTTCACTGGTAGTAACGTCTACCTACATTATCTGAAGAAATACTAATCTCAGGTAATTATGATGATGCACTTGTGCCAATCGACCTCGTGAGAGATTTGGATCCCATTATACAAAAGGCAGAACTATTGGGGTAACGTTTCAAACTGTGGAATTTGTTGGATAAAATATGTCGCATTTTAATCCACAGAAAAATACATCTTTGCTTCCTATTGTATGGATCATATTGTAATGGAACTACACCACAGGTACAGTACAATCTCCATTAATAGAGTACTTTAACACAAATGCGTAATTTTAAAATGTGACTTTTCTAATTTTTTTATTTTCTTAAGGCATATTGAATTGAAAATAAACATCACATGAGATGTCTCTGGGCAGACAAAAGTACCCTAATTCTTGGTCTTCTTTACTTGTTTCGAGCGTGAAATTCTGTAATCTCTACTTCATCTAAACTAAATACTACTTAAAACTTTGACCAAAATTTTAGCTTCTGAAGAATAGTCCAAAATTTTCTTCTGTTAAGAGCTGAGGTAGATATTTTCGCATTTGTAACATTGTCACTCAACCAATGAGAAAAATTGATAATAATTCTCATATTATGTGAGCCAAGAGAGCAAGTTAACACACAATCTTGGTTTTCTTTTCAATATTTTGTTAGAAGGATAAGGCAACTTTTACTAGAGGAGATGGCAAAAATGATGCACACAACGAACACGTATGGTCCTTAGAAAAAAAAACTTGAAGGAAAGAAACATTTTCGAATTCTCGATCGGGGAAGGTGGTACATAGATGACGGGCTTTGTCTTTAAATGCTAAAAATCTAGCTGTGTCGTCGCACTTTCGATTACAGAAAAATGTAATCATTGTTGAGATGTCATTATTATGTAATTATGACAATATAACCTAAGCTGTAAGATATACATACAACGTTTAGAACTGTCCCGTTTTCTGTGCTCGGGACTGTACCTCTGATTCTATTTTATTTAAAGTATCTTCGCAAATTGATGAAAGTTGTTTTCTTTTTGTCAGCGATTTTTTTACTGCATCTCTTATTTCCTTATAATCTGCTCAGTCCAAAATAAGCTTCTTGATAATATATCCTTAACTTTAATTTTTTGCCTGATCTTGTATTCGCTTTTGTCGTAGTACTTTCGATTTCAGAAAAATGTAATCATCATTGAGGAGTCATCATTATGTTATTATGACAATATGTATAACCTAAGCTGTAAGATGTACATACAACGTTGAGAAATGTTTGATACTATAAAAAGTGTTACATTTTCTGTGTTCATAACTTTGAAGTATCTTCGCAAATTGATGAAAGTGGTTTCATTTTTGTCGGCAATTTTTTTACTCCATCTCTTATTTCCTTATACCCTGCTCAGTCCAGAACAAGTTTCTTGATAATATATGCTTAACTTTATTTTTTGCCTGATCTTACAATAATTCTTATGAAGCATAATGTCTCAGATTTACAGGTCAAGTTTGGATATTATGTGAAAATGCGTTTTAGCTTTACATTCAATTAAGTATTTTCGAAATTAATTCTTTTCGAATTATGTCGATTTTTCTTCCAAAGAAGTGATATGAAGGGCAGGCAAATTTTTCAAAGAAAATATTTAATTGCAGCACGAAACGTGATTTGGATTTTATACTGAAAAAATTACAACGATTTCGCAATGAATTGCTTCTATACATATATTTGGAAAACTCTAGAATATAAAGCCATACGTGAACTCGCAATCAGTTGCAATAAATAGATTTTTTTAATTAAACCGTTAAAGTGGTGTTATTTTTATCGTGGAGTGGTTTCTTATTATGAGTATGACTGCATCTAATCTAGGCGCCAAAGCGACAATTATTGCGCAGAATAATTAGTTGCGATTCAGATTAACATGATTTTCATGGAAACATGTGCTCAAAGTACCGATTCTAGACGTATCGTATATAAACAATTAAACAAATAATATAATGTGCAATGTAATACTACAAAATAAACAACACTTGATTTTTTTAATTACGACAAAGATAAATCAGGTTTTCAAGATGGTGCTTAATCTTTAATTGTTTCTAGAAAATAAAAAAGTATTCAAATAGAGTCTCTACATATCAATAATATTTACGAATTAAAGAATCATAAAAGTATTTTATTTTTAAGCATTTAGATGTAAATGATGATTCTTTTGCCCCATAGGTAAATCCGACCCTGTCAAAATGTTTATCAAATTCATCCATGAAGTAACAAAACAGCTTTCTTTTTTCTAACTAAAATAAATCAATTAAATCTCTAATACATCCGCGGGCCCGGTCATATTTTTTGCATTCATGAATAATTATTCAAATGAATTTGTTTTAACACTCGGTTTTTATGCGAACTGAATTGACTTAATTAGCGGCCGACCCTTTCGTGATTTCGCTGCAAGGTTTTAATTGAAAATAAAATCTTCCAACAAAGCGGCGAAGAATTATCTAATCAACGCCCGCCAAGTAAATCGCCCTTTAGCAGCGGTGATTAATAAAAATAAAGGCGTACCCCTCCGTGAAGTGGCACGCCATATTGTTTATATGTATAATAAATGTCTGCTATCAATTCTAATCAGATTAGCGAAACGGTTACTACGATCATAAAAATAATTAACGGCGGTCAAATGAGCATGATAAATATTCGTGAGACGAATGCTTTTCTTTTTTTTTTAAATCGAATTTATTCACGGTGTTGTAAAATAATGACACTTAACAATGCAATTATTATAAATTGACTTCGTTCGGATCTTCTTTCGTTTTATGTTCGGCGAGTTCCTTCTACGGAACGAAATTATTCCTTAATGAATACAGTAAATCGAAATCTTAAACAGGTGTTGCCCGAAACTGCTTATTAAGATTCAACATCTTGTCATATTTTTAAACGTGTCCGAAGTAAAAAAAAAAAAAACGCCGTACAGATTCTGCCGGAATACATTGCGGCTTTCATTTGCAAACTAATCCTTGCATCACGCGAAAATATGTTGTTAATAAGTAAATGGACACGCAATTGAAACTAATTACACATTTGTACGTATATTGTTGCATGCTTGCGTTAATATTTTCTTAAAAGTCAATAATAAAAAGCCAAAGTAAGTACATATTGGATATTTATTGCTTCAATTTATTTTAATTAGTTAGGATATTCAAATTTCTAATACGTAAAATTAAAAAAAAAAAAGTTTTTATTATGAGTGCTTTGCTCTGCAACTAAAGTCAATGAAAGGAAATAAGATTTCATTTTAGCTTTGAGTTTCAATTTTGAACTCGTCTAAAAGCGCTTTATCTGAATTTTCTTTTTGCTTATCATTTTTCATCACGCTTTTTTTATTGATAATGTGTTGGAATCGATTGATTAAATACTTATCACTTTAGAAAATTTTTACTTCACATCCAAATTATTATTTTTTAAATAAAACATACATAAGAGCCAATATTAATTTATCGTCTGAAACAAATAGTTTTCAGTTTGTTTAAAAAATTTGGTTTTTATTTATAAAAGCACAAGAGATTCTATTACATAACAAAAAACAGATTTTTAATCATTTATCTACAACCTTTGTGTATCCACAAAATAATTTATTATGTTCACAAAATGATAGTGTTCCTCGAAACAGAGAAACAGGTACTTCAAGTTAAAATAATAATAATCAAACCGAACGACTTGAATTTCAATATACTTAAACGCTTAGGAAATACACGTGTAAATAAAATAATGAAAAGAATTAAAAATATTCAAAGCTTATATGAAGTATTACAAAATATGTTATATGTACTTGAAGGAATGTTATATTTAGCATTTATTTTTTCTTTTCTTTTTAAATCCCATTCTGCCGCGTCCAATGTAGTTGTTTACGTGAAACCCGAAGATGCGTATTGTGTAACGGACATGCTTCCAAAATTAATTGGTCCAGACGAGAGCGAGACTTTCGCCTGTATTTCAGTCTCCGCCGCGAATGAAAATAGAAACTGAAATTGCAAACGAACGAATGGTGCCCATGCACACAGGTATGTAAATATAACTGTAGAAAACGTCGAGACGGGAACGGCGTGAGTACCATAAAAATAAAACGACTTGCGTGGTATATTTGCCACGCCATAAGCAAGGTTTCTGCAATGTGCAAACAACAACCTTTCGGAAAATTTATATTTATTTTATAAACAAGGTCAAAGCGAGTTTGCGAAAAAGGAAAGTTAAAATGTACGAAATCTTAATTTAACGGTTGGCGTGCGTGTGGAAACGAGAAATATTTTGATTTCAAGTGATTTTGTCTGCATCGATAACAACTTATCTAAAATTGAATTTATCGCAGCTGTTTTTAATTTCTAATGATAACTATTAGCTCACTTTTGAGTGGACTGATGAAAGGACATTTTAAAGTAAATAAAATAAGCGCACATAATAACTTACAGTTAGTAAAAATACGCAAACTATAGTTTAAAGGCCATTTTAGACTACCCTATTTCTTTTACAAGATTTGGTGCAATTTTTACAATTTTTTTTGGACTGCAGATAGAACGTGTTCTATTTTTCCAAAATGTAGTGTTTTACTTTAGCGATTTACTCCTCCAGGGCATTCTCCAAATCACAAATAAAATTCAAAGACAATGTACAAAAATTGATACAACTCCTTACATAACGCACTTATTTTTTTATAGTACCACGTTAATATTTAATGGCTTAAGTATAGGAAGTGGAAATATTTGAATAAAAACAAAATGTTATTATAAAATCCGGTTCTTATCAGAAAAGAAAAGGGGAAAAAAATATACACACAAAGGTCGGTGAACTTAAATGTCAGAAAATAGACGATAAATGCGAAATTATGCAACTCAACTCTATGTTTTGACGATTTCATAATTCATCAACATTAGCGAAACGTATGCAACGATAAAAACGGTTGCGTTCACATTTCTGCCGATGAGAAATAGAATTATTTTATATATAACCCAGCGAAAGCTCCTTGCTATTCCAGGTTCTTGCGAACGGTTTCTGCCCGACGAAAGGATATTTAAGTTTGGTTGTTTGCAAGTGATTTGTTGCGGCGAACAGGAAGAGGCGCTTCCTTGCATAATTTCTGTTTGTTCCTGTGCGATGACAGAAAATTCCAGCATGAATATTCGCACACAATAACCAGAGTATCGCGATTATTTAAGACATGTTATACGTTTAGTTACGACGATCAGTCAAATTATAAGTTATTTACTTCAAAGTCAAGAAAAAGGTCGAATAAAGTTGAAAATAGCGTTATTATATGAAGAAATTCATAGAGAGAGAATTTAATTACAACCTGAATTCCTTTTAATATTTCAGTAGCTTCCTTGGACTTCGTTTGAATAAATTGGTCCAATGTAGTTATTTTGCACAAAGAACGATTTTGGAATTATTTAAAATTGTTCTGTTTTCTTTTATACCATTTCTGAACCTTTTTCTTATTTTCAAACCTACACCAATCATGCCAAGCTGATATACGGCCGTTTTTGGTGACAACGAGATAATGTTATTAATACATTATAATATGTTCATATGCATAATGTTCTTAATACATTAGTGTAAAAGTTCAATTCATTTGATCAAAAAAAGGAGGCATTAAATTTTTAAATGTGGAAAATGAAACTTAATTACATATTAGTAAAGCTCTGAAATGATATGCATAGGAGGACTGACAATTAAGTTCGTAGAAAAAAATTATTACAACTACGAAATACATTTATTCGTTATCAGGTACATGGTCGCCTTCTAAGTAGTGCAATGCACTTGGTCCAAAGTTTCTTCCATTGCCGGAAGCCCTCTTCAAAATCATTTTTCGCATAGCAGTTTAGAGCTCGCGTCGTGATCCGTTCCACCTCCTCTCGTGACCTCAAGTGATGATTCTTCATGCTTTCATGATTTTAGGAAACAGAAGAGGGCCAGATCGGGCTAGTCCAACACAGTGATTCGATTTTTGGCGAAGAAGTCCTTCACAGCAATGGCTGTGCGTGCTGGAGATTGTCAGGTCGCAAGATCTAGCTATCCTTCGCTTATTATCTGTCGTACTATCTTTCTGATCGTCGTCAATCGATTCTGCCTAAAGCAATGCATTTGGTCCAAAGTTTCTTCCATTGCCGGAAGCCCTCTTCAAAATTATTTTTCGTGAAGGTGTTTAGAGATCGCGTCGTGATCCGTTCCACCTCCGCTCTTGACCCCAAGTGATGATCCTTCATGTTTTCATGATTTTAGGAAACAAAAAAATCAGAAGAGGGCCAGATCGGGCTATTCCAACACAGTGATTCGATTCTTGGCGAAGAAGTCCTTCACAACAATGGCTGTGCGTGCTGGAGATTGTCATGTCGCAAGATCTAGCTATCCTTCGCTTATTATCTGTCGTACTGTCTCTCTGTTGATTCCTAGCTCTTCTGCAACGAATTTAGTCGAAACACGACAGCCTGTTGATAGAAGTTCATCCACTCTTCTCACATTTTCTTCTGCTTCCCATAGAAATGGGTCATCCTTCTCTCTGATCGTCGTCAATCGATTCTGCCTAAAGCAATGCATTTGGTCCAAGGTTTCTTCCATTGCCGGAAGCCCTCTTCAAAATCATTTTTCGTGAAGGTGTTTAGAGATCGCGTCGCGATCCGTTCCACCTCCGCTCTTGACCCCAAGTGATGATCCTTCATGCTTTCATGATTTTAGGAAACAAAAAAAATTAGAAGAGGGCCAGATCGGGCTATTCCAACACAGTGATTCGATTTTTGGCGAAGAAGTCCTTCACAACAATGGCTGTGCGTGCTGGAGATTGTCATGTCGCAAGATCTAGCTATCCTTCGCTTATTATCTGTCGTACTGTCTCTCTGTTGATTCCTAGTTCTTCTGTAATGAATTTCTTCTCCTTCTCTCTGATCGTCGTCAACCGATTCTCTCCCTTCTTTGAACCTCTTTGCGTACTTGTAAACTGTAGCAGGTTTCACGGTAGACTCACTTAATAATGCTTCATTCAAAAGCTCAACGATTTCCGAGCTGTCTTTCTTTAATTTTACCTAAAAAATTAATCACGGCTCTCTTTTCTGTTCAATCAATAACGCAAAATTTTTACAGCGGGCACGAAACTGCTTTGCAAAATCCGACGTTAAATTAATTAAATGAAGAAATGAAGTTAAATTGTTTTGAAATATGAACTGAAGAAAGACAAGGACGTTATTCCATGGTCTACATGTTGCCGTTGTTGCAGGGGTGCCCTGCACACGAAAAATATTTTACGAACTTAATTGTCAGTCCTCGTATACTCAGTCCAGGTTTCTCAACCACAAGTCAACTTTAACTTTTCTATAGTAACAGTAATTATGATAACAGTTGTCGTTATGGCAATAAACTGAAGTTTACTCAAGTTTTTACTCTTCTACATAAATTTGGAGCCTAGTTATCTTCAACGGAGACCAACGTGATTCTTAGAGCGGACAAAAGACCCCATCGATCCCCAGGTTCATCGACCCCTTTCCAGTTTTCATAGCACTCCTGTTTCATAAACCTTTTTTCCAAATTATAATTATATGTATTAAGAATTTGATTAGATTGATTGAAATAGAGAGCGATGGATTATGGTGACAGAACTACAATTAGACCTACAATACAATCCTGTACGAACATACGAACAAGTGGAATGAAAATAAATGAGGAAAGTATGTGAAGAAGAACAAACCAGACGTGTAGGCTTGTATGAGAACCGGAAATGAAGTAAATAGACAAACAAAATGAAATGGCTGCAACATGAAGGTAGCGAGGATAACGGAGAATAGAGAAAAGTGCACCGATGAGAGGTGAAGCAGGAAGAAGAAGAAGTTAAAATAGACTGAAGGCCAATAAGAAAGAGCTAAGGTTAGAAAATCAGTGAAGAATCATAAAACTGTGTGTTTACAAATCCTATAGAGCTATAAAGCACACAATTTAAAATTAAAATATCTTTTTTAGTGGTAATCATCAGGAGATCGCGAATTTACAATTGGTGGTGCTGTTTAAAAATAAGTTGGAATTACATAGGTACTTCGAAACTTATACAATTTCAACTTAGAAACTATTTCATCGGTAGTTGTTTTGAAAATGCTGAAAAACAAGAAAATGGTAAATAGAGGTATTTCTCAGCGTCATGAAGACTATCCAAACATTTTTCCTTCAGTGTTAACTAACTCCATTTATAATTTCATACTGAAAACTGATATAAACATTTAGACAGTTGTGATGCATACTTTAAAATTAACTGTAAATTTTATAACTACATATTTTCATTATATGCCGATCGATCGATCAATAAGTCAAATCACTTTTATATATCTCCTTCTAACTTTCGTGAAATAGCCTTGCGGATTTTGTCACGTCATTTCGTCGTATATTTTCTTAACTCAGATCTACGATCGGCATATAATAAAAAAGTTAACTTTACGTAGTATTATTATTTCTTTTACTAACTTAGAGCCGCTGTTTAGCTGGCAGCTCGTGATTATATTTCATCATCTTTTTATGTAAGGATGAGATATTGAATGTTTCTTACTTATTAAATCCACTTTTTTGACAGCCACATATTTATTAAGAAATTCTGGACCAAAAAGAAAATACTTATAAAAACACTCATGGAAATCATTTAAAGTCCAGCACAAGCTATGCCAGGGCCAGCCGCAGCGCATCGCACTAATCGTTTTCATACATATTTATTCAACCTCTATTTATCTCACATGACATATATGCTAAAATGTTAAAATCAACAATATTGCAATGATGCAATGATTTGATCTTTTGAAACGCATGTTTTCAGTGCATCTTCCGATTGAAATCTTATCATCATCCAAGTGTTCCTTTAACGAACTAAAAGGCTAAGGGCCCAAATCAGGTTGTAGAAGAAATGTGGAGGGACCTCTCAGAACTTCATTGTTTTCTAGGTGGTACGTAACTACATTATTTTGTGAAATCTTATCATGAAAGTCTCCAAAAAATAGTACCGAATGCATAGGTGCTTTGTAGCGCACATGGAAGGAATGAACTACGAAGGTAACAAGCATTATTTTTCCGATATAGCGAGAATAAACTGATCAACTTTGCCACGTTTTATTTAGTTATTCTCTGTATTTTCGACGATAGAAATAATTTCAAGAATAGACAATACATAAGGTCAAGAAAAAAATTGTTTAAAATAAAACATGTTATACCAATGTATCAAATAGCCGTAGATGGCACTGGATACGTGTAATTAGGCAATCAACCGATTGAGATTAATAATACATCAACAGGAGCAGTGAATAATATACGATTGGGGGATAAACGGACCTAACATTTGGAGTCTTTACTTATCATCCAGTCCTTTAAAATGGATTAAGTGAATGGCAGAATCGGAACTGTCGACGATTTCCTAGTAGAACGTTTCCATTTTTCCTTCATTCTCTAAGAGATAACGAGTGTTCAATTAAAAAAAAACAGTCTAGATAGCCATGAAATTATTCTGAATGTATAGCGTAGGGTTCTTCATACGACATACGACTAATGTCACCTGCATTTCTAACCTTACTTTAACTCAAAGAAAACATTTAAAAAATAAACAATTACTGTAACTTATAAAACTTTTTACAACAATTATAATAAACGCTAAAAGTGTCTACCTTCTTCTTGAAAACATTTCAAGGCTCTATGCTTAATTGCATTCATCAGGCTTTTTAGGACACGAGGAGATTCCTTCAGTTCTTAAATTTTATTAGCAATCCGCTGTCTTATGTAATTTAAATCAGCAACTGATGTGGTAAATATAGTCTTTTATGTAAGGCCACAAGAAAAAATCACAAACGGTTAAATTACAGGACCTCGGTGGTCAAGGAATTACAGTGTTCCGACTAATAATTCTGTCTCTTCAAAACTCCTTGCCACAGAATACGTACAATTTCCATCAACTTTTGCACAGAAATTTACAAAGTACTTGCCAAAATATTCCAAAAAACTTTGAACGGTTTTCGAGTTTTGTTGACAAAAGGTTAACCGCCGTTAACTTGTCAAAGTTGAAATATAAATGAAGTTAATCACGACATACGTTCCTAAAAACAAAAGCGTGTCACAGTTTACTTGACCGTTTTTTTTTATTGAACGCTCGTTACACACATTATTTTAAAATGGATTGAACAAATGGAAAATTCGGAACTGTAAACGTGGAAAGGTTTCCTAACCGACAAATTGTATGATTCGTAACGATTTGCTTTAGCAACATAACAAAATCTCACACAACAGATTTCACTCATCGACGTGGTTCGTTTCAGCTCATTTTTCATTTGAAATCGTATCTTCAAAATGTCCCTTTAAAATGGACTAAGCAAATGGAAGAATCGGAACTGTCAACGATTTCCTATTAGAACGTTTACATTTTTTCATTTTCTAGATGTGTAACTTATACATTATTAATGGAAAATTGGAACTGTAAACGTGTAATTATTTCCTAATGAAAAATTGCAGTATTCGCTACCATTTCCTTTAGCAACAGAATAAAATTTCACACTACAGATTTCACTCATCGATGTGGTCCGTTTGAGCAAATGGAAGAAAACAAACAAGTGAAAGAATCGGAATTTTGGTCGTGGACACGTTTTCTAATCGAATGTTTCCATCTTTCCTTCATTTTCTAGGGGATGTGTAAATTTTTTTATCTGTGGTGGTTGCCCAACGAGGTCCTAAGTCAAAGACTTATCAGGAACTCAGGAGCGGGAGTGTATTTGAGTGTATGTAAAGTCTTCCATGACTTTGTTACTTCCAAACTTCTCGCCGTTTTGCAGACGGACGTAAAACAAGAGAAAAACGAAAGTAACATATTCTGATTACCGTCGTACACTGAGTGTACAACAATAAGTGGTATGTACACAATGAAGAATACAATGTAACAAGCAACATTCTTTTTGAACAGCACCAATTAGCCGTTCATGCTACGTATCCTAATTGTGAATGCAGTTTTGAAAGACGTGCCGCCAAAACGCGAACGCATTTGCAAAACAAACGCCGGCAGGCCGCAAAGAAATCGACAATGCCGTGCGAGTCATTGTAACATAATCCAGAGAAACGGCACTCGAGGTAGCCAATGGCTGGTCCCATTTTCGTGTCAACGTACGAGCACTTCATCAGCACTTAAAATGCACCGACAACACAATTACATGCACGTTACGTACAGCTCGCTGTATCCGACGACACACAATCCAATCTCTTGCGCCATCAGATTCCTGTGATGTTAGTACTGAATTTTCTGAAAAACAACGGCCGAGAAGATGCAGCAGATAAATTCAGAAGGAGTTAATGGCGTATTAGCATATTCTGAATAATTACGATGGGGAATTCTTTTTTAGGTCTGCAGACGAGTTATTTAC
The DNA here is from genome assembly GCA_958336345.1 of Dorcus parallelipipedus. Classification (NCBI taxonomy): domain Eukaryota; kingdom Metazoa; phylum Arthropoda; class Insecta; order Coleoptera; family Lucanidae; genus Dorcus; species Dorcus parallelipipedus. The sequence goes on from OY284483.1 coordinate 23,937,331, forward strand.
GCTTTACGTCCTCGTAAATGAAGAGGTCATCGGACGGGAGAAAGAATGCAAAATAAACTCATTTAAATATTCATTAAATTGTAAATCATTTACGCTCCTCTAATAATTAACAGGGGCAGTTACGCTTGTTTCCAAACTACGCTTATAAATTAGCTATTAGGTACACTTTCTTAATTTCTTCATTAGAACAATTTTATTAAATTAGATGCTGAAGTTAAGCTTAATAATGAGTTAAGGATTATTGAGCAATTTGATTGAATGACGCAAGAAAACGTTGGTGCCGTGCAAAAGCTTGTCGGGGAAAAAAAATACGCGACTATCATGAAACTCACAGTACACGTGATGATATTTATGGGAACGTGAAGCTACGGAAAATGAATTTATTGTGCTTCATTTGCTTACAGACGAACAAATCGAGGCGTGTCGAATGTTGTTAAAAAATTCAGAATAGGGAATTCGAATTTAGTCATTTCAAGAACGTGAATTCAATTGTAATTTCTTGAAGAAAGATTGTTATAATATAACGTTGGACGTTGGACTTTAAGATGATGGTCAAGATGAAATGAAATGATTAGAAAGGTCGTTCAAGTAAGAGAACCTTCATAAAAAGATTGTTTAGTTTGTAGTTGAAATCTACAACCAAACTTCAAAAGTAGAATGTATTCTTTCGAATGGACATGAAATCGCTGGCTTTAATTTAATCAGCGAATTAAAAATTAAAAGTCTAGGGATTCATAAAATTTAAGGAATCACGGCGTTTTGTTACAAGAAGAAATTTTTATTACGATTTTATTCTGGTTTGGTAGAAATATTTCTGCATATTGGTTCTATAATAGTTTTCTGTGTTAAGGCAGAGATGAGACATAAAAGCTTGAAGCTCTTAAAAACGAGTCTTTTTACTATATTACTTTCAACGATTTTAAAATGATCATGCATGAATCAAAACTGTAACAATTTAGGTATCGCGGTTTGCTTGTCCCTAAAGAATTTTTGGTTCTTCTTCGAGGAAAGATTTCAATAAAGTTATTTTGGAGGGAAACTTTAACAGAAAAAGGTTCATTAACATCAGACTTCTATCCAAATAAATTTAAATGACGACAGAAATATTTAAAGTTTAATTTTTTTAAATTCAGTTTCTGATAGAAAATATTAAAAACACTTTCTATTATACAACACCACTCCTAATATCTTTGTTATTTATTGCTGAATTTTGCTAAAATTTGGCAGGTATCTTTATTAAAAACCAATTATTCATCCAGTTTCATTAAACATCATTACAATAAAAGTTTATTATTTTTAAAGGACTTTTTTCTTTATCAATTGCAGAAAAAATGTGGATCAAAGCTGTTTAAAAATAAAACTTTGTGTTCACAAGAGATTTAACATAGCAGAAAAATTCTTTACATACTCCAACCAAATTTTGCTTTTTTTTATCCATAAGCAACGAAGGTATGAAGGGTGAAAGTCTTGGCTGGGACACCCAGTCAACTTTTATTATAATGATGTGTGATGATACTGATGATGCTGAACGAATGTCTAGTTTTTAATAAAGGTACCTGCGAAATTTTAGCAAAATTCATTAATAAATAACAATGATATTAGCGGTTGAAAGTCTTCACTGAGACACCTTGTATATCTACGGATATTTAGGTAAAAGTCATAATTAAAGCTGGTTCTTGTCCGATGAAAATTGTATCACAAACTCTTTTAAACGGACATTAAATGGCGCACAAACACTTAACGTTTCATAGTTAATGAAAAAAAGAAAATTACATTAAAAAGTAGCTCTTAGCTAAAATGAGCTGTTTTCTTTACAATTACGTTGATCCTTCTTCTGCTATCGCTTCATGATCGATGATGCCTCATGTGATTGAAGAAACGTCACTATAAGAAATAGCAACACGGTTTCAGCGAACCTCTATGAAAAGAAGCCTGCAGGAGTTTCCTACAATCTTTTCAATAATTAATCTGTACATTTATACTTCCTTGTCATAACAATAACATTATTTTATTATTTTAAATCAGTTTAACTTGAAGGGTTCCGCGGCCGTCGTCCATGTTTGAATTGGCTTCCAGTTGGAGCCGCGTCACGTTGACTTCTTCTACTGCCGATGTTTTGTTCTCCATTGCAGAAGAACTTCCTCAGGGGTGCTGCTGCTAACGACTAACTCAGTCTTAACGACTGACGAGAAGCAGCAGCAACACCACCAACAGCAGCAACCCTGAGGAAGTTCTTCTGCAATGAAAACGTCGGCAGTAGAAGAAGTCGACGTGACGCGGTTCCAACCGGAAGCCAGTTCAAACATTCTAAATTAGAAAAATGTAGAAAGTATTTGCCTTAAGTCACTAAAAATGCCATCAAGTAGAAGCTGTTTATTTAGCTCATTAAAGATGTAATCAAGATTACATGTTTAGGTCAACAACCATTTTCAAATCTTTTACAAATTGTGCAGTCAATTTAGGGAAGACATTTTAGTTAAGAAAAACTGTCACTGCTTGTCTTTCAGTCTTAACTAAAATGTCTTCCCTCAATTGACCGCACAATTTGTAAAAGATTGGAAAATGGTTGTTGACCGAGACATGCCATCTTGATTACATCTTTGATGAGCTAAATAAAGAGCTTCTACTTGACGGCGTTTTTAGTGACTTAGGGCATTCTACATTTTTCTTCTTTACTACTAATATCATGGGTAATCCACTACATTCTAAATCAGTTCAAGTAAGGCCTCATATCAAGTCACCTTCCAGTTCTTAAAACGTGGGAACACGCTTTTGTTTCAGAAAGAATAAAACCGACCAGACACGACTTTTAATTACTTCCCACGTACACTTTTTGATTACATTTGAAATTCTCTGGTATATGTCTTTTCTACCTGTTTGGGAACTATTTGGCACTGAAACCTTCCAACAAGTGGTAAACACGAAGCATATCTTTACCGCCGTACCCATTCAGAAGTTTCCCTACTCCTCGTAAAAACATGTTGCAGCCTTTCTCAATATATTCCAACTAAAGAACAAGCGTCCTTTCTGCCCAAGGGCCCGCGCTTTTTTTTTAGTATCCAAGACTACTCCTCCCGAAGAAGTCATTTGTAACGTGGTGGGCTCTCGTATAAAAAATTTCGAGCTACACAACTGACTCACTCGTTTTGAAACTGCTCGCATTTAGAAACAGGCCAAACCAAGTCACAAAACTAAAGCATACATTAAAGTCCTTCGAAAAATTAAATCCAACAGCTGACAAAGGGAACGTCCTGCTCCTTACTGAAAATTATTCCATATCACAAGTTCTTTAAAACGGACACTGAAAATGCGCACTAGCATTTAACATTTCGAAAAGTATTAAATTATTCCGAAATTCGACTCAATGCATATAATTATATTAATTAAATCATCCTCCATTTCACGAGAACTTCAAAAAACAACTTCTCTCAATTTAATGACAAAACTACAAGTATCTAGCCACTTCTTTGTCCAGTTATTCTAACCCACTTGAAAAAAATTATTTTGGAAGCTTCGCAAAAAAATTGTCTACAGCATTTTTTAGATCCTATCTGAAGAATATTGCCTTCCTCCCAAGTTGTCAAGTCGAAATAGGTAATAGTGGGAGGGTGTCAGAGGATGGTGCAGTTCAATAAAACCAGTGGTGTTGATAAATTCCTTAACTTTTTCTGCACCTTGCAATTGTTGTGCAAGAGAAAGATTTCTCTACAGAGCTTCTGAGGTCGTTTTTGTTTAAGGGCAGTTTTCATAGTAGAACTGGAGGAGACTTTAATTTATAGGTATATAGGGAAACTAATGTGTTTCTATAGGTTAAAGCCACTTTAAATTGAAAGTTCTATTATAAAAACGGCTCTTTTAGGTTTTAAGTATTTCAGGAAGCTTCTACATTAATTGTTGAGCATTTTGACATATATTCAATGGGAAGGACACCCTTACTATCCCTAAAAATCATGGTCATCAATTTTCCTGTAGAAATTTGTGTCCGTGCCTTTTTCGGAGGTGGAGAACCTTTATGCATCCCTTGCATTGTTATGTCTGTGGATTCCAAAAAAGTACTCGAGCTTCGTCGCCAGTGATAATTTGTGTAAATAGGCTTGGATTCGCTTATAAAGAGGGGCTAAATTTTACGCCGAAAATGTCTTGCGGTACAATTTTTGTTCTGGCATCAACAGCCTAGGAACCCAGCGTGTAGATACTTTGCTTAGGCCTACATCCAAGTGCATTGTTCTTAAAACTGAAGCTTTAGGTATTCCAACTTCTGTAGCAATTGACGGACACTTTCAGGCGTCGGTCCTTCATCACTAAATTCTCAACTATTATTACCAATACTGTATTTCGAATTCCTAAATGGATTTTTATCCCAAAACTTGACTTGGAAATATGATGGGAATCATGGTTAATATACGAGCCCTTCGTCAAAAGTATTCGCCTAGTTAGTACAGCTGTTTTTGAAAATAAAATCATTATCAGAATTTAAATATAAAAAAAATTATTTAAAAATTTATAATTTCTATTTATTTATTATTATTATTATTCTAGAAAAATAATCCATCACTGAGTAATTAACTGTCTCTTTGTTTACCAAAGAGAGGTACGCGAATACTTTTGAAGCAGGGCTCGTATACTGTCGTCATTCTTTCAGGGATATTTCTTGAATATTCCCTTCTTTAGTAAACAATTTTATCACCTTTCGATGTTCTAACTTTAAATTACTCAATCTCCACTTTTAAAAGTTTAATAACTTCTATTTTTTTATCAAATGGCTTGAAACAAATTTCCCAGCCTTCCAGATTCCCGTCTATAGAATATATTGTCTTTGAATTGAAATTTTACACAGATGTCAAAAACTTGTCGATTCATAACTGTTAAAAATCAACAACGTAGCTCTTTTGTTTCATGGCCAGGTAGATAATTCTTGACGATTTAATTTAAGCCTAAGTTAGAAACTTAAGGCCAAATTCGGAAACACCACTTATACTCAACTTACACTCAAACTTGACGTTTGACGTTATTTGAAATTGAAATTTGCTTTTATATTTAGGGCCGGCTTTTCAACATTGGTTTAAACTAAGTTCAGAGTTTAAACTGAATTTAGAGTAAAAGTCGTTTTTCAACTAAAGATCAAGCAGCTAATTCATATGACAGATGAACTGAGTTCACTTGAACTGGAGTTTAAACCAATAATGAAAAACCGACCCTTAAACGTATAATCAAGTTTATGGTCAATTTAGGCATTTTGATCATCAATGATTTACGATAAAAAGTCGTTAAAATGAAAATTAAAGCCTTTCTGAATTTCAAATTAACATCAAACATTCAATTTGGGTGTTAGTTGAGTGTGAGTGCTGTTTCTGAATTTGGCCCTTACATCCTTGTTTAAATCTTTTATGCAACCCAGCCATTATCTCCCCTGATAGAACATGAATGGATTATTGGGCTAATGAACATCACCAATTCGACACTGGCCGAACCACAAATTGAAATAGATCACTAACTAGATTTCCCGATCATGAAAATCCTATCTCGTGATTTTCACTATTATAACAAAAAAACTCTAAAAGCATGACACAAATTTCCCATTACTGTAGATACCACATGCAACATATTCCGATTCCGATAGGTCATGCTTTGCTAATCCCGTCCAAAAAATCAATCAGTGGCAGCAGAAGAATAACATTAGCAACCTCAGTTCTAAAAGGTGTTCCGTTTAGTGTGGTGACGCTAGAAAAAATAATTCCATTCCAGTTTAGATCCAAGAAGAGACGTAATCCCAGAAAAAAATGGGAAGAAGAAATAACAAATTCAACAAGAAAAAGGCGTAAGGAAGAGCATTTTCTGAAATTCAAGCAAAAGAAAAAAGCATGAAAGCAAAGTTAATGCAGTGAAAATGCTGAAATGTAGCAGGAAAATAAAAAAGGGACAACATAAGTAATGAAGATATCAGAATATTGAAAAGGTTCCATTGAATGAGAACATATTAGTTAAGAGAGTAACAGAGATATGTAGAGAAAGAAAAAAACAAGAAAAGGAAAATCTTTCGCCAAGCCATCCAATGCCTTTGAGGGAATAAGATTAAGAATAAGAAGAATGAAATGTTGTTAAAATCCAGCTTACTATTTTCCAATTTCCATTTAAAGAAATGATTTTTCTAACTAAGTGACTTTTGAATAAATAATTTCTATTCAGGCAAGTGCCTATCGTACATATTAGTGCTGGCAACCTAAATCGATTTTTTGGATAATCGGTTAACCGGTTTTGGATATCCGCGGTTTTGGAGAAAACCGAAAACCGGTTATCCGGATAACTCGGTTATTCGAGTATCCAGTTATACGGAAAACCGGTTATTCGAATATCCAGTTATTCGGATAACCGGATATTTGGATATTATCAGTTTCTTGGATAATCGAATAATCGGTTTTAACCATTATTTGGATAGCCGATTATATCCGAAACCGGTTTTTAAAGAAACCGATTATTCGGTTTAAATTTTTTCCGGTTTTTGCCAGCACTATTAGAAACAGCAGTATTATTTTAATAAATAGGGAATTAAAGAAAATTCCTTTTGAGCTAAAATTATGTCGGTAGAAATATTTCAAGTACACAAACTGAAACTATTTGCGTTAGTTTTATAATTTGTTGAACATTGTTCATTATCATTAGATATAACAAGAATAATTATATCAGGGAAAAAACTTTAATTTTTATTACCTATTTAAAAGCACAAATATATTATTGTGAGTAGTGACAAAAAATCAGTTCTTTTTAATACGTCCTAATTAACCGGCTTTCGGTTAATCAATTGGGATAATTCAAAAATTGAATAATCGGTTTTTCGAATATCCGAATAGTCATTTGTTGGATATCCGAATAGTCGTTTTTGGATATTCGAATAATCGGTTTTTCAAATATCCGAATAGTCAGTTTTTGGATATCCGAATAGTCGGTTTCTTGGATAATCGAATAGTCGGTTTTAACCATTATTTGGATAGCCGATTATATCCGAAACCGGTTTTTAAAGAAACCGATTATTCGGTTTAAATTTTTTCCGGTTTTTGCCAGCACTAGTACATATCAATTATTAGTTACCGCGATAAAATTTCAGCTTACTCTAGCAAGAGAGCCGAAAACTGCGCATACATAAATAAATATTAGATTATCGATACGAAAATCAACGCCGCCGCCCAAAACAATAAGTAAATTAAGAACTCGCGGCAATGTGAAACAGAATGTGAAATCAAGTTTGCGATACAATTTCGATTGTAAGCCCGAGGGCAGCAGCCAAACTGGCTTACACTGTTGCAGAGCACATACCGTGGCATGTCGCATATTCTTGCACTTGTCCTCCTCTCATGCATAAGTCAAAAGCGGGCCCCGCGAGGAACTTCACTGACACTGAATTGACGGTATTTATATGACCATGCACTTCACTGAAATTGGAACGATTTCTGAGTGTTACTGTATGTACGCGCACTCGTTATTCGCGTAACGTTCCAAGAGATACTGAAAGAATTTCTTAGGTTAACGTGAAGCCCTTTTGAGATACGTACACACATCCGAAACAACCCTAATATACTTATTACATGTTTTTCACAAAATTCTTGCGTCTTTGCTTTATCTGTTTTCTCAATTTTTATTTTACATAAAGCTCCGCCTAGAAGTCATCAACCAATTGCAATATTACTGACTTTACACTTAAAACATCGAACTTTGACACGCGATAGCTGATAAATAGACAGTTAGTTAATCGCTACTAGTAAATACTTGATATCAGAAAGAAGCGCATACCTTCTGAGAGAGATTAGCCGACCGAAAACAAAAGTTAATTACTGTTTGTTTATAATTTAAGTACACGAAGAGTGCAGCAGTGGCGCCTGGAAAGATTGTTGCATTACTAGACGAAATAGATACGTTGTTATATTGAACGGAAATAAAAAAAATTTCTTAGACCTTAGGGAAGATATTCAGGGTTACAACTAGTTATCTAACTATCTTCATTTATTTCTGAAATATGTATCTTAAAAAAAAAGAGAATTCTCAATTTGAAAAATCTTAACATTGTTAATATTGTTCAAGCACTACAAAGAGAAGATTATCAAAAACGAATACATTTTTCAACATGGCTTGTAGATAAACTAAATTATCAGTTAATGGAAACATATTGTAGTTTACAGATTTATTTTTATATAATAAAACGTGAAAATCTAAAATGGCGTCCATAAGAAAAGAAAATAGTCGATTGTCATAACTGCGAAGCTATCAATCACAATCCGTTTATTATGATTTTATAAAGATAGCATTCCGTAGCATGTATGAAATTTTCGAAACATTAAGGCCCGATTTTACAATCATGGGATAACAATATTCTTCGAATAACGTGATGTGGATATGGAAGAATGTAAAAGGTTACTCGATGAATAGTTATACTGTCTTCATTCTACGTTTGTAAAACTGGATCTAAATGCATTAAAGTACAAAAATAAAGCTATACTCTTGAAGAGTTTTGCCCTGTATTATCACGAATTGGACGAACTCATTTGGAAAAGAGAGTATTATTTTTTTTCTGAGTCAAAGAATATAACCATATTATGTTCAGACTGTAAGTAGATCAGAACAGAAATAAACACTCGCATACTAGATTGAAAAATTTAAAATTATTTATAATTTATTACTTTTTATTTTGATAATCTAAGATTGGAGCCCACAAGGAAAAGAAATAGTTAAAGTATCTGCGAAACTATCAATCTGTTTCGAAAATGTTATATAATTTCTTCATCAACGCTTCGAATTCCCTGAGAAACATTCTCTTTCAATTCTTAAGCGTTTGGAGTCCATTCTTAAATACTCTCTCTTTAGATATCCCTTACAGAACCAATGCAAAATTTTTCTAGCATGAATACATACCGATTTGAATTGAACGATGATGGTTTTGATTTAAAAAAAGGACCAACAATTTCAAAAAAAGACACGCCACAGTGGCATTTCATGAAGATGTAGATTTTACTGATTGACGGGAACCACTTAAACGAAAATCTGCTTCGCCATCAAATTACTTAATGCATTATCAATTTCATTGAGAATTTGTAGAATACGAACCACTTTATCAGTTTCATTTAACTTTTCCATAGTCTGAATGTTATAGGGATGAAGGTGCAAGGCTTCTTTCAAAAATGTGTAGGGTTGATGAGCATATTTTTTTTGCAGACCGCAACGAATTTCTTCTCTGGTCTCTTACATTTTCTTCAACATTTGCGGTTTCATTAAAATCATTTCTCCACCTTGTAACTATTTTACTTGACGGTATTCTTCAATGTCTTTCAAAATTAGTAGCATTCCTTTCAAGAGCCTCAAGTTCCGTATTAGCCAAGTACAACGAAATGTTTTGTGTTCTCCAAAACTGTTCTGAAAGGAACACAAAATTCAAATCGCATCAACATGACCTCGTAAGGCGTTGAGCACCACCTCATAGGATGGGGTATCAAGGGTGAGAGGAATCTCGTGCGAACTGTTCTAGTACGCGCGCACTTCCACCTACATTAGTGAAGATCTTGGTGCACTTGAACTGTTCTAATTTGTGAAAGCCATGCTACTATTGAATTGTTTGAATCTGGACTATTGAACCATTTTTAATAAAGTCTGTTACTGCATAAACGTGTTGTTTAATTAGAAATTGTATGTGTCAATGTGAAATTTTATTTCAAATCATTTGGTTTCCTCGGCAACCTATTCAAAATGTGTCACACTAGTTGCCGAACCCCGTAGATAGACGAAATTTCTTTTGCATATTTTTGTAGACTCGAAAATAGTTCAACTTTTATGTAATTTAATCGTCTTTGTATTTCTTACAGTTTACAAGATCCTCATAGTAGCCCTTCAATTAGTTCTCACCCCCTGTATCCGAGTGTAACCATATATTATAAATATGTACTACGCGATCGAAAATAAAATGATTTAGAGTAGATCGTGATCCAGTTATTCAACATTTTTGAAGTAGCTTTCAACTCGAACTATTGAAGCAATTGTTAAGTACAGTTATCAGATTTGAAAAAAGTCATTGTTCTTGGCATACTCTGAATCATTTTATTTTCGATCGCATTGTATTACTGTTCAAGGAACGAGTTATGAAGAAGATATTTGATTTTGTTACGATTTAATTCTACGATTCCGGATAAAGTGCTAAATCGTTTTATCTTCTTTTGCCTAAGAAGAAGACAGAGACGTAGTTTCATCAGAAGCCATATAAAAGATGGACAACTGCTGAGGAACCCTTCAAATTAATTTAAGTGAAATGTTTTAAAGAAGGAAACAAAAACATCTTAATTAAAGCTATTGTAATTTCCAGCCTGTGAAGAAAAGTGTTGTTTTAATTTTCTTTAGAATGTACTTATCCAATTCATTTTTGGCTAACTTATTTAGCAAATAATTTGCTTGCACGTTTGTTAATTTTAACAGTTTAGGTCGGCCAATTTTTGACTTAAAATTATGCAACCAATCTACTGCCTAATAACTAGTAAGCCATCCCAAGCAAAGCGCACAAATTTCAACGAAATTTGAAGATTGAAAATTTTTAAAATTTGTTGCAAGTTGATTTTGATTACAATGGTTTCCTCTGGGCAGATATTTGGGGCCTCCAAATAGGACCAAAACAGAGGATGCTCGAGAAATTCATTGCAATCAAAACGACAACTATTAAACTATTGGATACATATTTCCGCAGGTGAATTCAAGAACTCTGTTAAAAAAATGCCACGCAACAAAAGTAGCGTGCAATAAAAAATCAAAAAAGGTTTGAATTTCTATAAAATGGCGCAACTTTATATTTGTGATTGTTTATATGAGGCAACTTGAAAAATGGCATGCAATTTAAAAAGTAGAGCACCACTGAATTTCGCAAGCCATTTTTTGAGTTGCACTGCAGTTTACACAGCGCAGGTGCAATTTTCTGAGTTGCATGTACTTAAGTTGCGTCGTGTAAAAGCACCTTAATGAACTAATTGGTTCAATCGAACACCGTAAACGAGTAGATTCGCAATGATTAATCGCGAACGACAACTTTCAGTATATTGCATATGTAATTAGGCTCGTATTCATAAACAAAACTTAGGCTATGCGCTCGATAATAATTCGCTAGTAATTCATGATCTGTACGCATTTCAACGTGTTGCGGACGCACAACCAATACGGGTTTAAGTACAGTTTATCAATTACTTTCCATAAAAGAAATCTTTGCAGTACATAAATAGATATTCACAATATTTTAGTGAACGCATAGCGTAAGTTTTGTTTATGAATACGGACCTTAATTAATCTTAAATGTCCATTATGATCGCGTATGTTATATTAATCAACAACAGGGATTTATTAATGCTATAACATAAAGTTTGTGTGATACAATGATATGGGCATGAAACTGGCGAAGTGACTTTACAATAGGCAACAGAGGAGTTTTATGAAAGGTGGCCTAAATTACGAGTGCACAAGATCATCATCAAGAAAAAAGAAGGGATAAAGAAGATGCTGCTATTACACTGATCAAATTATCATTGCGAAAACTTTCACTGCTAGAGCTGGTTAAATTTATCGATAATATCTTATAACATATTTTTATTTTCGGCAATATTTATTAACATTAACAAAAAGTACTATGTTCTTGTAATGAACCGTGTCTTAGTTTTGAGACAGTTCGACGTTTCGGATACGTGGATTTTGTAGCCATTCTCAAGAGCGAGTTAGACTATTCGTTGAAGTCTCAATCTGCCTACTCCTTCCTGACACTGTATATTTTTTCAGACGTTTTTAGATACATTTCAACCGTTTTGTTTCATATACTGTAGAATGAAGATTTCAGTACAAGTATTTTGTCCAGCATCAGTAACCCCTTGCACTAGATAGTTTGCGATCTCACGGTTTTTATTTTTTGAATTGGTTTGTGCAAGAAGTGCCGTTTTGGAATTAGTTTTTTGCATTTGTATACACCAGTCTCGCGGCTTTTCCAGCAAATAATGATTCGTCTCTATTAATTTTAGGTTACTTCTAAAAATAATCGAACTGATGTTAAGCAAATAAGGTTATTTTTATCGTCCTTTGACAGTTTTTGGCTTAAATTTTAATAACTTCCCTAATAACAAATTTCATGATTAAATGCATATACGGTCTCTGGCCATTGAATTAAGACCACTTTGCTAAATGGCTTTATTTTATATTTTATTTCATTTGGTTGCTCCTTTTACCAATTTGAGTATGTACGATTAATTTATTAATAGATTAAATACAAAGAATTTTTTCATCTGTTCGAAATTACTGATCTCCATAAATGTCCGTGCTTTTATCAATCAATTCTCTGCTTTTATGACCCATCAATTATCTAGTCTTCAATGTGACTGAAAAAGTATATAATCACTAATCACTCCTGAAGAAATTATCTGTTTCTTGCCAACGGAAATGTTACTAAATCAAGATTCAACTGCTGCGATATTAGCTCCGGCGGCGGAAAAGAAATGTGTGTACAGTGAAACAAAAGTACCCCTGAATGCAGCTATTTTTGTTGTAAGCAGATCTGATTTACATTGAAACCTTCAACCTCAATAACGTAGGAATCGATTTGCTTTTACTCATCGGCATAGTCACAGGACCATGGTAATACGGGATTCTCTTAAACGATGAATACAAATTCTTCTTAAAGATTCGTGATGGAATGCGCAAAAGTATAGATGTGGCAAAACGAAAGACACTGAAATTGCAAAATCCTAAAGAAAAAGGTTTGGTGGAGGAAGTATTATATCTTGGGCAAATATTTTACTCGTACTTGGCTTATGACAGCAAAGAGGCTCTATTTGCAACAGTTACTGGAAATTATTTTGAAGCGATTGAAAAAACTAACATCAGGATTGATGAATTGACTAGAAATTGAACTTCTACGATCGGACAAAAAAAAGTTAGAGGAATCGAAAAGGCAACAAAATTCATAAGAAATAAAAAGGAACAAACATAGCAGAAAATAGAAACAGTTCAACGAATCTAAATGGATAGGAGAAGAATAAGCAGCATCATCATTTTAAGTATAAGTACTGATAAAAATGGTAGTAAATTTACACTATCTTTACATTAAAATTCAATGGTCTTTTAAGTGCATTTTTAATATACATAGAATTCTATGTATTATTACTTAATAATAGTAAAATAACATGACATTTTTATGTAATTTTACCACTATTTTTAGCAGTGTACATCTGTAGAATCTGTCTCACCTATGGTAGGTTTCACAAACGTTACTTAAATTTAATCATCCGTTAAAAGTAAACGTTGCCATGGTTACATGTGTTGAAGGTATAGGAATGATTATTCTTAATCGATGATTAAAGTTTGTGAAATCCAGCGTTAATCTTTGAAAGATTCTAGGCAAATACTCTAAAAGATGGTTGACGCCTATTTGGGAATCTTCATTGGTATTATGTAGCCGTACGCCTAGCATTACCATTACAATAACCATACATGTAAACAATGTCTGCACATTCAGCCACACTAAAATCTTCCATTTTAAGAGTTACAACAACTTAAACGTCATAAATAATAGGAAATGACGCTAAACGATGATAAACACTATATCTTACACTACTTGGTTAATCTTTTGAATGTAATTTTTATGAACAGAAATTAAAGTGTCTCTTTCACTTAAAAAGCATTTCTCTGTCTATTTACTGGTTAAGTTTGTTCCATCTCTGCACATGTAGATTCAATGCTATACGAGGGCTGTTCTCTTTCTAATGAGCTTAACATAGAAAAGCATTTATTATAGCTTTTCAAAATATTCTCCGCCGCAGTCAACATACTTTTGCAAATCAACTTTCAAAAAAAATGTTTCCATGTTTTCGAAGCAATGTCATTTACTTCATTTTGAAACGCCGTGACAGTTCCATCGTCCGATGTAAATCGCATTCTATGCAACGTACCTTTGATTCGGGGGTACAGGAAACAATCATTGGGTGCCAGGCCAGAACCTTATGGGGGATGGATGACCCATTAATTCGATATTGTGTTGCTCCAAAAACTCAATTGCTTTTGCAGCGGTGTGTGGAGGAGCGTTGTCGCGGTGCAAAATAATCCTTCCTTATGGACGTTTTTGTCAACCCAACCCATTAATTCGATATTTTACTGCTCCAAAAACTCAATTGTTTTTTCAGCGATGTGCGGAGGAGCGTTGTCGTGGTACAAGATAATCCTTCGCTATGGACGTTGATGACCGCCGGTAAACAAATAATGGTACACCATTCGGCATTAGCATTCCTATGATCTCCAAGTGTTACAGTTGAGATATATCCAGTAATTCCGAAAAAAGAGGTGAATCACTTTTGTTTGGAGCTTTTTAATTTTGAACCACACTTCTTTTCGCGATCATATGAATATATCCAACTTCCATCACCTGCGATGATATTATCTACCAGATGAGATGATGTGTGAGCAAACCGTTGAAGTGTGATTTAGCACCAATTGACACGACCTTCTTGCTGAACTGGTGTTAAATTGTGTGGCACCCAACGCGCACGATTCCATGCAAACCTTATAGTGATCATACAAGATGCTGTTGATTGCTTTCATACCAATGCCCATGACTGCTTGAATAAAACGTACAGTGATGTGGCGATCTTCCTCTATCGTACTACGCACAATGGAGATACATATTTTTGTCACTGACAGCACTTTTTGGATTGCCTGTACTGCCCTGCTAAACGCAAAGGGGGTATCTGCAGTGTTCACTTTTTACTGAATTTCAATTTTTAGGTTTAATTTAATGCCATTGTACTTAAAAAAAACCTAAAAACTTTGGACATTATCTAATATAATATATGTATGAAGTGTACATACGGACAAACCGGCCTAATGAGATAAAGAGAGTGCTGTAGAATTTCTAGTCATTGAAGTCTCATTTTTGAAAAAGGTGTAGATACCCCCTTTGCGTTTAGTAGGGTAGCGTACGAAGCTCGTCTCTCAAAGAAGAACGACCAAAGCGAAATTCATTGTGCCAACGTTTTACGATAGCCAATGAACACGACTCATTGCCAAGTACCGAATTGATTTCATTAAAACATTCTCCGCGGCTTAATCCACGTTTGAAATTATAAAAAACGATTGCACGAAAATATTCATTCCCCAATTCCATCATCGCCTACTAGATAGGTTCAATAGAAAGAGAACAGCCCTCATAGATAATCCTAAAACTGAAAGGTTCGGAAATCACAATCTCATTAGATCACTTAGATCATACTTAACGAAAATTACATTTTGACTATGAACTCTTCTAGTATTTCATAACCAGACTTCGGACATTTCGGAAAGTTGCCATGGTTACGCAATACGAGGACCAATGAAAAGTGCCCATTCATTGCATAGCCATGACAACGCTCCGAAATGTCCGAAGTCTGTTCATAACATAGACCAATTAAGTTAACCTGTTTTTTTTTTTTTTTATTTTGGCTCTATTTCAAAATATGTATGTTGCCACGAATTTACATTTGAAAGAAATTATTGTCGGCGGTTAAAATTTAATATGAATTCAACAAATTTAAACGCAGACTGAGCATGAATTGAGAATTTCTCACTGAATGACCAAGAGAAGAATGACAAGAACGGTAGGGTTAAGAACCTCTGACGCAAAGTGTTATTGTATAGTACGCTACGTAAAGAAAAACAATGACAGTGATTCCAGTAAAAATAAGCGTGTCGTAAATATCGTTTTAAATAATAAAAAAATATGTATGGTTATCGACAAAGATGTTTATGACCAAGAAGTACGTGCGTCACGTGATCAAATGTATGCAATTAGACGTGTCACGATAAACGTAACTGTGCTGCTATTCTCAACGTCGTTGAAGAAAATAGGTTCTTTTTATATTTTCTTGAAACAGGAAGCAAAGTTTCGTGGAATTGTAAAACTATCGCAACTTTAGTCAATTTTGAAAAGAGTACCTAGGAATTTCATTTTTCTTCTTTGTTTTGGTATTAAATTTACTTATTTTGTTATAATTAATCAAATTAAATATTATGTAAATAACTTATTAAATCTGCTGTTTCTTCTTGTATAATTAACTCGTTAATCAGTATCTTATTTGTAATTAGATGAAAATAAAAAAAATTACGCAAGGCATCAGAGAATTCATTAAAGTATTTCATAATTGCAATATGAAATTTGCAGGACATGACTCTGTGAGTCGTTCCGCATCATTACCATATGCAAATGAACTGTGTAGTAAGTCGGCAATTATTAGTAATCACCTAAATAAATCAGACATGCTTACGAACAAGTAAACGAAACAGAAAAAAGAAAATCAAAATCCCATCAGTTTGCGGTCTCGGTTCTCAGTTTATTTTCTGCGAGAGAAAATATGGCAGATTAACTGTGAAGCAGTTTTTCAAATTGAAAGTAACAAGCTGTTTTTATTGATTCTATGTTTAATTTTGATGTCTTAAATTAAAAATGAAACTAAAAACAAACAAAAATCGAAAATTTGAAGCAGTTAATTAAATGTTATCGTGTATTATATTTCTAACTCACAAAAGTTGATGTTGATGTTTTATATAAATGAAGAAAGCAAAGCTTTCGATTCATAGAAAAATAACAACTTTTGTATTTGAAAGAAAAAGGAAACGTAAAATTCTTGATATGATAAAAAATAAACCACAAACTGAAAACTACAGAATTATTGAGTAAAAGAAAATTGAAATTCTCCTGATGAGACTCGAAAAATGGGGCACTCCTTTATGTCCCTCGACAACCATACGGATAAGATTTATAATATTGATGAAAAAGATTTTAAAGCTTGTACTTAAAAAAATAATTCGTATAGGTATAAATCATAACATTTCATTCATTGATTAGTTACATTATAATAGCGTTCTTTTTTTAATCATTTTTACAGTTATGCGCGTAATATCATCGAATTAATTAGCATACTAATCGAATCATTTAATTCAATTTATTCATCATATATTAAACTCTTACCATTTTGTTTAATTATTTCTTTTCATGCCCATTTACATTCTAATCGTCAGCAATTTAACATAATATCGGATCAGGACATTTGCATTGAAACGTCGCGTCGTCGGGTCGATCTCATCTCGTGCGAGCCGCGAAATTTCATTTTAAACAGCCGCATGTCGTGTTCACGTAATGCTTTTATTATTGTGTAATAAAATAAGTCGCTACAATGTTGTCGAAATTGAAACTTATCAAAGTGCGCAGTCATTTGCATTCGTTAAATTAGCGCTGCCATTACGCGTTTCGGACAAAGTCCCGTTCGGGCCCCGACTCACCTCGCTTTCAGTCGTTATCTCACTTTTCTCACAACTGTGCTGATCATTGTAATTTACATTAAATTGTGTGTGTGTATGTGTGTGTTTGTGTGCAGCGGCAATGGGCAAGTGTAGTAACCGCGCCCAAGGTCGTAAATAACTTGTTGCAATCTTACCCGGAAGCTTTCCAATGATAAGGTGGTACCCGGTGGTTTTTCCAAGAGATCAGAATCTTCGTGTTTTCAACTTTTTATATTTGCTTAAACAATTGTTTGGAGTAAATAAATACTAGAATATTCAACTGATTTACTGGAAAATAACACTAGCATTAAATTGTAACTTCATTCAGCCTTTCTTTACAAGGATATTCACTAAGCCCATTGGCATTTAATTTGGCAAATAATTAAAGACAACTGATTAGCTTAGCTTAAATACTAGTGTTAACTGGAGATACTCTAAAAAATTGCCTTATAGAAACGCATTTTAATTTAAGGAAAACAAAATTAATCATCGAAGAGTGATGCCAAGAATGCACTTGGGACCTAGGAAGAAATAAATAAAACAGCTAACTGTTTAAAGTATTCAATAAGATTTTCTATGTCTTCACTTTCAGGATTTAAACATCTTCTTTGTTTTCAAAGATGATTTCTCTACTTCTTCAAAAAGTGTTTGAAAGTTGACTATTATTTTTGAAAACGTCGTTCATCATCTTGTTGCTGTTTACCTACAGTAATTTTTTTTGCGGCTTGGACCTTGTTTGCAAGTTGATTTGTAATAGACTTTACTCCGCGATTAAACATTAACTCAACGTAGTCCGTCGAGCGTGGATATTGTGGCTAACAACTTTTTCACACTCCTCTACTTTTTAATGTATTTTTAACGTGTTCGTTCGTCTTCACTGTACCAAACATGGATCAATCGAAGAACTTGACTTTTGCACAATATGCCACAAATCAATTATCGATAATAAAATGCTACTGCAATGCAATATATGCAAACGCAACTTTCATAATTCTTGCGCGGGAATTTTTGAACTTCGTGGTCTTCACATGAAGAAATACTCCTGGAAATGCGGAAAATGTGATCAGTTTGTGTCACCACCGATGATAGTGATATAGTATCTTCTAAAGAAAATTTACCAAGCGACACTGAACTTCAATCTGACATAAAATATATGCTCCAATTGATGACAACGCACTACGAAGAACTAATGACTAAACTCGACCGCATCTTAAATGAAAACAGAGATTTGCGTCATGAAATTCAACTTTTGAAAGAAAATATTTCCCCGAAAACTCCGACAACAGATAAAAATGAGGGCGTCACTGTCACTCAACTTAATGATACACTTACATCTGCTGTCTCTAATTCAAACCATCAGCTAATCTAACATTATGATGCTGCCCCATGGCAGAAGAAGGAAAGTGGAAACAAAGGTAAAGGAAAATCAAAGTTATTGCCTGCTTTCCCCAATCAACATATACAAGCCAAGAAGAACCATGATAATGCAACCCGTAATTCTAGAAAAAATATTTCTGAGGATATTTCAACAGAAAATATTGATGAGAATAACAAGCAAATAGATTCCTCTATTGTATGTACTTCCTGGTCTCAAAAACTTGCCAACAATCGGAGAACTTAGTTCCAACAATTACAACATCACAGCTATCCCCAAAAAAGCATTCGTTTTTGTGTCACGCTTAGATCCCAGTGTATCTGAGGAAATGCTAACATAATTCTTAAAACCTGATATTCCAGAAGTTCTGTGCACTAAACTGCAAGCTAAATTTCAAGATTCTTATTCGTCATTTAAAATTACTACAAACTTTCAGAATTTAGACAAGATCATGGATCCAAAAAGATGGCCTGTAGGAGTTTTGGTAAAACGGTTTTCTCATGCCAGAACGAAGAAAACTAAGATAACGTGAACCTACAAATCAACAATCAAGATGGTCCTCAAGCTTGTCATTCGAATATCATTTATCTGAATATTCAGTCAGCGGCAAATAAACTCACCGAACTCGAAGTTCTTGTAGCAGTCCACAAACCTGCTTTCTTGTATCTTTCTGAAGTCTGGATTCCTTCAACCAGTATAAATACAATTAATTTATTGATGCATTATGTGACAAAATAATTCTGTGTGGCGATTTCAACATCAATTACCATACTAAATGTATTAACCAACAATTATTAAATGACATCTTCAAAAGTTTTGACCTGCAGTACAAATTAAATGGCCCCACTAGAGTCCACAAAAGCAAAACTGGGAATGTAACCTCTACAGCCATTGACTATATTGTCACAAATTTTCCTGAAGAATATTTCTCTTGCTCCATCTTTCAACCAAACCTTTCTGATCACTTTGCATTATCTCTCTCAGTGCATCAATTGTCAATTCAAAATTTGGAGCGGGTTCGTCTTGAACTTTCGAGGATGGATTGGTCTCTATGTTACTTCAATGATGTAAATCTCAGTTTTGAATTGTTTATGGATAACTTTACTTGGCTTCTGAACATCTTTTGCCCTCAGAAGAAAAGAAAAATGTTACCAAAACATACATTACGAACGAAATAGTTCAACTCAAAGATGATGTAAGTAACTGTTATTGGTTAATGAAAAACTTAAATAGTCATGAATCTGAGCAGCTCTATAAACTGAAACGTAAAACCTACAGGAATAAAATTAAAGAAGCAAAACTTGAATTTTACAAAAATGAAATTGAATCTGCTTCTAACAAAAGTAAGAAAATTTGAAATCTTGTAAATAACAATGTCAAATCTAAGAATGGCTATCACACTTACAAAAAATAATAAAAGTGGTTCATAGCATGTTTTTTTTATCCTGTCGAGGAAGAAGAACTTCTGAATGTTATTAATCAACTGCCTAACAAAAAGACAACCTGTTTGGATGGGATCTCGGTGAAAATAATAGAGCATTTCTGTGATGTGATAATTAAACCTTAGTACTTAGTTAATCTTTCTGTAATGACAGGTTCGTTTCCTGATATCCTAAAATGTGCGGTGCTAATTTCCCTGTTCAAAAAAGGTGAAAAAAGAAGCATTGAAAATTATAGACCCATAGCTTTGTTAAGTATATTATCTAAAATCTTTGAAAAACTAGTGTATAATCGTTTGATTGAATTTTTAAATAAGTTTATTCTACTAGCAAAGTCTCAACACGGCTTTATTAGTGATAAATCCACCGAAACGGCAACTTTTGAGTTCCTAGATTTTATCTACACCGAAACCGACAAAAAGAAACATGTCGCAGCTTTCGTGCGTTTGACACAATCGATCCTAGTTTTTTAATAGATAAGTTAGATAAATTAGGTATTAGAAGTAGTTTACAGGACTGGATAGTGTCGTTTTTACATCACCGTCAGTTTGTAGTCAGAGTCGGTGCTGCCCTCTCTGAAAATTTTGATATTAGTATGGGAGTCGCTCGGGGGTCTGTGATCGGTCTTCTACTTTTCATGTTATATATTAATGATTTACCTCTCTTGCTCTCCTTAGTTGAATTGTCACCAATTTTACTGATGACACGTCTATTTGTATATCTGCTGACACTCACATGGAATTGCAACAAAAAATAAAATCCCTAACGGAAGAATTCGAACTGTGGTGCTACTGTAACAAGCTTGTTCTCAACACCCAGAAAACTATTTGTCTACAATTTGGTCCTAAAACTGATTTCGAATCTCCCTCCGACACAAAGTTTTTGGGGTGCTATATTGACCTGTCTTATGTTATTTGTATAACTGCTCGAGACGAATAAATAATAATAATTATTATTATTATATCTTCGTTCTGGCCTTCTTTTAGAATTCGTTCTATTTTAGCATTTATTATTTCGCCAGTTTCAAAACTTGATATTTTGTCTGTCCCGGCTTCAAATTCTGTCTATCCAATTTTACTTGAGTCCTGGTTTCCTTTAAAATTCATTCTGTTGACATTCTTTACGCCTGTTCTTTGTATCTGTTTCGATACTTACTACGTCATATTTCAATATACTTCTTCCCTTCTCTGTTTTTTCTAAGCAAACTTTTAAGAAAGAAAAGAAAGGGTTTATTGAGTCTGTGATGACGTGAAGAACGGACAATATCAGTAAATGCGGGATTAATGATCAAAAAGAGAACGTGTTATTTTCAAAAAAGGAATATTTAACATTTTTAATATTTTTAATAAAATTTAAAATACCCTGGCCTACCAAAACTATTTCTAGGGTTAGAAGAACATATACAAACATAATTGCATCGAAAATGTATAATTCTATCAACAAATTGTGGATAGTTGCAAAGAAAAAGGTTAAGCTATTTCGAAGAAGAAAGTATTCAACATTCTTAAAATTGGTGAAAAATTTATTAAACAAAACGTTTTGGTTAATCAAAACTGCATTAAAAAAAAAACAAAAGATCACATGCAGTTACATTGAACAGCGATATTTGCATCAGGATACTGTGGACAGATGCAAAGGATCAGATTATGCTATTGCGAGTAATCTTTAACATTCTTAAGATATCGTGAAGCAAAAAGTGTTGGTGGACCAAAACCGTCAAAATTGCATTCTACTGCACCCACTACCTATATCCTTTAAATAAATAATTGATACAAATTTCGACAGGTACCCTTCACAAAAACAAATTTATGTAAGGAATTTAAATTGCGAAAATGGAAATAATGTATACTCACAGAATCATGAATACCCTTCACAGAAAAGAAACAAGGAGAAAAGAGCAATGTTTCAGAGCCCTAGCAATGGAAAAATTTTCAAAAGAAAGATTACCAATTAGCAAAGACCAAAGTTCACATACGCATACTATCAAGAACAGTAGGTTTCAGACTGCAAAGGAATAGAGAATAATAGAAGGAAATGAAACTTGTTAGAGCAGATTCAAGGGCTTCTTTAGTAAGTCCTGAATCCTTTGTGGCTTAATCAAGACATACAGTGATCAAAAATCACTTCCTTCGTCTTTGACGAGTAAGGAATTTATCGTCTTTGATGAGCAAGGAATTTATCGTCTTTGATGAGCAAGGAATTTACCGTCTTTGATCCTGATTGTCCCGGAATGTTATTCCAATAGGATTTTTTATCGCAGTAAGAGGATCATAAAAGGTTTTTCAGTGCTCACAATCCTGAGAGGTATCATTTCATGAAATTAGGCGTAGCAGAAATTTCGCAAAAAGTTAGAGCTTTTAGGAATATAAAAACTTTACCAACTAACAGTTTCGTCAAGATATATCTGCGCTGTATGGACATTGGACATGTTTACTTTCACCAACATAATCAAGTGTCAATATCTGTGCTTCAACTTAATGTTACTTAGCTCCAATTGACCGAAGAGATATGAATTATTTCATTTGATAGTATCCCTATCGAAGGTATCCAAGTGTTGTGCATTTTCTGAGCGTTAAGCAAACGGCATTTCGAAGTTGAAGAAGATTTATGGGAAGTGAAAGGGAAGAATGGAAAAACCTAAGTATGGAGACTTTTCCAAAGTGTTCGTGAAACGGAATATGATGGATTATGCAATATTTCAAATATGTGTAGGTAAACAGCTTCTATGTTAGATATGAAACACACAGAACACAAAAGACTCTTGCAAAATTAATTACAAAAGAAAGAATAGAACCATAAGTGTTGATAAAATGAAAGAAGACTTTTAATTTAATTTAAAAAAAAATGCAGAATTATCAGGGTTTGAGATATTCGGAACATCATGTACTTATTTCGCTTCAAGAGTGAATCATCATAATCATAAATTGCAAACATGAACGTAAACATCATTATTGTGAACAGGTAAAATTCCTCCTCGTCATTTTTTCTTACAGATGAATATTAATGTTCATTAATTTTTTCGAAAACAGTCGATTCATTGAACAAAGCACGCCTCTTTCTGCGTCCCTTACTGACCTGACAACTTGAAGATGACGAAAACAGGTATTTTTATTTTACAGTAAGACAAGACAACTTTAAGACATGGATTTTATTTTCTCTTACTTAAGTCTTAGTTGCATTAAAAATTATTTATTTAGTTTAAATCAGCACTTCTCATTTACGACTTCCATCGTATCACAAAATTGATAGCAAATTTCTCAGACTAAACTTCATCATTTTCACTTTACTTTAATGTCTTCTTATTTACTATTTAAATTGCTAGTGATCTTAGTTTATTTTTGCATAAAAAAAATGTTTTATACTGACCCAGAGAGCTATGACAAAAATGGTTTTTTATACAAATTTGTTTCTTTTTTTAAAATCAATATCCCTTGCCATTTGAAAGCTATTTTAATTTGTTAAAAATAATAACATATTTTGCTTACATTTACTTCTAATTTTATTTTAATTTGTTTCGGAAATTTCCTTACGTTTCGGGGAGATTTGTAATTTCGACATTTTATGAACATATGCACTAAGTACTTAATAATATTTGTTATTTCCTAAATGTTTGGTTTGTTTCACATTCATTTACCTACATACATAAATGTAAGGTTATTTTTCTGGTAATTAAAATGTTGCTTCTATTATAAATAACTAATCCTTACTTCCAGCAATTACATTTCTAAAAGCGTTTGCCCTTCTTCGTTTCTTTAATAATTTTTTTCTTAATTCATTAATGCAATAATTTCTGTTCGATCATCTTATTTCGTTTCGTGCTTTCAATTCACATTACATTTCTATGGTAGCTTTTTCAAAGTGTTCCTTCGTAATACGTAATTAAATCTGAAACACTTGAAGGAGAATAATGAAGTTAATTTCAAAAACGGCACGAAAGGAAGTTCTTCGGCGCAATTAATATTAAATTCTTAAAATATTTTAATTAGTACGAGTTTTTTTATTTCATTTAGGTATTAAGAGTCTTGCTAGTATCCCGCAAATCTTCGAAATTAAAATTAAAAAAAAAAAAAAAAAACTTACATAAAAAATTATTGAAACGATTTTAGCCAAAAAATGTGGAATCATTTACATAAGAATCAACGTTAAGATACATAAATACCAGGAAAGAAGGGCGGCAAACAAAACACGGGATAAATATACATATTATACAATGATAACGTTCATAATTCATAAATAGAAATTAACTAAAGTCCATTTACCAGAGTTGCAAGTACATTGAAATTTAAATGTAAAATTTTCTAGTTTTTTTAGACAAACTCAAGTGTAAAAAGGTGGTATTTCGAAACAACAACAAAAAAAACTGCAGTCCAAAATGTTGAAATCAATTAATTTTCGCCCAACAAACCATAAAATAACATTACAATTTCCAGTAAATCCGATTTGGGTCACTTAAGACGATATGTGTTGAACTGATTTGCAGTTCAGACCGGCGCTAACCTCTGCAGCAATTTGTGAATAAATACTGTGTAAATCTACTTTTTAGGTTACGCTATCTTCTATGGTATGTAATTTTATCGCTGTTAAATACTGATGAGATTTTATTATGTATTTGTTCTAACAGTTTCGTCATTTTTCTGTAAACGAATGAAAATCAAGCTCAAGCAGAAGACTAACAATTTGTGATAAAAAATTGTTTTATAACAATTGGACAACGAAAACTACGAATTTAGAAAGAAGTAAATAAATTATTTCGGAAGATTTTCAAACAGACGGTCTCGAAGTCAATCAAATTATGAAGAAAAGCACAGATTATTGAATTCTATCGTTTTTTGACCATCACCAGAAGCATGGGTGCGTGTCAGAAACTACTTTTGCCAGAGAAAGAGATGCACAGCAAAATAAATTCATTTGGCATACAAAACTTCTTTCATTTTATGTTGATTCTGAACAACTATTTATTAAAAGAATTGCAATTAGCTTAGTAGAAGATTGGGCTTCTTACGAAACGATAAAATAGTTTTCTTTTTAATGATTCAATTTGCCTTCTTAACCTGGACATGGATACAAGTTTTATTCACGAAATATCTTTACACAAAAGAAAAACAAAATTAAAGACATTAATAATTTAATTTAAACCATTGATACTTGCTGCATCTAAGTTTAATTTATAGAATATATTATAAGACTTCTTAAATCATTCTAAAATGGATTTTGTTTAAAAATGCGTGCGTTAAGAAATAAAAAAAGATAATAGAATAGCATATTTAATAAGTGGGGTCACTGGTAACCCCAATGGTATTGCGTGTGACTTATTTATTTTTTTGTAAAACTATGCAAACTACAAAAATTAGGCTTTTAGCTAGCGTTAGAACAGATAAAGTCAGGAAAAGTCCTACGACTTGTTCATAATGGAGAAGACTCTTTCCACAGGAGCAATAGCATCCCGGTAAACAGAAAACATTTGTAGCTAAAACTTAAATCAGTTTTATTTAGAAAGCGATATGTGTAGCAAGCGAATTAATATAACGATTAATTGTTATTTTGTACAGCTTGATATTATCGTGCTTTCATTGTGTTAAATGATTGTAGACATTAAAGTGTTTTTAAAATAAACAACGATTACAATTTGTGAACCCCGAAGTTGCAACAATAATTTCAAACATGTGTTAATTTGGAAACTATTTTTGTAATTTAAAATGTGAACAAATTTAACCGCCAACCTAACAAAATAAAATTTTGGATGTTTTAATGAGCTACTTTATGAAACCCTAATGGGTGTCATAATGCAGTCATTAAAGAATTAAAATAGAAAAAAACATTATAGGGTTTCATTAGAAAGTTTTCGCTTTCTTTTCTTTGCTTACTATTTGGAATTTTAAATGCTCACGCTTTTATAATAAAAAATTAACAAATTAATATAAAATTATGAAAACATAGAAGTCTCAGACAATAAATTATTTTTCTCGAAATTTTTCTTATACAACTCTATGATATGTTTATAATATCGTAAAGAGGAAAAAATGCTGTATCAGTTCCGTCAGAGAAAAATACAGGTTGCAATTTAAAAAAATTATCGTTGACATCCTAGGCCGAGATTGTGACATCACAGAAAAAGAAAAACGCCAGTTTGTGGCAAACAATTAGCCATTTAACTTTTATTTAAAACTTTTTTCTGTAAAATTTATAATAAAAATAATAAAAGTTCTACCTTCGTTATCCTTATTTTTTATTCACATTGTGTACATATCAGTTTAAAACGCCATGTCAATTACTTATAATAAAGTAAATTTTTGTTGAAGTAAAAGAAAGAGTTGTTCACAAATTAAAAATATTAAACGTAAGTTGGAATTTTATTACATAACTTATTTTTAATTAAAAATTTATCCCAGAGAATTCTAAAAGAATTTTGTCTTAGGATGGGTTTTCTTCTGTATAACAATTTCGTTATAACTTATCAACGAACAGCTTAAAAATCTCAACGTTTCGCTATCGCTTGACAGCTTCTTCAGGAGTCGAGCGATAGGACAAGAGTTTAATTGAAGTATAAGAAAAAATTACCCAAATTAACAGAAATTCACAAAAACTAACAGAAACTCACTGAAACTCAACCTAAATTAATTATTAATTAATTGATTAAAGATAAATTAAAAACAATAAAGAATAATAAATTTTGGTTTTACATAACGTTCAGTATATGAAACGAGTCGCAAACAAATTAATTACATAGGCCAAGAAGAATGTTGTAAATAAAAGACAAGACTTTTTTTTTAATTTAACTGTACACATTTTGATTTCACGAAATTTAAAAACTTCAGAATCAAAAAATGAAAATAATTTGGATATTAAATCAAAAAGAAGTAAAACAAAGTCATTCCCAGTGATAATAAAAGAGTAGTTAGTAATTTTATTATTTAGTTATTTTATTTTGTGTTTATGTTGTATTGCATAGTAACCAAATAAAGCCATTATTATTACTATTAATAAGAAAAAGAAATTATGTGTTCTCATTATGGTTATTAAATAAAATGTAGGTAATGTAGATAAATAAATAAAAAGACATTCTTCTTAAATCTACTCTTAAAGCTACTAAAGGTAGAAAAATTTATCGTTGAATGAAGAATGATTTATTTTGTAAAAATATGTATTGTCCACTGTGATAAATAATGATTGTAAATTTGTGTCTAGAATACTTCGGACATATTACACAGTGCGACTAAGAAATTCTGAATTCGGATTTCCCAACGGAAATGGTAAACAGAAAAGTCGCCTGAAATGGTCTCTATGGGGGTCTATATGGCTGTCCATACTGTCGTCACTGCACTGAATATAGCTGCTATATACAATACAGCTGACTCGTTCACCATTTTGGAGCCCAACGTGAGGTTACATAAATATGATGAAAAGAAATTACTTGCCTGAAAAATTTGAAACCATTTCGTGAATGCTTTGAACAATTAGGAGCTGTACATCCGGTCATATTTCAATAAATATGTTAACCACATACAAATACACAACACCAATTGACTGAGCTCCAAAACGGACGACGAGTCAGCTGTGATAATCAAGTAGCTGTAGCACTGAAGGGCGGGATCTCGATGGTGTTTTCGAGTTCTAAGAATTCCTCATCGTCGTCTCTGTCGTAAATTCTTGCTGCCCACCAACAAAAGTTAGCCAATAAGGCATCTAACTTTTTATCGTATCGGACTTCCACGAGCATGGCTACTAAAACATTTCACCAAGCTCATCCAAATTCTAAAACTTGAAAACACCATGGATGATCCAGCCATTCAGTTCCGGTGACATGAAGACGGACACTTTCTAAGTGATGAAGACTTCCAAATTGAACCATCGACATCAGTTCAACCCCCACCCCTCGAAATCGTGATTGAATCTGATTTGAATTTTCTTGCCAAAAAAGAATGTGTTTCATGTCTTTTTTCATACTTCTTTTTAATAAATTTTTGCCAATTTTAATTTTTTTCTCAAAAATGATGTGTTCCGTGCGTTTTATTGTAAATGCAACAAGAAATAATGAATTTCAGGTATCAAAAAACACCCATATTTATAGACCATTTCAGGCGACTTTTCTAATGGAAATTTTCTCTTCAATAAAATCCTTAAATGATCCAACAAAATTAGATGTACGTATCTTTGTTTCATCTCAAATTTTGTATTTCCGTAGATAAATTCAAATTCAGAATTTTCCAGCCTCGTCTTGTCGCACCGTGTTATCAATCTTTCTTTCCCCAAAGGCTATTATTACATACGATTGTACAATGAGTTTTTCTTTTTAACTTTGAATACATAAGTAAATATTCCTATGTTCAATTAAACAATAAAAAAAACGGGTCAATGCATTGTAAGGATGTGCCAGCTACCTATGATGAAACAAAACGAGTTTTAATCAAGTAATATTTAGATTTAGATAGAGACGGAAATTTGATAGGAGATGCAGAAGGAAAATTGAGTAGATGGACTGAGTATTTTGAAGATATTTTGAATACAGAAGCGCAGACAGAAAGTGAGGATGAGCAACGCCCGGAGAGACTAAGAGTGATAAACGATCCCCAAGTTGAAGTACCACAAGATCATGAAATAGAGGAGATCATAAGGAGTATAAAAAAATAATAAAGTCCAGGAGAGAGTGTAAAACAGGAGAAATTTTAAAAGCAGGAGATGAATTACTAGAAATCAGGTTAAAGAAGTTAAAGAAGAGGAAGAACTCCCGAAGACTTGGAGAAGTGCGTTGATTTGTCCTGTACATAAAAAAGGGGAGTGTATGTAAAAATTATCGAGGTATAGCTCTACTGGAAGTAACGTATAAAATTGTGGCACTTCTGATAAGAAATCGATTATCTGTATATGCAAATGAAATTATGGGCGAATACCAAGATGGATTCCGCAAGGAGCGATCAAACTTTTACAATAAAATGTATTATGGGATAACAGCTACGAGCAAAACCTGAAGTTGTGTATATTATTTATAGACCACACACAGGCTTATGATTTAATAAATAGACACAAGTTGTATAAGGCACTGAGAAAACTAGGATTACCATTAAAACTGGCCCATTTGATAAAAATGAGTTTGCTAAGAACTTGTTGTAAAGTGTCGGTTGAAGGAAAAATATCTAAGCCTTTCCATGTCAATAGAGATTTGCGGCAGGGGGGTCCACTTTCCACAGTGTTATTTAATCTAGTTTTGGAGAATAAGAGAGAGTTAAATAGATACTAAAGCGATAATATACTACTAAAGGCATCAAGTCATAGCGTGCGCAAATGATATCTCCTTGGTAACAAGATCCAAAAACGAATTAGAAAGAATTTAAAAGAAACTGGAAAACACTTCAAAAAAGTAGGGACTATGCATAAATGATAGTAAGACAAAATACCTGGAGATGGGTACTGCAAAGAAGGTAGCTGAAAAAAGATTAAAATTTAAATGTAAAGATAGGACGTGCCAATTAGAAAAGATAAATCAGTTTGAATATTTGGGAGTTACCATTGCGCATAAGAATGAAGAGGGCAGGAAGGTTGATAAAAGAATAGCGAAAGCCAGCAAAGCCTTAGGAGTCTTATGGCTATTTGCACCAAGCACTTAAGCTCAACTTAACTTTAAGGGTCACTAATGCCCGATTGCACCAACATTTTAAGCAGAGCTTAAATTTAAGTAATGTTTAGACTATGACCTTACTTATAGATTTAACAAAAAGTTAGTCACATTCTAATTGATACTTAAGTTGAAGTTTAAATATCAATCAGAATGTATTTGACATTATACTGACCATACGTAAATGTCACATTCTAAACATAACTTAAATTTAAGCTCTGCTTAAAAAGTTGGTGCAACCGGGCATTAGAATCTGACTTTACCAGTGCTGTGTCACTTAAAACATCACATTATTAACACCACTTAAATTTGAGCTCAGCTTAAGTGTTTGGTGCAAATAACCATTAAACAGTATGACAAAATCCAAACAAATATCGATAAAAACGAAGATCTGGCTATATAGAACAATAGTTCAACCTACATTGTTTATGATTGTGAAGTTTGGATCCTTAATAGAAAAGATAAAGAAAAATTGGAGAGAGATGGGAAAGAAAAATTCTGAGAAGAATCTTTGGAGGTCTGAGAGATAACCAGGGACAATGGCGTAGAAGAACAAATAAGAAAGTTATGGAAAAGTTTGGAAAGCCTAACTTAGTACAAAAAATATGAGCAGGGAGAAGGGAGCAAGAAGAAAAGAGGCAGACCTAGGAAAAAATGGATAGAAGCGATTAAAGAAGATTTGGAACAACTAGGAGTACAGGATTGGGATACGAGGGCGAAAGATAGGAAAAAGTGGAAAACGGTATCGGAAAGCTGGAAAGCACGGGCTTCCAAGGCCTTCTGCGCTGTTATATATACAGTGTGTTCTCTCTTAACGGGCACTCCTCTTAACCGGACAGTTTTTAATTCCCCATTTATGTAAGTTACATGTTTTTGCGCTTCTATTAGGCGGACAGTTTTCTGGTCATGGTAGGTGTCCGCTTAAGAGAGAATACACTGTATACATAATACTAAGATTTATTTTTTTAATAAACACGTTATAATAAATGTTCGGAATGTACTTCTTCACGCTTTAAACATTGTGCTATGCAATTATCAAATACTTGCATAGTATGAATTTCTAGGAATATTTACATTGCATGTATGCACGGAATTATTAAAAAAAAAAAACCTCATAGTATGTAACAGTAATAACTATTACCCAGCGCCATACAGTAGAATAACAAGAAGCGTTGGTTGTATAAGTGAGAGGGCCGTACGACTGGCCGTAAGTCTGTGCTTTACCCTTGATGTCACGATATGTACAAAAGTATTTTTTTTTTTCATATTAAAAACACGAATATTTAGCAAAATTAGCTTTCTCCCTTTTTAGCTCAATGGGTAACCTACAGATCTGATATGCGCAACTAAAATTTGGCAGGGGTTGAGTTTCTGGTTATTATGTGGACGTATGAACAACCAAAAAACAAATTCTATGTCTGTTGATCATATAGCTCTGTTAAATAAAAATTTCCACGTAAATACTTGAATATATTTTCTAAGAACATATTTTACAAAATAAATAATATAAGAATTTCTTGTAAAATTAATTTATAATTTTCTTTCAAAGATGTTTTCTTTTTCTTGAACAAATGCATATCATAAAAAAAGAAAATGTCTATGTACTCTAATAGAGTTGAGACTTCTTTTTCAGGAAAATCTTTTTTTATTTTAATAAAGCGATGAAAACTTAGGTGGGTCCACGTTCGGTCGATTTACCTTTCATGTGTGAGGGGCACACGTAAAAAATTTCAAAGAGGATTAAATTACAGAGAAAATTATTAACACCTCTAATTGACTGTCCGTCCGTCCAAAAACTGTTTGCTTTCAATTAACCGGAATCGCTTAAAAAATTATGAATCAAGCACCGAGGATACGGCGCCGCACAGAATTTATGACGTGGAAACATTTAACACGATACAATACTATACTATAATTACCCCGAGGCCGTTGAACTTTTCAATTTGTTTTTATCACATCAAGAACGACATGTGTGCATCTTACTCATTATTTTTGTCGTCCGAAACGTGAGAAAAACCTGCACGTTTGAATTTGAGCGCAGGAAAAAATTCCGAGCGCCTTCACAACGTTCCGCTAATGTTGAATGACTAACGAGAAATTTGCGAATTAATTAAAAAGTATTTACCGCAATTCTCACCTTTTTCTTTCAGCTCCTATTATCATTTGAAGGCGTTTTTATTTTCCGCGTAATATTCCAAACGAAAGCAAATTATGACCGTGCGCTAATTTAATTTAATGCAGTGGAAGTGTTTGGTTAAAAAAAAAAGTAGAAAGCTGATGTAGGCGACGTTACCTTAAATATAGGTAATTTTTACTGCGTTTATTTTTTATGTCAGGCGAAAGTTGTTTCGGATTTCAAAGGGCTTCACGCGTACTTATCGAATACTTTCAGTAAAGGACTAATCAACTTACCGGAAAAACAAAAAAAAAGAGTAATGAACAAATGAACACTACGGTGGCAAAACAGACGGCGATCGCGCACGTCAGCGTACTGGTTACGCCAAACAAACGGCGAACTGCGAAATCTCGTGGCGCATTCGCTCGTTCATTCGCGGTCACATGTGCAGGCGCAGATCAAAGGTTTAATGTACGCATTATGCATATACCTAGGGTTAGCTCGGGGAGATGCAGAGAGGCAGGCCTTCGTTCAAGAACTATATCATTCATGATTTTTTTAAACCGGTTCTAGCGTACGATAATTGGACAAGTAACTATTGTGAAACGTCAGGTTAATATTAGCCTACGGATGAACGTACGAGCTTCAATGGTAGCCTACCATTTAACGTAGGAAATACTCATCAGCTCACACCTAAACCCAACCAAGTTGGTTCACCTTTCAACGATTTGCCGAAAAAATCCGGTATTTTTCAACGGTATCGTCTCGGTAAATCCAACATCCATTTTTTTTTTACCCAAAGGAATTTTAAAACTTTACTATTTCCCCGTGGAAATACGTTAACCAATGAAGTTGAGTTTGTCGTTTTTCATAACACTCGTGAAATTTGGTTAAAAAATCCCGAGTTTGTACCTTGGCAAATCCAACATCAAATACAGAAAAATCTACACATTATTTAACAAAAAAAAAATGGAAAAATATACATTTTTTTAATGTCTGCGTTAGGGATGGACGATTTACATTTACAACGACGTTCATTCAACATCAAAGTTTACGGTTAATTACTATTGATATAATATGGATGTTACAAGAAAACATTTAACATCGAATCACTTCTTAGTTCAGATTGTTGCATTAGAGTATCTGTAACTGAAAAATTTCTATAGAACAGTACAGCGCTTATGGGTGACATAGTTACCAGATTGCATACAAAAGGAAGAATAATAATTGATTACAAGAAGCTGGTAGCTTTGACATATGATTGAAAGTAAAATACTGTGAAAATGTAAACATTGCGTTGTTAAACCAGCTCAAACAATGCAAGATAATATAAGGTTATGTCATACGCAAAATGTAAACATCAACTTGGCACCACAGCACCGTTAGAAAGAGATGGAGTTAATGAAAGGCGTATACTCCATGATTGTGTACTGCACCGTAAGGTTGGAATGACTTATAGTGTCGTCTATTAGCAAACAGACACTGTATAGGGCGTATTCTGTAACTTATTAACAGGCTGTTAAAATTTAAGGATACGTTAAAATTCAAAATAGAGTCTTGTGATTGACTGTTATTATGGTAACAAAATTTAACAACCCGATACAGAATAGGCCCTTATTACAGGAATCTAATTTAGACTTGATTGGTCTAAAACGTTCGTTTCGTCAAATTTGTTCAGTGTTATTTTAGCGCGTTAAGTTGTACATTCATGCGCACCTTCTGCACGAAAACTTCACTCTTAAAACATTGTGGTACACGGCTCACAGAACTGTCAAGTTGTAGCACTTAGGCTGCGCACGACTATACATTAATTCTATTGTGAATAACTAGTGATTGACTTTGATTTAAAAACTGGTATATTACTTATTATTTAACAATTTTATATTGTACATGAGGTGATTATAAAAACAACAGGCATAATATCTTTTCTTCTTACACAGTAAACCAAAGATGTTCAGTTTGTGTAATATAATAATATAACTTGCAGTTGTTAATACTCATTTTTGATAATTAATAACGTTTTTGTTCTTCTTTAAATTACGAGTCCTAACAACTAAATATTCGGATTTTATAAAAATTGGTCACTAACTTATAAGAAAATGTTTAAAACTTTTAATATAAAAAAATAAATAAAAAGATTGATTAACAGTAACTAATAATTTATTAAAAACAAGTTTTATTCCAATGATAAAAATAGAAATCAAATTTTTAAAGAAAAAGTATAAATTATGCCGACAATTTAATCTTCGGACGAATCTAACATTTAATAAATTAAAACAGGTTACATCACGTTTGGCTTTTATTGTACCCCGGATTCTTTCTGGCATAATGTCGGCTAAGGATTCATAATATTGTGGGGTCAAAGAAATCCCTAATTCCTGTATTTTAACCTTTAGTTCGTTGAGGACTTTTTCGCAAGATCTTTTTCATGTCATGTTGCAGGGTTTCGATGACATTTAAGTCGGGGCTATTTAAGGGCCAAGCCAACACTAATATCATTGTCTCCGAACAATTTGCTTGTATAGTCCATTCACAAAACTCCCGGTGACGTTTACATTTTCAATATGAAAATGTAAACGTCACCGGGAGTTTTGTTTGATTATAGATTTGGCCGTGTAACACGAAGCCTCGTCCTGTTGACAAATGGAATTTTCTATTGCAAATTGCAACCTTGCAATCTGCAGGATGTTTCTTTGTAAAATATCTTAATATTTTTCTGCGTTTATGATATCATCAATGAGCTTCAGTTTGCCTAAACCTTTGCTGGACGTGCATCCCCAAATCATAACCGCTTGTGGGATTTTTATGGTTCATTAAAACAATTTTCATAGAAAGCCCCGAATTTTATTCTGATCACTCTCTTCCGACATTCACCAATACAAAACATCAAGCCCTGATTCATCACTAAAAATTATTTGGCTTCACATTTCTTCGGTCCATGTAACTTTAGATTTTGCCCACCCCAGGGTTTCGGTAAGCAGTGGTTTTTATTTTGCATAAAAAAAATGGATTATAAATTAAATGTAAATGAGTATTTAATGCAATAAATGATATTTACTTTATAAAAACCATAGCCGGATTTGTGTAACCATTGTTGGCAACATTCCCTAGATAGAATTAGACCAATTTTCTTCATTCCAACGGAACTGAATTTCTCTTAAAGTATCCTGTCTTTGCCGTTCGCAAATTTTTGTGAGAATTATTCGTTGTCTTCTTGTTACAGTGCTTGGTTTTCCAGGACTTTGCTACGAACATCAATGTTTGGCCGTGTCTCCATACTTTTTTTTATTATATCGCCAATTGTCAATTTCGATAAATTAAATTCGTTCGCAATTTTTTTAATGGTTTTATCAGCGGCATATTGCCGAATTATAATTTCATGTACTTTTTTATGTAAGCCACGGGCCATATTTTTCATAAAAATGTTCTTAGTATCAAAATCAACAATTAACTTGTGTTGATAACGATTTATGGTTTTTTTTAAAAGTTTTTCTTATTTTCAAAGCGTAAAAAGGTAGACGTCCGAACAATTAGTTGCCAGCAAATTTTATAAATCAGTTAAAATTATTTGTATTTAGTAGGCACAATAAGTATAAGCAATTTAAAAATTAATAGACGAAATATTAATTAGGAAATATATGTCCTCAAATAATTGTAACCAGAGAAATTAACTGTCCAAATATTTAGTTGTTAGGGCTCGTAATAAAATAGGAGGGATAATGATAACAAACATCGATGTTTATCGATCAATGTCCCATCCCCTAGTCTACGCTAATGAAGTTGCTTCATTCTACCATTACCTTGCTGTATAAAATGTCCAGGAAATTTTATAAACCCCAATTCCAAGGCAAATCCATATGAAATGGAAATTTTCAAAAAAGAAAACCACTTATGCTTTCCTTTTTTAATGCCATAAATTCTACGGGGGTTGCCAAGAAGGGAAGATATGCGAGTATCAATAGTCAAGGACCCGAATATACCCGAAATCAAAGATTGGATTTAAATTTTATAAGTTAATTAAATCAAGTCGAACGTGCAATAACTGACTGAAATCTAGAATCATAACACGAATATATTCGCTTCTGAATTACTAATGTAACCAATATTTATATGAAGAGGTATGTAGGTACAAGCCTGCCAAAAAACTTTGAGACAAATCTACACATGCATTTTTGAGTTATTTTATTAGCTTTAAACATTACATGTTGCTACATAGATCTTGTTCTAAGGCAACGTAAAAAAAACACCGAAATAAACAAACGGACGAATTTTTTTAACAATACTTAATTCGTCGTATATGCAATAGAACATATTACAAGTTCCAGATTTTTTGCCTGGCACAGTACATATTTATTCTCTGTCTAAAAGCGAAACAGAAACGTATGTGTTCCAGATAATAACATACAAGAATCCTTTATAACCGAAGTCTCTACAAGGAAGAATTTTAGGTACCTTGCTGTTCATCATTTTCATAAATGAACTCCCTCGTAAGAAACGGATAGATGATTTTAATACTTTGAATTATGCAAATACCTTGCATCATCCTTACCGAAGAGGAAACCTTTTCCGAAATAATCGAAAGTGGGGAGAGAGGAGAAAGGTAGAGCGGAAATCAGTGAACGGTTTCTAAAAATAAATTTATTCCTAACGAAGATAAAATTAGCATCTGCGAAACACTAAGTACAATAACATTTAATTTCCACAGAACTTAGCAAAACTAATTTTGTTTTAAGAATGTTAAGTCGATGCATTAGTAAATTTTAACGTTGAAAATAGTGTACTAGGTTCATTCTTTTCACAAATGAAGTATGGAATTACATTTTTAGTAGCAGGTCGTTTCATCACATTTTCAAGTGACGTCGTGAATCATGTAGAGAGGGGAGTTTTTAAATCTAACGGTCTTCTCACAGTATTTGGTGTATACATATACGTATTTAATATATTTGTAAACGTTAATCATTTTTAATCAAAAAAAGTTTACCTTTCGAAGATAAGCAAGTAAATAAATATCCGATAAGAATTATTGATATTTAAGGTACAGTATTATTCACAGGAGAAGACCGTTGCGTCATTGAAGAAATAATACTGAAATAATTGTCGATTCTTGCTTCGGCGATTGATTACGCAGCATTCAAGTTCGGTGATTTTCATTGTATGTAAGTTACCCAATGATATAAAAATTAAATTTAAAAAGTTGTGTTTAAACTTGTGTAAGTTCTGTTTAGTTAATTTATTGTTCTTCTTGTTCTTAATTTTATTTGAAGTTGAATTATCTTTTCGGGAATATGTATCTTCATATATCTTCTGCTAGGCGAGAACCTCGAGGAAATATTACAGCAGTAGCAAGGAGTGCTACCCAAACTGAAGACATTAATCAAGAAGTGTTATTATTTTTATTATTACTTATACAGAGGTAAGGTAAAAACCAAAAATTAGGTAATTATTAACTGATATCGGCCTGGTTTGATAAGCTTCGATAATCGTGCCAACTTTGTTTTCTTATAATTAGTTGTGTACCTTAAGTACCTACCAACGTAAACTAAAACTTATGTTATACAAGTTACACTTAGTGTAGCGATGTAAAGTTAACAATATTGCCAGATTTAAAGTTTTTAAGTTGCTGCAAGAGCGGTATATAATGTTTCCACCTTGTATATTTTATATGTATGTACTCCAAAATATTTTGCTCCACATTTCGTTATAGTTACAGTGCCAAGTTTCAGTAAAAAATTTATATTTACGTTCAATAAAATTAAAAAGTTAGATTTATTGTAATAGACAAATTTTGATCAACTTTGCGATAATTTTGTAAATAATCTATGATTCAGAATCTCGGTAATAAGTATTATAATACGCCTGAGTAAGATTTCGGAATAAAAACAAAATATTTGAAGTTTAAAGTTATGCGAAGAATAAATACGCTCACAAACATATACCGGAAATTGAAAGTAATGTGTCTTTCTATTTTAGAATAAACGTCTAATCTCTTTTTTCTTCTTCAGTGGGAATGTATGAAA
The DNA here is from genome assembly GCA_958336345.1 of Dorcus parallelipipedus. Taxonomy (NCBI): domain Eukaryota; kingdom Metazoa; phylum Arthropoda; class Insecta; order Coleoptera; family Lucanidae; genus Dorcus; species Dorcus parallelipipedus. The sequence continues at coordinate 23,975,192 of OY284483.1, forward strand.
CAAGTAAACAGGAAAACTTTGATGACTCGAAATATTGGGCTCACTGAAATTTCGATATTTCAAGCATTATAAAAATTGTCCACTTAGGGATTATTTCAAATATGTTTCTGTCTTATACTCAGAAAGTTTAAATAACACAAGTGCTGTCAAAAAAAATTAAACAAGCGAAAAGAGTAATGACACATTTTGACACTTGTTACATAAATGTAAAGTTCTTCCGCTCGATTTTTGCAGTTACGTCAGAAAATTATCGACTCAAAATGACAAATTTATAAATTCTATCATTGTTTTAACATACGTATTAGATAAGGATAAATTTATTCACGTTATTCTAATGTTATACTTTTTAATTAAATACATTTAAGCCCAGTTTTACAATCGTGGAATAAGAACGGAATAACTGTTCGCCACATATCCTTTAATGTTCCTCCATATCTACGTCACACCTACGTCACGTTATACCAATAATAATGCTTATCCGACGATTGTAAAATCGGGCCTTAAAAAATATCCTTAAAAACAATTTTGGAGAAATGTTGAGCTTTTCGCTAGCCCAAATATAAAAGAGCAGAAGAGTTTTAAAATATTTGCATATAACGTGTAGGTATAATCGAAAATATTCTTGAGAATAAAATAAGAAGTGCTGGGTTACGTAGAAAAAAAATGCTGAAAATATAAGTGGGAAAAAAAGAAGCTTCCATTAATAAGAAGCACTTGAGAAGTTCTGAACTTTTTCTCGTTTCTCTAAATTACTCGCGAACTTTTAATCAATCTCGTGAATTGCAGCCGGGTATTAAAACGATAAAAAGATCAAGTTGGTTTTAAGTTGAGTCGAACTTGCATAATTCGGTGATTATTCATGCAAGGACATCAACTACTTCATATAACGAAGAAATGTGAGTTTGAATTCAATTTTTTGTTTTTTTTAAACATAGCAATTATCTTTATTCCTTTACTTGTGAAAGTCTAAACTAGATTTTCAGTATATATGTAAAACATCCAAAACGCTTTCAAAAATGGTCTATTTGTCATAGAATTTTGATTAAAAAGAACAAAATTAAAGAAGGTTCAATTTGCTCATAATAATCATCAAATAATTATGGAAGAAAGAACACGTTTTAGGTACGACAAATTGTTTTCGAATTGTCCTAAATCTATAGCTACGTAGGTATTACTTAATCCGTTGATAAATTTACGTTGTCAAACAGGATTACATATTTTATTCGACTAGTTTGAGTCAAAACAACATAAAATTGCATAAGCGATTTACAATTGAAAAGTGCGATTGCTTAGAATTTTTGATATTTCAGGATAAAAACAGAAATTTAAAAAAATGGTGAAAGTAATTAGCTATTAATGAAAGAAGACACGCTGTCGTTTATTTAATGGAATGTATATAAAAAATTATGAAAAATAACTAAGAGCTTTATGATCAATATTTTGAAGAATTTAAGAAGTAGATGTGGCAGTTTTATGATAGACTTAGATACATAATTATACCAAAACAAGATATGTAAACAGAAATATGCAATTTAAGTTATTGAAAGGTTGGATAAAATATACTCCAGGAACATCTTCGGTCTTATATTACTCAACGTATCATGTAACGTATCCGTTATGCAAATGATTATTTATACCTTCTCTTGTTGCCGTCGATAAAATGAAATGTATATCCATTACGATAATTCTTATCAGCGATTGTATGGTGTTTTAATGCAGCAAAAACTTACGCCATAAAGCCGACGTAAACAGCCACATATGAGCCACTTAAGGGACGCATAAAACTCCATGTTAATACAATTTACATTACACTTAATGGGCGCAATAATAAACAAATTTATTTCACCAATGGTATCGAAAATAACCGACCATCCAAAATTAAACGGTCGATTCATGCATGCGAAAATAAAGATTACGTACATAAATTGAGGGGAATTTGTTGTCGCATTTTTTTCGCCGTCGTAAACATAATGATTGTGTGCTTCGCATTTGAAACAATTCTGAATTAATAATGAGGAGGACTGCGATCCGTTTCGAAACTGGGGCTTCCAGAACGAATATAACTAACGTTCTACTAGCGTATATCGATTAAGGCAGCGGTGAATTATACATCCCGTATTTTGGTATCCTCGCCTCCGTCCTGCGCACCCCTCTCCAAGACCCGTCGAAAAAATCAATACCAAGTTAAGCACTGCGTGTGGCAGCCAAAATATGAAACGAAAAGAACTCGACAAGGGTTGCTTGTTCCTATATAACACGACTGCGGTTATATCCGACAACGATGTTACAATGAATATTAATGCACAAATAAAGAAGGATGAAAAAGAAAATTGTAGACATTTCACTGATAATTAAACAAAATAGGTTTTAAATATTAGGAACGTAAATAACTTATTTGAATTAAAAGTAGAAATTTGAAAGAAAAATGAAAATTTTCTTAGTGAGTACTCGGAAGGACATTGACTTGCAAATCTCTAACGTTTTGAAGTTATTTACCAAAATAGATTTCACTCAAATAATTTTCAAAATGAGATAGATTCTTGAAATAATTAATTCTGCGTTTTAAACAAAACAAAAATGTTTAGCAACTCAACACACCAATAAAAAGTAAACTTAACCGGGGACTTTATTCAATTATGTATAGATCCTTCCACTAAGAATATTCTGCCTTTAAATATTACTTGGAAGCGAGTAGACCAGCCAGAATAAATGCGAGTGGGCTCATTCCAAACGCAAATGAGCCCATTCGCATTTATTCTGGCTGGTCTACTACAGTCAAAATCAGTTGCCCGTGAAAATAACGACCGATTTCAACAGCACCATCAAGTGTGCAACTTTGATGAATGGAAATTAACTTATTCCTTATTTCAATAAAATTTCATTTTTCAGAAGTCTTTTAACATCCCGAACTTTTAAACACTCCTTCCATAGAAAAAAAAAATGTTCTCTTCGGAAATTATTTAGAATTAACTCTACCCCTTATATTCATTTAGTTGTGAAGTACATGAATGGTTTGTAATATAGGGCAAAGATTAAAAACGACACTTGCCTTAGGGCAGGTCTTTTCATCTTTTGATAAACTAACTGGCGGATAACTACCAAGGAAACAATTCAGAAAAATCCATCAACCATTCATAAAAATGAAGTTATTCGCCGGATAACTTTAACAGGAAGATGGCCAGACCGGACCTGAGTCAATGATAAACAGACAATTATCCATGATCTCTTATTTTGTCACAATTCTTTCGATATCTGTCGCCTTTTTAAAAATGAATATTAAGTATTTATTGCAGCACATTAATTAACGCAGAAAAAAGTTCTTTAAAAATGTATTACAATACCATGACATTAAAAAAAAAAAAAAACAAAAATTGACAGCTGTCATACAGCTCTCCTAAAAGTATTAAAAATGCAGGAAGGGGTAAATTGTAGTATTTTTCTGGAATTTCATTTGTTTTCTTGACTAGTCAGCACCGACACGATTCATTTAGGTGTTCTTTTTACGCAACGTGTATATACAAGAATGTTGACAATTTAAAAATAGTCATCTCCTTATATTTTTTTCTATAGATGTTTCTAATAGATTTCGTTCAAGAAACATTTTGGCGTTCCATCCATTTCTGTCTGAGGCCTCCCGTTTCATTTTATTACGATTATATTTATATACTGTGTTTCTGCTTTTACTTTTATCTGTTTTGTCAGAGTGATTAAAAATGTTTTGTTTTAATTTATTATCATGTCATAACCTCTAACCATTCATCCGGCTCAATGCTGCATTCTATTTTTGTTTCCATAAGAGAAGAGCTCTGCGTTATAAATATAAAGCGTCTGGCGTTGCATAACTCCATCTTTTTTTCTTATTCACCGTTGACAAAGAAATAATACTGAAATATTTGTCGGTTGTAACTCCGATGATTGATGACACAGTTCAAGTACCGTGAATTTGATAATAGCTTCCATTATCATCTCAGAATTCGTGTCGTGGCGTTGTACATCGTCACCAATGACATTTTTTTTTGGAGTTTCACGAATGTATTGCATGAAAAGTAGGGATGGACAGAACTGCTATATTCGAATTGCTTTTCTTTTAATTCATTCAAATTTTGTTGAACATTAATAGAATGTTTGTCCTATGTTTCCCCAGACAAACTCACACCTAATCGGATATGTTATCAAAAGCTGGCTGGTTCAAAGCGTTTATCAAAAAGACGTTTACGTATAGTACTGAATTATCGTTAATTGAGTTTTCGTTTCTTAAACAACAATTGACCACGATCAGTAATCGATCATTCCGAACATAACTTGTAATTTAGCTGTTGTTGTTATAAAAAAATACCATTACATAATCTATTTGTACTGGAAACCATTTCATATAATACAAGATGCAATTACCTTTTTGACAAATAGAGTGAACATTTGTTATTAGATGAGGTATACAACAGAAAAAAAAACATCCATAATTTTTAGATAAGGTCGGCATCGATTGCAAGAGAACGAAAATCAAACATTTAATTTCTTTATAGTCAACATTAACTTGTAATAATATTAAATCTATGATGTCCAAAATCCAGTAAGGAAAATGCCTTATGAAAACTGACCAACACTTTTTCCTGTGATGGACTTAATTTAAAAGCCAATATTTATTTCCAATATTTAAGATTTTGTACCGTTTAACATTGTGCCCCGTTATTAGGCAGAATGTTCCATATTGTTAGATTGTTATATTTCAGAAAAAAAAATACTTATATTATCATTCATATTCATATTCAATTAGTGCATAAGTATCTATAGTAGTTAATTTATTGTTCAAAGCAATTGATGGATAATGTATCTCAACAATAATAAGCTCTCTCAACTTATTTTGTAAATTCTTTTGAACAACCATCTCTAGAAAAATGTGTGACTGTTAAATAGATGTACTAACAGTTTGAGATTATCCTAAAAAAAAAAATCGAAGACAGATAATACTTCAAGTATTCGTTGACATGTCTTATTTTCCCCAAGCCAATAAGATGTAACGTTGTTCTGGCGATTCAAGAAGACCACATTCCTTATTAACCAATTAGTTAACCAATTTCTTGTTTAACTATGCCTCATTGCATTCTGTTAACAGTGTGTTTCTTTTGACATGGCGCCTTCTGTGACTGCTACTGATTTTAAATTAATCCAAACTAAACACAAGTCGTAAAAGTACTGAATTTAATAATAATTATCGTTGACACTGCAAAGCCTTCCTACATCCGCACCTCGGGTAAAACCTAGGCCACATTCTCCTCTGAGAAGTATCTAAGCAGCTCTTTCCAGCAATTGAGAAAAGGTTCGTACATACAACATGCAGTGGTATAATCGAGACCAAAAATGATGGAAACTGGCCTATATTTTAATGATGATTTTCTGTAGGAAACATGATGGATGTGATAGTTAATCAATCAATCGTTTATTCACTTAGCCAAAATACATGGATGTGAAAAGTCATCTAAGACGTGTGAAGATATGCATCACGAGTATTGTCTTATACAAACATTAAAATTTACTTAAAAAGAATACAAAATACAAATGGGCATAGTATCAGTACAAACATGTTAAAGCAACATAAAAAATGAGTGGGAAACATATACTCACCAAGAGTCAGGCAAATGAGTAGCATCAAAGAAATCATTGATACTTTAGAAAGCATGCTTTAGCAGGTATTTCTTTAAACATTTTTTAATTATTAATATAGCGAATATTAGCAGGGAGTCCATTGTACAGTTTCTGTCCTGCAAAATTTGACGATTTCTCGAAAAGAGCCGTTTTATGTTTAAGAGATCTTAAGTTTCTAGTTGTTTTTCCGTGAACATCATAATTGGTTTCTAGTTTACCCTTGTTATTTAGAACACATAAAATACACCTATAGATGTAAATTGAAGCAAGTGTTAGGATATTATAGTGTATGAAAACGTTTCTGCAAGTTTGTCTTCGATCAACATAGAATATTAGTCTCACCACTCGTTTCTGCGCAACGAAAACTCTGTTGACATAACGTGAATTTCCCCACAGTTCACAGCAGTAGACCAAATTCGAGTGCACTAGCCCATAATAAGCTTGTACTAAGTAGTCTAAATCGACACACAATTTCAATTTCGTAAAGCGTAATAAGCACTATTCATTTTCTTGCATAGGTTGTCTATGTGAAGTCACCAGTTTAGGTTGCTGTCAATTGTAACACCAAGAAGGCAAACATTTTCAGAAAAATCAACTTTGCCCATCAACTTTGACTTCAATATGAGGTGGTACTCTACGTTGATAAAAGTGAACACAAGAGGTCTTAGCACTATTTAAAATGAGATTATTTTTTTACATCAAAGTCTGAACTCCGAAGCTATGTTCTTTAAATTCGTTTGTAGATTGAAGGCATCAGGATCAGATAACACCAGAGTCGTCATCAAAAATTTCCATTCTTCCTGGACATCTTATATTAGCTGGCATGACAATAAAAATCAGAAACAACAGGGGACCCAGAATTGAACCTTGTGGGACGCCATAATTACTGTTAGTTTCACTGGAGAATTGATCCTGTACTTTAACTTTTATTCTTCTATTGCAAAGGTATGATCTCAGCCATTGAAGAACGTTTCCTCTAATACCTAGAGCAGCGAGTTTGTTTATCACAAAATTTGATTGTACGGTATCGAAGGCCCGAGTTAAGTCAAAACACATGGCTGCAACATACATGTTTTGATCAAGCGATTCGTAGACAAAAAGGTAAATACAAGCCAGCAGTTGATCTGCCGCTGCGAAAGCCAAACTGAATATCTGTTAGTATATTGGTGGCATTCAGGTAGCTGGATATTCTGTTGTAGACAATTTTTTCTAAAATTTTTGCGAATTCATTTGTAATCGAAATAGGTCGATAATTGCTCATTTGATGTTCGTCACCTTTTTTATGCAAAGGTAGAAGTGTTGACAGCTTCAGAACGTCCGGAAAAATTCCCTGGTTCATTGATAAATTGAAAAGATATGTCAAGGGTTTAACGATTGCCGACATAACGTGTTTAATAACTCTTGTGGGTTTTCCATTAACTCCTATGTTATGTATCAAAAAACATAACATCTTGTTATCATAAATATTCATAGTCGTATATACAAAGGTGTCAGTTGATATACCATAGATTCTTATTAACGTCCATTCTGCGAATTCCACTAATATTTAAGAGAGTAGACGGCAATAGACCCTGGCTGAAAGATTATAAACCAGCGTTGGAAGTGTAAGTAAATTGTTGGCTAAAGCAATCTTAAATCATATTGTTTTTGAAAAATAAAATATAACATAGTTGAAATCACCTTGCATATTCTTTCAATATTTCACTATTTTTCGTCAAGCTAAAGTTACACTATACAGGGAAGGGCAAAAGTCCGGCTGAATATTTCGTTAATCTTTTTACAAAATAGTCTTATTTTGTTTCAGTTTTACGACAAATGGTAAATATCAGGACATTTTTTTTTAATGTTAACAGATTTATTGTAATTTAATTTTTTCACGTTAAACCGTTATTTTCTCAAAAAACACACGTTGGCCCTGGATCTCAAAAATAAAGGGAAATAAACACATGATATAAATTAATAATGTAGGTTTTACTGTCTCTAAAGCACATGCCAAAATTTCATTCAGATACATCAAACAGTCTCCGAGATATTAAACTGGTTCCATATTTTCGCCCCTTTCCCTTATAATAATTTTATATCTGGGTTCGATAAAAATTTTTTTTTTTAAAGATTCTTTAAAGGCATTAATTCGCATTATATCATTGTTATATTTTGAAAATAATCGTCTTCAGTGTTTTTATGGTGATGCGATGAATACGAAATTATTTCGGCACAATGGAGCCGTCAGTTTTAGGATTACTCGGGAATTAAGGCTCAATTCGAAGCTTTCGAAAGCTCCGTTATAAAATGCAAATGTATGCCGAAATCTGCTTCGAAACTTTAAGCTGAATGCTCTAGGATATTAACGATCTAAATACTGAATTGCTTAGTTTTAGTTGTCCGAAAAATCACTCGATTTGGAACATACTGCGTAAAGTGAGAATGAATTTAGAAAAATCACAATTGTATTCGCTTTTACTGTGATTATTTGTTTAAAATTTTGTTGCAAATCGGTTGCAATTTGTCAATTCTAATGCAATGTTAGGTCAAAAACCGATCGCAAGATGTCGCGACTAAAACTTTTCATTATTTGTTTAGGTGAAGAAAGGTAAGAGAAAACAATAAAAGAGGTACTTTAGTTTTTACTACAAAAAAAAGAAGAAGGGGACTAGCGGCTTTGATCGACCTAGCTTCATATGAATATAATTTTCTCTGTGATGATACTCATAATTTGTAAGTTAAAATTATGAGTATTAGTTTTATTCTTGTGACATTGTTTAAAAGTAACATAAAATTTTTCGATGTCCTGCAAATTTATTTTCCAGAGTTTTCCCATTCATATCTGTTTGGAAAATGTTTTAAATGCTTGCTTTGCCTGTTGATATCGGATGCCCGTGAAATTGTTAGCATATCACAAAGACGCGCTATCACTATTGAATGAATCAATCTAATGAATGTATAGGTACTCATAATTTGAACTTACAAATTATGAGTATTTATATTTTTCGTTTTCACAGAGAAAGTAATAGTTCTTTCGCTTTTACGAATTCCGTATTAATGTTAACAAATTAACAAACCATGTACAGTAGCGGACAATAAAATCCCGTCAAGAAAGTGACAATATCATGCATATTGAGACAAACTTGGTAGAGACAGGCTTGTATTGAGACAGTTATGTTGAAATGTCAAACTTAATAAAGATTTAATACTTAACAAATTTTATTGTCCTCTACTATACGAACGCTGCTGATCGTCAAAATTCAAAAGGCGAAAATTGCTTAAACGGAAAATTGTTTTGGTCACCTTTGGGTATTTACTTTCTCAAGGACGCTCAATCAAACTCGATGGCGTTGTACTTCACTTGTGAATTGGGACAAGTTCGAATACTAAACGTATTTCATTAGTAAATGGAAAGTTATAAAATTGATAATATTTTGTTTTGTTAGTATTTCTTTCCAAACTTGACCCTATTTGAACTAAACAAATTATTTCAGTTTTCGATCTTGATAATCAGATAACTCAGAAACAAAGCAAAAATTGAAAATTTTTTGTTCTTTCATTCTAACTTAGAACATCAAAACATAATCAAAGATATGACGCAGAAAAATTTCTGAAAAAAAGTTTCATGTTTTCATTTTGTGTTTGTTTACCTGCTTGCTTGTTTGCTTGTCCGTCTATTTAGAAGGGAGACATTACTTTTGATTCTCAATGTACATTACATTAATTTGCGTTTACTTTTTTCACATAATCATAAGTCTAACAGGTACCTATTCGAGAAATCGAACTAGTGAAGAAAAAATGTGTGACTACAATTGACCAAAATGGATTCGTTTCTAAACCTTTGTTTCAAATCAGTTGGCGTCTAATTTAAAAAATTGAAAACCCAAAATTCTTCTCTAACGGACATGGATATTGTGCAATATGCATATAACTACAAACAATTTAGAGAAAGAAGAATATATGTACATACTTCCGATTTTGTTCCAGCAGAATTTGAAAGTTGTTCAACACAGTTTCGAAAGAAGTTGTGAGAAAAAGTGGCAAAAATGAATGTCATAGAAACTTGCAAAAAAAAAATTTCCTTACAGAAAAATTAATCTGCAGAGCATCTCTAATTTGTGACCTTACCACATAATTAAAATACATACAGAGCCAAGGTCGTATCACATGGAAAAAAATTTATTATTGACTTTCGCCAAAAAGATTTACTTGTATCAGTTCGTGCATCAATCAAAACGAAAAACAACTCAACCACATCGACACTCGAAAAATCGAAATTCTCAAAAACGAAACTTGCAGAGTACTTCGAAAACTATTAAATTTTTTCTTGTAGAATTGATGCAATTGTACAAAATAAAGAATAAGGAAAACCTACAGTGTCTAAAAACAGTATTTTATAAAAGCTATGTCTTTTTTTTTTAATTTTTCTTATTGCCTAAAGACCTAAGATTTACTTCAATATGTATTTAGTATTTAGTAAAACAAGAAATTCATTTTTACTCGCGTGCATTATTTTAAAAATTTATAACCAACGAAAATGATTTACATGATAATAATAATGTTGAATAGACGCATATAAAAGTTGCCTGTTAAAATTTAAACGATTTAAATCCGTGAAGAGGTAAGAAGATTTTTAGAAAAGTTTTCTAAACCTCTACCTCCACAATAACAATAACAACAGGTAAGAACATATGCGGGTAGGTAGCAAAGCGTCGCCGTAGCAACCGAACGAAGTACAGACAGGAGCCCAAAAAACGAGGGGTGGCTGAAATTCTCGGAACCATATAACTGCCAAAAATTTCGAATCCAGTTGTCATGCAGCCCCCAAATTCAAACGATAGATACACCGTGCGCCCCACGACTAACAAGCGTCCGACGTAGTTCAAGGTCAAACCACCCCTACGCCAGATGTGTTCGTCTCTTTTCCTCATAGGACGATGGTACTCCGACCAGATAAAGAAAACTGCGATAATTTAATTGCATTGCAATTCGACCGAAGCCCGGGTATTAACACAAGTCGGGAGAGCAGCTGTGAGGTGGGCCACACATTCATCAGCCAGCTCCTTTAGACACACGCCAACAATCACCTGCCGCCCGGGCACGAGCCTTGCCAAATAAAACAACCCCAATAAAACTAAAGAAAAAATGACCGGCCATAACGCTACAACCCGAATTAAATTCCGGTCGCATCAAAATTTTCCACGCTCTCCTAAATATGACTGCACACACACTCATAGTTTGCAATTCAAAATGTGGCAAGTTCTTTTAAAATTTGAAATTTAAATCACATAATTAAGTTCGCACATCACAAATGTGATCATTTAAAATTCAAACCAAATTTTAACAATTCTTATATGGTAATGCGCAGACTATGGTTTCTTTCTTGTTTGTCGAACTCTCTTAGGAAATTGCTACGAAATATTAAATATGAACAGAAAATCTATCAACTTGGAATATTTTAAGAAATAAACCAGGAAGATAAAATTTAAAAAAAAAACAAGCTTTCCAAACGGTAAAAAGTATAGAATAAAAACAGTAGATTTTCCTATTAACTATACAGGCTGTTTCAATGAAGATGCACCAAACTCGGTATGTCGGTAGATATCGTCAAAAGAAATAAAAGTTTCGTATAAGTTTTTTTTTTTTTAACGAATAGATTTTGAGAAAACCGAAGGGAAAGAATAGTATATTTTTAAAACGTACCGTACGTAGGTGAGGTCTAACGAAATCCTTAACCTACCTTAACGTTCGTCAAAAGAATCGGTTTAATGTTTTATTGCCTCATAAAATGTCGTCTCAGATGATGTGATGAAACACATTTGGTCCGTTCAGGTTATTGAATGATTTTTAGATTTTAACCCTTCCGCGTGCAATGACGTACACCGTACGTCATGACAAAATCAATTTTAAAATAAATAGTTAATAAACTAGTTTATTTAAAAGCAAACTAAATATAACACTAACACTAAATTATTTACAAGCTTATACTTAATTTACTTTAACAGCCGAGCGTAAGTCTAACGCGAACTTTAATGCCGAACTGTCCAACGCCGAATTCCCCCCCCCCCATTCACCGGCTGCCGCTTTTATATAAGCCGAGGCTGTTTTTCGAGAATCGCCTAGAAGGCAACGGAGAGTCTGGGGTTGAGAGGCGCGTCGGCGGTGACGCATGAGACGGGCTGACGCCGGAATCGTCACAATATATTCCTAACTTGGGAATGTCTTCCTGAAATCTTTCTCTGGACATCCGAAAAAATCTCTGCAACAAGTTGAACTCTAAATTTAACTTTTTGTTGATTCTTGTTTGTTGAATTTCTAAATAACGAAACTATTGAGGACAGTATCATTCAGTAGCCTTCTAAACAGTTTCATGTACCATTTGTACATTTTCTTTCGTTCGAGCAAGAAGGCTTCCAACATCTTATCCTTCACGTCCACTCCACCAATACATTTATTGTAGTCAATGACATTGACAGGTTTTGTTACTTGTCTATTTCTTTTTATAATGACATTGGTTTCTTGTCCATGATATGTCGAAATCATAGTTAATGGCTTTTTGTCCATCCATTTCAATATCGATATGGCTACGCAATGTTTATCTACAATTTCTCCTTTTTTTAGTTTGGTATTTTTTATTATAGAGGGCATATATTTTCTATTAAAGGAATGGACACATAACCAAACTTATTTTTTCGAAATATACAAACGATGTCCATAGAAAGGTTCCAGGAAAACTTTCCCAAGATAAAAATGTATCTCATTCCGTTGTATTCATAAAAAAAAAATCCTCCAACTGAGCAAAAAGAAAAACCCCCAAGAAGATGAATGTGTCGTTTGATATAAATATGGACGCAAGAAAAATATTTTTTATTTATTGCCAAGTGGCAAGCCCGTTGCCAGCGGACCTAACCAAGTCAGCTAAAATCAGCTTAAATCAAAAAAAATTATTTAATAAAACTAAATATGTAAATAAAAAATAATAAAACCTATATTTAGAAGTTTTTCTTTAATTTTCTCCTCCCGCATCTCAAATAGTAAATCAAATTTTTAAATATCACGCGAAAAGGTTAATAAAGGGTAACGTGGGAAGCGAAGCGTAATTTGCGTGAATTTACTGTAATGCGTAACTTTCATTTTTAACAGTTTATTAGTGTATGTAAGTGTGTTTGTGTATGTGTTGTCATACGTGTTTGCGATGGGCGATTTTACGTTTCAAGAATACGGAGGTAAACGAAGAATGTTGAAGAAAGACGTGATTAGCACGTCTCTATGCGGAAAGGATTCCTGATCATCAACGAAATCCGCATTATCAAACGTTTATCAGAATAGCTCAAAATGCATGCTAAATGCACATTCTTTCAATGTTGTCACCTTAAACACGTCTTTCGGTCAAGGGCAGAATTAAAAGCCATTCATAATTTCTTTCGCTTGCGATAGATATTTATTGCCTTCTTGCAGCTGTGCGTGACATTCATAAAACAATTGAATATGTGAGATTAAAAGGGGCCCAAGTCCTGCTCGAATGATTATGAGAAATTGAAGAAAAAAAGGTTTTTGAAAGTTGTTTTTTTTTTAAATATGTAAACTTCTTCTTTCACCTGTTACTATATTAAATATCTTTGTGTTTAGATCACATAACCAGATCAAAACGTTATTTAAATTTTACCAAAATAATAGACATATACAATCTGGACTTGGGCCCTTTTTAATCTCACATATTCAATTTAAATCACTCATCTTGTTTCACGGCGGCGGAAATTTAAATTAAAAACATCGACACATAATAATGTAAATTTCAACTTGCTCAGAATGCAAAATTGTATTAAGATATTCTGTTCCAAACAATGTCAAAAAAGTGTCCCCTAAATTTGGTGCATCATCATTGAAACATCCTGTATATCTGACTTACACCGTTCTCTTCTTCAGTTCTTTTTCCGTTTGTTTAGTGTTTGGACATATCACTTTTTCTTTTCTTTTTGTAAATAAACTTCTGTCCTTTTCTTTTTCCTTAGATAATCTTTGAATACAAAATACGTTGATTAAACAAAGCAAAATAGTAGCGCAAAAGTGAAAGAACGTTTCTGTAAAGATACCATATTTACACATTTTTGTGAAACAAATTTGGTCGCAAAATATAAATATTAATAAGTCTCAATTAAAGGATTAAAAAATACTTGATTATCAAAAATAGAACCCAATAATTTTCTTACTTGTTCGTCTTTTATTCGGTAGTTTCGATATTTTCTTTTTTACAGTAAATGAAATGAATAACTTGTTGAAATGTAAACTAGTTTGAACAACATAAACAATAAGTTATCTGTTAATTGAAGTGTCAATGAATGATCAGAAATTCGAAAGCGCAACATTTTTCTTGTAAAAACTGAAGTAAACACGAAAACAAGTCAAAATCACATAACAATATTAATGAGTTTCGAACAGAAATATCAAAATTGACTTAAAAAGATTTTCAAACACAAAGGAAAATTTTGGCACGGCACCAACAATGTAGGACAGTTTTTTTCTGTAGTTTCTAAGATTTCAAGGATATTTATTTGATTGTTGAAAAGTGTAGGTCGCTTTGGCTACACATAACATTTTCTATTGTAATTTATTTTAATAATTAATTAATTAACAAGATTTATGGTTGGCAGAAAAATTGATCGAGTATTGTAAAAGTGAACTTCAGACAAAATCTTCGTAATGTGATATACTTTGATAAAGGACGTTCCTCCATTTCCATTAGCTTAATAACCAAGTTTCTCAGGTCACTTATAATTTTGATGTCTCATTCATTATGAAGTGCAAGTTTAAATAGTAAACGTTCCATCTCGTTAATGAACCGAGTGTCTCAGTTATTAAGCTGAAAGAAAAGCAATTATTTAACTCACTGGTTATTCGTTATTTAATTACCATCCATTACGCTGTATGAAAACCTTAAATTATGCTGCATAATGTAACGCTACATGCAAGTAAGAGACTTGTCGTTGTGGTTTTATTAACGTTTTACTGATAGTGCCAACCCCAAAATGTAACACATTCGAGATGCATTGTAGTCCATTCTGTTACTAAACAAGTTCTGCTTAAAATTCATTGGCACAAGCGGGCGACTGTAGTACGCTTCAGTGGAATGAATGCCCAGCGTGTTTTTAACAGTGAGGGTTGTACGCGCCAGTAATAAACTGGAATCTCAAGAAATTTTTAAAGTAGCGGTCTAAGTTTAACAACCCTGTTAGCCCCATATCCATTACAGTATTATTTATTAACGATAATTTAATAATTCTATATGAATAACAATATTGAATAAATGTAGTTACATAATTTTTTTTTAATTTCATATTATATCTTCAATTGACATATTAAAAATTACTATAAATAATATAACAGAGGGACTTTCTAGGAAACTGAGGTGGTATCATTGAATGATGGACCTCGTCATGTCATTTGCTATACAATAAAATTTTCTATCAACTTTACGTTCAACAAAAAATTAAAAAACTCGTTGTGGCCTATTAAACGAATTTCACTGTACTTAGAAGTAGAGAGAATAGTGTTACCCGATACAAAACATGTATAGGTAATATTTGTATTGGTTTTATTGGCTAATTATGGGAGTCTGAATGAATGAACCAAGAAGTTATCTCCACCGCACATAAGCCATTACGAGCGTAAAATCGTTACGCAGTTAAAAATGAAGCGAGCGGTCGTTGCGTTCGGTCGGAAAATAGGACGCATTCCTTATCAGGAACGAAAAACGGCCGTGAGAAAAGCCACCGAAGGCATCTGCGGAATCCGGTTGAAACAAAACCAGTGGATCGGAATTGCAGTGGGCATGGTGCAGGTCAACGTGTGACAATGTGATTCGGCGGTTGTGCAGTACACGTGTCGTAGTGCGTGGCGTTCGGCGGCGGGGGCACGGGGGGTGCACGCATGCCGCCCGGCTACGAGCGGTGGAATGCAGTTTGTGTCATGAACCTCGGCTCTCTGGGCGGCTGCTATCAAATCAAATGATCAAATTCTAGATTGGCCCAGGTATCAAATGGAATGCGAACAGCTTCTGGCACACTACAAAAATGGACATACTTTCCAAAATTAGACAATTAGAAGCGTTCCATAAATTTTTATTCGTAATTTTGCTTCATTGATATTGATTAAATAAATCTGTAGGTTTATGTTTATGTTCTTATTTATTAAATTCATTACTCTTCTGTTTACTTCATAAAAATGACGTAGATTAGTGTCTGTAATTGTGTATAGTCGTCCTAATTTGCTAGCGGTTTTATGGCCCTGCCAAAAAAAGCGACAGAAAGGCGACCGCAGGCCGGTCTCTTTGAAGATGTTTTTTATAGCAGGATCATAAAACCGATAGAAAACTTGGACGACTATAATCATGTAGAACAGAGGAACTTAATCTGCAGCAGACCATTTTGCTTACTACCACTGACTACAGCATCTTTTAGATCCTGATTTGAAGAAAATCGCCTTCTTCGTAGCCTCGTAGGTTCTTTCCAAGTTATCGGAGTAGATAATAGACAGATCTGGACTATACAAAGATGGCCCACTTCAATGAAGCCAGTGGCATCGATTCCTTAACTTTCCTTGCCCCTTGCAAATGTCGTGCAAAACAAAGATTTCTTTACAGAACTTGCGAGGTTGTTTTTGTTCAAGAGCTTTCTTTTAAGATTTAAGTACTTTGGGAAGCTTCTGCATTAATTGTTGAGCCTTTCGACATATATTCAACTGGAAGGACACCCTCACTATCCCAAAAAATCGTTGCCATCAATTTTCCCGCAGATTTTTGTGTCTGTGCCTTTTTCGGGGGTGGAGAACCTTTATGCAACCACTGCACAGATTCTTGTTTTGCCAAGTTTCGTCGCCTGTGATTAATTTGTGAATCGCCTCTAAATTTTGCGCTGAAATTTTCATGCGGCACAATTTTTGTTCCGGCGTCAACAGCCCAAAAACCCAGTGTGTCCCAGAGTCTTTACTAAGGCCTAAATATAAGCGCAATATTCTTAAAACTGAAGCTTCAGATATTCCAACTTCTCTATAGTTTATTTTTAAACCAGGAGTAATTTGAATTTTGCCCGCCAAAAACTCGCAAAGTTATTGGCTGTTTGACAACCGGTGTTACACAAGCCTTAAATTTAAACCCAGAATTTAACATCTTTCATAATTCGTGTGACAATTTCAGCCAGTTTTAAACCTGTAAGCAAATTTGTAGCTAAAACTGATTATTTGGAGATTGTGTAAACTTCCTAAGCAAGCCAAATTAATTTCTGATTTAGTATGAGAGTGTTAATCTGCCTACAACAGGCCGACAACTGTTACTCCTCCTAGTTTAAAAACAAACTATAGCAATTAAAAACACTTTCGGACGTCGGCCCTCCATCATTAAATCCTCAACTTTTTTTACTATTTCTGTAGTTCGCAGTTTTAAGGTCCTTCCACCTCTTGGAACGTCCCGAATGGATTCTTAACCCCAACGTAATTGCTTTGACCAAAATTTGACTTGGAAATATCACCGTTATCGACTGGCGTCATTCTCTCATGAGTATTTTTAGGAGTATTCCCTTCTTTAGCCAAAATGTTATTACACTTCGAAAACTTTAAATTACTTTTAAACGTTTAATAAGTCCTTTTTTGATCAAATGAATTGAATTTTTATACAGATTTGTCAAAAACTTGTCAATTCAGAACTTAAGAATCAGCAACGTAGCTCTTTTGTTTCACGGCTAGGTAGATAATTACATGTATGGAATCTTCTCTGCTAACTTGATGATAAGACTTGTAATTTCTCTTTTAAAGAATACGTCTGTGGTTGGCAATTAAAAGGGCATAAGTCACATTTTCTGCAAAACGGAGTTATGAACTTGAATGTATTCAAAAATGAAATTTGTGAATATTTCGTCCAACATAAGGGTTTAACTATAGTTATTCATTATAGTATTTCATATTCGGGCGATCAAAACGGACGAAATATTCACAAATTTCATTCTTCAATACATTTACGTACATAACTCCGTTTTGCAGAAAAAGTGACTTATGCCCTTTTAAATGCCAACCACAGACGTATAAGAAGAGCTGAGACAGAATAGCTAAAATAATACAGCTATTCCTTCAGGAAGAGACAGAAACTATTTTTAAATTAATTTTTTTTTTTAATTATTTTTGAATACAAGTAGTGACATGAAACGATTGGGATAATCTTTAGCTCGAACTGGTCTCAGAACTCCTCATATAATAACCATATCCACAGAAACCCAGGCGATTGATAGCAATTGTAATTTAGGCGCGGTAGGCAATGTTGTACTTAGTATTACATTTTATTTTTTATTATATTATCGCTTTACTTCAACGCACTTTTGCCATATCTCACTCATGTGCTTAAAAATTCTCAAAAAATCCTCATCGGCAGCTTTCGAGCTCTCGGAATCAAGACGACTTCCTCGAAGGAGTTTCCTCAATAATCTAAAACAAAGGAGCCACAGATAGGATGCTCCATCTATTAAAAGCTGCATTCTCGTACAATTGGCTTAATCTTGACAGCCTAATGGCCGTTTTACACTATGCTAAAATTTGATACAAAGTGAGTGAGAAGTGCCAATTCAACCAATCAGAATTCACTGTGGTAGCTTATCTCTCTCACTTTGTACCAAAAAATGTTATAATGTAAAACAGCCTTTATACACAGTTTCATTGCCAGGTAATAGAAACATTTCTTGTTCGGATAAAACGGATCGTTTATCATGGTTTTCCGAAGCTTTTTTAACCTGTTTGTCTTTATTGTAGTCCTTTTCTACATCTTATATCGATAAGCAGGGTCTTTTCCTGTGATGGTTGCGTGCATGCTTTTTTTAACGATGGAGAACCCTTATGAATCCGTTTCTTAAATTTATATTTTATTTCTGAATCCCAGTGATGTACCCAAGTTTCGTCACCCGTCACAATCTGTGATAAAAATTCAGAATTCTTCTTCAAATATTCCAAATGATTTGCAATATACACAACTCTTGTTCAGCTGACACCTTATTCATATTTAAATAATAATAATAATACTTTATTTATCCACTTGATCCCATATGTGATATTGGACATGTCAATTTGGTGACGTGATGACGTGGTGACGTGAGGATGTTTTGAGTTTTGAAGGTGTTTCTACAGGAATGTCGTTTCTTTAAGTTGAAAATTAAACGTATTATTTTTTGGAGAGTAAAGATTCTAACTATATTGGGTGCGTTTGCCCCAGATGATGACGTTATACGATAAGGCAGAGTACACTAGCGAGTAATAAGTCTGAAGAAGGATTTCTCTATCTGCGTCATAACGTAACTGTAAAAGGCCAAAATAAGATTTACTTAATTTTTTACAGACTGTATTGAAATGAAAATTCCATTTTAATTCTGGATCTAAGGCTATACCCAGGAATTTAAATGAGAGTTCACTATTAGATAGAGAAACGTTTCTTCCAAATTGCATACACATGACTTGGATGTTTAATACAATCTTATTATCCTTACACCAAGACTCCATATCACTAAGAACTGATGAGACATGTGCTTGGAGTTCCTCAGGGTTAGACGCGAAAACAGCTGCTGAAGTATCACCTACGTAAATCACATATGACCATTTTTAATATACTTGAGAAGGTCATTAACTCATTAATAAATAAGTTAAAAATGAGCGGCCCCAGCACCGAACCCTGCGGAACACCAACATTCACGTATTACTTTTTTGATTTTTCATTGTTACAATTTACGGTTATGGCTCGGTCTGATAAAAAAATACATTATCCATGACAAAATATTAGACCGAAAACCCAGATTATAACTAGCGTCTAAATAAAAACCTGGTCAAGTGGGTTGTGATCGAGAATTTATCCATTGCATTTACATTGCAGAATTACTGAATGTTAGCCTACTTGACCAGGTTTTTATTTAGACACGAGTTATAACTTTAGCTCAAGAACTTTCAAATCTACACTACCAAAAGCGCGCGAAAGGTCGAAGAAAATACCGGCACATAGGTTTTCCTTATCACGTTCAGAGTTTATGAAGTCCACGAATTTCAATGCTGCTGTTTGCTGTTTGTTGGTCTGAATCCATGTTGTGCATCACTGAGAAGATCAAAATGGCTTAGGTAATATGGTTATGTAATATAGAAATTACTTGTCACCACGTCCCCATTAAAACTGTTTAGATCAAAATTTTATACGTAATAGGAAGGCGCATCGTCGCCAAACACTGCAATCATTCTTTCGTGACTAATCTTGGATTGATTTCTCGCTTTAGTGAGAAATTTTATGATGTTGCTATTCTTAAATTTCAAGCAACTCATTTCTTTTTCCACAATACACATAGCTTTGAAAAAACATACCACTATTTGACAACTTAATTTCGAACTTCTCGTTTAAAAACGGGACGAGTTTTTAAATTAATAAAAATTAAATAAAAATCGATAAAAACACAAAATATTAAAGAACACATTATCTTTATTGGTTTATTAACGTTATAGATAAATGAGAAAGAAAAGAGAAACAAATATAAAATTTTTGGACAGAGTCATTAACACCACCACCTTCTTTCATTTCAAAATTTAATTTTTTCTCTTCCCTTACACTCGTACTCATATCAACTGTCCTAGTAATAATTCCAATTTCATATTTAATAGATCAATTATTTGTAAACTCCAAAATCCTGTGTACTGTATAAGTTGTCTGATGAAAACAGAAAATATCGATTTTTTACGACTAAGATCTTTATAACGGGACATTTTTGCGTCCTGAGTGATCTCTTGGGGACAACGGGACAATGGCTTAAAAACGGTACTATCCCGTTAGAAACGGGAACTTTTCAATAACATTTAAAACTCTTTGAATCCGACTGACGAGATATTGTCATTAATTCCTCAACTGCTTTTCTATCTGGATAAGCAGCACACTGCAGACTTTCTGAATGGTCATGGCCAGGAACGGAAAATTTCATTATTATGGATTATTTTCTAATGCCTTTTGAAAAAAGGTAATACAGCCCTAAAATATTACACTGTCTCCGCAAGAGCTACTTCAGATTATTACATCTTCAATTCCTTCGTTCATCTACTTCAATTCTTTCAACTGAAGTTTTATTACCATTTCTACTTAGACCACTCATTTGGTTTGGAAAATGACGAGTAAGATTAAAGCATGTTAATTTGAATAATAAATAATTAATGTAAATCGCCTATCGCAACAAAAATTCTATCCTGCAGATATTTCAAACAAAACTACGTTTCGCAAAAATTTGGCCATAATTTGTTAAATATCTTGGAATAGAATGCAGAGGGGAAAATAGATTTCAAGAAAAGATAAAATACATCAGAAATATTTAGGTATACTGTTATCTCGCTTTCATTTTAAACCAGGGAATTCGTGATACTCTTTTCTTGAAGTATGTTTGTCTTAATCTGTGATTCCACAAAAGCAAACAACCATAACAAAGAATATGCATCAAATTTTGTGTGAAAATAAGCTACCAGAAAGAAATGCTCTATCGGCATTCACGTTTCAAGAAGGACCAAACGTTTGGTGAAGACGTTAATCGCTTCATATCAGCTTACCCTCGTAAATCTTGAATTGTCCTCGTACAAACAATCAATTGGAAGTTTGACTGACAATGAAGCAGTCGAGATTGCAACACAATCAGAACTGGCCCCTTCATCAAGACAAATATTTCACATTCACATCACACTGAAATGACATAGTTTTCGGGATTCAACAACATCGGTCGTCCCGTACCCATTTACTAATGCTAAAGGGAGAATCGCAGAGAATCCTTCACATACATTATCACTTCCAACTTGTTAGTACAGACTCTGTTGAAATTAATATTTGATTTCGGAGGATGTCTACGTATCTGATCGAATGAATAAGTTGCAAGTAAACACTGAATCCTCGGGGTAATCGCTCAATCTATTCATCCAAAGCTGTTAGATTTCTGAATGTGTTCGTTCAGGCTTTATAAATATTAATAAATTAAATAATATAAGGGCCAGTTTTATAATCGAATTTAAAGGAGACTTTAAATTTAAAGTCACTTTCAGATGTCAAAACAAATATGAAAACACATTTGTTTACACATCTGAATGTTACTTTCATTTTAAAGTCTCCTTTAAATTTGATTATGAAACTGGCCCTTAATTTGTACTGCATATGTTGCTATCGTGCTTTACCTGAATAAAATCTGTTTGGTATTTTATGCACTCATAGTAATTATCGTTGTAGTGAAAGAGGGCTTTAGGTTAATATAGATCATTATAATGATGATTTAATTATTCTTCGAGGAAGATTACCTCGTGCTTATTAACCCGGAATGGATTCTGAATTGTTTCAAAAACGATTTCTGAAAATATGTCTAATTTATAAAAACAGAAACTAGTTTTTATTATATTTTTATTTTTGAAGCTGCAAATTGTAACGTTCATAAATTTGTATAATTTTGTATTTTAGAGCTTATAATGTTACAGCGTTAATCATAATATAATATATCACAATTTTATTCCTAAATAGGGTATCTTGTTGCTTATAATTTAAAAGCGTTAATCAGGTTTACATAAGACAAGAATGTACATACGCGTTAACAAATTTGTGTTTGTCAAAGTCAAACTGTGAAACCTCATATAATTGTTTTAACATTTGTAGAAATTTATTTAAGCTTCTAAACAAATAAAGAACGTCGTCGAGCCACGGAATGCAGTGCCAAGAAAAATAACGATTTCCGAAAGAACTTCGCAAACGTCAAATCAATAGATATAATGTGAAAAGAAGTGAAAAAAAAAAGAAAACTCTTATTGTCAAATAAAGGTAAGCGTGCCAAAGAAATACAAGAAGTATACAAGCTCAGTACAAAATTAATTTAAGTACCTCAAATTAAAACTAATAAAATAATGTACGTTTAAGACATGATACAAACAAAGTCTTCCTTAAACAGTAACGTTAATAATAGCGTTTGTAATAATGAAGTTCTCTAGCGATGAAAATCGTTCCTTCAGACAATTGATACAACTTTAACAGACTTATCAAGCCACGTCATACCAGTCAAGCTCAATTAAACTTACTAACTCATGCAATTTAATTAATAAAGAACGAACTACCTACTTGTTCAAAGATTTTTATTTAAGTCACTATAAATTTATAATTTTTAAATTCTACAATTAAATAGCATCTGAAGTTGCCTAAAGAAAACATATTTCTGTTGTTATGGCAATCACTGCAGCTTAAATTTTACGATAATTGATCATGCAATTCTTGCAAATACTATGGATGCGTTTAATAAAAGAATTTAACTCTTAAGAAGATAAATCAGTAAGGGTCAGAACTAAAGACACCGATAACCGATAATTTCGTCATTACCGAGAAGTCTTCCGATACCATCACTAACTACTCGATAACCACCCGATACGTAATAATTATGGAACTCAGGATTTTAACCGATCAACAGTTGTATGATATGAATAATTAATTATTCATTTCCTGTTGTAATTAAAGAAAACATGTCTGTCACTTAACTTTTTAATTACACAGAAACGGATTCACTGGCAACTGGAGATTATGGTGAAGAGAAAGAAAAAAATGCTTATTTTTTTTTTCTATTTTGCTTCTACATTAGAAGTTTATTATAAGGGATAGTTATCCGATACTTGAGATCCACGATATTTCTAATCTAGATGCTGTTAACATTGTTGTTTTGGTAAGAGAAATATTTTTCTAAGAATATAATATAGTGCAACCTGGATAAACCAAACACACGTTTAACTGAATCCCCACAAAGAAAAATTTCTGTTATTATCCGGACAAATCTAATTTATTTGACATTGTGAGTGGGAAGATGATAACCCTACGATAGAGTTCGATAGCCGTTGTTTCCATTGGAGGTCAATAAGGATACAGGGGTAACGATTTTAATGGCCACAACTGTACACTCTTGTTCCAACCGACAGATCTACATGTTATCCATGCTGTGGAAATTGTATTATTGGAAACAGAATTGAGACACAAGGACATATTTCCGCAGAATTGAAAGACATACATTTGAAAGACGTTAAGGACCAGTTGGCTAAGACTTGGCATCAGAATGTGAGTACCAATTTTAAGAAAATCTTACCATCAAATAATCACAGTCTATGGGAAAAGGAAAATGTAATATTTCTTTCTACCTTAGCAGAAACTTTAGAGAGCCTCTTCAATAAAAATTTTATGAAATTATTTTTACAAGAAAACTTCGGAATACTTTAACGGATGAAGAAATTCGGAAATGGGACAGGAAGGGTAAATGGAAAGATGAAGAACCAAATATATGAAGCATAGTGGAATTTTGAAAAACATAAGAACTGGATAAAGGATAACCAGGAAGCCTATCATTACAATACATACAAAATAGGGCTAAACAAGTACGATAAAAGCCAAGTAATTAGTACTACCGAACACAAAGTTTAAAAAATCACCTAAACAACGAAAAATTACAGCTTACTCAAGTGTTATTATAAGTTTTCATTTTGCACAAAAGAATATATGTATTTTTAGTAAATTAATTTCTTGTCTGCAACCTAGTGGCGTTTTTGCTTGACATTTGATTGCATGAACATTATTTTGGTAATACGAACAACTCTTTGCAATAATTGGTTCGGATTGATCGAGGTTGTGCTGTAATCGAGTGCAAAACGTTAAGAAATCAGTATTGTTTACAATTAGTTAGGTTTAGGAGAAAAACGAGCAATAAATGAATAATAAACAAACAAACACCAAATTACTTTCAGTTTCACTTAGATTACTTATTTATTAGAAAGTAGTTAATGCGTGATGCACTGCCGTTTCACTCTTCAGGAAATTCCCAAACTTTTACTCAGAAATTACTTTAAGCATGTTAGTTTCTAAAATGGAACACTTGAAAAGTTGAAAGAGTTAAATAACGAAGTCAATTATTTGCCGAAAACAAGTTGGCTTTGCGTGCAAAATTCTGCAAGTTTTGAATTTTTCCTAAAGCCTAAGACAACAAAAAGCTCCCAGCCTAGTTAATCAAACAATCGAATGTCGTAAAATACAAACAGGAATAGAACAAACGTTTGAAAAACCAACAAGTCTGCATCAAGGTCAGCGACCTCTGGAATAAATGTTAGGCCGCAGCGACAGTTGCCTACATAAAGGAGCAGACTAGGATTTAGATTAGGAAGATGAGAACACCCATATATTTGGTACTCTCATTTTTACGAGGGGCTTAAATTATCAAGAGCGTCAACACAATAAGCGATTACACTCATGTACGCTTGCAAATAATGTTCAACTGAAAAATCTGCAAGGATATTGCGTCTAGGACACAGGATAATTCAGTTACATATGCGACCGCTAGAGCACGCTACGAATTGGATTCGCGACTAAATTAGAAAGTAAAACCAGCGACGAGATCGAAGAACGTACGCGATAGTTCAACAAAATGGAAGGCCTCAAAATAGGATCGTCGCTGACTACGTTCATCGCTATTTTCATGGTATTTCCGTTCTAAAAATTATTATTAATATTTTTAACTTGAACGTTTTTAACACGCCAAGTTTATAAATTAAAAGAATTATTAAATTTTTAAGAAATCATTATATAAAAAAATTTGACTTTTATTTCCTTGATTTTTTAATCTCTTTGTTGCTGTGTATGAATAAGAAAAAATAAGAAATTTAGAAAATTGTGTTTATCAGAATTATCATATTTTAAGGAAATTCGAATGCAATTTCAATTGAAAATGAATTAAATTATATTTGAAGTTGTAAAATAGTTAAAACATTATATATTACACGTTAGCAATTGTCACGTTCTAAATTAGTAATTGTCAAAATTAATATTTGGTTAATATTGTTGTTAAAAAATTATTCTGCTAGCGTTTTTATACACCAGCGAATGGCAATGAACAAAGCGACTTTAGTTTTCCGCATATTTTCGAGCTTTGTGCTCTATTTTAATTTTTTTCCCACATGGAAAAATAAACAATTGGAATAACAGAAAAGGCCAAAAATCATGTCATTGTATTCGAATTGAGTAAATAATTGGCAGGTGAAGTGTATTATAAGAACATATAGGGCCGGTTGCACAAGAGCTGATTAACTTTAACCGATGGTTAACTTCCTTGATACCTGTGTTAAAAGCATAGCAACAATTGTTTTTAACAATTTTTCGAAGCTTATTCGAAGTCTTCCACAGTCGTTGTCCTATTCTTAAAAAAAAACTTCGTCCGAATTATCATGTTTCAAAGAAGTAAATTAAAAATATTCGCGCACACTCTCGCTAGAGCGTGAAGAGGAAGAAAAAGGGCAATGAAAACTTATTTCTGTTTTAGATTCAATGAACAGAAGGGACTTTGGTCTCCATGTTTTTTACTCTAATGGAACAAATAAATGCATAAATACAAAACAACAAATAATACTTTTTTAACTCATCCTCAGATGATAAAACAATGTCCATTTACAACTTCGATAAAACCTAATCGTTTTCCTATTGAGCTCTTTCGAAGTCTTCCACAGTTGTTATGCAATTCTTAAAAACAACTTTGTAAGAATTCTCATGTTTCGAAGAAGTAAATTAAAAAATAAAATAAAAATTGACCAATTTGATATGTACGCTGAGACAAATGTTCACTGATCTCTAAGTATGTGAAAGGGACAAAGCAATTTCTTTTAACATCAAACGAACGGTTTATTTCAAACCACTTCATTATTTGAAAGATGTTTATACTCATAAATAAAGGCATATATCTAAACATGTTGTTTGACAGTATTAATATCTAAAAGCTTATTATAAGTTACTTATAACTGAGCAAATCATTAGTTTTAAGTCCTATACCGTGAACTTATTTTAACATAAAACATTGCTGTTACGTACGAATCTGAGAATCCATAGCAACATTTACAACTTGTAATGAAACTGTTCTTTTTAAAATTGAACATGAGCTGACAGCTGTCATGAATCTCTTCTGTTATTAGTGATTTCGATACACTTGTGGTACAAAATAATAGCGACTCTTTCAATTACATTAGATAAGTTTATTCTTGTTTAAAATAAGTAAACTTAAAACATAAGGAAGACAGAAATACTTTAATTTAAAACAAACACCACAACAAGTTTTCAAAAATTTTTTCATTTACCTCCATGCAATATCCTAAACAATTATAAAAGTTGTTAAATGCGTTAGTTACTTGTCCAGGGATAATTCTTCCTGATACATTTTCACTAACTTTCTTCACCTGACAGATGTTCCAAATTAAAATGGACAAATTTGATATGACATTAGAAACCCCAACGACGACGATCATACAACCAACATTTTGTTTTTAATTGGAATTAGTTTCCATAGTAATATGAACTGCAATGTTTCATATTAAAATAAAATCACGGTATAACATTAGCACATATTTAAAAAATTTATTATTAATAAAAGCTATTGTGTTCTGCAACCTGTTTTTCATAGTATGAAAAGCTACTTAAGTATGTTAGCCATAAAGATATGTATACTTGCCTGTATAAAAGAAATTTTATATTGTTGTTTTAATATTACCAAATTATTTTAATATTACTCATTACAATTTAGGCATTTTCTGTAAAAAAATTGCTCATTCTCTTCAAGCAATTATTCCTACTATCAACGGTTAGTGTTACTATTAATAAAGTTTTTTGTTTCTTGAAAACGTATTTGTACTTAACAGTTAAAGATTTACCAAATTTCTTTGTACAAAATATACTACTAACTAATTTTAGATAACAGTATTTTAATCACTAACAACAAAATGAGATCAAATGAACTTTTCTCTTTTCTCAGACTCCTCTATCAATAGAAAATCTAATTCTTAAACAATACCATTCCATTTGAATTCTCATGTTTCATAGTAATAAATAAAATAAAATAAATCTTACTGATTTGATATTGATATACGATAACTTAATCGACTAATGGCCGATTTCTCCACCATGTTTAACCTAAGGTTAATTTATCTAACAGTTGGAATGTGACGTACAGTTGGCCGTACACATACTGTGTGTCACATTTTAACTGACAGATAAATTTAACCTCAAGATAAGGCGATGAAGAAATCGGGCATAAGTAAGTATAAACTTTACACTTTAAAAATTCTGACGAAGCTATCAACCGATAGTGAAAAGTTGAGCGATTGTGCGATTTTTAAAATGTCCGTTGAAAAATTTAAAAGAATTTATTATACATAATTATGTAAATAGGTTCTTGTTCGATGAAAATTTGTTTCACAAACTTGTAATATCTTTGTACACACACCTTTGAAAGCGCTTACTTATTTAAACCTTTTGCAAAATCCGTCCAAAGAAGTACGTTCTCTAGAATCTGTCAAATATTATTAATTTTGAAAAAGAAATACAGTTGATTTAAAGCAAATTAAAGGGAATCTTACTACAAATAAATTAATTGCAGAATTCGTTAATCAAGTTACAAGTAGGTATAATAAACAGAAACGATCTTAATTTTTTGGATTCTCTTCATATACTTGGAATTCGATTAAGCTTCTTCTCGACAATGGATGATATAAAGAGTTGAAATAACAAACACGGATTTAACTCATTAAAAAAGAAACTTCTTTTCTAAATTTCAAAAGTAGCGGCCTTTTCTGCATTCAAAACAACTGTTATAACGTTTCCTTATAGTTGGCGATCCAAAACAACCTAAAAGAACTTTTATATTCATCTTTTGATTTCTTATATTTTTTTACTAAAAATAATAAATATAAACAACTCGTTAATTTAAAAACCATACCCATGATGGTAATAAACAGAACAAAAGTAGTAAATTTTTCTTTGAAGTAACAATTCTGATCATTATTTTTGAAATGAGGTTTAATTGTTCTCAATAATTTAAAACAACTGCCAAAGCTGCCGTTAAATTATAATGTTCTTGAGTATTTACAGGTTACTTTTGCATTGAAGCAATGGTAAAAAAAGAAGTATACAGCGTGTACCAAAAAGTTTTATACAAATGTAGAAAAAGTTTATCTTACATTTCACAAAAAAAAATTATTCTTTATAAAAAGCTCTGCATGACTTGAAGATCCATAATCAGGTACAAATTTTTTTTAAAAATTGGCTGGAATACAGGGAAAAAAAATAATTATTTGGACGGAGAGCAAAATACGTTCAAACTGTAGTGGAGAGCAAAATGTTCATTGATATTGTGATTAAATAGCAAAAAATTATGCATACTTGTAGATTATTGATATTCCCAGATAAAAATTGATAAAGAAGGTTATCAATGTTTTATAAAAATAAATTATCTAACAATTGCTGAAGTGTTTATTTTTTAATTTTTATATGGGAATATCAATAATCTACAAGTGTGCATAATTTTTTGCTATTTAATCACAATTTCATTGAACATTTTGCTCTCCACTACATTTTGAACGTATTTTGCTCTCGTCCAAATCATTATTTTTTATTTTCCCTGTATTCCAGCCATTTTTTTTTAAATTTTGTACCTGATTATGGATCTACAAGTCATGCAGAGCTTTTTATAAAGAATAGTTTTTTTTTTGTGAAATGTAAGATAAACTTTTTCTCCATTTGTATAAAACTTTTTGGTACACGCTGTATATTTGCTTTTTTTGAAATGATTTTAAGTCAAAACAGAGAGAAAGACATTACCTACCTACTGCTGAAGTAGCGTTTTATTGTTTAGGCACCTAACACTTCATTTTGCTTCATTTCATCCATAAAATTAGAACTTCTTCACAGAATTTTAAAATGTTAACTTTTAATTCCATACTGTTTAAAGCTCAAAGCTTCATTTCATCTGTAAAATTAGAAGTTCTTTCAGTATTTTAAAGTGTAAAGTTTTATTTTCTGATTGTTAAATATCACAAGTTCAAACGAGACTTCAAATTGCTTCGTTCATTCCGCAAATTATTGGCAGAATTCTTAAAAGAGTGTACTTTTAATTCCATATTGTTAAAGATCGCGATCTCAACCAAAACTTCATATTGCTTCATTTCGTTCACAAAATTGTAAGTTCTTTATAGTATTTTAAGTTCAAACAAGATCTCAAACTGCTTCATTCAATTCGTAAGTTCTTCGCAGAATTTTTGAAAGAGTACACTTTTATAATTCCATATTGTTAAAGATCGTGAGTTCAAAGAAAACTTCATATTGTTTCACTTCATCGACAAAATTAGAAGTTCTTTAGTATTTTAAAACGTGAACCTTCACTTTCCGATTGTTAAATATGACAAGTTCAAAGAATTGCTTCACTTCATCCACAAGTTCTTCGTGGAATTTTTGAAGCATAAACTCTGAATTATCAGAACTTCCTACGCAAATTTGAAGTTCACATAAAAAAGATCAAATATGAATTGTTCAATTTAGAAACTAAACAATTCGAATTGAAAAGATTTGATTTAAAATGGATATACAATAAAAGGAATTACTTGCTCTACTTAAAACTCTCTCCTAACATAAATAAATTCCAACAAAATGGAGGACCTTTACTAATAAAACAACGCACCTCTATTTAAGAAGCCGCTACAAAGAGACAAGTTAAACACATATCAAAAGACACAGTCATCACGATTTTCATAGAAAAACTGGAAAACGTATTCAGATAATTTCGAGAAGTAAATACGGAAGCATTAGGGATGAGAGATCTATTTTAGAGCAACTGATTCATAAAGCAATGTTAAATAAAATACAAGTCATTTCCAGAAAAACAAAATTTTCGCGCACACTCTAGCAAGAGGGTGTGAGGAGGAAGAAAAGGGGCAATGAAAATTTATTTTTGTGTCGCAACAGCAGGTAACGTTTTCCGTCATTAATTTACTATAAAAATGGGGAAAGATTTTTGCTGAACACTAAAGAAATAATATTTAAATTATTTAGATTACATTGTAATACTGAAACTTTGAACCTTTATTACTTCCGGAATCAAGCTCCGTAAAAGTTCTTTAAAAAATTAATTGATAAAGGTGTATCGAGCTTTCTTAAAATCAATGCCAAAATGGTCATGGACAGTTTTAAATCTTTATTTATTTATTTTCGTTTATTCAAAAGAGTTCCCAATCGACTCAATGAGGGATGATAAAATTACATAACACTAACTAATATTGTTTGTATAGCATACACATATCATTTTAAAGTTATAGAGATAATTAAGTTTGAAAGAAGAGGCAATGGAATTTTTGTTTTCTTGTAAGGAGTCGATGTTTTAGAACCCTTTCATAACATATCATTTTTCAGAATATGTAAATAATGGTCAGAACAAACGGAACCTCTTAATCAAGTTCTTCAAGTGATTTTGCAATGATTTGGGGATTTGAGTAATAAAGGTTACTTGGTGTTTTACAGATAGAATAAAGAAACATTAAAGAAGAATATTGCATCATTTTGAAAGTCTGCTGCAACATTTTATTTACCTAAAATATTTTGTTTATGTTACTGGAACAAAGTTAATCAAACTGACCTATTTGTTGACCTAATGATACTATGTTGAGCAAGCTAATGATCACATGACTAATCTCGAAGAGTTTTAGAATGAGATTCATTTTTTTCTCTTAATCATATTTCAAGTTCGAAGCTTAAAAATTCAAAAGAAAGTTTAAACAAACACTTTTTTTTTTCTAGTGAAGCTTAATGTTGGGGGTTCATATATTTTTATTCTTCTTACTTTTTAATTCGAGTCTGACCTCTTTCTATTTTTCATTTTTCCGACAAAAAAATAAAATTAGAAAAGAACCTCAAGATTTATCAACTAATTTTTATAATTTATAATTGAATGAATACCAAATCAATAAAGACCCAGACAAAATGCTTATTAATTTTTTTACATTTTACAAATGTTCTTGATCCCAATTGAAATGAATTAGTTTTCTTCTTCACATAGCAAAAATAAATACCTTCATAATTGGAAAAACAGAGAACACCAAAAATCACTTTCATTTTATTCGAATTGATTAAATAATTGCTGGGCGAAGTGCGTAAGAATTTTCGGTGATTTATAAATTTAGTAGTTTAATTAACTTAATTGTTGTTAATTATGCATTAAGGAAGATTGAAGAAAAAAAGGGACAGAGTTTTACTGACTATTCAAAAAAATGCTTCCATATTTTTTTTTTGAGAATTCGAAAAGTCTCAGATTCAGTGAACAGAACCGAAGACGACTTTGCTTCTACATATTTCCTGCTTCCTAATGGTTTTCTTACAACAAATAATGAAAACATCAAATACTTTAACTCATCCTCAGAAAAAAACCTTCAATTATATTTCACAATCAAAATCGTTTGCATACTGAAGTCTTCCATTTCCATGGCCGATTTTATTATCATTTATTTCGCAGTTTTTTTTAAAATTATTTACCACTTTACAATTTCATTATATGTAAAAAAATTGAAATCTTCGAAAACCATCTCAGTTTGAGTGACTTCACAGATGTCATCTCCATAGCTTTTTAGTTACGTAAGTACATACTTTCAATGTTTCAATTCTATTTCAAATTGACTTAAATTGTCTTTAACTTCTGCTAATATTTTATCACTAAATTCCACTCAGACTTGTTTACGTTACCCACAAGAACAATAAATAAAACTGAGTGAATTAGTTGAGATGTAAAATTATACTTAAATTTTATACTTTCATTTTTTCCTTTCAATTGGATACAAAAAATATAATTAGTTTGTGTGCCGAACTGTTGGCAGCGAAGTTAAGTTATAAAATATAACATATCATCATTTATCTTCAGTTGAAGGGCAGGCTACTGTGCTTGTCAATACAAGTTAATAAATGGAACACGATGAAGTTAATTTAGGTGAAAAATAAAAAAATACAAAACTTCCAAAACGTTTCACTCATCCATAATATTTAATAGCAAAATAAGTAACTAAGTAGTTAATAAATAAAAACGAGTAAATCGGTTAAATAAAAAAATTTCCAAAATCACGCCAACTGAATAATTTTAAACAAAACAAGAACTGTACCTATCATATTCATGAAAAATTTACAAACGAGTTTGGAACTTTTCTGAAAGTCATCGTTCAATCCATTTTGTTTACTTTCAATATCTATTGGGCAAAAAGGAACCAATTTATATTTAAATTTTCGCCCAAATTTAAAAGGATGAGCCTAACTGTTTACCTTTCATTATTCTGCTTGCGTTCTTCATTATCTGCTCCGTCACTTAATTGCGAATTCTTCCAACTTTTTTTTACAAAAAAAAGCCAATCACGTCAATCGCAAAAAATATCAACTGCAATGCAAGTAAAACAAACTTTCGCAAACAACGATTTGGACGTTATATTAACGTGCGCAAAAATAAAAGGCGTTCTTAAAAACAAGAACAAACATTGACAAAATATAAAGTAAAAATAAAGTGAATTACAAAATTCGCTATTGGTATCAAGGTCCGAAAAACATTCGGTCGTGAGTCATGTAGAAGTTGCACGCCAGATTTATTATATAGATCTAAATTTGATTTTGAAAAAATGAATCATTCTTTTTTCGTGCGTGCAGGCGAAAGTTTACACAGAGATGAAGGTTACGGCAACTTTCTAGAAAAAATTCGACATCAAAATTGTCGATAAATCGAAGGAAACTGCAAGTTTTCTTAGGCGATTTTCAAAACTGTTGACAGAAGGATGTTGCCTTTCAGAAAGGACATACGTCACTGATATGAAATAATCTCGCAGCAATATTTTTCCACAAACTGATCTATCGCGACTTGAAAGTAAATAAGATTTATAGGCTGAGATATTGTACTTAAAATATCCGGTTTTTTCCTCGTTTCTAAATTCATTCAGAAATATACGTTAAGAAACTCTTTTAACCATCAGAAAATTATTTGTGCAAAGAGACATAAAATACATAAATTTAAAGAACCTGAAAGTTCAGGTATTGTCAAAATCTTCACATCACATTTGGTAAAATTAGTTTTAAAGAACAGATTATTAAATTTCACAAAAAAATTTCATAAGTCGTGTTTTCCTCGGCGGAATTTTGGGAAAGGAAAAATTCTGCAATCATCACAATCCATATTTTGAAAACATGAGAAGAGTTAAAAAGCATAAATAGCTAAGATGTATCTATTTCACAGATTTGATAAATCAGAATCTTAATTCAGATTACAAAACAACTACGAATAAATCACAATTACTACTTTTATGAAAAACAATTATCCATTAAAATGCAAATATAAAAAGTAAAGGTACTAATGTAATTGAAACAGATTGAAACTTGTTCCTCAGATCTTCTGTATTATTATGTCACTAGGATATGAAAATTTAATTTGATTAAGTGAACAAATTTACATGAGATGTGTTTTGGAACATATTAAAGTCAATTTTTAATTTAATCTCCTTCTTAAAAGCAGAAAACGACGTGGACGTATCACCTACTTCACTTTTATCCAAAATCCGTTACTTTCTAATCGCACTTAACAAACGAAAGTGTACCAAATTCTTTACATTGTTACAAAATTAAACAAGGACCAAACAGCGTGGAATAATACATGCACTGTGTTCATTTGCATTGGGAAAATAGGAAACGAGGCGAAATGAAAATAAACGCCCCCTTTTTTCCTCTACTCCATCGCTTTCTGTTTATTTTTTAATGGGAGGTGATTGTTGCACCTTTATTACACTCATTCATGTTACCCATTTTTCTGGAAGTTAGATGGTTCAATGGTTGCTTCCATTCAATAGTCCGTTTATAAAATTAACCAAGAGTAGATCAGAATTGACCAAAACGGATTCAAGCATATGTCCAGTGTTCAATTGGAAAGTTCGTCAAGTGGCTTTTGAATTTTTCGTATCATTGTGAAGCCTTGAATTAGAAAACTTTCGATTTAACAAGTCTTATGGACTACAGCGAAAATCATTGTTAAATTTAAAAAAATGTTCTGTTTATCCCTGAAAAGAGCTAATTTGTAATAACATCACTGAAAGAGGAACTTAATTTAAAAAAAATGAAGTCACACAACAAACCAAATATGTACGTTAAACAATTGTTTGACAACTGTCATCTATAAAACGTCAGCCACCCCTTTTCACTCTGTCAAGTGTTCAAATGAAAAGTTCATCGAATAGCCTTTGGATCTTTCGTAACATTGTGAAGCAGGTCTTGAGCTAAATAACTTTCGATTCAAAAAATCTTATGTTCCACAGCGAAAGCCATCGTTAAACACTAAAAAGATGTTCTGTTTAGCCCTGAACACAGCTAATTTGTACTAACCTCACTGAAAGCGGAAGTTAATACGTTAAACAACTGTCATGACAACTGTCATCCATCTAACGTCAATCGGTTTAGGAAGTCATTCCTTTTTCACTCTTCTTTCAACAAAAAATTCAAACCAACTTGATGAACTTTTCAATTGAACACGCCTTATCTTCTTTCACCAATAAATTTAAACTGACTTGATGAACTTTTCAATTGGACACGCGTTATCTTCTTTCATCAAAAAAATCAAAACCAACTTGATGAACTTTTCAGTTGAATACGCGTAGTTTTTCCTACGTCTACATTTAATTAATTAAAATCTCCAAATGAAATAAATCAAAAAAATTAAATCAAAACCAACTTGATGAACACGCATTTTCTTCTTTCATCAAAAAAAATTAAACCAACTTGATGAACTTTTCAACTGAACACGCATTATCTTCTTTCATCAAAAAATCTAAACCAATTTGATGAACTCTTCAATTGAACACGCATTAGTTTTTCTAAGCTTACATTTAATTAATTAATTAAAATCTCCAAATAAAATAAATCAAAAAACTATATGAAATTCATTACCTACTTTTTACAACAACTTCCACCAAAACCTAAAGGCACCAAGTGAAGCAAAAATATGCAGTTTTCTTAATAACGGCAAATCCCCAGTAGATAATTAAATTGTCAAAAAAGATGCAATTGGTCCAGTAATAATTTTTGGTCATGCTGAGAAGTCCAAAAAAGACTACTGAAAAAGAACCAATTACTAGTGCAACTGCTTAACAACGGTAAGTGTTAACAGTTAAAGACAAGCAAATATTTTTTCTTCCACGAAGGTACCCAATAATACATTTCCTGATGGATCGCTCTAGAACTGCCGTGGTAAGAAAAATCAAAAAAGTAAATTTCCAAGTCTTTTTTTAATTGACGGTTCGGAAGAAAGTGCGTTAAATTAAAATGTGATCAAAACATCGACCAGCCGATCGAGTTATTTGTAGGTTATCACAATTTCGCCGGGTTCAACGAACCTTCCAAATCGGATCGATTCAGAAAACGTTTAAAAATAGCGGCTCTACGTATACTGTTCGAAAAAAGCTGTCTTAACCACCAAACGCTTAAGGCGGGCCCAAAGACAAAATTTTCCAGGCGCAGAAGCTCATTAAAAAGTTACCTCGGATGGAAACTCAAATTTACCAAAAAGAAATAACGCGGGAGAAGAATTCTAAACGGTTACTTCTATTAATTGTAATTTTAAAAAATAGGCCTAAATCTGTAAGTAAATTTTGCGGTGAGAAAGAGATTTGCTTCGAACTCTTTGAAAATTTTCGCGCGATTATGTTCATGCAATGATTGCTAATGAGACTTCATAATCCTTTTTGAATGCTAGTTAGCACGAAGAAAGGAAGTGACGTTTACTAACAACGGATTTTAGGAATTTTAAGGAGAAGTGAATCAGGACTGCGAAGGAAAGCGCCAGAAAATGAAAGAGAAAGCGGACACGTTATTGATTATTGAAAATGATATACCTAGTTATTCTACTAGAGTAAACATGAATTATTATGATCTGAATTTCTGCTTTAACGAGTTTTTATGTCGGGTTATTATTCGATTATGCTTCCTATACCCATATACCTAATGAGTTTATTTTATATTAAAAAAAAAATAGAAAGGAACCGCGTGCGTTCATAAATATCCTGTTTCGGGAGTTCATAAATTAAATAATCTATTTTAGTTCTTTTGTTATTTATTTTGATTGACCTTACCTAATTTCGGGTTCTTCGGTTTCGTAAACTTGGTCTTCCTCCTGTTCATGTTCCTGAAACTTTTCCATTGTTTCGTTAATAAATTATCCTTAAAATCTATATCCAGACAGCGAGTTAAATCCTCTACAAAGAACACTTAAACACACAAAAACACTTATGACTCTTAAGACTAATCAGTCTTAAAAATGAAGTTGCCAATCAACCACACAGCAGCAATCGCACCCGGAACTTATACCGAACGAAATTCAGGAATAAAGGAAAACGTACGACCTTTTTTTTTGAAACGGAACTTCGAAACGAGAAAAACAACCAACTGATAAAATTTCACAACAAACCGATAACTATCACATAAAAATTTGAAATGTGCGCAGCCGAACTATTAGAGGTACGAAAATTCGAAAACGCCGAAAGGGTCACTTTGGAAAGCGAAACCAAAAAGTCCTTTTCAGAAAAATGACGTAACACAACATATCACTCTAAATACGAGCTAAATGCGTACTAACTTCATCCCAAATACCGACGCTTGCTCAGATCACCGTGCGCTCCTTCGACACGCCCATCCCCCCATACTATCATCCCCACCTTTTCTACTTCAGGATTCAGTTCCCCTTCTATACACTGATTACGTAATGTTCTAAACACTAGCTCTATAATGAACAACTGCCAGAACACTATTACATAGTGTTGTTCAATTTTCTTACAAAAAAAAATTAATTACACAACAAAAATGATGAAACAATTTTAGACATTTTTATCAAGAAAAACTTGGAAATTTTGACTACTTTAGTGAGCAAAAAATATATCAAAATTACTATTTTAAATCCAAGTTCAGCCGATTTCACAAAAAAATTGAAATTTTGACTACGACTGTAAATTCGAAAAATTCTAGATGATACGAATATTGATTTGAATCCATTTCCATTGCAAAAAGTTACAATTTTTTACGACAAAAAAATTCTGCAAATTTTGAACTTTTTAAATGTTACAAAGCAATAATATACGGTAAGTAAAATGCATGCTTTCCAATTTTTTTTTAAATATACTCCCAACGTATTTCAGTTATAATATAATTTGACTCTTGGCTTAAGCTTCCTGACAATGACGTCTTTTCATACTACATAATGTTTAAATATACCATGCGAGTTATTGAAAACAAGTCAGAGTGGGTCATGAAATGTGCAAACTTATGTCTAAATAAGATTACTTTTAAGACCGTTTTATACATGTACTCTACTATATTCTTGCAAAATATTTGGTTCAATTTCTTAAACAATTTAATTTAGGAAGCAAATTGTATTAACATTTAAACTGAATCAAAACCTATTTTGAAAAACAGAACCTGTTCGATCTCCAAATCGTATCTGCACCCCAATAATTTTTTTGTTCTAAATATTTATTGTACAAGTTGTGCAAGAAATAGAATAGTCTAAAAACAGCCTTAAAACAAACGTTAGAATAATTTATCACCTATGTTAATGTCAAAACATATTACTCCTATTAAATTTAAACTTTCTAATATAAACTGTTTTTTTGTTCAATGAAAAGCATTCTGGTTACAATTTTAAAAATATTTTTACATTTGTTCCTTGGCAAATCTCGATATTAATTGTGATATGTAAGTAAATTTATTTAAGACATACGTTTGGAGATTCCAAAGCTA
Source organism: Dorcus parallelipipedus (assembly GCA_958336345.1). Classification (NCBI taxonomy): domain Eukaryota; kingdom Metazoa; phylum Arthropoda; class Insecta; order Coleoptera; family Lucanidae; genus Dorcus; species Dorcus parallelipipedus. The sequence continues at coordinate 24,013,458 of OY284483.1, forward strand.
ACTGCTTTTAAAAAAACGCATGGTATTTCACCACTATTTCACCAAGAAATAACATACTGTCAGCTTGATGTAGTTGATCTGTTGACTTTCGTCCAATAAAGAATAAAGTACTCATCAAAAATGCTCATTTGTAAAAGCATATTATCGACATAAATTGCCATTATAAAATAGAAAACCATTCAGTTCTGGTTTATTGATCTTTTTTCAACAAAACTTGATCATTTTTTCGCTGTACATACACTAAAATTAAAACTTTATGAAGTAATCTTTTTATACGACGGTCAAGCTGAATTTATTGGGAATAAGAAAATCTAGTAGGCCGTTAAAAATAAAACATAGTGTTATTTAGTGCAACTCTTACGTTAACGAAGTTACGTTCGTTATAACACAAGTTACTAATTTTTTACAGTGACATTACAAGTAAAAAAATGGAATTAACCAGAAAGCATTTTCGAATCATGATTTACTATGATATTAAAAAAGGTTTAAGCACTTATGAGTGCAAAGAGAGTTTAGATTCGGCTTTTAGTGAACAAGCACCTTCCTTGGCTACAATTTACCGATGGTATAAGGAATTTGAACGCGAAAGGAATTCTGTTCAGCATCAAAAAGGAGCACGGCATCCTCCTCCAGCTATTATCGACAAAAAAATTGCTGCCGTTAAAAAAATTATTGAAGAGGACAATAAAGCCACCACTTAATAATAGAGCATCAACTCAAGATTGGATCCTCAGCTGTTAGTACACGATCACCTGCATTTAAAAAAAGTGGTTAGTCGTTTTGTGCCGCAACACCTTTCTGACTTTCTGACTGTAAGAATTTACTATGAAACTTTAAATTTCTTAAGTAATGGCGGACACCAAATTTTTTCCAAAATAGTGACAGGTGACGAAACTTACATTCCCTTTTTCGACGTACCTACCCGCCAAGAGAGTCGTGTATGGATTCACGAAGATGAGGAAACTCCAACAATGACCAAGAAGCAGCGAGCTATGAAAAAAGTTATGTATGACGGTATTCTTCAGAAGTACGGGCCTAGTAAAGGCAATTAAGCTAGATGGACAAAAGACAGTTACAGCTAAATGGTACATTGAAAAATGTTTGCCTGAAGTGTTCAGTAGAGTTCCAGACAAGGGAATTATGCTGCACCATGATAATGCATCGTCCCATACGGCAGCTTTAACTCTCCAGTTTTTGGCTGAAAAAAATATAAAAGTAATAGAACATCCGCCGTATTCACCTGATTTAGCAATGTGCGACTTTTGGCTATTTTTTGGGCTTAAAAGGAATTTGCGGGGTAGAAGGTTTTCGTCTGAAGAAGAAACTGATGCCGCAGTTCACGCTTATTTTGAAGGTATTCCGAGCTTTTAAACAGTGGAAAGAAAGGATGGTCAAGTGTATCATTGCTGAAGGGAATTACTTCGAGCATATTTAAAATAAAATCCTACAAAATATTAACCGTGTTTTTATTCTCAATAAATTCAGCTTGAGCCTCGTACCACACAATTGTTAAATTAGTTTCACGAAGGACTATACCATAAATTAATACGTTCACTTAGAACTAATTCAATTTCACTAAAAAAAAAACATCTGTAAAAAATTTACAACTTTCATTAAGCGTCTTGACGAATAATATTCGTTTACATATTCCAAAAATATTCGTGTAACCATCAGAAATTCATAGCACAACAAAATGGAAATATTCAAAACATGAAGTGTCATTTTTATCCACGTACAAATGCCATTAAGCGGTAGTATAATTAAATTTATGGAAAATTAATTAAGAAAGGTTTGATTTATTTCATTGTGTTGTACAATGAATAAATAGAGCATTTTAAAGAATTATTATTATAAGTATTATTAATAGAAAATGATGATGAAAACGCCGATGAAAGCAATGGTTTAGTAGAATTATCCTGAGCTTTTTTTCCCTTTCTTTGAATTTCTTATTAAACTTCGGAGATCACTATTGTAGAGACTTAAACAAACGCAAACTTTACTTTTGACAGCCCATAGAAGAAAACAATATTTTTTAAAAATATGCTCTGGAAGATTTGTCGCTAAAAAATGCCCATAGAGTTTTAATCAGTTTTAGTAATAGAAAAATTTCCGTAAATTTTTAAGAACAATATGCATATTCACTTAAATCTAATTGGGTCCGATTCTGAAAACGCAGTAAAATAAATTGTGCTTAATTTCTAACATTAGCATTGTTTTAAACCTCATAAAATCCATTCTAGCGGTAAATTATGAGAATTAAAAACTCTAAAAGCGAGATCTTAAATTAAAAGTGACATTTTATTATAGCAATAAGGTAATTGTTTCCCTTAACTAATTTTCTAATCGCTATTTTTATTTACATAAAGAAATTTGTAAGAAATTTTTGGTTTCTGCCTGACTTATTAATAATAATATTCATTTTTATTCTATTTATGAATGATATTTTCTTTGTTCATAGAAATACTTCTACGATTTCTATAAAAAATTATTTGAAACTCATAAACCATCTAGACACCACATGGAAAAATTTGGTGAAAAAGAATCTGATTTTTTAAAAATATCACCAAATCACAGACGTAAATTAAATTCAGAATTAAAGTATTGTCTCCCCAATAAAAAAGTTAAATGCGTCTTAATCACTTCTGACCGCTATAACGAGTAGGCGACATTTACTTGGCCGCCTGCTTGTTGTTGTGATCAAAATGGATAAAGACCATGCATTTACATTTTATTGGGGAGACATTACTTTTAGTTTTGATTGTACCTAATATGCAGTTATCAGTAGGTACCTACAGATTACGTTGTATTCTTCAGCAGAATTTCCAGTTCGTCTAGAAACTATCCGAAAAAATGAAATAAAACAGCATCTTCCAGTTGTCAAACTTATAAACGAATCAATTACAATAGAGGAAAACAACTCTGGTCATTTGTTTATGTAATTTCTGTTCATTTCTTAAGAATTTCACTAAACGTCCAGAAAATTAACTGCCTCCTGAGTAGACTTGTGTTTCATGCCCATAAAACTGATGCTATTATTTTATTTCTTTCTTACATGTTTTGGTCAAAACAATTCTAGCAAAATAGGACATGTCCATCTCAGATTGAATACCAAAATTACATTTCAAGTTTTGATTGAACATCTTAACTTTTTATGCATTTAAAACAGAGTATGATGAATTTGAATTACTTGCATCTGTATATTTTATTTAAACCAGTAAATTCTTGACTACTGAAAATCTCATTTTTCATACAAAATGGACATGTCCTGTTTTACCAGAACGCCCCTCAATTTCACAAATCCTATGTACCCCCCTGTTAAAAATATCTTCCATCAGTCTTCTTTTTTCTTAAATATGCTACAATTACTCAACTTTTTCTGTTTGTTTAAAATGTTTAACGACCACAACGGTGGTCAATTTTTTTTGTTAAAACCTTTGAAAAACATGATTAAAAAAACTACGCTCTTAAGATAATAAACAACAGATAATAAACAACATTATGTATTGACAGACTTTTCAAAATTCTGAACACTTTCTAGACGGACTATAATATGGTATCACGTCGTAGAAAATAGAACATACCACCGGAAGCTTCAAAATACCGTGAAATCTGTTTTACAAGGACATTTCTGTGCAAAGGGCATCTTTCTGGGAACCAATTAAATGCCTAACACCTGTCTGTCTTAAAGTGATTTATTGTATGTAGATGCACACCAAAAATGTTCAATTTGGTCAGCCTTTACTTTGTAGTATTCCATGGTAACAATAAATTACGCAACAATTTTTACTTGTTTTTACCACTTGTTAAGTTAGTGGCAAAAACAAGTCAAGTGGTAAAAACGAGGTAGAAATTGTTGTGATTATTGAATATCGTAAAAGCCATCCATCTGTAAAACCATTGTAACCCGATTTTTCGCAACAGAAAATACTTATACTTATTGTCGTTCGTTTCCATTCAGCAAATAATTTCTACTAAAAACAAAAACAAAAATTCAAACTCAAACTTACTTTAGGACGTCTAGAAGGTGTTTGGAATTTTGAAATTTATATACATTTATTTCACTATGTGGAGACATTTTAGATGCGTAGTATTTTTATCATGGTCAACATTTTTCAAAGAATCTAACAAAGAAATTGACTAACAATGTTAATCAAAAAATGGAACTTACGGTGTTCTTTTCTCTTTTCCGGATACATTTTAGACGGATTAGGTATAGTAATAATTCGACAAAGTCGGTAGGTACATACCATTAAAGTACATAGACAAGTAAATGATGTAAATCGCTATTGTATGTCTGAATTTAATTTGCCAATGCTTCGATAACGGGATAATGTTTGATCTTCAAAAATATTGAGAAGTGGATTATTGCAAAGTTGAAAAAATACTAAAAATAACAAGATATTGGAACCAAGTCGCCTTTTGATTACTAGATTTTAATGTCAGCTTGAAGCTGGTCTTACAAAACTAAATAATGCGAAAAATACCCTAAGACTCGTTTACTTTTCTGTGCACCCGATGGTACACGGAGAAAAGTTAAATTGTTAATTCAATCGCAAGTAGAATTGTTGGAATATTGCTACTCATCCATACGCAAATATTGTGTTGATCGAATTTAGTTTGGGTGCAGTTATAGAGAACTTCTATTTGAATTTTATACTCAACAAATATGTAGTTAGACTAACAATTGTTTACCATTAAAAAACTAAGAGACATTTGTGTTTGATACATCAATACCGTAATTCCTCTCTAACACATTATTTTTTATTATACCTGAATCAAAATACCTGTTTTTAAAACTAAAAAGCGTGCGAAAAAGGGCGATTAAAGCACGCCGTGTTTTAAAGTTGCCTAGGGAACAACACATACAATCTCCACGTTAACGATTCAAAATTCGATTCATAGGCAACTTTACAACATGAATTTAAATTTTAATGTCGTTCTAATTCTCACATTTTAGCGCAGGTATAATAAAAAATATCGTATAATACAGGTGCATAAGAGCCTTTAAAGCACTTGCGCCGTGCGTCGCGCGTGCTTTAAATGCTTTCTTATGCACTTGTATTATAAGATACTAGTTGATGTAGTATCAACAATTTTTAACAGTTTCCAATAAAATAGTTTTGCGTTTGTAAAAAATAGATCCAAGTATGCAACGTAGTTGAGGGGAGAGGCGAAACATCAACAATAATTGTGTTAATAAAAGTAGCCCTGTTCGATAGCAATTATGTTTTAATTAAATATTTTGATCCAACAATATGTACTGTATGTGTTAAATATTAGTTTGAAAATATACTTCTCAGTTCAAAAGGCTTTTTTTCCCAAACACCACTACCATTCCACTCTTATTGTTAGCTTAACAACAACGTTGTTTTTATTTTTTACAGTAAAACTTTCTTGCACACACAATTTGTAGTAAGACGTATTATAAAGACTCACAAAATATTGTTATGAAAAACGTTGGTTTTTGTTACCTATGATTTTCCTAGTAAATTTACAATTGTTAGAGGTGAAGTGTAAAATTCCATTTCATATGTTTTATTCAGTACTTTTACACATTCTTGGTAATCTTCCATGGTGTTCACCAGGAGAACTACGTAAATTTACAGAATGCATTTTATTTTACCTATATTTTCCAGTAATTTCTAGTAATTTTACCACAACACTTATAATCATTAAGAAAATTTACACGCGTTCTCTGTAAACACACATACTTCAATAGTTTAGTGTAAATAATTCAATATTTTCAAATTAAAATTACATATTATTGTAATTTTGAGTTACGGTTTACTATTAACAGAGCTGGGCAAATTACTTAAAAAAAGTAATTCAAATAACAAGCTTCAATTACTTTGCAAAGTATTGGCAATTATCAATTATCTTTTTCTCTTCATATATAAAGTATTGGCAATTACCAATTAAAAAGAAAAGTATTTGAAGCTGCAGAGCAATTACTAATTGAATTACTTTAGAGTATTTCAATTACTTTGACTGCTTGAATTATTATTTGAATTACTTGAATTATTTGAATTACTGAATTACTTTAGAGTATTTCAATTACTTATACTAATTCAATTGCTTTAGAGTAATTGAATTACTCTAAAGTAATTCAAATGATAATTCAAGCAGTCAAAATAATTGACTAAAGTAAAGTCTAAAGTGGTCTGAAGTAATTGAACTACTCTAAAGTAATTGAATAACTTTGAATTATTGTTTTTTTCAATATTGACGTTATTTAACCTTTCCGACCGGTTCTTCTGTTTTGATTTTCTGAATAATCAATGAATATGTTTTATTTTTTGTTCAATGTAATTGAAGTACTTAAAAGCAATTCAATTACTCAAAAGTAATTCAATTACATACTAAAAAGTAATTCAATTACTCAAAAGTGATTCAATTACTCAAAAGTATTTCAAATAGTGAAAATTAATTGAAATAACATAAAATTATTTCAAATACCAAGCATTTCAATAAAGTAATTGAAATAACAATTATCAGGACCAGATGTCAAAAGTATTTGAAATATTTTAATTCAATTAATGAAAACGCTTCAATTACTTTTTCAAGCATTTTAATTCAATTAATGCCCAGGTCTGACTATTAATACGTAAAATGTATAACATTTTACAAGAATTAAGGAAAAATAAATGTAATTTTATGTAAAATTCAAATCGTTAGTCAATCTACAGGGTGAGTTTTTTTCGATGTTTAGCATTGGGATCTCGGAAACTAGCGGAGCTAGAGAGACGGTTAAATGGGGAAAGATTTGTAGTTTTAGGAGCCCAGTTTAATGCAGCTTTTGTTTTTTTCTTAAAGTTCATGGCTGGCTAGATATTTTGAAAAAACTGATTTTTTATAAATTCGTTAAATGCGTATAGCTCGGTTATTCTTGATTTTAGAGAAAAGTTGCAAGACAAAAGTTGTACAGAATTATGTTCTTAATTAAACAGTCGAACTAAATTTTCCATATAAGCTCTTATTTTTCAGTTATGACATAAACATCAGTTTTTTTAAATGGAAACCATAGTAGGCCATGAGTGAAAAAGAATCGCCTTTTTTTACCTTTTCAACGATGTAACATTCGATATGGTTATTTAAAAAAACGACGGAGATACGGCAGTTTTTCTCTTTCAAAATTGTTAATATGGTTGGCCATGGAAACAAAAGTTTATTGAGGAATGCAAGTTATAAATGGTGAGCAAATAAAAATCAGATTAGAGTACGCGCTGCAAAAAAAATGTATGTCTGTGATTAAAATACAAATACAGTACAATACATAAAGTACAAATACATTTGACAGTCCATGAATGTATTACATTAATTAATTCAGTTAATCACAAACATTGCACAGCCCACTCTAATCTGATTTTTATTTGCTCACTTATATTACTTTGACGTTTTGTTCGCCGTTTCTTTTTTACATACGTTTCAGAATAAAAACTCTAATACCAACAATGGTTCAATATTTCAATAGCCTCCTAGGAGAACCTTCAACATTTTAACAAATCTAAACTATCGAGAACAAAAATAAACTAAAAATATTTCTAAAGACATTCGAAAAGACCACCATTTGCAATACATAAATTACACCTCTTTAAAATCGAATTTACTGCTTTTCTAGTAGAACGTCCGTCATTAACAGCTATTCTGTAACTTATTAACAGGCTGTTAAAATTTAAGGGTACGTTAAAATTTAAAATAGAGTCTTGTGATTCGCTGTTACTACGATAACTGTACTTTTTATTTAATCACAGATATACATTTTCTTTGCACCGCCTACTCTAATCTGATTCTTATTTGCTCATCGTTTATAATTTGCATTTGTCAACAAACTTTTGTTTCCATGGCCAAATATATTAACAATTTTGAAAGAGAAAAACTGCCGTATCTCCGTCGTTTTTTTAAATAATCATATCGAATGTTACATCGTTGAAAAGGTAAAAAAAGGGCCTTTCTTTTTCACTCACGGCCTACTATGGTTTCCATTTAAAAAACTGATGTTTATGTCATAACTGAAAAATAAGAGCTTATATGGAAAATTTAGTTCGACTGCTTAATTAAGAACATAATTCTGTACAACTTTTGTCTTGCTTTGTCAGCTTTTCTCTAAAATCAAGAATAACAGAGCTGAGCTATATGCATTTAACGAATTTATAAAAAATCAGTTTTTTCAATATATTTAACCAGCCATGAATTTTAAGAAAAAAACAAAAGCTGCTTTAAACTGGGCTCCTAAAACTACAAATCTTTCCCCATCTAACCGTCTCTCTAGCTCTGCTAGTTTCCGAGGTTCCAATGCTAAACATCGAAAAAAACTCACCCTGTATATAAAATCACATCAATATTCCATGTAAAAAGTTGTGTAATTTTACTGCCATTTCTATTAGTGTATGACAACAAATTCTTGGTACAAGTCTCAAAATCGTGATTAATTCAACAATAAATTTTTCTCCGTGATATTTCTGATAATTTGAAGAATACTAATTTTGCTCTTTCTTATTTTCTCTATTTAATCATATATTTAATTGTATTACTTTGTTTCGTAATAATTATTGTTTTATCATTTTAAAATTATTCTAAATTTTCAGTTTTTTGGGCGCGATTCAAACATTTTCCGAATTAAGCAAACTGGACTCTTGTCTGATTTCAAATTCTTGATTCACTTAGTTCAAAAACAAAATGAAATCTTTTGTTTTGCTAAATGTAATATAAATTAACATTAGGGTAAACTTGCCTAATTCGTACCTGCGCCTAAATCGTACCTACACAATTTCTCGCAATGGTGATAGGCGCTTGTAGCAGCGGAAACTGTAAATAACAGTGAACTACATGATTTAACCTAGCCAAGCCATGTTATTGTGGTAGTCACACTATGGAAAATTATTGAAAAAAATAAGTTTTTGACTAGTTTTCAGTAAGACTTTTATGTCACTCATAATGATTTTGCATCAATTCTAGTGAAGATGAAGAATGAAACAAATTTTTGTGCAAAAGTACATTTATCTGTAACGTTATTTTTGGTATTATTAACCACCGGCCAGTTATTAAAATTTTCCTGAAACGAAAAACAGAAATACAAATACAAATTGGAAATTTCCTGTACAAATTATTTTTTAAATACATATTTTTCTCAAACAAATTTATTGATACGTTGCTGTTAATAAACTTCCACCATACATACAATATCTATTCTTGTCAAGTATCAATAATTTAAGAAATTAGAAAAGAATTTTAGGAAACTAGAAAATTAATAAATCAACGAGTCCCTAAGCATTTTTCCTACAAGTTTAAACCCAACACACCGAAATTGTTAAGCAGAAATATTTTTCAATTACATCAAATTACGCAAAATTATGAAATTACATGACATCATAATAAGATTCGTCATTAAATGAATCAGTAGATAATGATTACGAGTATTATTATTTCTCAGCATTAACAAAAAACACAAAGTAAATACGTACGCTTCATGCATTTACAAATATTGTTTTTAAATAAAAAGTTTATTTTAATAAAATCATCAAAACCTAAATTGTAGAAAATTTCTAATTATTAACATTATGTAACTAATATTTAAGTAACGAGTTACTCAATTAATATATTGATTGAGTATTAATAAATAAACAAAATCATTAAAAACAAATCAACGTCACATTTTAATATTTTGTTGTATTTTTGTATCAATAATTAACACATGTATTTATAAAAAAATATAATGTAATTTTATTTTTCTACGAAACTTTTAAATTTACTTCTTGCTGCTGCACTCTTTACATCAGATTTATTTTGGATTTACAGTCGTCCCCTTTCAACGAAACCTATTATGTATTTATGCTCACAATCAAATACATACTCAAAAAAGTTTACGTCTTTCTAACATATACAATAGAATACAATTACTGATTCTTAATGCAATTTTTAAATAATTATTTAGAATACCTTAAATAATGTAGTTACTGAAGACATAAAAATGTAAAATTTGCGAATGCGACTCTAGAAGTTTTTGTAATGCGTATTTTGAAAGTGAAAATTAAACCCAAACAAATATCTTTATTTTTTTAGCCAATAACTAGAATAAATCTTCTCGCTATTTATTACACACTCAGCTACAAAGAATTCGAACCAATACTAAATACAATGGTTAAATATTTATTTTAATTTTGATTTTACGAATAAAATTTGTTTTCTCTGTGATTATTTTTTTACGGACCTTAGATCTTTGTTACGACAAATTTCGTAAGTAACAAATTAGGTATGTTTCAACTGTTAAAATATAAGTGGTTCGAAATTTTTACATGCGAATTTATTTTTAGACAATTCTTCGAACAAAGTACATACTCTCAAAAGTTTGAATATTTTTATATCCTTAACATGATTTTTGTTTTAAAAATATTATTAAATATTAGCTTAGTCATCTTTTCTAAACATGACTAAATGCCACATCTTTAAATTTCAAGCCTTACTTATAATTATAAGCAGGTGCATTGTGAATATTGTTATGCGGTACAATTTTCTAGTTGAACGAGAATTTTAATTTATTTTAAATAACTCTCTAACGGAATTTCAACAATCAAAACCAACAACCAAATAACATGCTAACATGCTAAATTAAATTTTACAAACGACGTGGATTAAAAAATTAATTCTAATATGTTTTAACATTAAAAGAAGTAGAAAAGAGGCAAAACTGAAACAATACATTAAGTGTTTTTATCAAATAAAAAAATTGATATTGAACAAGTTTTTAAATTAAAAATGTTGTTTGTTAACAATCTCTTCTTATAAAATGAAAACCCGAAACATAAGAATGTGTCAAACGAAAACCTTCCAAAATCCAAACAACTTGTTGTCAATTTATCACTGAGGGTCTTTTTTAATGAAATATTAAATGCTCTAAAATGTTTTTATTTTTAATAAAATATGAATTACTGTAAATTTTTTTTATTTTACAAGATCTGCAAATATTTTTATTTTTAAAATCAGACCTATGTATTTAGGATTCTAAAATAAATATGGAGTGTCCACACAAATTGTGTATGTAGTACGTGAAACTGGGATTGTAATTAAACGATATTGGTTTCCAACATCAATTTTTTTTTAGCTTTCAACCTCATCGGTTCTGAACGCTCGTTTGATATTGCTTTTTAAAACTAGCCGCTTCAGCAAAACGCAAAATATTTTTACTTAAATGTAAACTCGTATTTAGAGTTCAAATTAATAAAAGCAAATATTTAAAATTGATTTATTAGTTGGCCATTTTTACAATACAGTAATAAGAATTTCCCTTATTAGCTAGGAAAAAATTAAATAAATCTTATTCTAAAATAAAAAAAGAAACACCTAACCCTTCATCGATCTTCGCAAAGGGTGTAACACTATAGAGCAACTATAAAAAATAAAATGGTGCCTCAAGGTAATATCAGTGTTTACTGTCTTTGCAAGGAAGCGACAAAGGGTTAAGAGAGAGAAAAATGACTGAAAGTATAATTTTATTCGAAATAAAGGGGTCAATACACAATGAACAGCTCTATCACATTTTGCAATTCTCTAACGTAAGCACCCATATTACGATGAAACACCATTTGGCTAACGTGCCGCTGCACCAGCACGCCTGTAAAAATAGTTCTAACGTTAAAATGTGCCTTCCTTAGTGGTGGCTATAGCCGTGCACGCAAATCTGAAATCTACATGAATAATGGGCTTGTTCCTTTCATTCAAACTCTTATCAGACACGAATTTATTCGGTGTCCGCTTCGTTCGCGTAATTACACGAAATTTCGGAGCTACGGGCTACATATTACTTAAGACAAAATAATTAAGTGATAAACAAGTGGGTATTTTACACGACGTTAAATTTGAATTTAAAAGGAACTTGCACTTGGGCTCTGACTAAAAATTTCAATACTGGAAGCGACAGGAAAGCAAGTTATCTACAATTTCTTTTTTAATAAATACTCTACTATCAATACTTTAAATCAGTAATTAAAAGTCACCAATAAAATAAAATAACATTTTATTTATTAGTCTACTTATTCAGCTATTTCGATAACAAATAAAGAGAAAAATCAGAGAGATCAAAGACAAATACCGATTTCTTAGATCAATAATTTCTATATCCACTATAGATAATATTATTATTTACGATTATTTCAAAAAAAAATCCATGAATCGGACTTGAACTTGTATGTACTGTAGTAATTAGGAACAAGATATTAATGATAATAACCCAACACTAGGGACCAAAGGCAACTTTAGGTGCTCCATATTGGTAGTTCACTTTTGTAGGATTAAGGTGGCAATTTGTTCTCAGTTCTTTAGTTAAAAATTATTTTTGATAGTTTTTATCCTTTTAAGGGCCAGTTTCTTAACCTAATTTAAAGTCACTTCCAGATGTCAAAACAAATATGAAAACACATTTGTGTTCATCTGAATGTGACTTTCATTTTAAAGTCTCCTTTAAATTCCATTATGAAACTTGCCCTAAGAAGAAGATACGGGTGTCTTTGTGCTGTAAGTATAGTTGTTGCAACGCAAACAATGTTGATAACAAGAAATTATCAGGAATATTATTTCATAAGTGAATGGACATAAGAGAGTCATGAACGTACTCGGATAAAAATGTTATCCTTATTTTCTTTAAATAAAACACTTGTTTGTTTGTTTATATTTACGTTCAGTTAACTACTTAAATGATGTAACAAAAGTCAGTGGACTTGAATCCTGTTGGCAGTAGCTTACGTCCCACCCACTGGTCCAATTTTCCGTAATAGGAATTGGTTGGTCATTGTGTCATCTCATATTATACTAAATAAAAGTAATAACAGCATATAAATAATATAATATAATATAATAAAGAGCAATGACAAAATATAATCCGTGATTTTCATTTGTGTCGGTTTTTATTTTATTGGGAAACAAATTACGAATCTTTTGTGAACAAGTTACACGTTCAGATTAAAACTTTATTCAGTCCCAGGACTCAAGAACTAAAAGTCACTGATTTTACTTTTTTATTATATCATTCTTTATTTGCACTTTCGGTGACTGCAATTTCAACAATTTACATCATTTTCAAATTAAAACAGTTTAAAGAATTTCTACACCTACAGTTTATAAGAGCTATACATAAAAAGTTTTATACTGTTAGATACCTTAACAAAAGACCTCTAAAACCATGTCATCGTATCTAAGGTATTCCAACCTGTGTAAAGTTCTGAGAACAAAATTTCAATATTTACACATATCTGTTAACTAATAGGTAGTTAAATAATTGTATCCACCAAAATTCAAAGTCAAATTGTATTATCATACACTTTAGATCAATACACCTTGAAGGAACACTCTGTATACGTGCAAAGAATTTTAGATTGTGCATCTAATCGACACTCATGTACGTCAATGCGTACACAGATTTTGAAAATGTCCAACAATAAAGTCACACTGTATAGCTCACGTTGCACAGAGGGTGTCTCAAAAGAGATTCGATTCAGGAATTCGAAACAAATCGAAATGAAAGTACGATAAAGATTAACTTCGTTAACGAGTTATTCAAGAAAAAAGGAAACAACTAAATTAATTTTCATTTGAAATAGAATGAACGAAAATGTTTATAAGAGATATTCAAATGGGTTTCTTCCTACTTCAGTACAAACATTAGAATGATGTAGCTTGGAGGTTGAACACTCTCTAGCATGCCTTTTTTAGTTAATGTTGGTTTCAATATGAGGGAGCCCCATCATATTATGGTTTACACGCAAGAAAATTTTTCAATGAAAACTTTCCCGAAAGGTGGATTGGAAGAGGTGATCCCATACCGAATCTTCAAGATTTTTTTAGGGGGTTTTATTAACGAAAAAGTTTACTTTGATCCTGCTGTAGATGTCGAAGGTGCTGCTGTAGAATTAGTTAACGAAGACATGCTCATACTTTCACATTTGCATCGTGTTAATGTTTGCAATGAAGTACGAAGAAATCAATTTAGGTTCAGAACGAACTCATCATAGATCTCCGTCTGATCGTTATCTCCATCAAAAATTAAAGACTTTGAAAGAAAAAAGTTTATTTTAAACGAAGTCCTACCAATAATGAGGAGAAATTGTTTCCTGAACAAAAAAAATGTTTTAACAGTTTAAAACGTTAAGGACTGCAAGGAAAAATGTATTTATGTTGAGTAAACAATTTCGAATCTTTCAATTTTTGTTAGGGGGTTTTATTAACGAAAAAGTTTACTTTGATCCTGCTGTGCATGTCGAAGATGCTACTGTAGAATTAATCAACGAAGACATGCACGTACTTTCACATTTGCATCGTGTTAATGTGTGCAATGAAGTACGAGGAAATCAATTTGGGTTCAGTACAAACTCATCTTAGATCTCCGGCTGATCGTTATCTCCATCAAAAATTGAAGACTTTGAAAGAAAAAAGTTTATTTTAAACGAAGTCCTACCAATAATGAGTAGAAATAGTTTCCTGAACAAAAACAATTTTTTTTAACGGGTTAAAACTGTTAAGGACCGCAAGGTAAAATGTATTTATGTTGAGTAAACAATTTTTTCTTTAATCCAATTAGACCTTATACCAGTTATGGCCACTTATAAGCTCAAGTTAACTTTAAACGTCACTTAGAATATGACTTATACAACGCTGCGTAACATAAAATGTCACCTTATACACCCCACTTAAATTTAAACTTAGCTTAAGTGTTTGGTGCAAATGGCCATTAGCCTAAAATGGCAAATATCGCTTTAAACATTACCGAAAAAAATCACTTGCAGCAGAACATCCCTTTAAGGCCCAGCTTTACAGTCCCAGTTTAACTTTAAGCTAAAGCTTAAACCGTTGACAACAATTGTTAAAATTATTGTAGGTTCCAAAACTAGGTGATTAAACTGAAAGTATTCGAATTGAAAAGTACTTCCTAATTAGTAAAAAATTTATTCTAGCGACCGGTTTCGATAAGTTTTCTTATCTTCATCAGGCAGCTAACATCAAAAATATAAATAAAATAATGAAATCAACACCATTGGCGAGAAGAAGAAGAAGGAATACTGTAATTATAGTATTAATGATGTTGATTTCATTATTTTATTTATATTTTCGACATTAGCTGCCTGATGAAGATAAGAATACTTATCGAAACCGGTCGCTAGAATAAATTTATTACTAATTAGGAAGTACTTTTCAATACCAATACTTTCAGTTGTTTAAACAATTAATCGTTGTTAAGGACTTAAGCTTCAGTTTAAATTTGAACTAGCACTGTACAACCAGTACAACTGGGCCTTAACTTTATTCAGTTTTTAAACTCCTCTTAAATCTTTGCAGTTGTAAAAACTGCGTTCATCTCCTCGTAATACCGTATGATTTTTAAAATTTTAGATCAAGGGAGGCCGTGAAGAGGAAAACATACAGCTTAAATTAACTCATACGTACGTTTTGGTTAACACCACTGGGAGAATATCGTTCAATTATGAATGCATTTTGAAGTTTTGTAAATATCATTTTGAATAAACTGTTGTATTTGCTAATTTACGCCACACGTTTTGCTTTCACGGCCTCCCTTGATCTAAAATTTTAAAAATCATACGGTATAATCTACTATTCTTGTAAATATTTATTATTATCTCCTCGTAAAGCATAAACTGGAAACGATATGTAAGTAATTTCCTGCCAGTTTTTCAGGTCTGCAAAACGGGTGTAATAAATTCAAACGCCGAAGAAGTACAAGAGGAAAATGAAGTCTTCCACTTTTTGTTCGTAAGGGACAACACAAAACAAAAGACAAACGTATTCTATTGATACTCCCCGCGTTCTAAATCCGTTACGAACCGCTCGAGCGAGTGGATTAGAAGGGAGCGAGAGCACTCTTTGTCTAAACACTTCCTGTGCGGTGCGCGAAGCTTGCTAAACGGCAAATTGCAGGTTGCAGGGCAGGTGGACTTAGTATTGGTTGTCTTCTTGTCTCGCCAATTTTCTTCGCCGACCTAATAATTCACTGGTTTTTTTGAACGATCGCCGGTTATTGTCGCTTCAGCGACATTGGATGCTCGAACGAGAATCAGAAATTCTGACTATGTGCCTTTCACTACTCACAAGATAGCAATCCCATTTCAACTTACTGAACGTGCGGACAAAGTTTATTAAACTTTAGCCCGGGGAAATCCAGAAGAAAAAAACGTAAAATCATCAACGAAAACAAAGCGAACTATCAAAAAAAAGGATAAGAGTAAAAGAACCGACACCCTCATTTAACAACCTTATACTGCCTGTTTCATTGAAACTTGAAAAACGCCATAGGTAGAACAGATTATATTATAAAATAAAGGTATAAAACCAAACTATCTCACTTCTACTTACGCGGTTTATTCTAAACACAAGGTTTACATAAAAATTAGAGTATTTAAGACAAGAGCGCACGCGTTTTCGAGTTGAAATGAAACATACGATATTTGAAGCACTTATTAGTTTCTAAAATCAGTAATTCTGATATTAAGTAAGCTGCCAGCAAACAGGAAAATGTTGATTTTATTTGTGTAGTAAAAAGTATCCAGAGAAAATAATTATAAATTTGATTTAATAAATGTGTCAATTTTTAATGGTTAGGAAATGTATACAGGCGGATGAAAAAGTATAAACAAATAAGTAAGCTTCGATTTATGTCACTCTCTAAGAACTAAGAATGAAGAAATAAGAACGAAGAAATTCACATTTAAAATTTTATCGAGTTTATCATAAATACAAATGGAAGAGTAGAAAAAACTTAACAATTTGATTATCTAAGCAGTAAAAATTCCATAAGAATTTTAATTTTCGACTAGACTATTATAATTATAAGATAATACAATAATTACTCAATTTTAAGATGCGTTAGCATTTAAATAATGACCAGAGGTGTTATTTTAAAATATAATGCCCTAGGGAGCTATAAATGTTCAAGGCACTCTATTATGGAAAATAATATAAATTGTAAGTAATTTTTATTAACGCAACCATTCTTTAATACGAAAATACCCTTTCTCGTAGTTTTTGTTTTTGTTTTTTGGGGTAGAAGTGCTTTCGCTGCTTTTGCAGTCTTCAGCAGTAGTTTTTCTGAGAAATTAAACTCTTCTTTTCCTATTTTAATTAACTAACTCAAGGCACTTAAATGAAAAGTCACAAAATTGACAAACAAAATATATTGCTTACGACATTAAAAAAAAACATGATTTCTAGTGATTGGATAGTTTTAATCAAATTCTTATAAATCTAACGAAATACCAAACTAGTCGGACATTAAACGTTCAAGGCATCAGGGACGTTACAATTATACGCCTTCGGTCGGGGTACACCCCTCGTGCCGATGGTCCACGGGTTGTACATTGCCGACCTCGGGCGTTATAAACCTTATAAGGTCCTTGATATGATATGATATGATAAATATTTGATGTAAGATCAAAACAAAAATGCAAAAATGTGGCTTCAGCTAAAAGAAGCTCCAACTTACTATTCTAGTGTTGTAAGAACACAAACTTTCCTGAACGATCATAGACGCGCTTGGAAATAATCTTTAATTTCATTGTATATTTTTTCGCATTCGTTATTGCTGGCTATTTTGTGTTATTTTAAACTCCCGTTTATGTAATCATTAGTTAACATTAATCTTCAGTTTATTGTCATAATGATAGTCACCATGGTAGTAAACCGATAGTTAAAATTAACTTGCGTTTGTAAAACCGGGCAAAATGTAACTACTAATAACTTTAACATACCAATACGGAAGTCTCAGTTTAATTTTAAAACATAACAATGAAGTGAATGGTCAATTGCAACCAGTACTTATTAAATATGCCCCATTGATAAACTCTAAACAACGAAATTACTAAGATACAATAAAAATTCTCGCCCATAACCTTGAGAAATAGAACATATTCTTTATAACACATTTTACAAGCAAAAATTAATAAAATTCTTTTTTGTTACAAAACATATTTAAATTTACGTTTTGTCAAAAAAGATATATGTCAATTACATAAAATTTGTGATTGCGACCTTCTGAAATAACTAAAAAATATACTGGGTGCAGTAAAAATGGCGAAACAACGCCATTCTGCAATATTCGGGGACACCCTCTAAGCTTGGAAAAAGTGTTAAAAAAATTCTAACTTGTCATTCCTTAAAATTATGAAGGTTATAAGATTGAAATTTGAAATTTTTATATTTACCAATTCTGAATATTTCAACAATTTTTATAGTGAAAGACATATTTAAAATGATGTTCAACAATAATTTTTATTTAAAATCAATAAACAGTACATATTTTACACAAAAATTATTATTCTATAATTGCATCTAGTTATCTATGAATTTACGTTGACTGAATTTGTATTATTTAATATCAGTTGACAGAAACATAAATGTAAGGTAGAATTTTTTTAACATTTTCCCCATGCTCAGAGGGTGTCCCTGAATAGTGCAGAATGGCGTTGTTTCGCCATTTTTACAGCACCCTGTATATATACAACGTGATTTAAAAATGACGCCTAAATTCCCCACTACGTTGTGATATCAGAACGGAGAAAAAATAGTAAAAAAATTCTAAATACACTTTTTTTATAGTTTAATATTTTTGAAAAATTATTGTCGAACAATATTTCGGAACAAATTCCATTATCAAAACTATTGAAGTCGAATCCGCAAGCGTAGCCATTTCTAAACTAGAATTAACTAGTTTAGAAATGGCTACGCTAGAATTAACTAGTTTAGAAATGGCTACGCTTGCGGATTCGACTTCAATAGTTTTGATAATGGAATTTGTTCCGAAACATGTCAACTAGTCAACTTTAGTCAATTTTGTGAGTGTGATGATTGATTAATAAACAGATTTGGAAATTTAATCTAGAATTTATAGTGATTCGAGGCTTCTTTTCGACAATAATTTTTCAAAATTTAAATAGTCACTACATAATATCATGGATAATCCTTTGAGTTTAATATTTATTTAAGTTCAAAGTTTAATGAATTTTGTAAGGGGTAAACTTTATGTAGAAGTTCATTGTTCAAGCTTTTTTGTGAGTTCTGAGATGTTAAAATAAAACTTTGACTTAATTTGGATTTGTGAAAATTCGCTATTTTAGTGTTTTCATTAAGTGTGACTTTGACTTTCTCTGTAAAGGTTATGTCATAAATTATGATTCCGACTGTACTATGCCCGCCAAAAAATCTAGGACAACTCTACACATGCATTTTTAAGTTTTTAAGCTTTAAACAATTCATTTTGCTTGTTCTATGGTAATGTAATAAAAACGAATTTTTTAACAATACTTAATTCGTTGCATTTACAGTAGAACGTATTACATGTCCCAGATTTTTTTGTCTGGCATAGTACATATTGAGCACTAGGGTATGACACAATTGGAAGATTTGACACAAATACGCCCAAGTTGACCAAAATTGAACATACGTATATACAGTGTGACAATTTTAAAAGCTGCAATCGGCTTTATCTTAAAAATGGGAAAAAGTATTAACAATCACTCAAAGCCGTTTGGGTGGCTTGGAAGCGTAACCCAAATGACGTAATAAATGACGCATCATCACCTCTCCTTCAAGGTACAACCACTACAACATGAAAATTTTAAATAGCATTCCTCTACTTGAATACATCAATGGAAAGCACCTTTTAGACTGTATTTGTGTTCAGAACACAACGGAAACCATTTCCAACATTTCATATAAGATCTAATAAAAATTAAGAATTTAAGCATCTTTTTGTACTTCCTTCGTCAACTATTCAAGAACCATTCAACTAAATTAATCCTTTTTGGTATCGTTGGAAAGTTTGCTTCAGGACCTTGTCAAGAACGTATCCCAAGTAGGGGTGCCATTTGAAATTTCAAATTTGGTGTAGGGAGTAGATCGGAATGTATCATTATTCTAGTTCCCTTATCAATTATCAAATCACGTAAACGATTAATTTTTTTGCGGTTGCAACTTTTAAAATTGTTAATATTCACAGAACTATTAAATTATTTCTTACGTTTAATTCCATCTCACGAAAATATGAATTTTTTGAAAATATTAACATTCAATTATAATAATTAGTAAATGAATAAAAGCAAAAGTAAGAATAGAATTTTTATATACGAAATTATGCATATCTCCCCGACATATAACCTTATCACCCTATTTCCTGTTGTGTTACTCTATTATGGAATAGTCAACCCATTAACTTTTAAATACATATTTCAGTTTTCACAACACTGCAGTAAAAATATTTAATTTTATCCCTAAAAAGTGAGCTATGTACTAAATACAGAGCAAGGAAATGAACGATAGTACTTGATGCAAGCATGTAAGTGCCATACAGTAATTAAATATTACGTCATTACGTTACATCTATTTCAAAATAGATGGAAAAAGATAGAGATGTACTACACAGGAAATGAACTGACTTAAAGTTAAGGCCATTTTCATAATAGAACTTTAAAGTTAACCTACAAAAACACGTTTATTTTTCTTAAAGTAACTCTAATTGCGTTTTCGATTGACCGCACTAGTGCGCACTCAGAGTATCTTCGTCTTGTGTTATTATATGAAGTTAAAAGAAAATGCAAATACACTGAGTGCAACCGGTGCATGTGAATCGAAAACGCTATAAATTAAAGTCAAAGTCAACTTTAGTTCTATTATGAAAACGGCCCTTTGATTAAATGAGAAAAGAAAAACAAGTAACATAACAAACATGTAATAGGCTAAGAAAATTCACCGAAAAGAAACAATTATGCAATGAAATTTCTGAATAAATTTTAAAAGTTTATTATTTAAGTTTTTTAATAATTCTTCATCGATAATCAGTTTTAGTTTTCTTATAGAAATTTAACTTTTTCAAAAACAAAAAGAAAATTCAATTCAAATCAATAATTAAAAAATGACTTTTGTGTTACAACTGGAGGCATTTTAATTCAATTGAGGGGGCAAATTTAAAATCTGCGCACAAAATCACTTTTCAGATTTACATCTCTGCGTCGAATTCGTTTTAGAAAGAAGCTTTGTCGAAAATTCGGCACGTTGTCGTTATCGTTACATAGGTAAGGGGCCAAGCTTAAAATCAATGTAGAAGTCGAAGAATAGGGTAAGACAAACAACAAAACGTACCTCGCTCGAAACGGGCAAGTCACCTCGGAATCCGAATAACAGTATCGGGAACAATGGGCAGGTAGCAAACCCGGGTTGGGTTAGGAAAGGTAAGGTATGAAACCAGTTCCGGACGCCCACGGTAGAACAAATTCGCGTACCACCACATACACACCAGCACTATCTATCCTCATTCGATCTAGGATTCCGAATCGTTAACAAAGAAAGGCGTCACAGATCTGGGCCCGAAACATCCTTTGGATGGACGCAAGATTTAAAACGTCTTAAGGGTATGAAACATTCGTTCCCGCCAAAACTAAGAATATTAAGCAGTTTAAATTCTGGAACAATGTAAACGTAAAAAAGAACATGCATTGTTCGATACATCATAGACCCATAAGATTATTATGATTATTGCAATATCATTTATATAAAGATTAATTATAAACGCTCAAAGATCCACGTCTTTTTTTAATAAATGCTAAAGTATTTTAATAAGTGCAACAGTCTTTATAATTCGAATACACTTAAATGCGTTTTATAATGCTTTTAGCATTCTGCAATAATTTTTTCAAAATTTTACCTTAATGAGAAATATTTTTTTATATATTAGATTCTTGATTTATAATAAAATATGTAATTCTTACGCAAGATTCTATTATGTTATGAGGTATTATAAACTTCGTATGTCCGTGAAAGTTTGGTAATATCAGTTATGATCCATACCTGTTATTTGGCAATTTTTCTTTAAAATATGAGGGAGTAGGTCACGACACACGCCCGGAAACGAATTTGGATATTCCGTTGCGACATACACAACAAATAAATGTGTTTACGCCAAAATACACTGTGTTTAGGGCGGTTTCGCTCCCGATAATTACAATACGCCGAAATTCGTTCCTTCACGAATTTTCACGTGTCCTTATGGATGAATGGATGGATGGACGATACAACACACCTGTCGGCGGCAACATATTCGCTACGTCTTCAACTTTCTTAACGAATTTAAATTGCTGTTGTCATCTTCAATTAGCATAACCGACGAAAAGGGAATCGTAAAAGTCAAGCAACAATAACAAGAAATATCATAACGAGTGTTGTTAGTTTGGAACTAATGCAAGTTACACCTGTTGAACGAGCTCGAACTTCTTCGACAAAAATCGATCCAAAATTGCTAAATTAAATTTGACGGCGGCGGTATTACATATCGGACATCTTACATTATAACGTTAACTTCGCATTTTTATGCAGATGCGACAAGAGTACGTCCTGCATGCTAATTAATCACACACAGTTTCGAATCGAATTAAGTTCTTGGCATATGTAATCTTGGCAAATTATAATTGATAGCACTGGACGGAAACAGTGACGGTAAATCAGTGGTACACATGTTGAATTAATAAATAATTAACATTCACCTTAACCTCCACGACATAGAAGTTCTGAAAGAGAAAAAATAGTTATATCAACAATGAATCCAAGCTTAATGGAAAAGGTGTTCTAGAATTTGAAATTTAAGTCTCCACTATTCAATTTCAATACAGTGTAAACTATTAATGACAACTGAGGACACTGATTCTGTTGGAGGAATTAAAAAAAAGGATTTTAGGAAGCACACACCAATTTATAATTAAACCATGTTCTAAAACGAAACTTTGCTTCTTCATTTTTTCCTAACTCTATGAGGTCTTAGTCTAATTAGTTTTTCAGGGATTTTGAAGTCATTAAACACTGTAATTGGTTTAGCTCTTTTTACGTTGTCGCAGTAATCTTTACATCAACATTTGTTTTTTCTTCTTTTAAAATACTTATCACAAAATTTGTTCTAATAATTGATCGGGCAGTTCAGGAAATCAGTAAGTATAAATATCGACGTTTCACGATACATTAAACAGCTTCTTCGGGATAATAAATAAACAAATTTCAAAAGAATACGTAAGTTCTGTTATACAAGGGGTTAGTCCTATTCTGTCACAAAAGGTAAGATCATATTGTCCAAAAAATAGGGATTACCCATGTCACCCATGTCAAGGGCACTATTAAATCTGGTACATGTAATTGATAAGATGAAATAATACAAATAAAAGAGGAATTGGCTATTGGCTTACCACGTGATGTTGTTAAGAAGAGAAAAGGTCCAAAAATATTGAAATCGAAGGAAATCAAGAACTACAAGAGCAAGTCAACACAGAACACGAAAAAGGAAATGAAATTCAGAAGTTTAAAAGATGTCCCAACAGCAATGGAAAAGATGATAAAACGATTTCAAACTTATTTAAAATAATAACTTTCAAAAGTCCTTAACAAAATCCAAATCGAGAAATAAACTACTAACAAAAATTAAGAATAAGCGATTTTATGAAAACGGAAAGAATGCAAGAAATAATAAAGCTTATAAAACAGTAGAATGTAAAGAGTGTGGATGAACTATTTCAAAAAGTAAAATGGAAAAATATCCAGGAAGAAATGAAGGCAAATGAATGGGAAAAAAGCAATTTGGAAAGGAACAAAAAAGTGGAAAAAAGCAAAAATTCATGGACTCAAAGGGGTACATCATTACATAAAATTACGAAAGGTAAAAGTAGGAAAAATCCTATTAAGTTGCTCCTATTAATAGAAAAATGTTTCTCAGAAGTAATAGTCAACAGAAAATCAGCCTACAGTAACTATCGACGTTTCGTAGCTTCGTCAGGAGTTCTCCTGATCGGTTGATAGCTGCGTCAGAAGAACTCCTAACAAAGCTATCAACCGATAGTGAACGTTGACCGATTCAGACAATTTGAAAGTGACTGTTAAAAAATTAAAAAGATTTTGTTATATAACATTTTCATCGGAAAAGAGTCTACTTTAATTACCACCAGACAACTTTTCCTACCATAACCTAAAAATATATTTTCTTTGTCAATTCAGAAGTGCTGATTATGGATTTGAAAGTAAAAAAAGCGATTTTATTTTGTTTAACAATATATTTTTGTAAAACTTTATTTTTGTTGACGTTCCCTTTTTAAAATTATTTTGTAATAATAAGTTGGGTCTGCAAGCATATTTGTCTTAGTAGCATTTCTCCATAGACATAAGGTCGCTAACTGGCCCTAAGTTAGTGGGAAAAAGTCTATGTGCGAATGGAGGAAATGTATCTAAAGCAACCAAGACTGTGGTAAGCTTCATTCTGACTTGTCAAACGAGGAGTGCTATCGTCGACCTCAAAATCAGAATCATCTTTATCGGATACTGTACTCTGAAAGACTGGCACATCTTTTGAAGTTGAAGGTACATCAAAATTAGTTGGCGGACATGGTGGTGAGAGGCCACCTTCAAGAAGAACTGGTCTTGTTATTAATTCAACATTCGCATATTTAATGTTTCGCTTTGTCTTCACCGTAAATCCCTTTAACAAAAAGCAGTATTTTGCATGTCCTTTTGCTCTTCCCATATCATAGGTGATATATGATAATAAATCAATAAAATGATAAAAACCAACACACCCGTAGTTTTTGAAAAGACTAAATAAGTTAAATTTTGAAGTTTACGGTTCAATTTGCTCACAAAGAAGAGGCACTACATTTATTTTTCAAATGCAAAATATAGAGGAAAGCCATAAAATTACTTATTTAAATGCAAGTTTTAACAACAAATTAAACATTTCTATTTTATCTCATTGATAATTCATTTTTTTCTGAATGTAATAAACTAATAAGTGTTAATAAAATTCGTATCCCATTGAATGCAATAATTATACAAAAACAAACAAAACTGTATTAAATCCTATAACGTTGATTTTTGGTAGTTGCAGGAATTTGTGTGACGCCCCAATAATGTAAAATGAGTAATGTAGGATGAAAATGGCAAGAACGCATGAAATATGCAACAGTTTAAGGGATGAAAATAAAAACGCAGAAAATTATGTAAATCAGACAGAGTATATCAACTTTGTACAAACAAAATAAGTAATAAAATGCGGAAAAATGTATATCCCATAATAATAATAATAATACATATTGACAATGTAATAATTTGTGAATCACCACAGATAACTTTATCAGTGAATCAGTATTTGTAACAAACAAATATATTTTTAATTGAACGAACGTGATAAACCAAATTCCAAACAAACGCGGACAACAAAATCAACATGATCGCAAATTCTGTTCTCTCGCTTCAAAACGACGTTCTGCTGAAACCAAAGTTTCAACCAACAACGCTTTCAGCAATGTGCCGGTCGATATTTTGTTATAGCCTCGCCCCATCATACGCAAGGACGTTCCGCTGTGATATAAGATAGCCTTTTCAGTAAAAAAAATTACCACTTACCTCATCTCATTCAAAAGGTTTCTTACAAAACCAAAAAGTTTAATTATGTATAAGAAAAATTGCCAGAAATAAGAAAAGCGTTAGAACTAAAAGCTTTGCATGTTTGTGTAATGGAAAGAATTAAATACTTACATCCATCCGTTCCCTACTTGAACTGCTGGTGTTTCTGATAATCCCGTCACTGAACCCCTATAAAACAAGAAAAAAAAATTTATATATATTATCGTACATCAGATAAATGTGTTACATACTTTCCAAAAATTACAAAAAGTACAAAAATTATTTCAAGTCTTCCAATTGATACCGAAAGATATGATAAAAAAATATTCGAAAATATAAAGTTTCTTTTTTAATTCTTTTCACAAATGTTTCCCATATTTTAATTTGCGTTTACGTTCAACGATTTAACACAATAATTAAGTATAACTAAATTATCTGCCATAAATAAATGTAGCACTCAAAAAGATTCCTCATCAAGCAGGTTTTCAATTATAACAAATATATTTTTTAACTTTTTACTTTGCTCCACTTGACAAAGGACAACCTTTATTTGTCCCATTTGCTTCTTGTTAAATTTTGATTCTCCTTTAAAACGGAAATACGCGAAAAATAGGTTACGCACTCAATATTAATTTTCTTTCGCCTTTATACGCCGGCTTTAGAATTCGCTCCCGTGTTTACTCTAGTGAAATAATAATGACGTTATCGCGACTACTGCAGAAATTCATTGGTTCGCATAATTTATTAGAAAAATAACTCGGCGAGAACAGGGCATCGGGCAGAGAGGTGACTTTCATCCTGGAAGTCAATTTTACATCATTATTCGCTGCTAACTCCTTGAGTTTTATTTCATGTAATAAATTAATGAGTACTGGTGATGCCTATCTGTATTTTCGAATAAACGATTTATTGATTCCTGAGTAAAACAAATAAATTTCTTCTGCAATAGTTCGCAATTACTCTGAAGTGGATGGGTACCAACCCAACAACCAAACTTATGAATCGTTAAATCATATAGAAGGATTTCATTAGTCGGTCTATTTTAAAAAAATGACTTCAATAAACGAAAACGGAAATTATAATATATTTATTTAAAATAAAAATGGAATTGGCTCTTTTTGCCCACATGTTGGGGTAATGAGAACCATGAAAGACGGCCAACCGGTTGTTGCCTAAATAAACATGTTTTAACAAATAATTACAACAAATAATACATTTTTCTTTCATAACACAACATAAAATGTAAACTGAGAAAAATACGAAAACAATAATAAAAGTACTTTAACATACTTGAAGTATTAGACGCAAAAATCACATATCCAACTAGTTTACAATGTTGTTCTTTTACGAGTCCTCGGCATCTTCAACAACAACAAAACATACTTTTATAATATCAGGGATAATAAGAATCACCTGTGGGTAATAATAACTTGGCTCTCATTACCCCAGAGAGCATTAATATTTTAGGTAAGAAAATTAGAAAAGAAGCATAGATAAACGAGAAACAAAATATTAGAAACATAAAATATATTAACAACCTAGTAATATGAAATCAAAACTGTCCAAAAAACAGTATCTGACTACTTACTTTCTCGATTCCACGAGAGATCCTGGGTATAAAGAGAAAAAAGATAAAATAGCACGGTATAGGATAAAGATACGCCCTCGTAATTAGAAACAATAAGGATAAGAGGTAAATTAATCAGACTGAACGAAAAGTCTGTAAATAAAAATAATTTAGTGAATAGTCGTGAATTTTCGTGAATAATTAAAACATTTAACTGAGTTTTGTATATTTACATAATTAAATAAAAAAAACAGTTATTAAATATGATAATTAATAAAGGAAAATTTATGAAAATGTTGTAATAATTTAAAATGATCGGTAATTCTAATATGAACCTAAAACTATCCGATGTTTTATTTTTTATGAAATCATTTTCCTCAATGAAAATAAATGTCAGTCGTGTCAAAAATACGCTTAAAAAGTGTCGTGAACGGGCATAATTTAGAAATTTTATTTTACAGAATTTCGTTTATTAATATTAATATTTCAGGCTTATCGGCGATTTACATATTTTAAAAATATTTACAAAAGTTAACGTTTGATAATTAAAGACAATGAATAAATTAAAAAATTTATTACAAAACATTAGTGATCCTATTCTGATTATGCAGCACCTGTTCTATAGCGTATCAAAGTGGTCCTAAAGCAATATACCGAGAAATAGGCGAAACTGCATAAAAAATAACAACCAGCGGCCACGCCGCGCCGGTATCTGTTGCAACACATGTCGCGATATTATCTTGTAAAACTAAGCCATCTATGCACTATATATTTAATAATTACTAGGGACGAGGATGAGGCGTAAATAATTGTACGACTGTAGTTCCTCTCGAAAGAAAAACAGGACGGTCGGGCGTTAAAAGCGCATTTGCGGCATTTGGGTCCCAAGTCGACGAGCCTTCTTTTCTCAGAAGTAGACTGGGCCAAGCAACATGTGCCGGGAAGGCATCAAATAGCGCATTCTATAATGGATGCAAAACTAGCTGACAGCAGAACAAAGGAACCGATATGAACGCTTGTATTGTCTTCGCTGATAAATATGGGAGCTAT
This sequence comes from Dorcus parallelipipedus, assembly GCA_958336345.1. NCBI lineage: Eukaryota > Metazoa > Arthropoda > Insecta > Coleoptera > Lucanidae > Dorcus > Dorcus parallelipipedus. Next base: position 24,041,494 of record OY284483.1, read on the forward strand.
TTCGACCGGGGACGAAATAGAATTTTAAAAAGTGGCGTCTAACGAATTTTACGTTTTTAAAGTCGGTCGCTTCTCGCGAACCTGAATTCATATTTTTAGCGAACAATAATGACGACCATTACCTGTCTGTATAATTATTGCGTCTATCCACGGTAATTTACCGTAATCATCGACAACGAGTTGTTTTTGCAAATTACAGGAGAAGCAGTGCGCACACATGAGAAATTAATTACGGTAATCTTCTATGTTTTGCTTAATTTAATTAATAAACTTGTATGTGCCTTCCAGTCCGCTAAATTTTAATACTTTCATCATACAGAGAAAACACACACATACATAGGACATTTACTATAAGTTATCAAATAAGAATTTATTTCTGTAATTTTAGATACTACATCCTAGCATCAGTTTTCTGAAATAAAAAGCTTATGTAAAGGCCGTTTTATACAGCCCTAACTTTTGTACAAGATTTGGTTCCATTTCTTAAATAATTTAACATGTGCAGTAAATTGCATAAAAAATTAAACTGAATTAAAAACTATCGGAAAAAATAGAACGTGTTCTATCTCCAAACCGTATTTGTAGCACATAAATTTCTTGTTCTAAGTTTTATACAGCGTCTGGTAATATTCCCGATTCTAGTTATGTTAAACACTGTATAGAAAAAAGAAAACTATAATATAACTTTCTTCTTAACTCTCTGGTTACGAAGTTATTAAGAGGTGATATTTGGCTCCTATGTATACCCTCATGGGTGTGAGGCGTTGAATAGAGTTGAGTTTTCTCTCGTAGGTGCCTTCCATACATTTCTGCATTGGCTTCTGTCTTCTCCCAATTCATTCCTCTTCTGTCCAACGCTTGTTTAACTTCTTCTTGCCACCTTTTCCTTGGTCTGCCTCTCATCTTCTTTCTAGTACTTCTTGCTTCGAACACCATTTTTGTTAATCTTGTCTTGTCCATCCGTTTTACGTGCCCAAACCATCTTAATATTCCTATTATCATTGTTTGATTGTTGTTTTCCTATTATCATTGTTTCCGTTTTCTTTTTGTTCATTTTCATATCAAATTTCTTTAAGGTGTTCTAAATATTTCAAGAGTTTTTTCAACCCTAGCAAATATCACCATGTCGTCCTCACAACATATTTTCGAGCCCATTATTTTTTTCCATATTCCAGTATCCGACTTCGTAGGTTTTAACATTGATTTTGTTTCCTTTCCTTTCATCCTGTATCAGAGTGAACAACAGTGAGTTCAGAATGCATCCCTGTTTTACTCCACGGACTATTTCAAACTGTTCTGATTACTAGTGTCTTGTTTGAACATAACTCTTCGTGTTCGTATATAGAGATTTTATTCCTCTAATTGGACCCTTCGATACGTTTCTCTTTTCTAAAGTTATTAATATGTCCTCTCTCCTGACTTGGCCAAAAGCCTTCTCTAGATCGACGAAGCAGATATGCACACTTCTTCCATCCCTCATTGCTTTCTCCGCTACCTGCCTGACGATGAATAACCCCGTCATTCACTCTGAACTATTTACAGGTATTATAATCCAATTTGTTCATTATTACTTCTTTAGAAAATTCACTTCGTCCCTTTTTCACTCATTATTTTTTTGAACTTCAGAAATGAAATAGAATGCCAATAGTTTTTCTTTTGCTCTAACCCAGCTTCACTGAGGTAAATTATTTTCTATTTTGCTTTTTGTTCTCCAATTTTAACTTTAACTTTATTACTTGATCGTGTCCTCGACTGTTCATGATAAATTTAAAACCAAATGCCTTTAATTTCCAAATTTTGAATCTAAGTAATGAACATGATATAAAATAACTAAGTTGTCAGTCTTCATTTTCCTCCGAGTTCTCCCTTAAAGATTCGTTATTTATTTATAATTAATAATTAACTGTTAACATAAGAAATTAAAAGCACAATAAAAAAATTGTTCAAATTCACCATGTTGTTCGATCGATATGAAACCAGTATACTTACGCTTAAAAACTAGAAATTATTTTTGTTTTTTTTTGTTTGTTTGTTTTAGGCATTGATAAATATATCGTACAGCCAGATTCTAAGGAATTATACAAAGACTCGTCGATTAAATATTAATGTTAGCCCTTATAAGAAAATGAAATAGAGCTTTATAGTGCCTAATACTAGAGATAGCAAATAGATGTAGATAATTCTTGATCAATGTATCACGTATCATTTATGGAAAAATAATGCCAAGGCAAAACTGTTTCTTATATTCAAAAGAAGAAAAAATGACTACTTATTTAGATTACTTTCATCAATTAAAATTCTTGCAAAATACAAAGTAATTGTAATTTTTCCACGTTTGTTACCATGAATCATAAAACCAATCAGTTACATATTTGCAAGTATCTTAAATGCAAATCAGTAATTAATTAATTGATAACATTCAAACCAACAACACCTTTTACTTAAAATGCTGTCGTGTGATCAATTCCCAACAATCAAATGGCATTCGCCCATACAATTAATAATCCACTCTATATTTCATACAAACATTGAAACTGGGTATACAACACGAAAGTTCATTAAAAAAATTGATATATTGGAAATGTGCAATTTGCTCCTTAAACAAGCAACCACTGGACGGTATTAAATAATCTAGTGTGTGAAAAACAGTCATAACATGTAAATAGTTACTGCTGTAATGTAATGATCATTTTGTAACTTCTTTTGAATATATTTCGTTGTATGTGAAGAGTTCTTCATTAGTTGCCACTGCTTCTCTCAAATGACTCTAACAATAAAGTCATAGTATGTTGACAAAAACGGAATCTTATACAACGAACCAAGAAAATCACCATTCAAAATCCTCAATGGAAAACAGAAATAAATTATGATCTAAAATTGAAAAGTAGTTTTCCATCCACAGTGTCATACTATCAATGTCATACTATCAACTCCCAATAAGTATTGATGTTCGTCCTTATCACTAACAAAATTTTTTTAGACATCTCTAGTCAAGATGGCTGGAAAATACTTTTAAAAAATTGAACGTTGGTAAATTCATTTCCAATCCGATTAGTTTCGGGTGTAGTCATAGCCCAACATCCGGAACTTAACTGTTTTAAGACAATAATTGAACAATAAAAAAGGATCAACGCATTCGATCACAACTCTAGATTATAAATTAACAATGCCGAGTTAAAATAAAATAAATTAAAAGTGTGTGAAAGGGGACAACCAAAACTAGTCCGACTTGAAATGAAATTATCTTGAACATATTCAACGCTCAATTTTTTTTTCAGTAATAATCTATACGTATCCTCCAGCCTTTTTGACTATAATTTTATAATGGGAATAGACTCGTCGAGATTTTAGACAATTCCTTATATTTTGTCCAAAAATTAAACTAGTTCTTCATTCTTTTGAATTGAATGTCTTTATTTTATTTGCGAGTTTTGTTCTGTCTTCAATAGGAAAATGATAATCCAAAGTTCATAAACAAAAATTTCTGATAAATAAACAAATAAAATTGAAACTTGCAGTCCAGAAAATCATCACTCAAAATCCTGGATGGAACCAAAAATAAAAGATGATCTGAGTCGATAGAATTATGGCAGAAGTTTTCAAAATGTAATAGAGACGAATAGATTTGAAGAAAGTAGAGAGTTACATCAGCAATATATGGCAGTAGGATATGGATACTAAATAAAACACAAAAAGGCTAATGTGATGGGAAAGGAAAATACACAGAAGGACACTGCGGGGAAAGAAAAGATAGGATATGTAAGAAGAACCAACAACGAAATTTACAATAATTTTGAGAGCCAGTCATCGACATGGCAGTTAAATCAAAAAGGTCAAATTCATAGAAAGGATGGAAGGTTAAGAAACAGTCAAGAAAATAGCATGGAAAGTATAAAAATAAAGAAAGGTTGATCGAAGAAAGACTGGTGAGAAGCTCTATTAGAAGATCTGAAAGAAAAACTAAACTCTCGGCCAAAAATGCCTGCTAGAAAGCTGGATTGTATAATTAAAGAATTGAAAGTGATAAACTTTTTGCTTTTCTTTGGAATATTCAGTAAAATTTGATTGTTCAAAATTCTTTTGTACACAAAACGTGAAACAAGACACATAGAATATTTTGCCTAAGTCGACAACACATTTCCAAATGTTTCATCCATTAATGTAATTTCACGGTGGCATTGTAAAAAAGATTTCGCGCACGTCAGATGACAGCGTAAAATTCATTAAAACTTAATAACACAGATTGCTACAAAGTACGAACCTGTTATTCCTTAAGTAGCTGGTGGGCATACGCAGATAGAAGGGTGCAGATTGCATCGAATAAGTCATGATACCCAGAACTCTTCACGTAGCGGGCACGCGCGAATCAAGTCTCGTTATTCCTTGCATCTGCCGTGCAATCTGCATGCGGCGTAACGCCTGCCCGTGAGCAGCAGAAGAACATGCACCTGATTCATTACGCATCCGAGACAGGCAATCTCGAATTTAATTGAAATTAAAACAAATCGGCCCCAATTACTCTTAATAATAAACACATCGTGACCATTAAAAGCCTCAATCCGTCTTTCAACTTCTTAATGAATTCTCTTTACACATAGAGAAATTAATTAGGAAGACATTACATTAATTACGCAACACGTTCAAATGTAAATAACACATCGTTTTATAAATAATGCCTTTGGATTGACGGGGTATTTCAATCAATGTTTTGTATACTCTTTACTTACTTATATCCCATCCCAGTTAATAGCTGGAATTAAAATGTTACGACTTTGTACATCAACAATTACAAATTCGCCAATATTAAATAAATTTAGAATGAATTCTTCCATACAGTTGAAAGGCTCCTTCAATTAAAACTTCAATTCACATTTTTTAGGTAGTCACTGAATAAAGATGTATACAATTCTAAAGGGGGAAACCCAAGTCAAATCAAGTTTCCAAATCTTATCGACTGATTTATTTATCCTTTTTATACAGTGTATTTCAAAATGATTTTCACCTGGTCATAAAAGGCAAAAAGTTCCCATCGGGAAAGCATAATTTTTGAAATGTTTAGAAATACTTTATGACTTTATGTTCACATGATAAGAAAAAGTCACAAAAAGTAATTTTTTACTTCGATATATCTCAAGTAACCCTAAAACTATTCTATGTGAGATTCTGCAATTAAGTAAATGAATTCACGACATACATATCTCCAACAGTCTTCAACAGTTTCTATTGTTAATAATACTTTCATTTTTTATGTACAAGTTGTATCATGTGTTCATTTAATATTCCGGTAGCATTGGCTATGGAAATATTTTGTTTTCGTAAAGCTCGTCCTCATTTCGTCCTGTCTGTCTGTATTTTTTTAACTTAATAGAATGATGATATAGTATCACAACAAATTTTATAAATTTTAACACGAAAATGTTTGAAAACGAATTCAATTTCGTCCCTCTTTCAACTTGCGAAGTTGGGTTAATAAATAAATATAAATTTAAAGCTCCTTTTTCTTTCATAAATAACTAATTTTCCATAGCTGCCGTCTTTAAATGAATTTAAATCTAAATAAAATCTCTTTCGTACTTTCACTTTTTCTTTTTATTTCTATTTTTAACTAATTTATTATTAGTATATGTATACAGGATGTTATCAATTAAGGTAGCAATAATTATACCACATATAGAGGACATAAAAATATTGCGATTTAACCTAATTTATCTATATCCAAAAGTTTTTCGTTTCTGAGATATAACCTCCTAGAAGGACAACTTGGAAAGTACATTTTCTTAAATATCTCTGGAACGGTTTAATATAGAGGGTTGAAATTTGATATGACAGACTACTGAAATACAAGAATGGATATGTTTTAGGCAAAATTGAATATTCTTCACCAGTGGCGTAGATCCAGGGTAGTAGGTTATCATTTTGGTAAATAACTTTTTTATAGTCACTTTTTCGAAAAATCTGAAACAAGAACTGAAAAGTTCAAATAAAATTATACAAGAAATGAATAAGTCCCACCTTCGTCAGATTAACCGTTTTCGAGATATTCAGGTCGAAAGATTGCAATGCTTCAGAAATCAATTTTTTTTTTAAATCAAATATGCCTTGACAATGTTAGCTGCTATTTTGCATATTAATACACAACTCTTGCATAGTTTTTTTCTTAATTTATGATTCAAAAATGTACTCTAACTATGAAATAACGGGCATGAGACCCCTTCATGAGGAAACTAAAGAAAACAATTTTTGGTATGCCCATTATTTCATTGCTAGAGTAAATTTTTAATTTATAAATTGAGAAAAAACTATGCAATAGTTGTGTATTGATATGTAAATAGCAGATAATGTTGTCAAGGCATATTTGAATTTTTTTAATTTTGAATTTCTGAAGTAATGTAATCTTTCGACCTGAATATCTCGAAAACTGTTAATCTGATGAAGATGGTACTTATTCATTTCTGGTATAATTTTATTTGAACTTTCCAGTTTTTGTTTCAGATTTCTAAAAAAAGTGACAATAAAAAAGTTATTCAGTAAAATGATAACCTATTACCCTGGTTCTACGCCACTGGTGATCTTGCTCAAGACGTATTCATCCTTGTATTTTAGTTATCTTACATATGAAATTTCAACTCTATGTCTTAAACCGATCCAGAGATATTTAAGAAAATATACTTTCCAAGTTGTCCCTTTAGGAGGTTATATCTCAGAAACGAAAAACTTTTGGATATAGATAAATTAGGTTAATCCGCAATATTTTGATGTCCTCTATACGTGGTATAATTATTGCCATCTTAATTGATAACACCGTGTATATGTTACATACAGATTGTTTCATTTAAACTTGAAAAATGGCGGGGGCGGGAAGAAATGGCTATTTATAAAATAAGTGATATAAAATCTAGTCAAATATGTAATAAGTAATGTTTATATTATGTACTCTCTTAATGCTCCGCATTTTGAAAATGAAAAAATGAAATTAGAGATTATGCATTGCAAATCAAAAGTTCATCTCTTTTACTTTTGCATTCTCAAAATATCTTGCAATGTCACTTTTTTATTGTTATTTTGGTTGTTAAATGACTATTGAGTAAAAGTGACACTTTAAAATATTAATGCCTAAAATTCCCAACATAAAATTAATTGTCAAATTTTTTGCATGTTTCTTCGTATATTTTCTTTGATTTTTCAGAGATCAGCGTAGCCAAATGTCACAATCAGTTTTATTAAAATACTAAAAATACTCAATCAACTTAAACACTGAGAACAGCACGTTGACTTTTATTTTTTTCGTTAAACAATAAACAACGTAATTTACACCATAGCAACCTGCCGCCTGCCCACTGTGGAATTTTGAGGACGGGTTAAAATTAGCTTTTTTGAAAATAAAGTCACCATTATAAAACGCATTACAAAAAATTTTTGTATGAAACATATTGCAAAATCGATGTTTTTCAGCTCTTCAGTTTTTCAGCTCTTGCTTTCTTTTTGCAACTTGTAGTACATAAATAGCATTAATTACTTTCAGTCAAGCAGATGGCTATTTACATTTCTAAATAGGTCGAGAAATTCATATATTACTTCATTTTTTAAATTTTGTATCAATTAAATATTAATTGGTGCTTAATTTATTCCCACCTCTTCAAATGAATCAATAGCAGCAAGTTTGACAATTTTTTCTTGCAGTTCGATACTTATAAAATTTAATTTATTTTTGAAACTTTATTTAGAAGTCAACAGAAAGAAAGAAAGAAAATAACTGTTATATTAAAAAATCAGGAATTTCATGAATAATAAAAGCAACAGGTAGACATATAGTGCGCTAAAAAGTATGGATGCAGATAAATATTTTTAGAACGGTTTATCAGAGCTTTGAAATCTGGAACACAGTTAGAAGTGAAGAGATAGAATTTTTCAATTTTCTACCGTCATTTATTTTGGAGACATAAAGCTAGCTTGATTTTGTCTAAATGGCAAGGGACAAATTTAGTATTTTTGGAAAAAACATTTTTTTTTCTGACTTCAGTAATGTAAAAAAGTTATTGAACTAATAGAATTTGAGAAATGTAATTTGCTTTGGAAATATTGTCTTTATCTATCGTCAGTTCTTAATTCTTTGCAACCTGTACACTCCTGGCCAAATAAATCGTTACGATTCGGAGGACACGTAACCTTAGCGACCAATATGAGTAAAGGCGAGGCTAGCATGCAGGAGTAACGATTTTATTGGCCTCGACTGTACGTTAACGAAAAATTAAATAAAAGTTAATCAAAATCATTGTAAAAATAACACATTTACTTTCCGTCAATAACAAAATTTTGAAAAGAATCAATCAAAGTATTGGGAGAAATATTGGCAATTTCGCTTATTATGCGTTCTTTTGGATCTTTGCTGTGTAATGGGTCTGTTGACATACACTCGATTTTTTACATAATCTCACAAGAAAAAATCAAGTGGGGTCAAATCAAGAGACCTAGGTGACCATTCAATTATTCCCCTTCGCCATATTCATCCACCGGGAAGCGTTTCATCTAACTATTGGCACACTTGACGGCCAATATGGGACGGCCATCTTGTTGGTTTCTGCTGATATGTTTTTCGCATTTCATATTTTTTTGTATTGTGATTCAAAGCTAACTGTTGTACTGAACTTTTTAGATTTTCTGCCACGTCCAACATAACGTTGAAAAATTTTCTTCGTTGTGTAATAATAATTCTTGGTCGTCCAAGTCTTGCACTGTCTTTAACGCTACCAGTTTCTTGAAAACTGTAAAGTTTAAGTTTTTGAAACCATTGTCCTGGAGATCGGTTAGAATGAATTTCATTAGGATGAATTTGACCATCATAAAAATTTCTATACGCTCCATTTTACTTAAACATACCATTGTTAAACTAATTATTGCATTATTGCAAGTTTAATTTTTGGCTAATTTCCAAGTGACAATCGCAAAAATGCGAAAAATAAATAGAGTAAACAGAGTTGGAATAACAGAACTCATAATCAGCTTCAATCGACATTCCGTGATTGTTTTTGTGAATTTTCTTTAAAAAAAACGAACATCACCCAGTCATAGTCGCTGTAAAAACTGTCTACCTATCCTTGCCTTGGACTTGGAAAAGCTGAGTAAGCCAAAAACTCATGCGCAGTGGTCCGTTTTGCATCTCAGTTTTCCGCAATTTCTCGGCGAAAAGACGCTTATCACGATACAAGAAAAAGTAAACGGCGAGAAATACGAATTTGTGTGACTTGTCTCTAGTGAAGTGTTTGGAATTCTTTTTTATTAATCGAATTTAATCAGGTGAAATAAAGCAAAGCAAACCCGGTCGCGAAATTCGGTGATTTCAATGAGGCATCAAATCGTGTGGATGTGAGAACAGTTAACGGCTACGCCCTCTGTGTTACATTCAAAAACATGGATTTTTCATTTGCACCTAATTCAAAATACCTACAGCAGTATTTAAATTTGTTTATTGTTACTATACGATTTAAAAAATTGGAAGAATCTTTGGGTCTGGTAAAGAATATGTCCATAAACGTTCAACATTTTTTGTGACATAAATAGTTAATTTACATTACATTAAACGTACTTCTACAATAAAATTTGCGGATTATGCGTAAATTTTGAAATTATCACCTTTTAAAAAGTACGATTTCTAGGTTATGTTTGATGTTCCATATCAATATTTTCGAATAAGTTATTCTTAAAAAGTGCTGTTAAAGAGAAGGAAAGCCCTTTTCGAGTATATACGTTTGAAGGGAAGAGAAACTTTTGTATAAATACATTTTATTATATTATGTTGCCCATCATACCGGCAAATTACGAGACATCCATTGCAATAGCATGATAAATCTATACTAGATTTACAGATTTTATTTTAAAACTTTCTATTTAGCTTTTTTCAGAAAGTGAAAGATTATGAATGTTGCGAAGTAGAGAAATTAAGTTTGAGCCTTCGTAAAAACTCCAAAATTTCATGCCAGCACTAATCATCAAATTTCAGGCGCTATTTCTTCTTAAAGGGGGAACAGTGGCACATTTGGCGATGGATGAAGGTGTATATGTTAGTTAAAGTGAGCTGGCCCATCTGGCGTTGGTCATGAAAATGCACCTATACATAGTTCTATAGTTATTTTTGGGCCTTACACAAATAATTTTTATGGGATTGCCTTGGTGTGTTAGCTGTATTTAAATAAGAGAAACCTCTATGTACAAATATATTTTAAGGGAAGGGAAACTTTTGTGGGAAAATTTTAAGGGAAGGGAAACTTTTATGGGTAAATTTTAAGGGAAGGGAAGCTTTTGTGTGTAAGTTTTAAGGGAAGGGAAACTTTTGTATGTAAGTTTTAAGGGAAGGGAAACTTTTGTGCGTATTTTAAGGGAAGGGAAACTTCTATGTGTGTTCTAAAAGGGATGAGAAACTTTTGTGTCCATATTCATAGTGTTTCCTCAAGGCTTCCTTGAATGAGGAGCCCCTTAGAATGCGAGTTGTTTTATGCAACTGCCTTACTACGAGTACAATCCCATTCTAAGGGGTTCCTTACTGAAGGAAGCCTCGAGGAAGTACTGTGAATACGGACATAAGTTTTAAGGGAAGGGAAACTTTTATAAGGGGATGAGAAACTTTTGTGTGTAAATTTTAAGGGAAAGAAAACCCTTGTTATAAATTTACACTTAAATGCTAAATTTGAAACGACAAACTAATACACTACCCCTGAAAGCCTATCGCACAAAAATTATTTGTGTACTGCTCGTCAAGGTACTATTAAAAAATGTTTATGTGCAATGGTTTCTCTCCCTTGAAATACACTTACCTACTTGTAAGTAGCACGTTTTAAGAATAACCCATTCGAAAATATCTATAAAAAACGTACGAACATAACCTAAAAATCGTTACTTTAAAAGGCAATAATTCCGACATTTACGGATAATCCGCAAATTTTATTGTAGAAATACATTCAGTTTAAGCTAAATTCAACGTTAATACAGTGTGTTCTTAAATAATTTTTTTTATTTCATTTTTCTCGTAATTACAACTTTTGATAGATTTTTATAGTGGTTGGCGTTGACTGAAAAATGTGAAATAATAGGGCGTTTCTTTTGCTCAAAGTGATCGAATCAAAGGAGTAAATTTGAAGCGAATCATTAAGTTCTTTTGAACTGCCTACTCAGAAATTTGTAACATGATCAGTAATCCCCTTTTCCCTCTAAATCACAAAATTTTTATGTTTGTTGTGATTCTAACATATTAATCTAACTTTAAATTAATATTACTAATGGCGGATTTCACCAACGTTACTTAAATTTATTCATCCGTTAAAAGTAAACGTTACCATGGTTACATGTGTTGAAGGTATAGGAATAATAATTCTTAATCGATGATTAAAGTTAAGTGACGTTGGTGAAATCCAGCATTAGTTTTATTGAAATTATCATTACACTTTATCGTATACTTTAAGTATTTTAATCATAATACGAAACGTGCTGTTCTTTCATTCTGGTAATTTTCTGATACCCGCTACATTTTCTGTGTTTAGTTTGATTCGATCAGACTGAGAAAAAGAAAAGCCTTAGAAGATAGAAGTCAGATAAAATTGAAAATTCAAATTAAATAAATAACAAAGAGTGAGATTCTTTGCCAAAAATGTTAACATTGCAACAATGTTATGATACGAGAAATAAAACTTACCGCTACATAAAAGAAGAATTTATTGCATTTTTAACAATTCAAGAAATCCTTAACAGTTATAACGAGCTACGACGTAGACTTGAATTACGTATTGGAGTTGGTGGGTTAATCAAATAATTGAAAATGTTCATTTTGTCTTTTTTTTCCGATTTTAAGAACACACTGTATTAATGTTGAAGTTTTAATTACAGATATGTTCATCATCATAAAGCAAGTAATTTTTTTTCCTTTGGCATTTTTATGTAAAATTGAAAATAAAATTCTTTTCCCTCTTGTAAACTCAATCCGGGGACATTCTGTATAGAGGTCATGCAGAAAAGTTATTTTGCAATTATTTTATTGGAATATCTGTCAGTTGACTATCTTGCCATGTATTTTACAAACTTTAAAAAAAAGCAAGCTGATGAACAGGGGTCCGATTCTCAAACCATGCGAGACGATTCATATGCGAAAATGACGTCAAAATGACGTAGACTCTCGTACAAAACTACACAAATTGTTCGTCATTTTGACGTCATTTTCGCATACGAATGTTTTCGCATGATTCGAGATTCAGGCCCCAGAACACAACTGAGATTTCCACAACTTAAAAATAGATAAATAAATTAAAATTCTGGTATAACCGGAAATGAAACTCAACTTCTAAATATTTTTAATAAGATAAAATAAGTTCGACTGTGGGAACGTATAATTTTCAGAAAAAGTATTGGAATTATCAATACATTCTGGTAACGTGATTCACCCTGTTCAGGGTGTTCACGGAAAGCCGCTACAATATCTAACTTTTAAATTTTAAATTTTGGCTAGGCTTTGGGAGACAATAATTTAGAGATATAATTAAATTGATATCCTGAACGCGATGCGATAATAAAAACGGAAGGTTCCATTAAAAAAAGTCAAAAACATGTAAAAATCTAAAAAAACTTGGCAGTCATTTGTTTTTCCAGTGTTGCCATAAAATCAAACAGGAAAAGCAGGGCTTTAATCATCTAATTAAAATCATGTTTAAAATCACTGATTGTAATCAAGCGATTTTTATTTGGAAAAATCATGAGTTTATAATATTTCTTTATTTTATTTTGGAACCATAATCTTATTTATTCGCACTCAATTGCGGGCGTAATTTGCCCAAGGGTTTTAAAGTAAACAAACCCGTAGTAACGTAAACAAATCCACAGTAACGCAAACTATTTACATAATTATTTTATGGAAGCGACGTGCACATCACTCGCATACGATGTAAAAATATTGAATCCATAAATTTTGGCCAAAATAAAATAAAACGTTGTACCACGTGCATAATTATAGATAGGTAATAGCCCTCGAGCATTTAAAACTACTCCGCTTCCCGTCGTACTTTTTTAAACATACTCTCGGGCTATAATCTCCAAATTATGCCCTTGATATCTAATAACTATTAAAGTTATTAATAAATTACAAAACTTTCAAGAAATCTACATTTTTAATTGCAAAAAATAAATCTTTGAAGTAGTAAACACTTAAAACTTAAAAAAATAACATTTTTTCAACAAGTTGCAATAGACGTTGCGATGGTAAAAACGTAATGTTCCGTTAAAAAAATTAAAAACAATTGAAAATGTAAAAAAACTTGGCAGTCATTTGTTTTTCCAACGTTGCCATAAAATCAAGCAGGAAAAGCATCTACATAATTAAAAATCATGTTTATAAAATCACCGATTTTAATCAAGCGATTTTTATTTTTAAAAATCATGAGTTTATAAAATTTGTGTAAATTTAATAATAAAATACAAAATTTTCAAGAAATTTAACATTTTTAATTGCAAAAAGAAATCGTTGAAATAGTAAGCATTTAAAATTAAAAGTTTCAATAGGCACGCAAGTTCATAGAAATAAATTGCATGAGTTTTTCAAACCAAATTTTATCTCTGTTACAAATATGTTCGAGATGTCAAGAAATACTTAAAATGAGGTTTTTATCTTAAAAAATCAAAGAAATCAAAAAATCTTAATTTTTTTATTTAAATCAATGATTTTTGATTCCTTTATTAAAATCGAGATTTTTATCAACACAGAGGAAAAGCCCTGAAACTTTTCTAACTTACATTACTTCGTAAAAATTAAAAAGTTAGCTATAGTAGGGGATTCCCGTGAACACCCTGTATGAATCAAAAACTTTAAGGTACTACTAGCCCCGGAGCATATTGTCAAGGAAACACAACTTACACTGAAACAGTGATTTTAATACATAACACAATATTTCACTGGCAAGAAAATTTTCAGATTTGAATCTAAAAGTAATTGAAGTTTCAAATAAAATCAAATATTGATCAAGAATATCACCATTACTTGTTGAAAATTCATTTTCAAGTAGTATCTGTACATTTCTATGATATTTCATTTCGACGAAAAAATAATCAGACATCTTATTTATTATTATCAACTCGCAGGCTTTTTAAAACTAATCTATAAAATTAATAGCAAAACAGAAAATATACTGCGTACACCGCACATAATTCATAAATAAATTGCTTGTATTTCAACAATTTATTCTTCTGCAGTAGTTCTATTTCTTCTCCAGCACAATACAAAGGGTACAGTGGCGTTGAATGTCTCGGACTCACTAAGTTATAAATAACATATTAACTTTAAAATACGTGTGCATGGTATGTGAGGCCTGCCTAGATGCTTTCGAAGGACAGGGAGAGACATATCGTGAATACTGCAGTGTAAGTCATTTTACAGTTTTACACACAAAAATTAAAGTTAAATTAATTTCTTTATAATTATGTTCTCAATTTTCTTTACAGCAGAGAGGTTTGCAGGTCAGAAATTCAAGGGTGAGTCTTTTTAAATATTTTCACATAAGGGTTTCTTCAATCTTGTTAGAATTTTTTCAGGTACAATGTATCACAGCTCTGATTTAATTTTATACAGGATTGTGACAAAATAGCGAATAAATCGATATTTTCAAGACGTCCAATTTTTTCAGAAAACGCTCAAGATTATTTTAATTTTTATTTTTTTCCGAAAATATTTTTTATACTGCAGGATGTCTATAAAAAACTAGGCGAATGTTAACTTTATTTTTTCCCAAATTTTTTTTTGCGTTTTCATGTTCTACTGAAAATTTTACAATTTGGCAAGCTGTGTTATTGTTAGGTTATCATTATTATGTACTAAGTATGTATGGGGAGAACACTAAACACAACGTTTTGCATTTATATCAAAAAGCTAATGAATTTCGCCAGTCTTTAAAGCAAAAGTTTTTCTAACTAACTTATTAGTTATTGCTAATCTACAAAGTTAATAAAAAAAGTAATTTTCGATTAAAAATGTTTCCTGTTCAACACTATGGTAAAAGAACTACAATTTCAAAATTACCAACTAACTTCAACCTTAATCAATTTCTGAATTTCTGAATTTCAAAACTTCTGAATACTCCGCCTAAGTTCTTTTATTGAACACACTATACAGAGTGATTGATAGGTCGATGTATTCCTTTGATGACAGCTCATTTGAAATTAATTTCTGAGATAGTTTAATGTTTGTGAAACTATGTGTTTTCTAGAATGGATATTATGGTTAAATTAATTGAAAATGAACTTTACTAACACGTCCTCAAAGGAATACGTCGCCCTACCAATCAACCTGTATAAGTCAAGTGTATATATAGTACAACATTATTACTATTTAAAAGTATCTGTTAGATATTTGCTTTATTTTTTCATGTTGAACTTATTTGTATATTTTAATTAGAGGACTTTCTTGTTATCCAGTCAATGTTACTATTATTCTTTATACTCATACATAACTCATCCGGGTAACAATTGAATTCATTGTGGAATCATGTGCAAATTAGTCCTCTCCGAGATAGGAGCGGTGTTACTGGTGGTTGGCGGAAGCTGAAACGGCGCAATTAAACCACATTATTGGTTTTATATTGGTCATAATACGAGTAGTAATCGATGGCTGGTCGTGATAAATTGAAATCGGGACAGGTACGCGGGCCTCCTCTCTTATCGTTTTCCCGAATTAAGTGCCACATCTGTCCTCTCTCGTAGGTCTAAATCGGTTTTTGCATGTGCCCTCTGTTTACCATTTAGTGCGGCCGCCAGTTTTATCTGAAATACGCTGGCATATGCTCGCGACCAATCAAACCTTCCTTCCTCTTCTCTCCTTCGTGTGTGAGCAAGTTAACACAGTCGTGTGCTTTTCGTTTTTACTCAGTAATAATGATAATAATAACGTTTGAATTAATGCCCGCTTCGCATTTGGCTACGTTGACGTACTTTTTGTAAGTTCGCGGCAATTTACATATTACGTGAAACGACGGAAATTGCCGAGATTATTTTCTCGTTGGTTATAATTATCCCCTTCTGCATAAATTTCAGTCAACGCCACTCGAAAAAAGTTGAAAATTGAAAAATAAGGACTTAATTCCAAATTTTATAGTGATTTTTTTATCAAAATCACCTCACTTTCAAATTAACTAGAAATTCGGTATTTGCAAAGGCTGCGAATAATTGCAGATACGATTACTGATGATGGCCCTTGTTAAGGATCTAACGTACTGTCAAATAAACGAGTAAGAACGACTTCACCATAAAAGATTTAAAATCAGATCCAAATTATTCATTTGAAACATTTACAGACTATAACTGAAAGGCCCATCCGAGACCAGCATATCATGGAAGACACATGAACTGATTAATAGAATACTTAATAGAAAACATGAAAACTCATCAATATCCATGACAAAAAAATTATTATAACCCATTATTTTGAAATATTCACATTTTTAGTGTAAATCAGTTATTCCTTCTTTAACTATTTGTTAAATAAACATATTTAAAAGACTCACCTTTTCTTCCCCGATGCTACGGAAGGCTCCACAACGAGAGGTGATCCATTAAAAGAGTATCCTGTAAAAACAGCACTTTCAAAATGACAAAGCAATTATCAAATTTAAAATTTTGTTTCATTTAGGGCGCATTTATAATAACAATTATGATACTAAATATATGTCAATATATGTCAGGGTTTAGGTGGCAGACCAGGCTATAGGGTAACCTACATACGGAACCTCACCTTGTGGTTGCATAATTAGCAAATAATTTGGTATTAATTAAAAGGAAAAAAAATTCTTATTTTTATTATTATTATTAAATGAAATATAATAACAAAGAACAATGAACTCGAACAAACTAATCTTCAGATATTTATTGTCAATCACTATATTATTCCACTTAAACAAAATTTGATTTAAACCGGTACTAACAGCATGCGCTTATTTACAACTTTGTTCATCAAAATACTTTTGCGAACAAAAAATAAATAAAAAAACGAACAACAAACAGCTATTGACAAATCAGAAGAATTCTGTGAAAACAAAATAAAATTTTGGTAAAAGGAAGCGTCGGAAAAAAAGTAAAGTACAATAATAATATACAATCAAGGTTAAGGAATTTTGTTCGAATTTTTCTATAGAAGTACCAATATTGAATGTTAATTATCCGTTTATTTTTTTACCGCATTGCAGATATAAATTTCACAGCCAAAATTCTTTGTTCGGAATGAAAACATTACGAAAATATAGATTAATGGGTCGATTCTGCTCATATCTGTAAGTCTGTAACTGAATTATTAAAAAGTTGAATTTTGAAGTTCTCAGTATGATACAATTTGTTATAAGTCTCTAAGATAAGACTTACGAGTAATCCTAGAGGCCTAGGAGAAAATCATATCTTCCAGAGAACTTCAAAATTGTATATTTTAATAAATGAGTTACAGGCTTACAGATCGTACGGTCCTTACAGATATGAGCAGAATCGACACATATTATTATTATTGCAGTCTCAGGCAAACATTTTTTGTTTTTCATGACAATGTTTGAATTGGCTTCCGGTTGGAACCGCGTCACGTTGACTTCTACTGCCGACGTTTCGTTCTTCATTGCAGAAGAACTTCTTCAGGGCTGCTGCTGCTGGTGGTGTTGCTGCTGCTTCGGGTTAGTCGTTGAAACTGAGTGGGTATGTCTGTTGTCGTGGTATTTATAGTGATCGGTGGGGGTAGTGAGTCGGAACGGTGACCGGGGATTGGTCTGTTGGGGCGTGACGGATCGTTAATGAGATGTTTCCAGGCATTGTGGAGGTAAAAGCCAGTATCACGGTTCAGATTATTGGGATGTTTGAGTATTTCTATGGATTCACGGATTTTACGATTGAAAAAATGAGATGAGCGGGCTAGATTGCCTACCCTCCACAAAAGATCACATCCCCTTACAATTCGAAGGTGTCTATCGAATTCCTTATTCCTGTGGACGTGTGTACATCGGTGAAACAAAACGGTCTGTTAGCACTCGTGTTTCTGAACATGAACGCTGTACTAGACTACTACAAACAACTGGCTCGGCCCTAGCTGAACACAAACTAGAAACCGGTCACCAAATCCTATTCTCCGACACAAAACTTCTAGCCCGCTCATCTCATTTTTTCAATCGCAAAATCCGTGAATCCATAGAAATACTCAAACATCCCAATAATCTGAACCGTGATACTGGCTTTTACCTCCATAATGCCTGGAAACATCTCATAACGATCCGTCACGCCCCAGCAGACCAATCCCCGGTGGTCACCGTTCCGACTCACTACCCCCACCGATCACTATAAATACCACGACAACAGACATACCCACTCAGTCTCAACGACTAACCCGAAGCCGCAGCAACACCACCAGCAGCAGCAGCCCTGAAGAAGTTCTTCTGCAATGAAGAACGAAACGTCGGCAGTAGAAGTCAACGTGACGCGATTCCAACCGGAAGCCAATTCAAACATGGACGACGGCCGCGGAAGCATTCAAGTTAAATTTACATGACAATTTTTATCAAAAATTATTTGGACCTGCAGAATTCAAAATTTATTGCTTTCATAAATATTGTTAGAAACATTATTGTTTAATACAACATACTTGGAATTATTTTCTCTACCAACAAAAGTTTATCGCTGAAAAGCTTTAATGTAGTTAGAACTAGTCTCGGAACTATGGGACAGAGCAACCGGGGCCTAAACAAGAGGCTCGAACATGGTAAAAAATGCATTGAGTTGCTAAGTTAACATTAGATTATGCATTACATGCTTATAATGAACAATAAATGACAATTGTCAATCATCAGCTGTAAGTTTGTGTTTACTATGTTAAATTGAAATGGATAATTTAGAAATAAATGGCAGTGCTAATAATTTGGTATTATAACATGTTTATATGACATGAAGTTAGCCAGTATTAATAATTTGAATCCGTGTTTATATCGCTGTTTTTCAAGCGGCTTCGTCAATCCAATCCCCATTTTTAGGCGGATTGAGCCAAATTCTCAATCGGATTGAAATGACAAATTCGATAAATTTATGTCGGGATTCAAGTATTATTATTTCAATCGATTGAAATTTCAATCGGATTGAACGTGCGAGATAAACGTAGTCTATGAAAAACAATGAAAATATACAGTGGCCGCGAAAAAGTCGGCATCACATGGTAAGGTAAAAATTTTATTTGGAATTTTTTTTTTAAATCAAACCCTGATCACACGTTTTTTGAAAAATCATAAATAAAAATTCTTCTTCACATCTGATGCCGACATTTTGGCGGTCACGGTATATTCAATTAATGCATTTTTTAAGTATAATTCTAATAATAAATTCTATTAAAATTATTGTTTCAATTATTAAACGTTTAAAAATTAATTATTATATGGTTATCAAAGATTAGTAAAATATAAAATATTTTATACATTTATTTTTATAATAATTCATAGAAAAGAAATTGTAACAAAATTTTATTCAAAGTAAGTTATATGTTTATTTTAAAAAATTATATAAGTTTGTGTTAATTAAGTAAATGACGAAGAGTTTTTTTTTTTATTCAAAGGGCGTCGGGTGGCTTTAAGTACAGAAGACTGCTGAATTTTAATTTAATTTCTCATAAAAGAAAGAAAGTGAAAGAAAAACCGCTATTAATAAAATCTTCAGTTTGTAATTAAAAAAAAAATATGTACTAATATGTTTTATTGTAAATTCGATGAACTATTTATTGTAAAAAAATTCGTCCGTTTGTTTATTTTTGTGTTTTTTTACGTTACCATAGAACAAACAAAATGAGTTATTTAAAGCTGTATTGAAACTAATAAAATAACTCAAAAATGCATGTTATAATAAAATAACTCGAAAATGCATGTTGTCTCAAAAATTTTTGGCGGGCATTGTACATACGAGGGTAGTCCCAGAAGTACCCGACCTGATGCATAGATGGCGGTTGTTAGTCGAAAAGAGGATTATGGTCGAAAGTACGAACCTTCTAAAGCTTAAGTTTCAAGCTTAAAGAGGATGCGTTGTTTAGTATTTGTTTGATAGCCATCAACAGTGAATGCTCTCAGTGAATTTATAAACATGGAAAAAATTGGTCATCGTTACGTGATACAATACTTTCATTTGAAAGGTCTCAGTCCAAGCAATATCAAAGTCGAGCTAGATTCTACACTGAGGTAGTCTGCTCCTCCGTTTACAACAGTAAAATATTCGATAGCAGAGTTTAAACGAGGCCGTACGAGCTGTCAAGACAAACATCGCAGTGGTCGGCCAAATGAGGTAACCACGCCAGAAATTGCCAAAAAAATCCAAAAAATTGTATTGGATGACCGTCGATTGAAAGTACGCGCAGTAACAGAGATGATAGGTATTTCAAAAAGTGCTGTAGATCGCATATTGATCGAAAATTTGGGCATGAGAAAGCCGTGTGCAAGATGGGTGCCGCGTTTGCTCATAATGGAACAAGAACTGCGTCGTGAAGATGTTTCAATCGAGTGTTTGGAGATGTTTAAGAGCAATTAAGGCGAGTTCTTGTGTTGATTCGTAACCATGGATGAAACATGGGTCCATCATTTCACACCTGAGACCAAAGAACAATCGAAACAATGGAGAATCGGCTCCAAGGAAGACGAAGATAGTTTTCTCCGCTGGATTATCTTAAAAAAGGAGAAACAATCAACAGCGAGTACTATGCGAACTTGTTGGTGCGTTTGAATGATGAAATCGAGAAATCGGCCGCTTTTGGCGAAACAGAAAGTGTTGTTTCATCATGAAAATGCTCCAGTCCACACGTCCGTCATCACCATAGCCAAAATCAATGAATTAAAGTTCCGATTGCTTCCTCACGCACCCTACTCGCCAGATTTAGCCCCGTCGGATTATTTTCTCTTTCCAAATTTGAAAAAATGGCTCAGTGGTAAAAGATTTGCCAACAATGAAGAGGTGAAGTCTGCTGTTGATGGCTATTTTGACGAGCTTAACGTCTCTCATTATAAGAACGGTATGGAAGCTAGTGAGCATCGTTAGGAAAAGTGTGTCGCGTTAAAAGGAGACTATGTTGAGAAATAAAGATGTTTTTTCCGAAATTTTTGTGTTTTCTTTGTTAGGTCGGGTACTTCTGGGACGACCCTCGTACATATTTGAAAACTAAAGAAGCTTAGCAAATTATTTAGAAATAATAGCAAATTATAAAGGGAATTTCTAAACAACTTATATTTAGTATGTATGTGGGTGCTAACATGTGGACACTTAAATAATTAGGTAATTTAAATATAAATTTTATTAGTAGTTAAATA
The DNA here is from genome assembly GCA_958336345.1 of Dorcus parallelipipedus. Lineage (NCBI taxonomy): Eukaryota > Metazoa > Arthropoda > Insecta > Coleoptera > Lucanidae > Dorcus > Dorcus parallelipipedus. The sequence continues at coordinate 24,062,814 of OY284483.1, forward strand.
ATTACACCCATATTGTTATTAAAAAAGTACACGAAACGCAGCCATTAATAATAATTTTGTATGGCGTCGAACTTGTAAATTGCATAAAAAATAATGTTCTAAAATTGCACTTAGGAAAAGAATAGAAGAAAATTTACCAAATCTGAGAATTAAGGGATAGCAGAAAATAAAAGAAAAAGAACTCTCACTCAAAGTAGAAGATAGAACGCGATCGAAAATAAAATGATTCAGAGTAGGTCACGATCCAGTTTTTCACCATTTTTAAAATATCTTTCGACAATGAACAACTCGAGCATTTTGAAACAATTAAAATGTCACTATTAAATTCAAGCCAGTATTACCATTTTTTTTTACGTCATGGCCTACTCCGAATCATTTTATTTTCGATCGCGAAGTGTTGTTTACATACATAGTAAGATCGCAGACCTTTCATTATTTCTTTTACCAATAGTCTCAAATTAAACGAACCAATAAAAAAAAAATCTATATCCACCGAAAAAATCTACGTTCATTGGTTTCTTTTTTTCTCCTTAGGCCAAAGCCTAAGTATAGTTAACCTCTTTAAGCTTTTCGGAGTTTTGCTTGCATTTATTCTTAATTTATTAAATGAACGGGATATCAATAATTTTATCCTTCTCATAAAACAAAATGGTGACTGATATATTGGAGTGCGATAAAGAAGCTAGTGCTGCGTAGAAACGCAAACAATTAATCCATCCCGTCCACGTTTCATCTATAAACTACCAACGATATTTTTAGAGGTTCCTTCTGTTTTTGCTTATAAATAACACCAAAACAACCTAAAATTAACCGTCTCCTTCCTCTGCACGGACGAGAAATAGGCAACCGAGAAGAGCATGTAGACAGCACGTGCGAACGACTCTGAACCGTACGCAGCATTCGGAATACGGCGTATTTTATTTCGAAGGGGCCAACGTATGGAGGCATTTCCTGTTGACGAACAGATTATGTACGATTTTAAACGAAAACATACACAGGAGAAATCATGTACTAGAATTTAAAATAATTTATTGTGTGTGCATCAAAAAATTGTTAATTAACCATCACTCTTTAATAACACGAAAATCAGTTAACTCGAAATTGTACTAATATCATAAAATATTTATAAACTACAACTAGATATTTTTCTTAATTATTGGGCAACTGCAAAATTGATTTAACCAAAGAATTTTTTTATTATAGAAATTCGAAATGAAAAGCTGAAATTATTGAGAAATCTATGAAATTCTATTAAATTATCACAAAAGATATCGATATTTATTATTATTATCCAATTATCCAATAAAATAAATTTTGTATAGTACTTCTCACACACTGACACATTCCAAATTTCATTATCGATTTTTTGCAACGAACAAAGTTTCAGCAAAGAAAAACGAATAATGTTATAATAAAATTAAAACGAATTAACAATAATTCAGTTTCTGACTTCTATTTGATAAATGGGTTTAATGCGTTTCACTTTTCTTGACAGGTCAACCTGAAAAGCTGTCGCCGATATTCTCAATGTTATAATGTAATTTAAAAAAAACTATTTACAAAAACAAAACCTAATTTAGCCAACAAACTTTATGAGTACATATTAAAATATATACGAAAATATTTTTTTAATATTTCAATTAAATTATGAAACAGAAAGATTTGTAAAATCACAACTTAAATATATTTCCAGAAATAATTATTAAAGTTTTTTGTTGAATATATAATTTACTATTTATTTAATCAAAACTGCAAATTTTATAGTCTCTAAAATATTAATACTAAGAAATTTACTTATTTTTTAAAGAAAGAGTGAAAAAGTTCATGTACTTTAATAAAGTAGCTAAGCAAGTTCGGAGGTTACCTTTTCTCAACTTTATAAAATCTTTCAATTATATTTTAAGTTCAAGTAATTAGTAACACCAATTCGTTTCCAACTTCAACAACTATATTATAACGTATATTTTCTCTTTTACATCGTGAATTTTTTGACATTTTTTTTCCATAAAATGCATTAGTGAAGTTTCTAAAAACTCTTTAGGAAATATTTATACATACTTTTTTTTGTGGAAAAGGTTTATATAATTTTTACAAATTTTACATTAATTTAATTAATTCGAATACGAAAATATGTTGTAATGTTTACAATTTTGTCGCTACATGAATAACGGCTTCTAAACTGGATTAAAATACTATACGATCGAATACTTTTACCCTCTAGAAGGCTATTTTATTTGTCACTGCCAATACACATAATACAAAGTGGTCAATAATCACTGTTTGAGTTGGTAGTGCTGAATTGTATTTTTAAATTGTACAACTGGAATATCTTCCGGTTGTTGACGGTTTGATACTGAGAGCCGTCACTTTACAAACGTCATTTGACATTTCAAATTCAAATTAAAACGCTAATTTTTATTCACATAACCTACAATCTTGTTGCTGTTCAGGTTACGTCAAATGAACTAACAAAACCTATTTCCTGTTGCAGTGTTAAAAATAGAATTAAAAAAAATGCTCTTAATTGTATTGCCAACTCAAATAGTTATTCTTGACCACTGTGTACTTTTGATAAAATAATTTCATAGCCTTCTAAAGGGTAAAAGTATCCAAACATACAGTATTTATGGTATAGAATTTTTGTGCTCGAGAAAAAGTCGCCACTTTACAGGAGTGACAATACTGTCAATAAAACTAACACATAATGCAGCCTATTGTTGCGAGCAACAAGAGTGGACACATTGACAACAAAAAGTATTTCTGATTGTCATCCGTAAGTTTCAATTCATAATTACAACCACCCAGCAAAAGTTTTATATTACAAAATTGATGTCAAAAAAATGTGTTCACTGTTTCTTGTCCGCGACTGTATTTGACATAAACGTTATAGATTCATGCACAAATCATTTGATCACACGACGGAACGAAGTACGCTTGCGCAATAGAGAAAGGCTGATACATTTCAAATCTGTCATATTATCATACTTCGGACATTTCGGAGCGTTGTCATGGTTACGCAATACGAGAACCAACGAAAAGTGCCCATTCACAGCCACGGAAACGCTCCGAAATGTCCGAAGTCTGCATATTATGAATAACTACAACTACAAGTTACATAAGATAGTTTTGACAATGTAAAACGTGTTAAAAAGGGTGTTGATAATTATAAGTATAAGATTTTCTTAACATTAATACAAAGCCATAAAAGATTAATGTTAGGTTAAGTTTTTCTAAATTTGAGAAAGAATACTCCACCTTATTCCAACGTAAATATCATTCATTATACTCAAATCATAGCAACAATAATATTAATATTAATTATTCTTACATGAACTCGATCACCATTCACACATGACAGAAGAAACAGAACTGTCAAAATTTTAGGTTAAGAAGCGGGGCACGCTTGAACTATACTTTTGCCCAGCTAAGTAAAACTCGTTTTATATTTAGCAGGCCTTGATATTTCAAATGGCACATCATATAATAATTCTAGAAATTTTCTAACTGGATTTTTAATTTATAAAAATATTTCTCCTATAGAGCAACTAAGACAATGCAAAAATTTTAAGAATAATATAAAACACCGACAAATTAATAACGAGTGTTTTTTTTTTAATTTGGCGTCGAAGTTGGCCGTAACAAGGTGCTTATTGTGAACGCACCACAATTTTGATTATTTGTTGTAAATCTTATTTGCTTATTGTCTGTTTGCATTGTTATTGTTCATCGCCTCACTCTTATTGTCCTTTTTCGTTTATTACAATATATTATATTCTTGTGTTGTCTTATCGTACTGTTGAGTTCGAAACCTCGAAAGCAAGGTTAGGATTTGCAAGTTCAAACGTAAAATTAACAACTGTCATGACGATGATGGTTCACAATGAAATTTTCATGGCCAACTTCGACGCCAGATTTAAAAAAGCATTCTTTATAAAACTTAGATCGAGTATTGCAAAGCAAGTTAAATTTAAGTTAATTTATTTATATATATTTACTTAAATATATTTAATCTGTAACTAAAAAGATTCATTTTGTAACAGTGGGGAAAGGGGTTAAAAAGTTTTTTCTAGATAATTGATGAAAGCCTCAATGTTGGAAAATTGGAAAGAAAATATCGAAGGGTCACCAACACTGACAAACAAAGATCAATTGCGGGCAATAATTAAAATTCTCCGTTTTATTTATTTGGTAGTTAGGTCACTCAATTTATAACTTAAAAAAAAAAACACTTTCGTAAACATTTCTTGGAAATTTTTGGAGAACTTTAAATGCCTTGCCGCAACCGCAATGTGGTGATGAGAATGATTGTAATAGATGCTGTAAAAATGTTGGAATATGAAAGAAAACTCGTCCAAATTAACAACATTTATTAATACCTACTATTTTATGTAACATTAACTTTAACATTTTTCGTTGTTTTTACATTTTTGCATTTGTCTTTTATTAAGATTCAAAACTTAAAAATTTCTACTTGAAAATGATAATAGCTCTGCTCCAACATCACTTTCTGACCGTTTCGAAACCGTCAGAATCAGTTGCCCTTGCCCACCGAAATAATGATCAATTTTGACAACTTTGTCAAGTGTAAAACTTTGATGAGTGCATGCTTTTGACGGTTTCGAAACCGCCACAAAGCGTTGTTGGAACAGACCTAATATGTAATTGTCCTTGGATAAGTTCCAGACAATGCTCACGCTGATCACACTCGCGATGACTCGTAACATCGTTCCATTTAAAATTCGATGTGAGCGTACCAGTGCAAATGGAATGCCTGCGGATACGTAAATTAAGCATTGACGTTTGACATAACCTTATAAAACTTATTCATTAAAAATAATCGTTACAAGAGAAAGATCTCTTGCAGTGATGTTGATTCGGCGACAAAGAGAGGACATTTCAGGCAGTGAAACGTCTTGTGATGGAGAATGAAAGCATCTATAACACAAACATCAACAAAAATAAGGTTATGTTTTCAAACGCTCACAAAGACCCAGCTTCGTAACAAGAGCGTTGCGATCACGAAATCTCTTCAACACTAGCGTCATTAAATGGAAAGTCGTCGAAAAACGTTACGAGTGTTGCGAGTTGCGAGCATTATATGGAACGTACTCCTAGTAACAACGTGAAATCAAAATATAAAAGAAAGTGGTTCTGTCTTCTGACGTTTGGCAACACTGATATACAATTAACAAATTTAATTGTCAACTGTCAACTTCATTACATCACATTTTGTACTGACATGACAGTTTCATTGTCTTTCATATTGTGATTTTGAATGAAAGTATACCTATGTCTATGCATCTAAACTTTGCGCTACCGCCACGTGTTCAATCTGCTGTAATGAATCCGTTTTTATTCAATCACCCGGTGTTTACAAGCCGATTATTGGTTAGATAATAATGTGGTTTAAACGTTGTAGTGTTTTGATTGGGTCTAAAGAATCGTAAGTGAAAATCTAGTCAATTAAAGCGAGCTAGTGAAACTAAAATTTGGCGCCAAATTTATGCGTCCAAGACCTGTAGAATATAGCAGTGGTCATGGCCATACCCCTCCTTAAAAAACCGGCTCCCAAATGAAGAAACTAGCCGGCCGGTGTACCAACATTATCAAATAGAAATTTTGACAGCATTTCTGGTTCAAATACAAACGTGCCCGAATATAATTTAGTCGGAATGCAACGTATTAAAATTTAAAGCGGCGGTAATTATTCTAATTATAATTCGAAACGTTGGGCACATAAAACGTCAGATACTTGACAGCTAATGAGTATGACATAAATACATTATTATACACGCTTACCATTAAGCTTATCGATGGCTTTATCAGCGGAAGACTGGTCGGGACAATCTACAAATGCATAACCTCCACGCTTTACCAAGATATTTGTGCATGACAAGTTATGTTCCAGGAACAGTTGCCGCAAAGTATTTTCGTTCGTTTCTAACGGTAAATTTCCAATGTACAATTTGCTCATCGTGATAGGAGGTATCTTTGCCGCCGTCGTATTCATAGACACTATTTTAATTAACCACTAATTAACGGGAAACTTATTTTTCTTCTTCTATAACACGTTCGCAAACGCGTACAACAAACTTTAATGTCATGCGCAAAAGACAGATCAAAAAGAATGAATAACAACTTCTATGATTGGGTAGAATATTGCACGTGACGCTATCTTAGTATGCTGTGCCTATTGGTTGCGTAGTGTTTAAAAAACTCTGCCAAACCTAAATACAGTTGCATAATTAACTCTCGCTTGCACGCGTACCACAGTTGTACTCAAACAAGAGACCACAGGTATAGTTTTTTTACGATATATTTATTCTATATTATGACTTATGACATATGTTTATATAAACGCATTTCTATGCATTCGTAACTCTGTTATGATCACACTATATAAATTTTCAACACATGTTTAATCATCTGGCGCCGTGGCTTAGTTGGTTAAAGCGCCTGTCTAGTAAACAGGAGATCGAGGGTTCGAATCCCTCCGGGGCCTCTACATAATAAGTGTAGCTTTTTTTTCACTTCACGTTGATTTACTTTTACAATAATTATCTTTATAGTAATAAGTCAAAATATTTCGAAAAACTAATTGAAACGTTTTGCGAAAACTATATTATAAATAAATTACCAACGACAGTGCCAATGCTTTCATTTATTTTTGTTTATGTGTATCATTTGTCAGTTATTTAGACGACTTGATTTTAATACATGACTTGACCTACTCATGTAATTATGAGAAATAATTACCTCAGAAGTCTCTCTTTTCATCTCATTTTTTATTCGTTACTCATTCATTATTTTGTAAACAAACTTAAGTAATTAAGTTATTGTTATTTAAGAAATACGATTATCAAAAAATATAATTAGAAGATAACAATGAACATGAAAATCATTGAATCTTTGCTAATTTAACTGAATGTCTATCTTTAAGAGTTAGCGATGGTTAATCGTTGAAATTGACCACCCTATATACACCTGTATGTAAAGGGTTTTCAAATAAAAAAGATCTCTAGCAGGCCATGGAAAAGTGTGATGTCGAAAATGCATGTCTGCGCTTGTAACACAAGTAATAGGGTAACATAACCTTACTTTTGAAAAAAGGTATTTATAAAAGATTTGAAAATGTTCATTACGAAAATAGGTAAACGTAAACTATTACTGCTCTAACATGAAAACCATTTCGTACAGTACGACAGAAATTAAATTTTAACAATGTCAGTTGACAACACAAACGTGTTATAAGCCAAGACATGTCTTTTTCAATCTTTGTCGTTTCATGGCATACTGCGAGAAATTTTTTTAATTGAAGACCCGTTATTTTATTTGCCTCTTACCTGGTGCCTGCAAGTATTCTTTTAGCACTTATCGCTTAACAGCTGATAGTTGTAGGCAAATGCCCAGTAGGATTTTAGATACGATTGTAGAAGTAACTGAAATATTTCAAATTACTTAATGGAAATTTTGAAGAAATTATTGATAAATGAAATATACAGTGTAACTGAAATAGCAGTCAGTAATTGCATACTGTAGAGTAATTCAATTAGTATTTGCTTTGTAATTTCAAATACTTTTTAGAGTACTTAATTGATACTTGATAATTTAATTATGAACTTGTAAAAAGTAATGTAGTTTGCCCAGCTCTGAATAAAACGAACACTAAGGCCCAGTTTTACACTATTGTAAACATTCTTGTAACATTCTTCCATAACTACGTGACGCTATCCCAAGCATAGTGTTATATTCAGATACTCAGTTTATATGACGATTATAAAAGGTTACAAGTTGTAATTGTAGAAATGAAATTTAAATTTACTTCTTATATCCATCAAAAGATAAAATTGTAAAAGTCGAACTATTTTAAATAAATTTAAGTAAATTTAAATTTACTTCTTATATCCATCAAAAGATAAAATTGTAAAAGTCGAACTATTTTAAGATAATGTAAATGGATGAAGCTTAAACATCACAGTTTTTAAATCATCACTTTAAAGACATTTATTGTGACTCAATTTTCCCTAAAACAACAGCTAATAAAAAAAATTGGAAGTTTTATTTGCCGACATGTTTCGACCCCCAGAAAGGAGGTCATCTTCGAGGCTACTCGATTTGAAATCATCTTTTTTTTTATAAATCTTTTATGTTTTCCTTCCCTCAGAAATTCTCATAAAGGAAAAGTAAATATAAATTTTTCATATTTATCATGTTTATAAAAATTTACATTATAGCATAATTTGCACCGAGTCTATTAAAATTTAAAAGGAATAGTGCATTGCACCGAACTAAAATTCAAAGGGCCTTTGTTTATACAGTGTGTCCCCATATGGACTGAAAAAAGGAACAAAAAAATTATTTTCAACTTTAGAAAAAAATGTTATTTTTATAAAAGTTCTTGCTTGTCCGAAAATCATTAATTTTCTAAACAAAATCCAGATAATGTTTTTCTTAAGTAAAATAAAGGAGAAAATTCTAAAAATTTAAAGCGAAAAATATGTTTGGCAGCTTTAATAAAATCAAGGTATCGTTTGTCGCAAATGTCAGTTTGTTACTAAACAGAGTAATTGAACCGTGGTAAATTCAATAATTGTTGAAACAATGTTAACCCATCAAGAAATAATTTATCTTCTGCAGTGTTATGGGACTAGAGAAGCGTCTTACATCTACGCAATACAGAAATTTAATGCGAAGTTTTCAAATGTGCATGTCTCCATACTAGATGCTTCACGCAATCTTATTCAAAAGCTTGAAAGAACAGGTAGCTGCATGATATTAAGAAAGAGAAAGAGAAAATTCTCTCTTTTATTTTACTTAAGAAAAACAATATCTGGATTTTGTTTAGAAAATTAATGGTTTTAGAACAAGCAAAAACTTCTATAAAGAATAACATTTTTTTCTAAAATTGAAAATAAAAAAGTTTTTCCTCTTTTTTAGTACACCTGGGAACACACTGTATGTAGGTATACGTAATTTCTCGACTACTTGTCCGCCTACTAATAACAGCGGTCTGAAGAAATTAGCCCGCAATTTAACATTTTATTGGGGAGACATTAATTCTACTGTACATACGGTGATTATAGATAGTGACTATGTTTTAGCTGCTGTTGTCAGGTCACTCATAGTCATAACTAAAGCAAATAGTAATGGGCCATGGACACTACCTTGCGGTACACCCATTAATAGATGTTCTCATTAACTTAGACACTTGCATCTTGTTGTCGTTTCGTAAGACTTCTTTTCAGATCTATTGCAAATATGTGATTAGTAACTTTAAAGAAATATCAAAAGAAAAATCCTCTCCCGGATTTGATCTCGTGACCCTATAGTTGCGAAACACGAGCAAATACCACGTGCACCTTTATTATTTTCGTTAAATAGCTATTAAGCTCATACAGAAAAAATTAATTACTTTTTTTTAAATTTATAAATACAAAACAATTACAATAGCACAAATTTAGTATCAAAACACTTTAAACACGATAATCTTTCCGTTTATAACCTACAATTTCATACAAATTTATTTAAGCAGATAATAATATAAATAAATTTCTATTTTCCCATGTTAAATCCCTGTTTCACTGTCAAATGTGTTCATTAATAAATATAAACATAATATAATATAATATAATATAAAATATATAATATAAAATATATTAAATAATATAAAATATAAAAATATAAACAGGCTATTTATGTTCATATTTGCTGGCATTACATGTGTGTATACGAGCTGTTCATATGAGCATGATTTTGATATATAGGGCAAGTCTGTTTGTCGATTGCATATAAAAACTCCTTCATAATTGCTCATGCCATGTTAAAGAAAATCAACGTGCGATTAAAGATAGCAGGTTCTTTTACAATAAAATTAGTTTCTACAACATTTAAGAAGGTTTTCAGCAATTAAGATTAACAATTTAATAGATGAAATTACGGGTATGTGGGCAAAGTTGCCTTTCTTGAAGATATTTGACAACTTGATAACAAAATACTTGACATAAAAAGCAACTCGTGAAGTTGTTATAATTTTCATTCATTTTATTTATACATGATAAATAAGGCACTGTTTTAGAAAGATCGTAAATACAAGATTCCTGAAATAAAACGTATGGTTTGTATTGTTTCACTTGATAGGTAAACAGATTTCTTGATAGATATCAATAACGATTTTATCAACCAAGTGTTTTATTTTATCAATCTTTGATTTAACAAATTTTCTAATATAATTTACCTATAACAGAGCGACAACTGTGACGCTTCCTCCTAGATTACGAAAAAGCTACAACATGCTTTTACCTAGTTGAGTTAAAAGCAGTGGTACTAACTGTGGTATAAATATACAATTAGCGGTGCAATCAGTTCTAAATCGACTGAGTAATATTTCCGGCTGATTGCTCTAGACTAGAGCACTCTCAGAGTATTTCCATCATCTTTTAATTTCATGTAATAAATAACACAGGAGATGGAGATACTCTCAAAGTGCTCTGGGGCAGTCAATCAATCGTTATAAAATATAGGAGAAGTTAAAGGAAGATTTTGAATATGTTGCTATGGTTGCTATGGCTTAGTTCTTTCCAACTTGATGAAAAATTTGTTTAACTTATGTATAATTAGAGCAAGAAAATAACTATAAATTACTTTTCTTCTAATGGAGGAAGTAAGTTTCGGTCAACGATAGAGGTCAGAATAAAAATGATTAACGATCGTTCTTCAGAGGAAAAGAAATCCACGTGTTATACCGGAGGATAAAACGTGAAATGTATATCCCACTTATTCGCACACTTGGCATCTGTTCATGCTATTACCCCGATAGAATCCACAAACGACGAGTAATGCATTGTCGTAAGTCATTGTTGTAATTTCTAACGTTTAATAACGCTCGCAACACAACACGCCGCACGCACACAATAAGCCAGTAATCCCGGGACGCGAATGCGAACTTAGATTTTTTTTTCTCCCCGAACGAACTGTGAGCCTTATTCCATCCACGAATATGACACGGCCATTTGTCACCTCCAAAAAACGAAGATTCGGAACTTGTTCTGATTTTTGGCGGTGCCCATTGTTGCGCCCAGTTCCGGTTCCGCATATTTGACCTTATGACCCGCAAACGACAGGGACTGTTTTTCTATTCTCCTGAAGTACACTGTTATAAAGTTAATAAAACTTTTCGCATCCGTCCTTAAAGACGGGTCCCCATTTACTGTACTATAACTTCCACGCAGGAAACACTCCGATAAAAGCTATCAATTTCAAAGTCGTATTTACGTTTACAATATCTAAAGTCGGTTGTTCATCCAGAAAGTTTTATTAAATAACTGTTAGTACAAGGAAAAGCAATAAAGACGATGGCATAGAGCTTTTCTATTACTGTTACATTTTAAGTCCGAAAAATTTCCTTTTTCTGACCAGTACGAGAAAGTAATCTTAAGTAGTAATTTTAGGTATTGATCACAGTGCGTGAAGTCTTACTTTTAATAGTGATGCCTGAAGTGCTTTGCATTTCTTATGGAATCGTAAAATTCACATTCATGTAAAAAAGGCAGCCTCACGCCCTTATTACACAATATACGATTTTATTAACACGTACAGATTATTTTTTTTAATTATATGCCAATCGTATAAATCTGAGTTAAGAAAATATACGACGATCGACGTGATATTACAAAGCCGAAAGATAGAAGGAGATAGCTAGACTTATCGATCGATCGATCTGCATATACAGGATGTTCCAAAAACGAAAGGGGTTATAGGGAATGGAATTTCAAACATTTTTTTCTCATATAAACATTGTCCCATTTCTATGCATTTACTAAATACAGTGCTTAAATTCGTTACATGTAAATTTTATTAACGTAGGTTGCTATGACTTGATTTTGATCCGTTTGGGTTGTTTAAAGCAAATGTTCAAGAACACCTCCTCCAGTTGTAAGACATGCTTGATTGACATCGACGAACTAATTCGTGGGTGTAATTAAATTGAAAATTCCCATTTTGGACTTCGGCGAAAGCTAAATTAATTCTTTCCAAAAGCAATTCTTCTGTATGAATTCCGACAGCTTAAACTCCTGTAATGGTCCCCAGATATGGATATGCTTGAAGTTCTTAAGTGTAGATGACTTAATTACATTACATAATGTTAATTTGCAATGTTTGTACTAATAAAAGTTTACATGTAAGAACTTTGAGGTTATGTATCTACTAAATGAGTAGAAATCGGACACATGTTTATAAGAGAAAAAATGTTTGAAATTCCATTCCCTACAACTCCTTTCATTTTTTGTCGCAACTTTTGAAACACCCTGTATAGTAAAAAAAATATCTGTACACATCATTTTTTACTATATGCCGATCGTATAAATCTGAGTTAAGAAAATATACGACGAAATGTCGTGACATGACAAAAGCTGCAAGGCTGTTTCACGAAAGTTAGAAAGAGATAGCTACATGAAAGTTCTTTAACTTATCGATCGATCGATCGGCATATACAGTAAAGAAAGGACCTGTAGGCATTATACTCATACGTTACATTTTAATAGCACATTAAAAAACAATCATAATCGTAAGACATGACTTTAGCGTACGCAATTGACAAATACCCTAAAATTCCATACGAAACATACTATTTCTTCTATTATGTTTCTTAAAAAACTTAAAAATTTGTTATTTTGTAATTTAAATATACGAGAATTTTGTTTTGTTATGTGACGGTTGGTAGTATTGGTAGGCGCTTAAAATAAATTGAAGCAAATGTCAATTTGGAGGTTATTTGATTTTTTTATTTTAAATACAGCAAAATAATCAAAAATAATCAGCAAAATAATGTGGATACATGTTGTCGCCAACCTAACAAAATAAATTAGTTACATAATGTAGTCATTAAAGTACCAAAATAGAAAAAGTAATTTGTTTGCACTTTTCGTAATTGTAGTAAAACCTTGTATGTAAAAAGTATACAAAATAATATATTACTTTACGAATTGAATAATTGTACACTGCCTCTTACTAAACGAGTGTAATATACTATTTTTTTCTACTTTGCGTCATTTATTTAACAAAAATACAAAAGTTAGTTTCTAAAATGGACCCCTTGATATCTAGGGAGTTTTGATTGTAATATGTGACAGCACTGGCAAATTAAGCACAGTATAAGAATCACTCAGTAGCGTCACTCGAGTATAACGATCACATTTGCCCTTTTGTTTGATACCTTTTGATTTACAAATTACATTACATTTCCATAAGGGTATCAAATAGAATGGCGCTTTTTTTGACACTGACCTTTAAGTGACGCTACTGGGTAATTACTTATACTGTGAATTAAGTACTGAACTTTGTTTACATTTGACTTTTGAAGTTTATAACGTTGGTAGATAGCTTGACGTTTCCAACAAATACTGCCACTCTTAGAAACCAAAATTTCACCAAAAATAGTTTCATAATAATTTCAATGATTATGTTTTGTAAATTTTGTGCATACAGCAGATTCTTTTGCACTGCTGTGTAATTAATTACTTCAATTTTAGGTTTGCTATTAAAAATCATGAGTACCACAGATTTTGATACTTAGTTAAAGTTTAAAGGACAATACAGTAATGAAAACTTTATAGAAGGAAAAATAAGTATAAAAGCCTAAAGAGTTTTAATAGTAGCTTTGTGACTAGTTCGAAACTGTCAAAAGGATGCACTCATCAAAGTTGTAGACATGATAGAGTTGTCAAAATCGATCTTTATTTCGATGGTTTCGAACTAGTAATAAACTGCTGCTGGAACAAACCTAAATAAAAACAGAGAAAAAGAAAATTTATATGAAAGGAAGAGTTTCTTCTATTTCTGTCAAATTGTTACACAAAAAAAATAGCTACAAGATTGAACATGTCTCGGTTAATGTTAGGGATTTATGGACCATTTGGTCATTATTGTATAATGTTAGTCGGCTTGTTCAACCAGAGGTACTGAACAAAATGATGCATAAATCTATTTTTTTTTTGTGAAACTATTTAATCATAACATTTGTGTTATTATGTTATTATTCATCCAAATTGTTCTAATGAAAAAATCATCAAATTGATTGCAATTATTCTAAGTAAATCCTGATTGCCCTATTTTGTCAATAATTATAATACTTAAATTAATAATAATAATAAGTTATAAATTTAATTTAATGGAAATTACAAGAGATTGCAAACGTTGAAAAGCTTTGCAGAAATATACAGAGTGGTGATTAAGTCCCGCACCAGGTCCATAATTTGTTTATTTAATGCTTTTTGCAAACTCCTGAAACAGGTTAATTTATACTTTTAAAAAGACACATTCTAGTGCAAAAATCTTTTCTCGATCGGCATTTGTTTTTCCGCTGTGATGTCATCATTAATTCTTTTAAATGCGAACCCTAACTTTTTCATGCAGATTTTGATCGTCCCTTCTTGTCAGTAAAATGGTGATATAAAAAATAGTACCTTACGCAACAACTTTTTCGAAAAAAAAATAGACATGATCCAGACCATCCTCTGAAGTTTTTTTTAAATTATGTTACGCTGCAATGAAAATCTGAACAAATGGTTGCTGGGAACAGCTTCAATAATTTAGTTAATTTTTACTTGTTTTTGTTTTCAGTTTCCCAGACTATCATTAAAATAAAATAACATTGTATTGTGCAATAGTAATGTCTATTTTTTTCGAAAAATTTGTTATGGAAAGTACTAACTTTTTATTTTACCATTTTGCTGACAAGAAGGACGATCAAAATCTGCATAAAAAAGTTAGGGTTGCCATTTAAAAAAAAATAATGATGACATCACAGCGGAAAAACAAATGCCGATCAAGAAAAAATTTATGCACTAAAATGCTCGCTAAAATGTGTCTTTATAAAAATTTACCTGTTTCAGGATTTTGCAAAAAAATATTAAACAAACAAAGTATGAGCTTGGTGCGGGACTTTATCACTACCGTGTATATATTAACGACATTTTCTAACATTACTGATTACACTACCCGACATGATTTTTCTAACTGACTGAAATATGATAATTTTCTATTACACCCATTATTAAAAATATATATACGAATATTTGCAAGTTCTATCACGTCACGTTTTTTGGATAGGCATTTTTGATATACAGCGACCGGTAGACTTTAAGAAAGTTCTTGCATCTTCCCAAACTCACAATTCAAACAACAAAATTTGTATACCTTTACTCATATACCAAGAAGATCAAAATATTTGAAATCGACATAAGAGTATAGTACCTTTATTTTTCAAAATACGCGGAAGTAATATTTAGAAAAGATATTCAGAATTGCCGTGAGACCTCAAATGTGAAATCATAGCCGCCTACGATGAAAGAAAAAAAAAATTTGGACCCAAAGAAAATTAACTTTTTGTTATGTTATTGATCATAATTTCTAGTTGGCAAATGAACGAAACAAATCTCAGAGTATTCAAAGTTCGACAGTATCTACATATGATACGAGAAAAATTGAAAAATACGTATTTTTTTTATTACATTGTAGACATGATTTCATATTTAAGATCCCATGACAATTCTGAATAACTTTCTCAAATATTTTGATCTCTTCGGTATGAGACAGGAGGTTTTCAAATTTAGATGTGTGCATTTTGAGTTTGGGAAGATGCTGAAAGGTTTCACCAGGATATTATGTCTTGGAAAGGAGATACCAAGGTAGATGGGATCCTGCTATGATGGGCGATTTTTGTTGGTTTCTGCAAAACGAAGATGATACTCCTCATAAAAGGAAAAAATAGCTTTTATTAAGCAATTACAATGATAACTAACCTTGTTTTTATTTTTTTTGCGTTATTTTGTACTTGTGCAACATTTTTTAATTAGAAATATTTCACATGTTTATGTCCTTGTTTATTGTTTTGATACAAATACGATAAATCACATCAACAGTTTTACCTGTATCTGCGTGTACCTAACTCAGAATCTAGACGTGGAACAATAAATCTGTTGATGGTTTTGAATTTAGCACTTCACATTTACTTCAAATTATGTGGTTTTACCGCAGTTACAAAAAAAGTTTAAAAATGTCGGGTAGTGTTATTGTTAAGTTCCATAATTTTGTCTTTAATTCTTTGCGAAATGTTAATCAAATCTAGTACACCTTCGAAAATGTAATTTGTATGAGAGGCGGCCATTAAAAGAAACCGCTTCATAAGAGTGTGGACCAAGATATTTTGGTTTAACGACCCATAATCGATTCAGACCTTGTCCAGAAATATTGAATATCGTGTCATCTCGTAATTTAGATAATAGCCTTAATATTTCAATGAGTTTCGATAGTAAAGTTTCAAAAATATATTAACACTAACGCACCTTCCTGATTAAAATGCTCAAAATATTTAATTGTCTCTCTGATTTCCTTTTCCTTTTGTACTTCACACGTTATTAACGGTTATGAATTTACTTAAAACTGTATGTACTTGTTTTGCTTTTTGCCTTGCCACTCTTTGTGAAGCGAATTGTATCAGTTTGGAAATCTTCCTTCAATATTGCTTTATTTAAAAAATGTCTATAAAAGGTTATCACATTAGAGAGATATATGGAAATATGAAAATAATACTAAAAACTGTGTTGTCTTTTATCTAGCTGCGTCTTTTTCTAACACCAATGAAAGTGGAAATATGACTAAAACTGTTTTACTTTTTAAATTTGTTGTTAAGAAAATAATTCAAAAGAAAATATCAAATCAAATTATAACTAAACTTTTTAAAATTTAAAAAAATCTTTTAAGAGTTTTCCGTTACATTGTTTTGCATTTTCTATAAAAATATACTTGAATATTGAAGTCGATAACGAATGTAGGTTACAACACAGGAGAAAATCAGACATTTGAATTTAAATTGGATGAATAGATAACCATCAAGGAAGCTTAATCGAATTTTTACAAATTAATCGATCTTTGAAGAAAGACTGTAAACATCCGATGTGGTTAATTAATAATACAATTTACGTAAAATGTAAGGAAGTAAATTTAATAACAAGTAAGAAGTGATGTAAGATAAAATTAGTTCCAGCATAAAACATGAATTAGTAAAAATGTCGATTCATTATTGCTAAATAATGCATGAACAGATTTTGTTTTATTTTTACGCGGCCGCACTAAAACATTTCGAAAGACACAGAAATCACCTGCCCGGTTTATTATATTGAGATAAATTTTTCTTCTTATTATTCGTTATTAGCGCGTTCGGTGTTCACCTGCCAAAAGTGTTCAATTTCGGCGTAACGGCCCGCGATCTTGTATACCATCGGGAGGTAATTGCGAAAGCGTGCTTAATAATATTTTTAATAATAATAATAATAATCGGATCGTGTGCGTTTGGTTCGTCGACTTTCGGCATGAAATTAGCCGATTCACTGTGTGCCTTTTGTGTAATAAATCACGGATTATCGGTGATTTAACAGTGTAAGATTGTAAACGGCGGTTGTCTTGTGTAACCCCTAAATTCGCAAACTGGTTCTACACGCCCTATGTTTTTTCTTGTTACATGATAAATCGATTTTTAAATGTGACCACATTTATTCATTCATTTCAATTATTGTTATTATCGTGTTTATAGTACAACATAATCGTTTAACTTATTAACACAAATCATACAACAACAACAAAAAAAGAATTAATAGAAACATAAAACTACAAACTAGATTTTTAATTTATAATCTAAATTTTGCATTTAAATTTTACATCTAATTTATTTTTTAACTAGATTTTTTTACACCTACTGAAACGAAGTGTAACTGCCTCTAAATATCCTTTTTGGAGATCTTGAACTTGTAGAAATGACAATGCACGGTTCTATGAGAAAGGTCGTCGTCTAGCCCATTCTGGGACATTCTCAGGTAATGTCAGAGGTTACTAACAGTTATTCCCATACGGGACGCTCTTATTCAGCTTGCAGGCATGCAGATGTGCAGGGGAGTTTCATTATTTTTGTATATACGAGCCCTTACAAAACGGACAAAATGTATCAAATTAATTGTCCTTTAGAACTGTTACGGAATATCAACTGACAAAATGATTGAAATCACAACAATGTAGACAGAACTTTTAATCTGAACTTATCAGTTCTTATTTAGAAATGTAACTTATAGCGTTTTCAATTATTAAATAAATTTAAATGAGATTAAAACAAAATAAGATTACTCTGAGAGAGCTCTACAGCAGTCAGTCGAAAACGCTATTAATCATGATTACGCATGTTTTAAATTTCCATTTTTTAATTTTGCAAGTTGGCAACTAAGAACAGTTGGTAATGACGCGAAGCTAGTTAACGAAGTTGACTACTTCGTTTTGCCTTCTTTTTTATAACAAACTTTTATGAGAGTTTACATTTCTACGTGGACACTAGAGTCCTTGTTTTTAGGTTCCCTTTAGAAACGCAACTTAATCATGATTAATTATGTATTCTCCATTCACTTTGTAATGAGTAACTAATTGTGACTCTTTTGTTCTTGCAATAGCGATTGGTATTGCATTTAAAGTTTTGTCAATCCAATTATCGTTTGTCACAATTGCAAAATGCAATTTACAAAAATGATCCGGAAATTCCTTACGAAACAAACAAAGAACCACATTTAGGTGTAATGCATTCAATAAAATGTTGCAAAAGTATGGAGAAGGTAGCCAAAGATCCAAAATAACAGCACAAAATTAAAATCAACATAACATAAAAATAAAAGTCCCATTTACAAGATACGGGAACTAAAAGAAGTCAGGTTTCAACGATAAAAGTTACTAAATAGTTTAACTTTAGTAACTAACTAAATCATGTAACTTTACTTAATTCAAAAGTGAATGTACCTTATATTTTATAATTTTTTTAATGTTGCAAATTGACGACAAAGAACAGTTGGTAATGACGTGAAGTTAGTTAATTATTTTGTTTTGCCTTCTTTTTTATGACAAGATTTATGAGAGCTTCCATTTCTACGTGGACATTAGAGTCCTTGTTTTTAGGTTGTCTTAAAAAACATAACTTACCCCCCTAGTCTCAGGACGACATCATCAGATACCGATATTCGTTAGGTGGTATATTTTGACCAATCAGTGCTTAAATACAACGCATTCCTATGTACCGATTGGTCAAAATATGTCACTTAATAATAATTGTCAGTATCTAGCGATGTCGTTACGAGTTACAGAATAGGGGGGTAAATCATGATAAAATATGTACGTTTTATAATTTTTTTATTTTTTTAATTTGCAAGTTGACGGCAAAGAACAGTTGGTAACGACGTGAAGCTAGTTAACGAGTTTGACCATAACTATTTCGTATTTCGTTAAACTTTTCATGTCATGTTTTCATGTCTACGTGAGCACTAGATTTAAAAAAAAAACAGAAATCAATTTGAACTGAATTGAAATTTCCTAGTAAATCAAAATAACCAAGAATAAGAAAAAATGTAATATACTAAATACAAAAAAACTTGTAAAATAAAAATCTGATTAACGTATTAACGAATTAAGTGCAAATTAAAGTAACTTGTAACATTCGCCGTTGATCCTTTATTTAGAATAGGAAATCTAAAGAAAAAGAGTGCTCTATTTGTGACCACGTCCAAATAAAATTATTTACCTTTTTGAAAGTAGAAAATTGCTAACCAACACAGTTGCTTGTTAATATATTCCATTAGTATGGGTTGACTTGTTGAAACTCCGACCTAAAGTCGATTCAAGTTTAAAGGTACGGTTAGATCTGACATTTATTGCATGACATTTATGTCGGAGAGTAATGTAAACAGTGTCGGACATAATTCAGTAGTAATTTACACCCTCAAACTAACTTTGTGTCCGACATCTGACTGACACTTATGTCTAGATAAAAATGTCAGATAAACCAAAATAAATAAACCAAACGTACGTAAAAGACAGTTTTTAGCAACAGATTAAAACAAAGCAAATTGTCATTGGGGGCATAGCGCAGTAGAATGTCGTTTGCCTGTTGTAATGAGAATTCGAAAATTTTTAGATCACAGTAAAGTCTTTTAGGCTTTACCTGATACAGTATGTAAAACTAATCCTAAAACAAAATTATTAATCCTAACGTGGTTGGTTACATATTGAATTAGTGTCTTCTTGGTCTTCTTTCTGATTTCCAATTCATTCTCCAGCAAACCTTCTAGTTATTTGACCAGTCTAAAATTGCCTTTATGATCGCGTTAAAAGTCATGGTTAGCGAGAGAGGAAAAGATCGTGTTAAATAGTAAGTTATGATCAAAATGTTATTATTTGTAAGTTTTCATTATTGTTAAGACAGCATTACGTAGAGAAAAATACAAAAGTTTAGACACACATCCTTATATAGAGATACAACCTCAGAAAAGGAAATATTTTAATAATTTGCTTTGCTTTGCCATATCCTGGCCCCAACAATGTTTCCAATTGTTATTCCTTTTATCTCGCCGCTATTTAGTCAGAAAGTCCAAAAATCGTAGTAGAGTTTGTCGATTGTCGATTATTTGGTAGACAGTTAACAAAATCTTCCAAATTTCCAACACTTACTTGAGCAAGAAAATTCAGCTGTTTAAAACCAACAGAATTTTCATTCGCACGTTCATTCGCATTTCAATTCAATTTACAAAAGTCAATTTTTTTAATAGACTTTCAAAATGATGTATGTATGTGTACTAGTATTAGAAGCGAGAAAAACATTTATGCTACAAGAGCTTTATAAAAAAATACGCCAAGAGAAGCCCATGTATGTGTATCACCATTTGTGGTCATTCTAGTTCTTGTAAGTGTTTTCTGCGCAGGAAAATAAATGTGCAGAACATTTCACCATTAATTTCCCTCGATATTAGCTTTTTATACTCTTAAATGCCCAGAATAAATTAAAATAACATTCGCGTTTATAAACATGAGAATTTTCGTAGTTACATCGCTAAAGCAATTGTATGGCTAACGACATTCTAAGGACTTTTTATTCTACTATGCTGGCCCTCGAATTTCAATCACTCTATATATAAACTATATATTTATAACGGAACTCCTAAAGTTATCTTAATTTATACTGACCAGTAAAATAAGATAATTCAGTTTGGGACAGAGTCGATATTGGGTCAAGCTGTCAATGTCAATAAAAGAATATCCAATTTTGTCTTTTATGAACCCTTCTACGCTTATCAATTATTTAACTGTAATAAGAGTTCAATTAAACCTTTCTGAATAGATTTAATCATTCATACCAGAAGGGATAGAAACATAATAAATGATCGATAAAAAGTACAATTTTCAATTATTAAATCGAAGAAAATTCAAAATTTTTTAACGATTAGGACTTTTTATTATCTTAGAAATTATTAAGCTGTTTTTTAATGGTGATGAATACAACGAGCTGTCACAGAAAAATCGACCTCGTAGTCTATGAAATAGTTTATCATTTATTGACTCACTTTTTATTTAAGGCCTTATTATTTATGTGTGCACGGGCAATAATTCACAGTCTTGGAAATTGTCAAGATATTCGATATATGGGGGTATTCTCTCCACAGTTCAAGTCAAAACCCAGCCCTGCGATGTTGCGACTTTGTAGTAAAAGAAAAGCCAATAGATTGATAAAGTACCAACACGAATGACGTCACAAGGAATAAGGCACCACAACGAACAAATACTGAAATACTCACAAGAGGCGCTATCGGCGTTGATTTAATTATGCAGTATAATATATTTTTATAGATAAATATCTTTATTAATTTGGTTTTCGTAGATTTTCTAATCAAAATTTAAAAAAATAAATAAACAGCACCTTTATCCTCATCTTATCTTTACTGTCATTCACAAAATGTTTGAAATAAAAAAACATGTGCGCCCTCTACCGGATAAAAATTCGTTCTTGGTGCCTTCGTCGCTTCATGTCGGTACTTTGTCATATCCACTGGCTTTGGTAAAAGACTAATGTCGGTGATAACAAGTGATATATGAAAATAATAATTATCAACTGTGAACATTACAAGACAAACTTGGTAAGTAACTTTCAAAAATGATACTTCTCGTTTTTCGGTCGAAGATTTTTGGAATGGCAATGGCGAAGAATTTGAAAACGGAGAATAGTTGATACTCTCTTCCAACGGCAACTGAAGAATTTCAAGAAAAGTATATCAAAGACCCTACAACCCACGTTAATCATCTACATATTTCATAGACTGCGTAAATCGATTTACTATTTGAAGGGTTCGTTTTGAATTTCAATTGCAAATTGCAATATTTAGAGAAGGCAGATGCACTTAATGAAAACACTAAAATAGCGAATTTTCACAAATTTTATTTGTTTAGAACATGACAATTGTTTCGACACACAGTGTCTTCGTCAGATGTGTATTGAATCAATACATGAATTTTCATCAAGTAAAGGCCGAATCAATCCACAAAAGAAGGCAGATGTGAAACTTTTTATATTAAGTACAATTAGTAAAAGTAAAATTAACGATTCACAAATCATTCTTATCGTATTAAAAGAAATATTTGGTTTAATGTATACGTAAGGTACTAATTATGAAGAGATTTGTAAAATAAACGTTAAAAATTGCGATGCTCAGGCCCTTAACTGGATTAATTATTAATCGATAGCTCTTAAATCTTATTGAAAAAAAAAGATAAATTTGTTATTTGCATGTGATCGTTGCCTACAATAATTGCTATGACGAGAATACTCGTAGTAGACCTACTTTAGAAATGCTTTGCGATTTGTGTATAAATTTTTCACGTTTATTTCTTGAAGCTTTAGTATTGAAGAAGATTTAAAATTAGTAAATTTCTCTATTTCAACAAAAATAAATAAATAAAATCGTTTCCATCATATTTATCTTTTTTTTTGTATTTCTTGTCTATTACAATAACTATTATTTCTATTACTATTAAAATATGAAATGTTTTTGTGAAGACTTAACAAGGAAGAGTAACTATAAAATAGATTTCGATATGTTAATGAAAACTATTTGAATTTATAACGGAACGAATGAATAACGAATCTTTCTGGTTTCAATTTTTATTCTATTTGTAGTAAATTTCATAGTGCTCGATGCAAATCAAAAAAATCGACCAACATTTTCTGATGTTTGTTCTATTATTTTGCCTAGAATTTGTAAAATCGACATAAAAACAAATAAATTTTCAGACTTTACCAGGTAAAAGAATTTGGAAAAATAAATATCACGAGTGTCGATTACGAGTAACTTTCTGCGGAAATTCCGCACGGATTTTCCGCGTTTCACTTTCCGCCACGTGATTTATGGGTATTATTTCATGCTCAATAAAAATGTCACCGATTTTTGACGCAGGCAGGAAGAGTTACGCGCCAATAAATTAAATCGAAAATCAATTCGTCGTGATCAACGCCATCAGTTAAATCCAATTTTTGTTTTTTCTTTTTTTGCTGAACGCCATATTTAATATTTTTGGAGAAATTTGTTTTTCGCCAATGGAAATTTGCGAAGAACCGATTTTAATTTACAAAAAAAAAAATTGTGATTGATCCTTTGGATTTTCACCACCTTTCACACTTTTAAATCGAAAAATACTGACCTTTTTCATCATGTCATTTTTGGCCTCAATTTTTTTTATCTTTCATAATGCCATTATTATTTTATTGAAATATACTTTTTAATAATAAAGAATTTAAAATAAATTCTCAATAAATTCTCTGTTATTCACTGTATAGATATAGTTACAAGTAATTATAAATATTTTCATGAGGACTCAATAAATATTATTCTTAAATAAAATAGTTAAAAAAAGTGACTATGGTAAATGTGATACATACATAGTGTGGAACTTAGGGGTATTAAAAAAATGAGAACGAATGGCGTATTTTGAACCGCCTTTACATAACGCAACTATTGTGAAACACTACCATCCGTACATTCTCTCCACCAATGCGGAAGTTAAATCTTTTACCTGAATCCAACAACAAAACATCACCCTTAGGGGAAGCACGTCCATTTCTGAGGGGCTGCACTCTTGCTATTCTCCTCCGTGTCGATCGATAAAGTATGGGCATTATAAATTTCAAAACGCTCACAACGAAAGAAGACGGTTCTTCTTCTGGACTGGAACGGTTGCGTTTCGGTTTTTTTTTTCCCGCCCGAGCATCCGTTATGTCAATAAAAAATATTAATCCGGCCCGCAAACGAATTTTCTGTTTGTCTAGGCGCGCATCCCCGATTCACCCTGTTTACTATTATGAGAAAGGTCATCGACACGCGTGGTTCGGGTTCACCAGCTACCCCAATGGCCCGTGTGGGAATATCGTTGGAATCCTTTTCGGACTTCACAAGCAGTTTGTACTACTTAAATAAATTACAGCTGTCATGGTCACACATAAAAATAGAATTTTTATATAAATAATTTAGGTGTGACATCGATTTTGAAGAAAAAAAAATCATTTCAACTGAGACTGACGTATAATTCTTGGCAACAATTATTTTTTATCTTCAGTGTAATTAGAACCATCCAGGTCCAAAAATTGTTAAACCTGGAGAATAGAAAATTAAATTCCTCTATCCATTGTTTCTATGTATTTCTTCTTGTTTCCAATTTTTCCGATGTTGCCCAACTTAATCCATCCAAATCTTCCTAGGTTTCTCTTACTCAGTATACCGGTCTCAAGAACTTTCTTACATGTTCTTCCTTGGCCCATCCTGCCTCTTGTATATCTTTTTCAATGTCAATTCCTCACGCAACAATTTTCTTACATTTTCATTTGTTATCCCACGCCATTTGGTCTTATTAACTACATACTTTCTTTAAGCGTTTCTTCTCTGCTCTTGCTTCTTTGGATTATTCAGCTTTCACTAGCTTATACGTATGATTTTTAAAAATATTTATCAACGCTAGCCATGAAATTTGGACTGTAGATCTTAACTTTACTGTAAAATGATTTCAGACATTGCAACGAATATTTTTCGGTTAAGCAAAGACATGCTGTTCACATTTCATGGCAAGAGTTTAAAAAAAAAAAACAATATAACAGTAACGATTTATAGATTTATTCCTCTTCCTTTTTTCCGTAGTATTGATTTATTTAGTGCGTAGTAATTTGTATTTCACTTTATCTTTTTGTTTATTAACTGTGCCTCAGTTTTTGGTATCTTCCGTTAATATTCTTCCTAAGCATTCATTCGTGTACTCTTATTCTTTCTAGATTGCACAATTTATCTCCATTTTGGCATTTTTCTTTCCATCTATTGTCATTATTTTCTACTTTTCTTTGCTTTCACCTCAATTTTCCTTCTCCCTTCTTCTCTATCAACAGTTCAGTTTGCGTTTTTCTCAATCACTATGTCTTGTCTACTTTTCTTTATCAAAACGAATTTCAAAATCACAAGGTTTTTTTTATTTTTCTCTTCGAAGAACCTCTTTTTATAAATGTATTATATCTTGATTATTCTAAGTTGGAAGTGTTAACAAAAGTCTAATTAAATTTAAAAAAAAACTACCCGGCTATTAGCTAACTAAAAGCAATTTTTTACCTGCACACGAATCATAATATGTCATATAAATGTTTTGGTTGTAACCTTTCATAAAATTATGTTTAATTAAGACAGAATCCTTGAAATAATTTTTAACTGTGTAAATTTACGTATTGCAAAAGGTCTAAGTAAAGCTGCAACAATTTCCTCAACTAAAGTATACTATACAGGTTGAAGACTTTCACTTTAGCCCATAGTGGTTTCAGGAAGAGGCAACAAAGAGTATGCGACTCAAAAGAAAAAATTACTTGCATTCTTAACGTGAGTAGTGGGTACAATCTAATGGGAACTGTGTTTTACAAGAAACACTGCACACGTGCGTATACCCAATAATCCGTCTTTTGTTTTATTTTACGGTAAAAACTACACAATTGTGAAATATCTTAAAATATATCTTAATTTTAGACTCAGTTTTGTTAACTTGAAGAGAGTTTTTTTAATCTTATAATTTTTCTTGATTTATTTATCGATCGTCTTTTGTTTTATTTTACGTCAAAAATTGCACAATTGTCAAATGTCTTAAAATACATTCTAATTTTGGAAAGGCGACCAAGTTTAGTTTATATGAAGAGAGTTTTTTATTTTTGTTAATTTTTCTATATTTTATAAATTTTCTTGATTTATTTATCGATTGTCTTTTGTTTTATTTTTACGTCAAAAAGTGCACAATTGTCAAATGTCTTAAAATGCATCCTAAGTTTAGAAAGACGATCAAGTTTTGTTTGTAGGAAGAGCATTTTTTTATTTTTATTTTCTTTTATCTTATAAATTTTCTTGATTTATTTATCAATCGTCTTTCGTTTTATTTTACGTCAAAAAATACTATTATCAAATGTCTTGAAATATGTACATCCTAATTTTGGAATGTCAACCATGTTTAGTTTATAGGGAGAGATTTTTTATTTTTGATAATTTTTTTAAAATTTTATAAATGTTCTTGATTTATTTATCGATCGTCCTTTGTGTTACTTTATGTCAAAAATTGCTCAATTGTCAAATGTCTTAAAATATGTCCTAGTTTTAGAAAGTCGAGCCAGTTTTGTTTATCTAATGAGAATTTCTAAATTTTTTGTTTTTTTTTTTTAATCTTATAAATTTTCTTTCCCAAAATGTTATTTTCTTAAAGTTTTAAATGTTTAGTAGGTACTTCAACGGTTTATTTTTGCAAATAAAAATGTCAAACTTCATTAAAGTTTTGTATTTAGTTAATAACGTAATAATAATGATTTTTAAAAAGGGAAATCCCTTGATTAAAATCTGTGATATTAATCATATGATTTAAATCAGCTCAATCTTCTTTGCAATATCTATTTACCAGACAATTTACGAATTTCAATTTTTTCAACGGTATTAAGCAAAGACATTTTATTGTTACTTTCTAAATCCAGCGAAAAATTTGTGACTTAGATGCATCGACATCAAGGAAGAAAGTCGAATGGTTCCCAAACTTGTTTAAAGCGGGATCCTCTTTCGTCAAGAATTTTGCTTCATCTGTGAACAAGTAACTCAATTTTTCCTTTGTTGCTACCGCCATCTATCATCATCAGGTAACGAAATTTGTTATTTGCGCCATCTCTCACCAAGTAGCGCAATTTCTTCTTTATACTTCGTGTTTTCGAAACTTTCCACCAAATTCGAGAGAGTGCTAGATGGTACTGGAGCCTTCTAGAAATTTCAATTTAACTTTATACCGGGCATAAGATATACTGAGTCATTGAAATTCGAGGGCCAGAATGAGCATCTCGCTTATTATAAGAAATAGAGAATCGGTTAAACGGAGGCAAAGTTGCCAAATTTCATGCTGATTAATAATCTGTTAAGAAATCTGAAATATCTGGAACGGTTTCTTCACAACCGAAAAAAAAAAACGAAAAATTGCGATTTTCGAAAATCGGACGTAACTTCTTTATTTACGATTTTTTTTCAAAATCTGTGAAGACATTCGTGAAGCAACTTTTTGCGCTTGATTGAATGCCGAACGTACTTTATTTCTAGAGAGATTCGATTTTGTTTTTCCAAAGCCAACTTCATTTTTCTAATGGGCGCGCTTTTTGTTGTTCAGACAGGTAGATAGCACATTTCTTTCTGAATTCATTGGTATGCCACACTTGCTGTTTTGTTTAAGTTTTCGTTGAGAAATTTTGAAAAAACAAATTAAATTATGTGCACACATTAAGTTAGGTTAGATTCAGTGTATGCTGCGTAAGTTAAATTAAAATTCGAGGGCCAATTAAGCGATTCTCTATCTCTTATAATAAGCGAGATCCCCATGCTGGCCCTCGAATTTCAATCACCCTGTATATATGTATAAGATAGATATAAATCATATAAAATGGCTCCATAAATTCGACCAATTGAGAAGAGTTTCACTTTGTTTTAGTGCCAACTATTAGGTCAAACGATGGTAGCAACTTTTTTCTCCAACGAATATGTATATTTTTTTATATTGTTTGATAGAGAATTTTTTCTGTTTGATAAATTTGATAAAAAACAAAAATTAATATTTTATTAAAGCGTTCTTGTTTTATATCGCGACCCACACTCTGGGAACCACTGGTATAGTTTGATCAGCACATCAATGCCCACCTACATCGAAACAAACAAGCTTACGCTCACTATACCCATCTCTTTCTACCAATTGCATATATGCTCTTTATTACTCTTTATAAAACCACTGTTGGCTAAAGTGAAAATTTTCAAATGGTATAAAAAGACAAATAGTTTCTCCAATGGTGTTGAGACTATTCTCTATTTTCATGTTTTAAATGGGTATATTGCTTATATAACGTGAAGTAAATAAAATTAAAAATATAATTGCATTGCTTCTTATTTATAACAATAAATTATTAATTCACAACATATTAACTTGTACGAATTTAATTACATTAACTCCGACATTAAAGATGAAATGCTCCGAACGTTCTAAAATAAACAAAATATTTGTGCTTCGCTTCTGGAAAGTCGGCGTTTCAACACAAGAGAAATCTTCTAAAGCGCTGCTCGGGGCGTTCTTCTCAAGATGTTAACGACGGGTAATTTCGGTCTTAATGCCGCGCAAAATGTTTGACATACCTGAGGCCCAGGTAGAACTCTTGCTGGCGGAGGCCCAGTAGGTGAGCGTGCAACTTAAGAACTCGGATGAGATAGGCGCCTCCGAACCCACATAATTATCGGCACGCGGTAAATAAAAGCCGCATGTGCGACGGTAAATTCCAGAAAAAATCATAATTGTACTGCCAATGGGAGCAGTTTCTTTTTTTGGAATTTCTCTTAACTTTAACAGTCGCTTTGTTGTTGAGGACGTGATTATTAAGACGATTCTGGACGTGATTATTAAGACGATTCTTCCGATGACAGTAAAACCGGCGATTAAAGCTAACGAGACATTGAAAAACTTGCCCTGGAAATCATAAAATCATAATTTGTTATTTTGTCGAGATACTCTAAAGGTCGTTTTAGATTAGCCTATTTCTTGTACAAGATTTGGTTCAATTTCTAAAACAATTTAATTTGTGTAGTAAATAGCATCAAAATTAAATTGAATTAAAAACTATCTGGAAAAACAGAACATATTCTATCTTCAAATCGTATCTGTAGCCCAAAAATTTCTTGTTTTAGATTTTTATCATACAAATTGAACCAAATTTTATACAAGTTGCCTCAAGTTTCATTTTAAAATTTGTTTAAATTAAAGTAAAAGTTGAACAATTAATCTTTTGTAATTCCACGACTTCTTAATGTATATTTATTTAATTCCTTGACAAAGAAATTTCAGTTTATAAGTGGACAAAATAGAACCACAATTAATAACAAATAAGCTAGTGACATATAAGAAGTATTGTTAATAATACTTAATGCAATATTTTATAATAAATTTAATTTTAATCGTCATTTCGTCTGCAAATATCAATATCACCAATAAATGATACTGTTGAATTAAATAATTTAATTATTTTATGTTTCATCTACTATTTGTTTTCTCTTTTTTTTAAGATTAAAAAAAAACTACAGACTGCCCAGAACATTAAAAATCACTTGTTATGTTCTGTTATTTACTTTATTTTCTTGTTTTATTTTGTTTAGAAATTCTATACCTATTGTAGCGGACTTTGATTTTTTAATGAATCATGTTATTTAAAAAAAAAACTTTTCGATAAATAATTATTATTAGATACCTATCCAAAGAAAATAATGAAATCAAAAGATACTTGAATAAATTTAAAAAAAAATACAAAAAGCAAGAATAATAATGGACGAAAATTTTTGAAAACACCTAAAAGAAGCCTAATAGAAGGAAAGCGAAATAAAATGTCTGATAATAATTGATAAGATGAATGTACACGATGCTACGTACTACGAATGCTATTATTACCGAGGGTAATTTGTAACACGAGCGAGCGTAGCGAGTGAGTTTTGCAAAACTGCATTTCTTGTTTAAATAACGTAATCCTAACCTATTTCCTTCATTATACACTATAAATAATGATGACATGAATAATGATTATTCACCGTTTTAGTGAATTATGGATAGCATAAGAAAACTACATATAATTTGTCGTTGAGTACACGTACAATATTAACTAAATTTATGTAGTTTATTAACGAATTTGTAAAGTATTGTAAACTATGAAATGCTAAAATTTAATTAAAAATTTCACATAACTTAAAGGACCAGCAACCAAAATGTTAAAATCAGAAATCTCTAAGAAAATTGTTATTTTTCTTAAAAGTCCCGTGACTATTGACGATCGGTTCACTTGGAGATCTTGATGACGTTTTGGTGGTCTAATAGAGAAGCTTCTTTGAAATTATTCATTACAGAGTATAGCACACTTACTATTGTTCTTTGATATCATGTGCACTTGATGAACTTCCACTTTCTCCTTAATAAATAATAAATAATAATAGGTTTAGGACCGGTCTTTCCAACTTCCCATTAAAGTTATACGGCGAATAACTTGATTTTTATGAATATGGTAATAGTTACTAGTTATACATCAGTTAGTTTACCAAGAGATGGAAAGATCATCCCTTAATAAAATAAATAGTAAACAATATTTTAGTTGATTTGATCAATCTTCTCTCATTTAATTGCAAAAGAATTTTATTTTTGTATAACTTGTTAGTCTTATTACGTATTAACATATTTTGTTATGATACACAACATCGCAATAATTATAACAACGAAAGCGTAAACGATCGCATAATATAAAATTAATTATTTTAGATAATCTTTAGCAATAATAATTTCTATTGACAGTTAACGGATTTGTTAAGAACGAACTTTGTGCTCCCAAAGCATCTATAAACCTATCTCACCTATGAATGATTTTTTTTTACTTATCCATAATTGAATAATTTTTCAAATCGTCTTTTTAACTCCACCAGTTTTCTCGACTTACTCCAATTGTAAAAAAGTTTTACATTAAATGTCATCCTCGTAAGAGTATCCGAAAATATGATGCCCTCACCTTCTGTTTGTATTTTTTTAATTAATAATTGGCAAATCTTATTCAGATTGTTAATCTTATCTGTTATAAAAACTTGTTTCTAAGATAAAAATCTGATCCAGTTTCTATACAATATCTGGATATTGTTTAGAAAATTTATGGTTTTACAATAAGCAAAAACTTTTATAAAGAATAACATTTTTCTCTAAAGTTGAAAATAAAAAAGTTTTTCCTCTTTTTCAGTCCGTCTGGGGACGCACTGTATATATATTTTTTAATTAATTTATAATTTTCATGTTCCGGAATTTCTCGCTAAAAAAAGCATATTTAAAAAAGTCACTTCATTTTCTAATCTAAAGTTATACATTATCTTTAACCGAAAAGATGTTACTTAACAATTGAAATTAAAAAAAAGATATTGCAATAGATTTAATTAGTAACAATGCCTCCAAAAATGATGAAGATGGCCCTCAAATAATAATAATTAATCACATCGCAGTCAGTAATATTTAAAGTTATGTTGCCGGATTAGGAAAAGGAAGTTAGAATTATTTACTATACCTGTTTCCCTTTTTAAATAATTATAATTTTGATTTTCATTTTTGATTCAGTGTAACTTTTTCGAGTACCTATACACTTGGATTTTTGCCACTAAAGAAAACAACAGTATTTTTTCTTCGTTAAGTTTTCTTTTCTTTAACTCGCAATTTACTGATTTCAACTCAATTTTTTTACTGATTTTAATTCAAGTGATTTCCTGAAAAGAAAGCTAGATTAAAGTCATTCTGTATGTAAAGGTCATGGTAAAATTTGACTTAAAGTTTTCCAACCAATTTTTAACTAGGAACGGAACAAATCTACTTTAAAAAAGCATTTATTTTGTGATTAAATAAAACTGCGACTTATTCTAAAACCTGTCCAATTCCTTGCTTTAAGGATGTCTAGAATCGGTCATGAAGTCAAAACCAAAACCTAACCAAAATAACCATCTAATACAATCAGTAAAGTTTGAAAATAATTTTGATTTTGATTTCAAGTATCTTATCAAATTGTTTTTTTTTAATTTGATTTTGACATCGATTAAATCGATACAATTTGATCTTTTTTCCAATTGTCCCATCCCCTCAAAAAAATTCCTTCGGCAACTTTTAAATACTGTTCAGCAGCTTCTTTCATTGCTTCATCAGATACGAGACGCTTTTCCCTGAGATGCTTTTTTAAATTTTTGAATAAAAAGTAAAAATCTGATGGAGCTAGGTCAGAACTATAAGGTGGATGCCTTAACTCTATGAAGCCATAGAGAGCCTTGCCTGGATACTTGCTTAGTGGGAAGATTCCAGTGATATACCCAAGCCTCATCCCCGATGATAATTCAAGAAAGAAAACTTCTGCCATTTTTCAACGCGGCCAAAATTTTCTTTTCTGACCAGTATTTGTTCAGGTATAAGCAATCTGAGAATCCACAAACCTTCTTCTTAACCAAATCGTCATGCTTCAAGATTTCCAATGGTAATAACAGAGACCTTTGTACGACAAATTTCCTTGAGTTCAAGTGTCCATGGGTCGTCCGGACTTTGAGACATCGTTAAGTGATTCTCTACTTCATCGAAAGAGTTTAGACCAAAATTTAACTTGAAAATAAACAGAAACCACTCTTCCAAAAATAATTTTTGGGCCATTGCCTTCTTTTATCAGGAACTTTATGACTTTACGATGTTCTACCTTAATTTCATTCCTTTTATTAAGAAATAAGCCTTCTCAAAACCACACAAATTGAATACAACTTAGTACATTTACTTCTAAATGTTACAGCTAGTTTTTAATGATTGGTCTGACATCGCCGCTCTTTTTTTATGGCTAGGTAGATAACATAAACATAGATAGATGCATAGAAGATATTTGAAAAGAAAGATCTGTTTCTGTGTTTAAGTAACGATGCAGAACTTTGGTTTTCATATAATTTGAAGTCGTCATTAGCCAACTCCAGAAATCTCCGGAAATTTCGTACTTATACACTTTCTTAATTTTCATTCTTTCATAAAAAAAAATTATCACTTGCACGAGCAGTATTATTAGTGAATTTACCAATCAGGAACGTGTTTCAAGTTTAGAACGGGCCAGTTAATAATAATGAAAATATTTAATTAATTCTTTGTTTGATTTTGATTAATAAAAATCTCAAAGATGTTAAGTATTTATGTATAGTTTTTTCCAGCAACATTTAAATAATGATGTAGAACTTGATTTTTCAAAGGAAACACCATGGGTATGTATGAGTATTCGGATTCTACATATTTTGGAAACAATTCAAAGATACAGTTTTTTTTCTTGAAAATCAAACATTTTCAATTAAAAAAATTAATAAATAAAGTACTTTTGAATTTCAAATAAACTGTCTTCGTACATACAATTGTTTAAATATCCCCTTTATTAAATAAATTCTCAACTGGATAATGTACGGTCAGAATTAAAAGCAATGTGTTTCCTCAATAAAAAGGTAATCACTTCTGACCGCTATAAGGAGTAGGCGGACGAGTGGATCAGCATTTACATATTATTGGAGGGACATGAGTTTTAATTGTGACTGTACATGCTTCATTTCCATTATGACCAAGAAAATCACTTAAAACGTCGTTCTCTGGCTGATTGTGAGCAAGCAATATTTCAGAATTACGAATTTTACTAGCCTGTAAACACATTACATTAGTTTCCTGTTTGTTTCTTCAAATATTATTTTTCCCGGTCGATCATCATCGTTTATTAATAAATCGATCGGGATCGATTTGTTTGTTTGCTTACCGATCCGAAAAGTACTCTGTAATATGCTGGGCTGTTTACATCTGTCCAACGCGTCAGCTCCGATAGCGCAAAATAAATATTTTCGGCGTGAAAAAATATTTGCTTTTTGATTAGTGACATTTAGGCAGCAACTTACATGACTTTTAAGACCCTGGGGTCTCCGAATGAATAAATTATGGTTTCTTTTAATTCAAGAGCTTTTACGATTTAAACAGAAATAGCGTGATGCATCCATTGGAATGGATTTCTTCAATAGCCCCTTAACTATTGATTATAAAGGAAAGTATCTTGTACAAAAATTATCGACTATAATGAGTTCTATGTTAGTAAATTATTTTTAAATACACAGCAAGTTCCGTAAGCGAGTTATCCACCAAACTTATACTTTTTAAAATGGAATGTACAAATTTTTATTTCACATTACGATAGATCCCTTAAAAGTATATAAACGTTTTTCATTAAGCAACTATAGTTCTAAATCAAAGCATTCGCAATCTATAGCTATTCAAATGGATGAAAGAGCTGAAACGTAGAAGTATTTTATTCATAATTAGCTGTCAAAGAAATATTTTTACTGTACATAACTAATTATAAATATCGAGTAGAATAACCTAGATAGATAATAGTAACATTTTAGATGCGCGGTTGCTCACAAACAATGGAAACTTAAGAGTTAAGTTATCTCAAAAAAAATTTAACGGGACGCCCTATAAAAAATTATTGTATGTTTGGTGGACAGTAGCCGAAATTATCCATTATGAGTTTTTGAAAACAAAACAGGTCAAATCATCAGTGCACTATTGAGCACAGCTTGAGCGAGTACAAACGTACTCGTCCAAAAACTTCTTTGACCAATCGAAAGAAAGTGTTATTCTTAAAGACCTCATACCGCAAGAGCGACCCGGAAAAAATTTCTGAACTTGGCAAGGAAACTTACCACACCCTCCATATTCTCTTCGCATTTCGCCAAGTGGTTACCACCTTCTCTTGTCACTTGACAAATGTGTGTGGCAATTTAGTTTAACTAATAACATAGATTCAAAAGAATCCATTAAAAAGTATTCAGTTTACGATTATAATTCATGTTAGAAAGTATTGCTTAAAAGACAATCTTTGTTCATTGTTAAAAAATGAGATATCATAATTTGCACTGAATTTTTTCAAAACTTTTATACAAAGCATTTTATACAAAGACACTGCAAAAATTCAAGCGTCAGAATATAAAAATAAAAGTGATGTATGATAATATGAGACAGAGGGAGTGTTATTTAGATTGAATTTCTGAGAAACTTCATTGAATTTTCCTTAGCAGGATTCTTTTTTAAGTCAAGTCAATTGTGATACTTCATAAATATTCTACAGCAGAAGTCATACAAGTACGATGTGCTTTGAAAAAAAAATATGTATTCTGCATCATAACATGAAACCATAAGAAAATTCCAGAAGCTAGAGATCAATAACTTATATTTAAAGCGAGTGATCCCAAACAAAGAAACGTGATAAAGCCACATTAATCAAGCGTTTATAATAAACAAACAGTGCCGACGTGGAAGGCCCACATGTCGGGTACCCATGTCGCAATGAGAATTCATTACTGCGCATCAATACTTTCATGCACGTATGTATGTCCGTCCGTACCTGCTTGCATAAAAAGCGGCGTTTGATTGGCGGTCGCGAGTGCAAGGTGCAGTACTCGACCAATGGCAGTTGGTATCGTATGCATTTGTTGTCATTACTCATGCAAAATGACAGCAAATGAACATGTATAGGTGCACGCGATCAATCACTGAAACGTCGCGAAAATTTTCCAACTCCCAACAAACACAACAATTCAATTTTTAACTCGCCGGGGGAGATAATTGATTATTGAGATTTAACATATCACAGTAAAAAAAAAACAACCGAAACGCAAGTTTCAGGAAATTTCAGAGATGAAATGACATGAAGGCAGATTTACTTAAACAGGATCCTCTTATTAAAGAGTCAGTTGCTTTGTTTAAAAATAGTCAATATCTTTTCAAATCTGTTCTCTAAGAATCAGGTTTCTTTTTTATTGATAGTGCAATAAAGAAATTATTAGTATTAGTACTTATTTCATTTTTCTGAGCATGAGTGTACAGGGTGAATCAATTTCGATGTCTCTTATGAGCATCTCTGTAGCTATAAGAGATAGAAAAAAACTAGCTGCCAAGTCTCTATCTCTTGTTTAGAGATAAAGTCAATAGTGTAAACAAAAATTGACTTCTTCAATGACATTTGGTTCATCTTTCTTGTCGTTATAATAATCTCAAGGTGGTTCGAACTAATGTCGTCAACTTAAGGGATAAATCCCTCTTTAAGATTTTTTTAAAATCTTTTTTCCAAAAAAAGGATTTCCAAGTTTTATTTATCAAAAAGAAACTGAAAGTTGAAAGTCCTTAGAAGTGCATTAGCAACTCACTTATGTAACAATTCTCTTAGGATATGGAATAGAGTAAAAAATGAGGTTAGGTACAAAATTTAAAACGCAAAGCTCCGGAACCTTATTTTCAAAATAATTATACATACGTGGTGCCCATTTTAAATCGCGACGCCTTAAAAATTGAAAATAGGGAACCCATTCTACGCCCGTGATTTTAATAGGCAACCCATCAATCAAATCAGAAGCTAGAGATCAATTGTGTTGATTAAGTGTTTTCAAAATGTCGATACCTCCAACGAAAACTATAATAAGTGACAATTATTCGTATTTTGAGATAATGTATCTCAAAATATGAATACTATAGTTTTCGTTGGAGGTGTTGGACATTATGAAAACATGAAGTTATTTCTGATTTGATTGATGGGTTGCCTTTTCTAAAACTTTCAGGGGACACGGGTTAGAATAGGGACCCTCTATAATATGCATATGCTCCGCAAAAGTTTCTCAAAGTGCCTATTAAAATGACCCTCGTGGATTTTTCTAAAACGATTTATTGCATCATTGTAAGACATTCCACAACGCCATCTGATGAAACTTGTCGATAGTCTTCTTTTCATTTGTTTCTATGAAGGTGATTCACTGGTTATTGACGGGTAATCCTGAAAAACCACCATCCATTGAATTTCAACTGACAGTCATTTCTGGATGGTCACAAAAAATGACTTGCGTTGTTATAAGACATTTAACAGCGCGCCATCTGTTGAAACATGCCGAAAGCTTTTTTCCTCGTTTTATTTTATGAATCTGCCGAATTCTAGTTTTTTTTTGTCGGAAATCCATTAAAGTGCAGAAATAATTTATTGTATGTTGCTAATCTTGTCTAGATTTTTGTGGAATTACACCTGATGATGGCGTTTAGCCGAAACTAGTAGGGTTTTGATGTAGAATTTAAAAAAAATATTTGAACTCTATTTTGATTTGCATTTATTTGAAATCTAGTTTGTTGTGTCTTTTCTTTTATTTTTTTTTTAATACGTATAGTTATATGTATATTTTTTTTTTATCATTTTTCCTTTCTAACAGTTTTTTTTTTAATTTATTAATCTAGTGAACAAATTTTAGAAATTTTCTATGTTGAAAAGTAATTAGTAATTCTTGAGGAATTTCTGCTTTTTTACACGTTGGTAACACTGGTTCGAACATGCAATTTTCGGGAAAATAGGGACAATAGGGAAGGCGGCAAATGTAGTTTCAGCAAATTACCTAGCGCCGGCCCTGTACATATTAAAAACTGTTTTATCATCAAAATACTTTTTCGAATACAATTCAATGGTGTAGTTGGTTCTTTGATATTTAGTCAAATTTTCCAGTTTATAAAATAAAGTTATATTTTTTTAATGGAAATCATGATAGGTAATGTCATCATTAGATCTTTTTTCTTTTTCATGGTGCCCACTCACTTGCAGGTCGCAGACGTCCATGCACTGAAGGTGAAAACTGAATCAGGCCACACATTATTCAGTTTAGAAAACAGTCCTTGCCTGCAGATCGAGGACTGACAGATCACGACCTGCACCCTCAAATCTCAACACACACCTTTAGTTCACCTGTAGTATACCTCAAATAGAAATTTACACTGTGTCATTTATTATGGTTTTATCGAGAAAGAAAAAATTATGCAAAATTCTGGCCAAGCTAGAAGAAAGTTTTGGGTAATTTCATGAAACCTCTTTCTTTTAGAAAAAATTAAAATATTATGTCCAAACACAGCTTTTTATTTGCATTACATAATGGTAGAAAACAGCATGGAGTACTTCATCAATTTCAATAAATTGTGTAATAAAACTAATAAACACCGTACTTTTGTGAACCATTTCAATGCCAGGTCCAAACACTGAAATTTCCAAACAAATTTTTCAATTGGTTTAAATATTTGATCTTAAGTCCAGAACGTCAGGTATTACAGCACACACAGACAGTTTTCTGTCAGTTAACAAGAACTTCAGGCAGCGATCTGACATCTGACGGCGATCTGCAAGTTTGTTGTCAAAAGAAAACTGCAGGCGGCAGATCTGCAGCCATGGACTGCAAACAGACTGTATGTCAGTAGGTAGAGTAAACCACATTGTAATTGGACAGTTAAGGGTTTTCTTTTTTTTAAATGCTTATAATTTTAAAGATTTTATGGCGGATTTCACAAACGTTTCTTAAATTTAATCATCGGTTAAAAGTAAACGTTGCCATGGTTACATGACGTGTTGAAGGTATAGGAATGA
Source organism: Dorcus parallelipipedus (assembly GCA_958336345.1). Lineage (NCBI taxonomy): Eukaryota > Metazoa > Arthropoda > Insecta > Coleoptera > Lucanidae > Dorcus > Dorcus parallelipipedus. The sequence continues at coordinate 24,101,236 of OY284483.1, forward strand.
TTATTCTTAAACGATGATTGTTTGTTTGTGAAATCCAGCGTTACAATACGTCGTATTTCGACGAACAGAAAGAAAGGTTATTAAAGTCTTAAAAAGGAAGTGTATAACTTATTCTTATTCTTTCAATCCACTTTTTAATTTTTCAAACAAAAACAACATGCGCAAAAAAGTACATTTATTAGACAGTTTACATAAAGTCTGTTCGTTTGTTCTGCACTTTCTACACTTTTAGCTCCTCTAATCTATTTTTCTCGTTCTTACTTACAATATATTAAATATATTTCTCACTCTCTCAGGAGCTGTTGATGCAAAAAGTGCAGAAAAGTGCAAAACAAACGAACAGACCTATAGTAATTGGACATCAAATGACCAGTAATTGAACAGTGTATGAGACTGTCAAATTCTACCTTAAGTCATTAATGTAAAAATAACAATATGAACATACACCTACTAAAAATACAAATATAAAAATTCAGCCTAATTAAACCAATCTACCTATACTTTTCTTCTTTCTTCTTTATACATCTCATAAAGTCTTTGTCACAGTCAGAATCAATACTGTCCATCACATCTTCGCCGTCACTTTCTTATTTATAACTAAGCAGCGGACGGCCGTTGGGAAGGCGAGAGTGGGGGACGTGTCGAACGGGCGAAAAATACATAAACTAGTAGAAGCGATGCATTTTTCGCCCGTTCAACACGAGCCCACTCTTGCCTGCCCAACGGCCGTCCGCTGCCTATTTATAACACAGATGATATAAAAATGTAACATCTTCTTCTTCTGGTATGTATTTTGATGAGTTTTAAACAGAGACCTTCTTCTTCTGGTATGTGATTTGATGGGTTTTAGACAGAGTTGGGAAAACTAATGAATGTTCATTTGACGTATTTCAAAAAAACACTGCGTTTTTTATGTTTTTTTTTTTAATTCTTGTACACCCATTTTATATTTAAATAGATATTAGATTGTGTATAAATAATTAATTGTAATCTGATAGATAGATAATAGATAGATAATAACAAAATCTGCTCTTAATTAATGGGTATTTAATCGTCTCATTATCTACATCCCAAACCCGGTTTTAGGTATACATACCATACAACATTTTCAAGTGCTTCAGTCGAATAATAACCTTTGTTTGGTATTTTTCCAAATCTACAAATTCGTAAGTTTAGTAATCGGACATACTAGTATGTATGTCTTAGGGTCGAGAGATCCATCTCCTATTAAAGTTATTCGACGAATAACTTGATTTTTCTGAATTGTTGATTGATTTTTTATGAATAGTTTCCATGGTAGATATTCGTCAATTTATAGAGGTGGATATCTCCGCCCTAAGTTTAGTAATCGTACAGTAATTGGACACCTTTCCAATTTAAAAAATCTAAGAATATTTGTACCATTACCCTGCTAATAGACACTTTTGATATGACTATTCAAAACGTTTAGTTATTGGACAGCTGTCCAATTATAAAAAATTTAAGAGTAACTTAATTTAGTTATTGGACACCCCCATTTTATCCTTCGTTTTTTTAAATAAATTGAAAATAGGATTAGAGTTGCATTATAAAAGATTTATAGAACAAGTGCACTTCTCAATTTAATATAAGACGATAATTTTCTTAGAAATTTCCAAGCGGCTCTACCTTAACAAAATATAAAGTATTTTACTTACCTATGTGCGTATAGTTCGATTTACTTCCACAAACACACTTAAAATGCACGCGCCGACTTATCAAAAACTGGTGAACTTAAAGAACTGTATTAGGCACCATCTAACGCAAAATAGGAAAAGATAAGTAGGGACTACAAATTTCTTATTTTTAATAAAACTAGTTGCTAGTTTTTAATAACTATCACGTGTCCAATTACTATGTGGTTTACCCTACCTTTAGTAGGCTGGTTTCAACTCAGGCCGACAATTTTTCTCTGTTGTTTTTCTTTTTTGTAAATGATACTGAGTATTTGTAAAATGGTAACCGTAGTACGACAATGCATACAATTGTGTGTTTTCGAATGGTACACTGTCTATATTTCACGAGACTCGGAGTCTACTCTGAAAAGCTGTTTCCATGTTTTATTTGATAATTTTATATTTTAATAGAGTACAAGTTAAATGTTCAAAACTATCAAATTACGTTGTTAAATAAATAAAGTGAAGTTAATGAAGCGCATTGGCATTACGCAAGTATCGAGCGTTCAACGAAATCCTACCTCGAGTCATCCTTGGAAACAAAAGTACGCATGATAGATTGAACTGTGTAGGTGTTGTGATTATCGCAAGTACTGTCAAAATATAAAATTTAGGTTATGCGAGGGGACTGAATTCAGACAATTTATTTTAATATGTTCTTTTAAAAACGAACATATTACTTTTTGCGTTGGCCACTTCCGCCAACGAATAATGTCGCCCAACAACAGAAATTAACGACTAAAAACCAGATCTTGTCCGCACACGAACATTTGAGGTTAATCAATTTTTTTGACATATAAGAAATGAATAGGTATGCAAGCTACGACATACGATTTTTTTCCAAGCCAAAAGGCTAATTCGAGATATGTTTTTATTGAACACTTGTTATATTACGTAACATGTCATAAACTTTACTTTTTAAATGGGAAGACTTCGCCTTTGCTAAACTCTTATAAGAAAAAATTATCAGATAAAATTAACCGATTTTAAATTAATTTTCAAACAAATGACGTTTATTGGTTACAGAAAAAAAAGTAAAAGTATAAACTATTTTAATTTCCATTCAAATTTACTAACATTTCTAATTATGATGTAGCTTTACTTATGGTGGTATATTCATGTCTATGGCAAAGAGGAGTTGAACTCAAATGGAGTGTTTCTTATATCGGTGTGTCTCTTGTATCGCATGCACGTATGAAGCGCATTTATTTACCGCGTAGAGAGTACCGCTGTATACATTACGAGTAAATAGGCATGTTCATGCGGTATGTATGTAAAGTGCATAGGGGAGTTATCAGACCGGTTTGCGCCGTAATAAAGAGAAATTACATTAAATTCGCGATGGCGTTCCGACTTTGCAATTATTGCATGCACTTCTTTGCAATAAGGTCTCTCTTTCAAACGATGCCGCGAATTACCGTTCGGGGGTACTTCAACCCCAACGTTCTCGACTTTCTAGAATATTATTCGACAATTACATTAAGAAAAACGAAACAAAATTTCAAATTTGTCAAATCATCTAATCTAACTGTCATTTAATTAGAAAGAAAATGGTTTTGAACGTTTACATTATTTGTGTTTTTTTTTTTTTTTTTTTAATTAAGATTGTTAGTTAAATCCGCAACTTAATGTGATTTTAAATATTTTTTAATGTTAATATGTTTCTGATTGACTTTTTTTTTAATTTACAAAAATGGCAGAAGGGTTTTTAAAATAATTAATTTTCAGAAAAGAAATATACAAAGTGACACAGAAAAACGTAATTTTTTTAAATGCACAATTTATTATAGGTATATTAAAATATCGCTCATTTTCTTGCTTAATTAGGCATTGAAGTCTCCCGCAGTATTAAATGTAAATTATATGGCAAATCCAGTAAGTTAAAGGAAAGAGAAAAAATACGACGAAAGAATTTCATGAAGCACACGTTTATTAAAAACCATTATTTTATCTATTAGACCGAAACCTTGTTAACTAAAACTATAAAAAAGTTACTCCTACTGAAGGTAAAAAGCTGAATGCTTTTGTAAAGAACCGAAAGTTTAAATTCAGGCGATAAGGTCCCCAAGCCACAAACTTCAGCCAAAATACTGACTCTCCTTATGGTAAGTTGCCATTAAGATACCTTCCAGAAAATAAGCCACATGATGAAGATCCTGAGCGCGTGAAGTATCGGTCCTTCATTGCTAAATCCCCAACTTTTTTACCATTTTTGTATTTCGAACTTCTAAAGGCCTTCAACCTTTTAGATCGTCCTGAATGGATTCTGTACCTTAACGAAACTGCTTTGCCAAAAATTTGACTTGGAAATATGATGGGCAGCCTTGGTTATACACCGTCGCCATTCTCTCGTGAATATTTCATGAATATTTCCTCCTTTAGTCAAAAATTTTATTTTCATTTTACACTTTTAAAGTTTAATAACTTAATAATTATTTGATCAAATTAATTAAACTTTTACACAGATGTGTGGAAAACTCATCAATTCACAACTATTAAAAATCAACAACGTAGCTCTCTTATTGCATGGCTAGGGAGCTAATTATTGAATCTCTCCTTGTAGCTTATAAAAATATTGCCTGTTGTACGTAAAATACTCTTAATTTGAATTTACTAATCACTTCCTGTACGCAAGACAATCTAAAAAGATCCTTATTTATTAGACGACAGAAGAATGTAATATTTTGTATCACGTCCACAGCTTATCGAAAATGTAAACGTCTTGTTACATTAATTTAAACTTTAATGCGGTTGATTCAAATAAAGACCATGTGTAATGAAAATCAGTAAGGGCTTGGTATATTTTGCAAAATAAGTGGGAATATATTTCATGATTTCAACTTAAAAGAATAAATTCATACAGATTTCTTCAACCTAACGCCTAAAGAAAAACGACAACTAGTAAGTCGGTCGTAGCCATAGTAAACTAACAATTATTGTAGTCCTGGGTGGTTGTGAAGATTACAATAAAATATCAAACACGTAAACAAGAATTTATATGTTGTTTAACAGTCAATATTTGAGACGTCAATTCAGAAATACGAAGTAAGAATCGACGTTTATGTTTGATTCCTCAGCCACCCGGGACTATAATAATTGTTGGATACATATTATAACTATAAAGTAAATAATATTATTAATTAACATTTTAATTAACATTATTAACATAATTAACATTTTCGATGATTAAAGTGGTGCTTTATTTCTTTTAATTGCATTGATCTTTATAGGTGGAACCGCCTCATTAATTCTTCTGTTGCCAACATTTCGCCTTTCGTTACAAAAAAATGTCAGGGAATTGTTGCTATTCTTCTTGCTGATGATCTCGCTGGTGTAGCTTCGCAGAGGCATTTCCAGAAGGACGAAACGTTGACACTAGAAGAACTAGAACTAGAAGAACTGAAGAACATTTTGAATTTCTTTATTAAATATTTTTCCGTATAATATATTCTCATTGAAATGGATGGTCATTTAATAAATTAATAAATAGCGTACAAATTGAGGACATAGCAGTTTATGATCGGTACCCCATCAAAAAATAAAAAGTGACTGTATAAGGCATAGAACAAGTATCAAGTAACTAACATGATTGATAAAGAAGTTAATTGAAATGCCAAACAAAAATCGAAAACGAAAAATTCTTGGTTGAAAGCTATAAGGCCAAAGAACGGTAAAAAAGATTTTAAATTTCCAGATGTTATGACGATATATAAAAAGTTATTGCATTCAGATGGATTGCAATACTGGAAGCAAATAAGGACTCAAGAGAAACCCATTGTTGTAGACTATATTCTAATCATTTTTAATTTCTTGATTAAATATTTTATAAAGCAATATAAAATAAAAATTTAAATATTCGTCACACTTGAAAAATTTTATTTGTTATTTATAAACGAACGCGTTCAAAGGAAGTGTTTCATTTTATTGGAGAGTTTGTACCGAATCCCTTCGAAACATGTAAGCCCAAACTTTCCACAACTTTCTTGCGCCTAAAATTATCGCCTCGCAAAGGGGATAGATACATGAAAGCATAATGTGAATAAAACAGATCGATCATCGTCTTTTTACACCTTAATGATCTATGAGGCCATCAAGTTTTATTTTCACACCCAATTACCTCGTTTATAAAAATAAAATTCGGTGTACCTTCACCTTATCGATTGTTAAAATAAAATCTCATATTTTTTTAGAATTGAAGCTTCATTAAAATATCATATGTTCAACTCTACGTGTTCAGGAATCAATCTTCAACTTACAACTATTTGTTCTTCCAATTCTTTATTTCTATGTTTTCCTTGTATGAACTTATGAATATTTATTTTATGCCATTACTATTTTATCATTGGAAGACTTACAAAGATAAGTGCGTTTAGAGTCAGTTGCATTTAATGTGGCTCTGAACGTACCATAAATGTATCTCTGCTTTCTGGTCCAGTTAACTTTGATCGCACTTACGTAAGTAATTCGATAATAAGTCATAACTTTCAGTTTACCATGCAGTGCAAGATATTGTGGACCTCATTAAACATAAATCAACAGTGGTATTGAATCAAGGGTCGTTTAACTTTACCGTCTCGAGGGTCATTTAAGATGAAGAGTCTCGAGGCTTTTTCGGACCCATCGCCACAATCCGTAATGAAATTGCTTCGTTAAAAAGTGGCCCTCGCTGTCCGAAAATAATGCATGCACGAAAGTACGTGCGTGTTCGCCACGAATTATGTAAGTTCATAAATAATTTCATTTCGATATCGTGCTCGTATCAGATGCTAAGCAAACAGATAAATTCGAGATTATTGCATTGCGTTTACGTTTATGGTGGAATAACGAGACTCTCGCCTAAATTTAATTCCTCTCTCACACACACATGTATATCGATATGTAAAAATCCATAAAATATTTTGTTTTTAATTGGAAACGCAGGGCATTATTATAATGTTTCAAAAAATCTAATTTTTTCTACTCCCATCTTTAAAACACAAGTTATCGTATTATTGTTTCCACGTTGCTAAGCGATCTTTTAAATACACATTGACAAGCTGTGACTTGGTGCGTTTTAGTCACGGCGTCACGGCACAATTTCCGAATTTTAGTATTTTCGTGTTAGTCGCAGAAAAAGTATAGTATGCAATTCGATTTATAAACTTCTCTAGACACTCGTTTATTAAACACTCGCTCCGCTGCGCTTCGCTCGTGCCTAATTAAAACTCGTGACTAAAATGCCGTTTATAAAACTTGTTGCATAATATACTATTTCGATCTTTTACTTTAAGTAATAATAAAAATTAGTTAGTCCTTAGAGTAAAGAATTCGTCTAGAAATGGTAGGTTTCTAAAATCTATGAAATAAGAAATAGTTTCACGTAAAACAAAAGGAACGTGAATTTACGGAGAACATGAGGGTAAAATAAGTTATTCTACGTTCAGATATGCGTTAATATATTTTTTAGATTAGAGAAGTCTATGAAAAGTAAAACCTAAGTCGTAGCTTAAATGAAATTAACTTATGTCATAATTGAAATGTCAAGATACATTTGACGATAGTAGAAAAAATCTTCCAGTTGAATACATAAGGCTTTGTTAAAACTCTTTAACATGATAACGACTAATTTCAAATGGCGTTGGATTGCTTACTGACCCATGACTATAGTGTTCAAGAGCGTTTAAACAACTAACAGATTTGACAGGGGTCAGGAAGCAAATGTCAGAATAAAAGTTTCGAATCAAGCTAAGACTCTGATCTTGTTTTTCATAGCCTCCCCTTATCTAAAAAAATATATTAACGCATAGTAGTTATGCGCAGATTAAAATATGTTCTTTTCTGAAATAAGAAAAACAAAATGTCTGCATGTCACTCTGTATTCTGGCTTTTTTATGTTGTGTTTAACTCAAAATTATTTAGTTTATACTTTTTTGAAGAAAAATCTACCCCTGCAATCCTAATTAATTAAACCCCTCCCTTTGTAATTTCATTATAATCAAAATTACAAATCCTTAGCTAGATTTGCTAAATGTAAAATAATAGTTTTATTTAAATCAATCGGGATCAGACCTTTCAACCCTTTCGTATTTGTTTTTGAGGAGTCACTTTTGTTTTGAATTTTGTTTTCAAAAATCAACACCATCTCTGATTTTCAAAAACTATTTCTTTTTGTTTTCAGAAAACGTTCTTTTCTTTTTAGAAACACTTTTCAGAGACACTGACATTTATGTTATGTAAAGCAATCAATGGCTTCATTAAGTAAACGGACAATTTGCACAAATCGTCAACGTCAGACTAGACCACGTGATTAATTTTTCCATTATTGATTGGTCGCCCGATTTACTCTGAGCACTGACTTGATAATTTTGTGCAAGTTGACCGTTCACTTAACGCAGTCATTATTTATAGTTACTAATAATAATACAATAATCAAAACTACATTTGCTAAAACGCATCATAAACGAAAGACAATATTAATACCGAACATCTGCTAAATATTATTTTTTTACTGTAACAGTGAAACATATCGAGTCTTCAACAAAATCCTACCTCGAGTCAGCCTTGGAAACAAAAGCACACATCGTAGATTGAACTATACAGGTGCTGTAATTATCGCAAGTACTGTCAAAATATAAAATGTAGGTTATGCGAAGGGATTGAATTAAGATAATTTATTTTAAAAATAAATATTATGTACTTTCAAAATATCTTTTTGCATTGGCCACTTCCACCAACGAATATATTGAGTCCAAGAACTAAAATGAACGAGTAAAAACTAGATCTTGTCCACATACGAACATTTTGAGGTTAATCGAATTGTATCAAGTTTTGACATTTAAAAAATGAAAGTTACGACATGCAATTTTCTTCCAAGGCTAACTCGAGCTATTTTTTTTTTCTTAAAGACCCGTTACTTTTCTTTTGACGAGAAAATAAGCGCAACTTTTTCTATTTTTTCCAAGAGTTGTTTATTTTTTCCAGAGTTGATTGTCAATTTTCTTTTCAAATATGTTTCTTCTTTCTTTTCATCTAATTCTGAATAGCGAAATTTGCACTGTCTAGAATTTAATTTATCAACGTTGTACCGGGTGTCCCAATGATGTGTATTTCTTCTGTGGTGCCTATAGAAATAACAAGTTGAAAAAAGAGGCACGCAGCACATTTTAAAATTATTTTCAACTATACAGGGTGTTTCAGAAAGTGTTGGTGCATACGAAGCGATTTTTTTTAATGGATATATTAATTTCGCTCAGCTATTTTCGTAAGAATAAATTTTTTGTTCTAAAATTCCTTAAAAATTTACAAATTTTGAACTTATGTTGCTGACTATGGAGATGACACAGACTTACGAAAATATAACAAAAGATTCTTAAGACTTTGGGCTTTTTGAGAATATCAAAAAAGTTAAAATATCTTTTAGCATTATACAGGGCAAACAGTACTTGCGAAGCACTCAGTATCTCAATTCTTTTTTAATGGAATGACCTGTTTTTTATTTCAAAAAAGGTAGTTCTTAAACTTAGCTTTATATATACCTTTATTTCTAACATTTCTTTCATTAGACTTTTACGAAAAACGAGCTTTTGGACAATATGTTTTTTCTTTATTACTTTAATTCGAGATGAATAACATAATGGTGTGGTGCATCTTTTTTAAATAAAATCGTGTAGAGGTGTCCCGTTTTCGATGGTATTCCATAGTTATCTTCGTTAATAATGGAAACAGAAAGAAACTGAGCACGCAATAGCAATATTGGGTCAACTTTTCATGCTAATTTGAATGGCCAACTTAAAAATTTGCTGTTCCTTGCCATTTTCGCGGTACAGTTGAAAAACGAAAAATTCATCAAATTTTCAAACGCATATTTTTTTTATTTTTAAAGGTATCGAAAAATGACAAAGGCATTTTTTATTCGACTTTTAACGTAGATCATGATTCTTTAATCAAATCGCATCAAAAGTTCATAATAACCGAAATATAACCACAACTAATGTTTCGAATACCATCGAAAATAGGACACCAAGTACAGCATCAGTAATGACGCCGTAATGCGAACTTCAATTTCATTTTGGGAATTTCTGTAATTATGTAATTACATAAGACAGGAAGATTATGATAAGTATTAGTCATCATAGAAACGATAGAAATACATATTTTTAAAAAATCGAATGACTGGAAAATCGAAAAAGGCAATTTTTACACAGCATATTCCATGAAGTTTGGGGTGTGTAAATATGAAACTCATAACGTTTTCGTTTCACTGCTGTGGAGCACCGTGAGTATCTCCGTCTTCTATTATCGCATGCGATTAAAACAAGTTCAGATAAAATGAAATTTTCTAAAGTAAATTGAAAAAGTAATAAAACTACTAATTTTTGACATTTTCAGTCAGTTTCTCAATATCTCAACTCCAGTTCTGTAAACTCATTTCATCTCTTGATTTCAGTTGTTTGCAAAACGAGTTTGCTGCTTCATCTTTGACGAATCTTTTACGCTAGACACGACAGCCGTTTTACAAATAACTGAGATCAAGAGATGAAGTGAGTTCATTCTAAACACTGTTTTAACTCTTCAGTTAAAAAAACAAGATTTTTAGTCCGTGACTGACAGAAGATTAAAACTTTACACTGGGTTGTTATTGTCGATTATTTGGTAAGTTATAAACAATATACAAGAAATGTGATGCTAAATGAATCTGGATGCAAATTTTGATCTTGTAGAATATGATGACATTACAATGATAGATCTTATTGATCGTGGAATACCACAACAAATCTACGAACTATGTGACCTTTTCTTTCAGGGGTCAAGTTTTCGAGCTTGTTTTCTAAACGCAGCAGTATTTTTTTAATTACCTCAAATTTTGCAAAATGTCAAATATTACAACGTTGCCAGGTAAGTTAATCAATCTAGAGTTAATAGTAACTAGTGCATCAAATTAAATAAATCTGAGGTTAATATTTAATTGGTTGTTAACTTAAGGTAGAATTTAACTGCAGACAATGCAAACCATTCATAGCGTTTACGATTCACTAGTCTAGAGTAGAGTGTCTCCATCTCTTATTATTTATTACATGAGATTAAAACAAGATGAAGTAGCTACTCTGGAAACGCTATTAATTTAAACTAATGTAGAAAACTTAAGACTCTTAGTTGCCAAGTATTTGAATCCATATGACGGTTTGGTAAAATAGTCTATTCTTGTAATATTTAACAAAAGTAAAAAAATCGTCAGGGTAATCTGATCAGTCGCTAACGAGATTAACATACGTAGGTCGTCTCGAAAACTGTTGAACTTTACTATTTAAATGAAGAGAATTAACATTATTAATTATATTTTGTCAAAATAATATTGGCAATTAGTTTATAGGTTCTTGTTAAAATTTTTTAGATACTTACATATTTTACAAAGGAAAACACGAAATCAATTATTATTGGTCTGACTAACTTATTCTGATTATTCGGGTGATGGGATCAACATAAATCGCTTCAAAACAGTATTTATTATTACTATTTATATGTAGGAAGTTAAAGACACAAAAGTTCCCAATCTTATAAAACAACAAATTATTTTTCCGGTAAATAAATCTTTTATTGCGCTATAGAATACATTCGGCGTTCTCTTTCAATGGATGTCTTGTTGCTTTTGTCTGCTTCAGTATAATTTTTTTGTAAATCTAAGCTTTGTGCACTTCTACTACAATTTAAACGCAATAGGCTGAGCCTCATACTTTCCCGAATATGGAAATCTAAGCTGCAAAGCCAATTAAGAAATATCAGATTCCGATCAAAGAACTTCAGTTTATCGTCCGTAAAAGGAGACAGCTATTTCGCAGCAAGCCTTTTATTGGAGCCATTTCAACAGAATGTTTTTTTTTATCCTTGCAATGAATCACCGGTTAACAAGTAGGTTTAGACTTCTTGACAGTGTTCTAACATCGATACGTATGTGTACTGTGTGTTCCAAAGAAAACTTTTACCTGATGCACCTATCTCACACCCATATCCGAGAGAGTGTTAGCTCCTCGATTACAAAATCGATTTAGTATGTAAATAATAATAAATAATATATCATCATTAATATATTTACGAAAATTTGAAATTTTAATGTGGAAAATACTTTAAGACTTACATACAGAGTGTTTCAAAAGATGTACCAGCATAAGAGATAAGCAAGTTTTATTAATGCTTTTTTTTTGTTAATACAGGCGTTTTTAAAAGTTTGATGTATACTTTACACATGTATTTCTGAAAATAAAACAAATCTAAAATCATTTTTATCAAAAATAGAGCTGTAACACTATACTGCATACAAAATATTGGGTATGCTTTATTGAATTACTCTTACACAAAATCTACATATTTTTTGCATCACCCTTTGTGCTATTGTGATCCTGATTTTCCTGTCGATATGTAATCGTTAGAAAAGAGAATCGATTCTTCAATAAATGATTTTTAATTTTAAGGAAGAAAATAATTTGATATCTAAAATAAAATTCGACTTTTCAAAATATAAAAATAAGACAAAATAAAACATATTTGTTTTGTAACAAAAGCACCAATAAGAATAAGAATAAATTTTCAAAAAAAGAAAGAAGAATTATGGAAAACATTACAACATTACAAATCATAAAACAAAATTCAATTGCAAGAAATTACATAATTCAATTTAATCCCTCTCTACAGTATTTTTTTTTACTAAAGTCAGGAATAGTAATGGCATTTGTAGGCTTTATTTTTAGCAGTCGTTTTCATTATCTGGTAGAAAAATAATTAATCAGTGAAGAAAGTTTAGTTGAAAATTGATCCTTTTTTGCGAAAAATAATCTAATCGACTCTGCTCTTCACTAATTATACGCAAAATATGTACTCCTCATAATTTCCGTAAACTCTTCACTTTTCATATAATAAAATAAAATTTAATCAAATCGGGTAATCCTTTAAGTTTTTAGAACATCGCACTCAAATTATTTCTTTCTTATTTTCATTTCCTTTCTCCTACTTCATTCCATTTTATTCTTCTTTTTTACATTTTTTTCAATTATTTCTATTAATGTTCTGCATTACTGCTACATTTGAATTTTTTCTTAACAAATATTACCATATAACAGTTGTTTTCACCATAATTTTTTTTCTCTCTTTTAGTTGTATGCTATTTTCTAATCATTGTGCATTTCGTAAATTTTTGTTTAGTTTTACGACCAGTTCTTTTATTCTTTCTTATTCATAAATTCTTCAGCTTTACCTGTTCTTTATAGTGTTTACGTTTACAATGTTTACTGTACTATCTGCATATCTATCAGTTATCCTGACATCTTTTAAATTCCATCTTGAAACATTGATTTATATTATTTCTACGCTTTCGTCATTTATCTCTTGTATTTGGTGCTTCCTTTTTAAGCCAGTGCAGTCCGGAATATTTTCAATAATCGTTCTTCAATTCCGTTATGTACTGTTTATTTTAGGTCTGTTCCAAGCACGCTTTGTGACCGTTTCGAAACCGTCACAAGCATGCACTCATCAAAGTTTTACACTCGACAAAGTTGTCAACATCGATCATTATTTCGGTGGGCAACTGATTATGACGGTTTCTTAAACGGTCAGAAAGCGTGGTTGGAACAGAGCTTTTAAGTTTGCAATATTCGGATTGGTTTTAAATAATCTTTGCCTTTCTCGCACGTGTTGACTTCCGGTACTTCCGTGTTTTGTTTTAATCTCCATTTAAATTTAATAAAATTGCCTGTTCTCCTTCCTTTCCAGTCTTCTTTACAATTCATTATATTTTAATCTCTCAGGTGATTCTGCTTCTTTACACTACAATCGTTTTTTATTTATTATTTTCTAATTTCGTTTTAAAAATACATTTAGCTTTTCATTAAAAAATCAAGTACGTGGAAGGTTTTTAAATAAATTAGGCTTTCAAATAAATTTCTTCTCGCCGACAGCTATGACGCTACGTAATCGAAAGAACGCACATCTTTGCTAATACGTGTGCGTTCATGTTGTCAGTTGTCATTTCATCTTTGACATGGTTTGTAATCATAAGTGTTTGTCAATATAACAAAAATAAATTTCAACTTTAAAATCTATTCCATCCTGTTATACTGCACTGCAAAATGGTTTTCACATTAGACCAGAAATCATTTGTGGTTAAATCTTAAGGTTATGTTATCACACGAGAGCGGACATACGTTTTCTGCATCAAATTGTTCCATGGCATGCTAGAGAAGTTTTTTATTTGAAAACTAATTATAATGATGGTACCATACCTTTATATACGAGGGGCGTTCAAGATAAATCATAAATGGTTCCATAAAATTAAAGTGTAATAGCATATTTTAAAAATAATTTATAAAAGGTCTTATACCATATGTTCAAATAAATTTTTGATAAAGGTAGGTCATGGAAGTGTAAAAATCTACAACACCAAGCAGTTTCTGAAGTTAGTGACATATCAAGCTGTAAGATGGGGCCAATTAAACTTCAATTTTACTTGACTACTCAAGAACTGGACAATATTTTGATGTAAATAATGTAATAATTTATCTTCCATGGCCTACCTTTATCAGAAATTTATTTGGACATACGTTACTTACCCGATCGCACCAACCTTTTAAGCGAAGCTGAAATTTAAGTTGTGTTTAGAATATGACATTTATACATGGTCAATATAATGTCAATCACATTCTGTTTGTTATTTAAACTTCAGTTTGAGTATCAATTAGGATGTTACTGACATTTTGTTAAACCTACAAAAAATTTCATATCTAAGCTCTGCTTAAAATATTGATGCAACCGGTCATAAATGGTATAATTATGACACAACAATGCAGTAAAATAGATTTGTTCATTTCTAAGGTACCTGTCCATTTTAACACGAGACAGCGCATTATTATAAAATTTTTGGTAAAAGAAGGCGTAAGTTTCACTGAAACTTTTAGAAAGCTATATCCACAACATGGAAACGAATGTCTTCCTAAAAGCCGACTATTTGAATGGGTTCAAAACTTCTGGGATGAAAGAATTTATATGGTTTCGTCTCGAACAGACATTCTCAAGTAAGAAAGTTGTTCCCTATTCATAAAAAAAATGGGGGAACAATACAAATTAACTAAAACTAACTGTTTAATTTGTATTTGCCCCTAATTTTTTTTTATATAATAGGGAACTTCTGTCTTGCCTGAGAATGTCTGTTTGAGACGAGACTGGTTGCAAATTTTAAATAAATAATTATGGTTCGTCTCAGTCTTTTCTTTTCATTCAAATCTCATTCAAATATGATGTCATCGAAGTGTTTCTGGACTGGATTCAGAATACTTCCAGATCAGTCGTGTAATTATATCCAGGGATTATATCGGAAACTAATATAATTTTCTTTTCGTCTATTAACAATCAATTAATATAAGTGCCGATTCACGTAAGTGTAAGAAATACGTGAAGATAGTAGATTCATAAATGTAAATTTTCGGTATGTTTGTCAATTCTTACGTCAATTAGTACTCTTGTAATGGTTAAGAATGAGTCTCGTTCCTTTTTTTTTAGTACATATATAAAATTGACTGGCAAATTTACATTTATGTATCCACTGTCTACGTATTTCTTACGCTTACGTTCATTGTGAATCGGCACTAAAAATTATGATTTCCATGACTACGAAACTAGACATTGACAAAATTCGGGAATAAGACTCAGTTGTACAGTGCCTGTTTAAATATAAACCCATACCAACAGTTATTTCGAGAATTGTTGTCAAGGGTTAAGTTGGAATTGTATATCTGGGCCTTAACAGTCTAATTATTGTAAGTCGGAGAAGCTTGAAGTATATAAGTAAAATTACTATCTTTACATAACATTAAAATATTGTTTTTATTTTTATTAATCGCTAAAGCAAACTAAATTTGAATTATTGTTTAAAACTGTCGCAATATAATTTTTAAAATGGTTAAAAAAGAATACACAAAGAAATAAGTTAACAAAATTTAGTTCAATTTCTGCAATAAACGTTTAGAACAAGAAATTCTTGAGCTGCAGTTTGGAGTTAGAACACATTCTATTTTTCCAGATAGTTTTAAACTGTGATATAATTTAGTACACCAATTAAATAGTTAAAGTGGAACCAAATCTTGCACAGAAAAATGGGGTGGTATAGACGGTCCTTAGTTTTGAAATTAGACAATCGGATATAGAAAATTTAATTTATAATAATTCCAAGTTTAAAAGGATTTAAAAATGTTCGGATTTCTAAATTACATGTTTGCACTTTGAGTTTCTTTTAAATGCTATTGTAAATTTTTGGTTCACTTTAAATTTTCTTTAGAATTCTTGTATGTTATTTTCTTTTTTCATTAAAGATTTCTTTACTATTGTTATATACCCTCTGAAGTTCTTTACTTTTATATTGTCTCTTGAAGTAAATTTTTAAAAAAATTGTTAATTTTGACTTCTGTTTTATTAATTCCAATTTAAATCTGCTAGAAAGTATATGAAATTAATAATTGAAAAATATTTTACTTCAACGAAGCTGTTTTCTAAAACAAAACTGCAGAAGCCCCGTACTGAAATATTTAAATAAAAAGCCAGGATGACAGAAGTAACATATTTATAAAGTCATTTAGATTCCTCTTTCCAGCAGGCAGGCAGTGGTCG
Source organism: Dorcus parallelipipedus (assembly GCA_958336345.1). Classification (NCBI taxonomy): domain Eukaryota; kingdom Metazoa; phylum Arthropoda; class Insecta; order Coleoptera; family Lucanidae; genus Dorcus; species Dorcus parallelipipedus. The sequence goes on from OY284483.1 coordinate 24,117,555, forward strand.
TGTCAAAGCATTTTTGCTGGCTATTTTCTTACAGCCTCATATTTCATGTCTGCAATACCAAAGCAGTATTTATTCATTCCGAATGTTTTCGCCTGAATCGCCGAGCTCATCGAAAGCAGCAGGATCCATCGATTTGCAAAAGAAACAACATTTGACAGAATCGATGATTAAAAATTATGTAAAACCACTGCATTACGTACTTCAATATTAAGCTTCACCTTAAATTTGTATTAAAAAAAAAGTTTTAAATTACGGCTCGTGGGGTGGCGAAGAGGGTGAACTGACGTCACAGCTACCCCTCGGATTTATCACGCCCTTTCCGCGATGGCCGCCGCTGCGGGCCAATCGGAAATCTACGCGGGAGAAAAATAAGGGATCGTAGGGGAATTCTAAGGGTGGATTGACCCTTAATAGCGTACGCAGGGTGAAAGTGAAACTAAGTAAACGATAGGGAAAGTATTTCGACCAAATACACATTATTTTAGGGAAACATACTCCACCACAATCAATAAGATCGGAATGCCTGTTTTTAATCGAATCATCAAATTGTAATTCCTTTGATATCATCGAGAACGCATTACCTAAGCCGAAGGAAAAAAAAGGGTTTTTTAAACTTAGTTTTTTCTTATTCGGTTGTAAATCGTGTCCTGATCTTCTGGAGGGAAATAAAAATCGAAGAATGCACGCGTAAATAATGGCTCTGATTGTACACACAGAACCCTCTCTTATGAATTCTAAAGTGTCTCTGGACGTTGATATCCCGAAAATTGTGCAAAATGAAATGATTGGTCATTCTTTATCGTCTTAGAACCCTCGGAGGCACGTGTTTCTAAAGTGTTTCCAGGTGAGATGTAATTTTAAAACGTCAAATTGGAAAGGGGATGAATCTTTGCACGAAACTTACATTTGAAATGATTTTAACAATTCAGCTTTCAAATATTTTGTTGATTGTCAAGCTTTTGCAAAAGTAATTTTGTGAATGAATTTTTTAAATTATGTTTATATACCGATATGTTTAATAAAAGGGTGCGCCGTATCATTTTGGACTAACACAAATTATTACTTGATGATAAAAAAATCAATGTATGTTAGAAAACATCGTGGACTTTAAATAGCAACTTCATATTTTTATTTCAGTTTTAATAAATATTTCTCAAAACTTTTAATCATAATTTGTGGGACTATTTGTAAAATCAATTTCAAAATCGATGTTTCGCTTTAGGTTGACAACTTTTTCAAGAGAAATAATAAACGCACATATTTTTATTTCTCACTGATTTAAAATGCCTATACGTATTGTATCAATTACTTAAAACTACAGAAATACTTTTTTATGTTATTATCTTGTGCCTTTTTTTCATTCATTTTAGTAGGGTTATTCCATTTTTGTATGAACATGTAATCTACTTAGATTATATATTTGAAGTTAGTAAATTAAATTTATCTTTCTCCCAAAAATATTTAAATCATTTCTTAATATTACGAGTTTTGACGATGTGACCTGGTATATTTTAACTCGGTTTTCCCTTTATGATTTTTAATAGAAGATCAAGTAAAAATGTGTTTATCAAAGTGCAATTCGATCGACAAAAAAAGCCTTTTGCTTTGTAGTCTCATTGCCTTCCTTTTCCTTAATTGTCAAAATGCTCCAACTGATTTATCTTTTTTCGACAAGCGCATAAGTAATTGTTTCTAATTTATTCATTTGACTAATTTATTATTGACGGTTTCTTTTTTGGCTAATTTATTATTAACATTTCGTTTGAAATTCCATGAAATTACCTTCGATAATAGATTAATTTTGACAGTCAGTCAAAAATCCCTAGGACATAGTTGCTCCTCTTTGGTGACCTTTCATCTTAGTGTTTTATTTCTTTATACATGAATATTTATATTTTACTGAAGTTAATCCATGGTTTTAAAAAAAATTGAATTTAGTTGTTTTTTCATCTCCAATTAACTTTATCTGGCGATTAATTCCCATAGTAACGATTTTGATCACAATTGTTACTATGGGAATAAACCGTCAGATAAAGTTAACTGGAGATGAAAAGCGCTGGCCTAAATCGTATTTAAACAAATAAAAACTTTTATTTTTGCCGCTACAGTACGATTCCGACAAAAATTTCTTCACGTTAGAGTTTAGTAACAATTTGCTTCTTTGTTGCAAAGAATAAGTTTCACAACTGAAGTTCCAACTAATAAACTCCATTTCTAGGTCCTAAATAAATTCCAATAGGTATTAAAAAAAAGGACAAAGAAATTTCATTCCTCAATTCCTTTGAAAGTACTAAGAAGTCTCGAAATTTGTAACTTTTAGAGCTTACAAAGCATAAAAAGATATAAGAGATTGCTAATGTGTTGTCAAAGCTCTAATAATGCAACTATCGAATTTAATGTGTTGAATGTGTTCATAGTCTTGAAGGAGATGGGTACGACGTTCTGTAAGCTTTTGTAAGTGTCATGAATTACGACAGCAACTGTACATAGTGCATAATTGCTTTCAATATTTTTGACGATTTTAAGAAAGAAAGGAACAAAGAATGGAGGAGATGTTGCCGAAAACTAATATGATAATTTCAGCTCGAATTTATTTTCGTTTCCTCATTTAACAGAGCAAAAGTAAAATTTATAAAATTTCTTAGTAATAATAACATTTAATGTTAGAGGACAGTGTTATTTAAATTGGATGAAATACAAAACTGAACAAATATCAAATCAACCAACATTTTATCAATCAAAACGAACTCTACATTTCATAATTGTATAATTTTAACTGTACTTTTATAAACAAATAAATCTGATTGTAATTAATTAGCTAGTGTATAAAAGGAATGATACGAACGTGAAGTAATGTAAAGTAAAGGTTTTTACATCCTTTTGTACTTTTAATATTTGAATACAACGTTATTGTATGTTTAAACAACCGGCTTTGAATAGTGAATACTGTTACAATATGATATTAACAGGCACTATAAATTAAAAAAAGAAAAACAATTACAACAAACAATCCATATCCCATTAGCATTGGGAATGATTACATCGCAATTCAAATTTAAAAACAATAAAAAATTAATAAAAAATGCGCGTCACTTTAAATAGATGAAATAAAAATATTAGTGAAGATCAGAGAAGCACCAAAAACTATAAGGGTGCATGAAAAGGCAAAAGAAGAAAAGCAAATTTGTTCAAAAAAATCCGGAAATCATTAATTTTCAATATTTTTTTATACAAGACATTGCCAATTTTTTTTTAATTAATGCCAAAAAATCTGATTAGTGTCCATTCAAATTTAATAAACGCGCTATAAAACAAATTTAAAAAAATAATCTTTTTCAGAAATTAGTGCCATAACCACTAAGAAAAAAAATAGTACCACAGAAACTTGCTCTTTCTCACTCAAGATTGTCTAAATTTAATCCCAGCCAGACAGAGATAAAAACGAAAAACAGACTGAATTTTCAATCGAATTAATAAAATTTATTGCAATTCGCGTCTAGGTAATGGCGCCATTCTGGATCCCAACGAGAGAGTGCTTCAGTTAAGATTAGGTTTGTGCTTCATTGAGTCAAATTGAGGAGGCGCTATCACTTGGTGGGAGTCAAGTGCTAGTGGGAGCGCCGAAGGGGAAGAGTGGAATGTGTGCTCAAGGTCAGGTCAAGGAGACATGCGGAAGGAAGCTTAGTCTAAATACCGTCAATAGTAATTAGACATTCTAAATATTATTTTAATTAGAATGAACGAGACACCTTATACATATACGCACTGGACATGTTCTATTTTCGTTCCTTTTCGCAAAGTAAACTTTTTTTGTAAGTTCAAATTTGCTTAACAGAATTCACACTAAGTACTTTATTGGTTTCGTTTCGATAATTAACATTAATGCATTTGAATATATTAAATTATGTATTATCTAAGTTAGTATAGTGAATGCATTATTAATTGAAAAAATATTTGTTCAAAATTTTAAAAAAATCCGAAAATTGAGAACCAAAAAACATATTTATTGTATTTTGTTATTTTTTACTTAGTTCTGTATTTTATTTTCTACTTAAGTGACCTAATCAGATTGTTTTTAAGATGAAATCAGTTTATTTTTTGAAATTATAATCATATTTAATATAATTGTAATAATTTATTGCACAAAAGAAATTGAATTTAAATTATAGTAATATTGGTTTTCGATTTTTTAATCGTGAATTTTATAACCCTACTTGTCATAGATCATTGTGTGTCCTAAAACCTTTATTGTCATTAATTGTATCATATAAAGTGTGATTTTTAATGTTAGAAAATGATTGAAGGTACTTTGAATTTGGCGCCATAGTTTTTAGTGTAGGTATTTCACATTTTAAATGTGGCTACGATGAATATTGATTATTTAGTATTAAAGCTCAGAGCCTTGTTTGGTTTTTCGCGGGCGCATTTTTGTTGTTATTATAATAGTAATAACAATTTAGTATGGCGGTAAATTCAAATCATCCTTAGTCATTAAAAATCACACAGTATTTACATTCCTTCGACTATGGAATTTCTGCCTTTAACTTTTTAAAAATATTTTTCACTGTCTGCACCTAATACCGAAATATATTTACAATTGGACATTTAAACAATTATATTTGCTACTTTTTTTATTTGAAGCGCAAAAAACTTAACATTTTTGGAAGTCTTGGTTGCTATTTACATTCTATATCCGTCGTTTACAAACGAGAAAATAAAAACAATGTAAACGAAAAGCAAACGAAAAGGAAAGAACGAAAACCTAGATAATCCTGAAACGAAGGTATAGAAGGAGTCAATGCAAAGAAGAGGCAACCTAAAAAAGTAGGCATTCTAAAATTAGCCAGAGCTCTTGATGACACCGACTGTTCTGAATTAAAAAAGAATCTTTTTTGCTTTAAAATACTCAACTAATCGTTGTTTGAACAAATTAAATTAATTTCAAATCTTAGGATCGGGTTTCTGGAACGTTTCATTAAGTTAACGGTCCGATTAAAGTCAACGTTGCTATGGCTAACTCATGTTAGAACTATAGGAATATTTATTTTAATCGGATCGTTAACTTAATGAAACGTTTCAGAAATCCAATCTAAGTATATTTAAATTTTCGGGCTGTCAACTGTCAACATCCGTCAGTAAAAGTAAATACTCAGTAGGGAGACTTAAACGTCAGTGTCAAAAAAAACGCCATTCTGTTTGATACCCTTATGCAAATCAGTAGGTAGGTATCAAACAAAAAAGCAAATGTGAAGTGTCCCTACTGTGTAGATTCTTATACTGTGCACACAGACAACGTTGCCAATTTAGTGATTTTGTCAATAGTGATTTTTTTCACTTTTTTGTCAATAGTGACACTTTTTTCAATAGTGACTGGCGACTTTCTGTTGAAAACTGTAAAGTTTTGTTACTTCATGACTGGTTTAGTGATAAATTTAGTAATTTTAACCAAAACCACCCGTATTTGGCTAATTTTTCGGTCAAAAGAAACAATAACCGAAAGTTTTCTTTTTTATCATCGATCATAATGTTGCTTACTTTTCTATAAAAGTGACACAGTCATAATTGATCTAGTAAAATATGTTACCTATGTTTAAAGCACAAGAAATTTATGGGAGAGCTGCATTTTTTAAATAGATGAATTAAATAAATAATACAAAACTAATTAAAAATGTTATTTGAATGACAATGTTATCAAATTTCCAATGTTTTGTATTATATATCGAGTCTTCAACAAAATCCTACCTAGAGTCAACCTTGGAAACAAACGTACATATCGTAAATTGAACTATACAGGTGCTGTGGTTATTGTAAGTGCTGTCAAAATATAATACATATTTAGGTTACGCGAAGGGACTGAATTCAAATAATTTATTTTGATTTAATTTTAAACTAATTGATTTTTTGTTCTTATGTTGTTTTACAAAAGCGATTTGTATTGCATTTAAAGTTTTGTTAATCAAATAATCTTTTGTCACAATTTAGTTGTCAATTACATTACGAAACAAACAAAGAACTACATTTAGGTACAATGCATTCAATAAAATGTTGGAAAAGCACAAAATTGAAACCAACATAACCTAAAAATGAAAGCCCCATTTACACGATACGGGAACTAAAAGAAGTCAGCTTTCAACGGTAAAAGTTACTAAATCGTATAAACTTTAGTTACTCATTACAAAAGTATTTTACATATTCTTTTAAGAACGAAATATCTTTTCGTATTGGCCATTTCCACCAACTAGTAAAAACTAAACTAGTTCTTGTCCACGTAGGAACATTTTGAGATTAATCGAATTTTATCCATTCTTGACATACATAAAATTGATTATGCAAGTTATGACATACGTTTTTTTTTCCACGGCTAACTGGAGGTGCATAAATATTTTTCTTGAACACCCGTTACTTTTCGTCCATCATTAGATCTAACTATTGACTATACAATTGAAAATTTCAATAAGAGATCTTAAACGATCTATTTCCGTAGCTCAATACACGTCATATAAAAATTAATTAAATATTAATGACATAATTACAAATATTCAAAGTTGTTTGAAGTTTAATGTTCAAAAGATGCTCGGAGCTAATATTAAACTTATTATTAATAAAACATTAAAGTTGGAAGTACGTCCTGTTTACGTGCCCAATTCTTTCGTTAAGAAGATCGAAACACGAAAAAATTTAAATAGAAATAGATAATACATAATTCGACTTTTAAAGTAAAATCAGAATTGAAAATCAACATACTTAATAACTTTTAATTAACCATGTACACTATAAAAAGTACACAAGTAAACTGTTAAAGTTTCATCCACATGAAATTAGTAAGATACAATAAAATACAATAAATCTAATAATCTGACTTTACCGAACAAGAAACCTAATTTTTTTAATAAGTACACACACGTGACAAATAAAAATTGTATATTTAAATAATTATGTATCGAAATCTATCGTTGTTACTCAAATTTAATTTTTACAAAATTTTTAATCCGTAATCGATATCAAATAATCTAAATACGAGTGTATCCGTATCGTGTATACATATTTAACTTAGCTACTATTTATATAAAAGACCCAAAACAATAATAAATTTATCGAAAACAATAACACGCAAACAATGCATAGCTCTGAAAGAATGTTATGAAAACAATTATTTCCTAATTTGTAAACGGTTACATATGGGGACTTACATACAAAGTATTTTTCATGTAACTGGCCTAAGCAGACACAGAATAAACATTTCGGTAATAAATGCCAGGGTACAAACTGTTTACCGCAGAAGCAGACACTTGAAATGGAAACGAAAACACGAAACTATTTCTCCAAGAAAATATCTTATCTAGGATCGTGTTTAGACGCAACATCATGGCCACCGAAAAAGCATAAGTTACAACTTCCGGAAGCGGCTGGGCGGGTGAGAGGGATGCACCCTAAATAGACGTAGGGAACTAAAAATATAGATCCCCTATTTATTAATTGGATTTCTGCGCTACGAGGGGAATAATATTAAATTTCAGAAATAAAAATGTCCGAATTTAGTTCTTCATTCTTATTTATTTAGGATGTAACTTTCTTTTTTAATTAAATGAATGAAGAAATAAATTATTATGTGTATATTTATACTAATAATAATTCAAATTAAATTCATATAAACTGCCGAATAACAAATAACTTTCTCTTACTTACCAATACCATTTTGGCAACTAACTAAATCTTCCAGTCATACGTTTATATTTTTAATCTTACAAAAAAATACTAAAAGGAAAAAAAAATTGCTTGATTTAAGAAATCCATAACAGTTATAAGAGCAAGGATGTAGACTTGAATTATTTTTTCGATTTTAAGAACACACTGTAATATTATTGAAGTTTTAATTACAGATATGTGTGTTATAGTTATAAACCAAACAAAAATGTTTTCCCTTTGGCATTTTTTTGTACAATTAAAAATAAAATAAAAATATTAAGCGCCATTTGAATGTTAATTTTCTTTAGGAACCACCAAAAGGCACTGGTTATTATAGGAGACACATTTATTTGACCATCAAAAAAATATACTCCTAATATTTTATTCTTATTGGATTAAGCATTCTCAGATTTAATACAAAACAACAAATATTTTGTACTACAGTTTCTTTTTTCTCTATATATGCCGATCGAACGACAGATAAGTCAAAGAATTTTTGTTAGTCCCATTAAGCAAATACAGAGAATGCCAAAGTACCGCAAACTTCGGCCATTGTGGCTCCATCCTTTGGCGCCAAAGTTTAAAATGCGTTAAAATAAACCTTTATTTTTTATTTAAAATTTTAACTTCTTTCTTTTTATATTTATAAGAACACACTACACTCTGGCTTCACCAAAACGCTAATGTATTGGCTTTATCTGTTGCATTGCTTTACTAATTGCAGTACTGTACCAATCTAGAGACTCTATACAGCATACAAAATGAAGTACTAGACATGTACTAGATTACCGAAGTTCCCCGAACTTCCGCCATAGTGGCTCCACTTTCTGGTTGCAAAGTTTAAAATGTTGATGGTCTGCTAAATCTTCTAGAACAATTTTTATAGTTATTAATTAAATTTTGAGTCAACTGTACTGATAAACTGATAATAATTGTTTAGGTTCATTATTATATCTAATCGTAAATATGTAATTTATTCTAAAATTAATTTTTCAGAATCATTTTACATTTCACCAGCTTAATGACTACTTAATTTTTTAATTCTTATTTTGGATATTTGAGGTAACTTTTAATAAAAATATATATTTTACATTTCATAAGAAAATTGAACAGTACCGTGTCTAGAGTTCTATTCATGTTTCTCATCGCATACATATTTTTTTGAGTGAAATTTAAATTCCCTTTCCAGGCAATTTTTGAACGAGAACATTTATAATTATGTATATACCAAATTGTCATTCAAATTAATTAATTGCAAAAAGAATTATTAATTTCGAAATTGTCAAGACAATTTTTATATATTTTTTTAAATCTATATTTTGTCATATTGGATTGATATCCAGTTTCATTTCAGTCATTAACCAAATTAAAAAAATAGCATTTAAGTGCCTTCGAGTTTCAAATATTAGTTTCATTAAACAATTGCAGAAGGAGATGGTAGGTAAAGACGTACACTCAGGGAAGAGGAAAATACACAAGAATATGTCATCTGCCAAACTGTCGAAAGGTGTACCAATATGACAGCCTCTTTCCACTGTCGTTGATGTACAGTAGCGGGCATGAAAAACGAGACACTAGTTTTTCCTAGACACTATGATACTATCCGGCAATTCTAACATATTACGTCTTCTAACTTACCCTCCTATTGTGTAACTCATAACGACATCATTAAATAATGACAATCGTATAATGTAACTCTTAACGACATCGTTAAGTGATATGTTTTGACCAATCAGTACGTAGAAATGCTTTGTAAATAGTAATTGGTCAAAATATATCACTTAACGATTCTTAGTATTTAACGATGTCGTTATAAGTTACATAACGATTGTCGTTATTTAATGATCTCGTTATGAGTTACAGAATAGGAGGGTTAGATCATAATGTTATAATAATCAAATTTCTACCAACTTAAGTAAATTATAAAAAGGTTTGTTCGAACTGCAGGTTCGGACCAGTTCAAAACCGCCCGAATTAGTGGGCCTTCGCAATAGTGAATTATTTGATAGCTCTTTGAAAAGTACAACTCTGATGAGTGCAGGTTTTGAATGGTTCGGAATTAGTCAGAACTCAGAACAGACCTAAAAACATTCACTTTAATAAATCTAATAACTTAAATGAAAGTTTTTAAATATAGGTAACATACAGATCATTTTTGTATTATATGCCGATCGATCGATAAGTCAAAGAACTTTTATATAGCTATAGAGCAGATTACTGCCATTTTTCATGCTCGGCTCTGTATTTATTTTGAAGCGGTTTATAATATTAATAACGTGTTCAATAAAGGTTGTCTGCTCATTGGCATTCGCTAGCGATATTTTTATATTTATTTGTGTTTGTTTATTTCTGTGCTATACAAAGTTATTTTCTACGAGGAAAAAATTAACAGGAGTGAATCTACGGCAGTGGATCCCTTAGAATGCAATTACATTTGACGGAAGTTATCACTTTACTGTAGATCAATTTCTGCAATATGGCGGTTTGTTGACATCCGTTTTTGTAAAATAATTGTCGAATCTTGTGATTGTATTTGAGTGTAGTACGAATTTATGTACTTATTTATCAACTGTCCTACCAGTACCGGGTGATTTTTTAAATTTTTTATCAACTCTTGCCAAGAAATCTGGACGGCATGTCTTAGTTTAGGTGAAAAGTAAGTATTTGCACTCCTTGATGATGTTTTAGTAAGTAAAGTTAGTAAAGCTAAGACATGATGTCCAAATTCCATGGGAAAACTTGATAAATTTTATTTTAAATCACTGTATACCGGGTGACATTGGAAAAACTACAATACATAGTACCACGCGATAGAGAACCATAAAATAATAAAAGAAAAAGTCTAATACACTAATGTCCGACTGCCTTGTGTTTTCAAGATACAGGATGTTAAAGTTTGAAATTTTTTTTTAGAAAACTTATTTCACTTCAATATCTCGTAACAAAAAAAATGCTACTTGATCGACATGAGCTTTAAAATCAGTAACATAATATAACAAAGAAAAACAATGGTACTTCGCTCTGAAAAAAAGTGTTCTTCATAACGACCAAGTAGCGATTTTTTTGTTGAGATATTGAAGAGAAATAAATTTTCGAAAAAAAAATTTCAAACTCACATCCTGTGTCTTGAAAACCAAAGGCAATCAGACATTAGTGTGTAAGACCTTTTTTTATTATTTTATGGTCCTCTATCGCGTGGTACTATGCATTGTAGTTTTTTTAATGTCACCCTGTATACAAACGATACATTGCTAAGTTATTACTTATTATAGACTGTAATTTTTCGATGATCAGTGGAGTCTTATTTTATTATATTTAGTGTAGTAAATATATTATAAATAATGGTGAACTGTGTAGTTTTTGGTCGTTCGAGAAATTTGTAAAAAGCTTGTGTGCGCCTTTGACATATAGCGACCATATTTAGTTACCCCTTTGGACAAGAAACTACTGTTGACTCCCTCCTGTTTATTCTCTACTTGTAGGTTATTTTAAACTAATCAGCTGTGTTAAAGCCATAAAGACTGCTGAATTATTTCATAATTTAAAATCAATCGCATCTAATGCAGTCTTCCATTATTAGAAGGGATATTGTAAATTGTATCTATAAATTTAAGTAGCGACACGGACAGTCGTTATTAAACGCATTGTATTTTCATTTTTCAAGAATTAAAGAAAAAAATTACAACTAGACCTACAAGTTACGAGCCGTCTATGCTCATTTGGAAGGAATCAACATTTTTCAGCGCGCCTAATTCAAAAGGGGCATTAAAAGATGCTTGGGTCGGTGACTCATAAATTTTACAATGCGCACATAGGCAACCTTTTTTAAATGCACGAGAATTGCAGAGAATTTTTAGCAATTTCATCTTATATTATTTTCTTGAAGCAAAAACAAAGTACATATTCGAAAGTGGTTCCAGACTATACGTATTTCTATTTTTGTTAGGTTTCCTTTAAAAATAAATTATGATATGGCCTAAATATGTTAAGTTGAGACGTTTTACCCAACGTCTTCAGGTTTATAACGTGAACGCCCGAACATACGGAAGGCGTATACGTCACGTCATATGCTTTTAACACAGAATAATAAGCATTAATTAATAATAAAACGTGTGGCTTGTCGAACTCGCGGATGAGACTTGCACATGTAAGACAACGTGAACCAATTGCAGATGAGCGAATAAAGTACACATAGTGGGCGGTGCCCAAGGTAATTGCACAATCAGCCAGTAGCGAACACGTTTTAACACATTGGTCAAAATTATATATGTGTGTAGTTTACACACACAGCAACACCAACTCTGCCTGCGAAACTTTATACAAATCTGGCGCAATCCTACCAACTCATTAATCATGCGGCGAAACGCCGATCTCTGGCATAATTTATCAAATTTATTTAAATTTATTAACGCAGACGTGTAGAGTTACCACTTGAATTATTCAGTGGCAAAAAGGAATTAACGCCAACAATGTGTATATGATGTTATATACCTATTACAAGAACATAAACAGAATTATGTTGTAAATTACATCCAGGTTGAAAATACATAAAAAGAAAAAATCTCTCTTGTAATACTTACAAAATATTAATTAAATGTGGCTCTCAAATTAATTATACAGGGTTTTCGACAATGGTGGAGTTGAATGTGATCACCCAAATTAGGCAACCAAACTGACGCTTATAGTAATACAATAAAATACCCCAACTACAATAATAAGATAATCAGTGGCATAATAGAATTAATTTTGACTTGACCTAACCCTACAAATTAAACATAAACGTAATAAACGTAACCTTAAATAATGTTATACACTTACGTCCAAACTCTAAGTAATTTATTAAAACAACAAATAAAATTTACAACACTGGAACATCGTGATTGCAAACCACATACGCACGCCTATGATCAATTTGTTACTTTTTAGTTACAGGGACTTATTTAACGGTGCTGCCAAGCTGCGGTAAACAAAATTTCCCAGAAAGGTTAATTGGGTCACGTGGCACTTAAAAATTTTTGAAAACCCAGCATATTTAAATCAAGTGTTTCAACTATATACATATTTTATTTTCGTAAACGTGACTATAATCCATTCTTTATCTATTTGTTATCGCACCATGCCGTGAAAGTCTAGTGAGAATGTGATACTCATGTATGAAACTAAATTTTGACAATGAAAGTCATGTCGACTTTAGATTTTAGGGTTACTCCGAATTAGGCAAACTTACAATATTTTCTTTTCGTCACGAGGTGTACTCATGGCCAAATTTATATAAAGTTAAGAATTGACTACAACGCTTAATCAATTTGACGTATGTTAAAATGACATCGAATGAAATTTCTCTAATTTAACATGATAGCCAACTTACTGGCTTAAAATCAGGCCTACTGCGATAACAAATAGATAAGGAATCGATAATATACTTTCATACACTTCCGGATTGATTAGGAATTGTGTTAGCTGTGTTCTAAATAATTAACATATCAGGCATGGAAATTCGAAAATGTATCATAATACAGACGGATCATAATTGATTGTCCTGGTCCTACACTGCTTTCCACGAGCTTGACATCGATATTTACATCCAATATGTTTTTGACTTTATAACTTTCAACGTTACGTCGCCAATTTTTGTTAATCTAGCGCCATCTAGTATTCAAAATGTGACACAGACTCTGTTCTGTCATGGCAATGATTATAAGAGTATTAAGATACCTAACCCAATATAAAAATGCGTGACTCTACCTATTCCGCACCCCTTCGCGTCTTGCCCTCACTTTGCCGGTAAGCTGATGGCTCCCTCTAACGATATAAAAAAACGACATGCTAGATAAGAACCGTACCTACTTTGTAAGGAAAATTATATGTAAATGAGACCACAGATATAACGAGCGGCTAAAATCGTAGATTGTACATGACTTCGTGTGATGGGAGAGCGTTGGCGCTTAATTTGAATTGTGCGCTAGAGGGATGGCTATGTAAAAATGTTCCTGAATGCATATTTAATGGTAATATTAATTAGAAATTAAGATATCGAAATATAAATCTGTGTTCATAAAAATAAAAAAATTTAAAAAAAACTAAAACAAACAAAATAAGGCTGATAGAATATTCCAACGTTTTAAAGAAAAAATGGAGTCTGAAAAAATGTCAAAAGTAAAAAAAAATGTGATGGGCTGGGTTTGATCTCACAACCCTACGGTTACAAAATTTGAACTTTAACACTTTGACCACGAGAATTATTAATTTTGGTTGCTAAAATATGCTATTAAGTACAATTAAAAATTTTAATTAGTTTTTCTTTAATTTATAAATAATTAACACTTAAAATGTCATAAGTTTAATACCAAAATGCTTTAATAATCAAAATCTTTCCGATTACGACCTACAAATTCATATGAATTTAGGCAGATAAAATAAAATAATTTCTGTTTTCTCATGTTAAATCTATATGTATGTCCAGTGGCGTAGCTATCATATGGCAAAGTGGTGCAGTGCACCGGGGCCCTCAGGCTCAAGGGAGCCCTCGAGCAACCCTGAAGTTCCGAAGCGAAGTGTGTTTCTGTACAACCATTTTAAACTATAAAATTATGTAATAAGTATATAATTATAAACAATTTAAGTAGCGACATCTGGCAATCGCGATGTTAGGTCAAAAAGCGATTGCAAGATGTCGCTACTTAAATTGTTGATTACTTTCACATCGCAAGGGCGAATAACCTGGACAGATCGGTTTGGTTTGCAGTGGATTTCTCGAGCTACGGTTCTGCTGACGAAAGTCCAACTAGGCCTGAAACAACTGTACAGAGCATGCTCCAGGAATCTGCTGTAATCAAAACCGATTTGCACAAAATTTTTCTATATAATTATACATTCTGTACAAACTTAAGTCCATACTATTATTAACTTTGTTATTACAAAAGCTACAAATTCGGTTAAATTAACAAACTAGCAGTAGTTTTCACACTGATTACACTGACGCAGTCAGAAAAACAATTGAAAGTCGCGTTTATGAGATAAAGTCAAAAAGTCACTTTTTTAGATGGAATAGCGTTTATATTTCAGTGAAACTTGCTAATAACGAGCACTGGTTATAACGAGAACTCGGTTATAACGAGGAAATTAAAAACTCCTGTTTCTAGATGTGGTAAATTACTTATATAGGTAAATATTTGTTTAAAACGAGTACTTAAAGTTGGTTCTTGTCCGATGAAAATTGTAGCACAAAATCTTTAAACCGGACACTAAATAGCGCACAAAATACTTAACGTTTCGCCGTCGTTCGACAGCTTCGTCAGAAGTGAAAAATATAAACCTACGACATTTTTATTTTACACATTTCTATAAAACGTCTTTTGAAAATATTAGACTCTTAATATAAAATATTAGTATTTGTAAAATCAAAGTTTTGGTCATTTTCTACATTTTCTATACTTTTCACTTCTAACGAAGCTGTCGAACGACGGCGAAACGTTAAGTGTTTTGTGCGCTATTTAGTGTCCGGTTTAAAGATTTTGTGATAAAACGAGTACGTTCATTACGAGAACTTGCTTATAACGGCCAATTTTGTAATTTTTTTGTTTTACCTTGCATATAGCGAGCTTAATTTCAAAAAAATTTAAAATATTTTTGTTTGATGTAGAAGTACGTACTATGCCCAACAAAAAACCTAAATACGATGAATTAATTCTTAATTTTTTTTTGTTTTTTGCGTATTTTTTACGTTACCATAAAACAAGCAAAATAAATTGTTTAAAATTGTATTCAAACTTACTAGTTTATTAAATAAACACAAAAATGCAGCAGTACAGTTATCTCAGATTCTTTTGGTGTTCATAGAACATATCACATATGCATATATTTTTTTCATTTATAATGAGCACTTGCATATAACGAGCAATAAGAGTGGTCCCTTGAGCCCTCGTTATATCCGAGTTTTACTGTACTTTACCAATCGATAGAAATAAAATTCTTAATTAAAATTGTCCTTTGTTATTTTCTCGTAAACTAATAAATAAAGAAGCTATTTTGATTTTTGCAAAATCATCATAAGTGTGCTTTGGAAACAAAACATTTGTAAATCGCCGTAATCTGTTAGCAGAGTATTGTTTTAGAAGTTTGTGGTTTATTTCTAGCTAAAAAAAATGGTTTTTACGCATCTAGAAAAAAATACAAAAATTGTATAAAATGTACAAAAAGAGTCATAATTTTTGTTCATTTTTCTAGTTGCATGTATAAATCACGAAAAATTGTTCAAAAATTGTCAATTTTACTTATTTTTCTAGATAGTAGATACGTGTAAAAACCTTAAAAAATTATTTTGGTTAGGAGCCCAGATTTCTTTTTGCACCGGGGCCCTTGGTCACCTAGCTACGCCACTGTGTATGTCTCATTGTCAAGTGGACAACCGGTATGTGCCTATGTATGTATGTAATTAATAGATTTAAAAATTTTAATTTTATACGTCTATTGTATTATTAGAATTAATTGTAATCTGATAAAAATAAAAAATTGGTTCACAATAAATAATAAAATAAGAAGTAATCAACATAGCTTCTTGCTCGAATTCAACTGTCTATTTCAACTTGATTTTGAAGAATACTGTGACGGAAATGAGTGCAAAGAGAGAGAAAGATAGACTGAGCATCCTCTAAGAGTGACAAAGATGGCACAATACCGATACCACGTGGTTTGGTTCAAATTAGTTACATAACTTGATTTAATAGTTCAGTTTAAAACACATTTTCTTTATCAAATATGCTTCTCAAGGGATAACTAAATTACATGTATAAATTAAAACCATCTTAAAAATTAGAAATGAAAAGTGCAAAATTAAAAAATATTGAAATGTAGGAAATGAAATTATTTAATAACATTCGCTATAAATTACCGACCATACCTAATATCTCTAAATTGGACTCGTCTGTCTCGAATTCATCTACTGCACATAGCCACGCCTACACCTTATTATGGAAGTATGGAATAATTTAGCGACACGTACCACGTAAGCAATATAAGGCGCTATCAATGATTATAAGAGTTATAAGGTTTGTAATATATTTTGCTTCAAATAAAAGAGATTATTTATTTTGGTTAAATACACGGTGTATCAAAATGTTAAACATCAAAATACAATCAAAATAGTGATTTTCTCGAATTGTTTGATCGCATTAGAAGGAAAATACACGATTCATAGCTTTCAAGATTGAAAGACAAAAAAGTTTATTTCTCGTTGTCATGGAAACCAAAATTACCAAATGATACCTATTCGGATTCCCAATGATCTGCAGATTTCAAATTTATAAAAATATATAGGGTGTTCCATTTAAAATAAGAAAGTTGACGTCACATACGACGGAACCGGAAGTCCTACGGTGCTCAATAGTGTGTCGGAAAATGCATTTCTTTACTTAATTTTTATTTTCCAAATTTCATTGCAATAGATTAAAAAATAAAAATTCTAAAGGGTGGGCATATGGCGTGGGACACCGATATATATCTATTAAATCTAAACGAAATATTCCTTTTTAATCAGCGTGTTGGAGACTGTTGAATATCTGCTAATGTTTTCTGGCTGATTTTTGCAAGCGATTGTCTCATTTTATTTTTTAAATATGTATTTAGTCATATTTGGTTGGATTTTATTATTTTATTTTATTAATTTCAGTTAATTGGGCAGTTTTTTCTTTTACAGGCTAATTATTTAAAATTTTGGAGTTATTTTTTAAACTTTTGTTTTAAGAGTTATAATTTTTTTTAATTACACTATTTATGCAGTGAAATTTTTCTGTTAAATTACTTTCTCGAAATTCTAAGAATAAAACAAACATTTAAAAATTCGGAAACTTTTTCTAGTCATTTTCATAAAATACTTCATGAATTACCTAATGCAATCACTTTTGGACTACATGACATAATACGAAACACATTTAGGTATAGGTATCAGATATGTAACTATTGTGTAAAGTATAGTTTTTATTTGGTATTTTAAACGCGACGTTTTAAGTTTTCTAATCCAATTGAATGTAATAAACTAATAAATTTTTAAAAAATTGTCTGAGCAGGTCCCACAATCCACAATCGTCTGGAGCTTTTGGCCGCTCACCTCTTGTACAAGTCTCATTTTTCAAGAGAGATTACAGATCGCCACATTTTAGCTAAAGTTTCACGCCATCTATCCCTCAATTGTAAAATACCGGTAGTGCCATCTATATCTCTCTTGCATCGGCGGTCACGCTTAAAGGCGTAAGGCTGGGTATCTTAATATACTCTTATAATCAATGGTCATGGCCAGCTCCATTAACATTCACTGACGTGTATGTATGGCCGTTTCAATTCGCCTAAAATTCGGTTCCGAGAAAGAATGCCGTGGAGTACTCCCCCCAGCGCTCTCTATTAAAGATACTACAAAACTACTCATAGTAACGTAATGACAACTTCAATTACTTAAAAACTCAGAAGAGGCGCTGAGTGGAGTACCCGTCAAATTGAAACGGCCATACATACACGTCAGTGAATGTTAATATAGCTGGCCATGGTTCTGTTGAAGTTAAATCAGTGGCGGCTCGTGCCTTTTTCTCAGGTGAGGCTCAATTTATTAAGCATGTAACCAGACATCCTATTTTCAGCCTCAGCTGTATTACCCTTCATTCTTAAGAAAGATTAACAAATCTTTACATTGTGTACTGATCCTGCATATAATTATCTCCACGATTCGAGGTGAGGCTCGGCCTCACTGAACTAGTCTGGCAACCCGCCACTGAATTAAATGTCAAAGATTTAGTTGATAGAAGTTGACAAATAGCGAGTGTAATAAGTGAAATATATTTTGCTAGATCTTGCACTGATAAGTGTAACGGTCTTCAACAAAAAAGTACCGCTAGTCAGCCTTGGAAACAAAAGTATGTATCGTAGATTGAAATGTACAGGTCAGGTACAGGTACTGTGATTAACCAAGAACTGTCAAAATTGGAAATTTAGGTTATGCGAAGGGAATTTTTTCCTTGAAAGTGTAATTTTCGAACAATTGACATTTTTGTTAAAAATAAAAGCGTAGATAGTTGATATGAAAAATTTTGCTTATTACTCAAACTTATGATGAAAAGCTTCAATAAAATGACTTCAGTTGCGCCTATTTAGCATAAATCGTTACTTTATTTGTTATTAAAAAATTGTGCAAAATGCTTGTCTGAGCTAAGTGCAGTGGCATGTCAACAGACCGTTAATAAACATAACCTAACTTACCTAACAAAACAATTAACTTCGTCACTTGGAAATTAATTTTTTTTGCAATCACTTCTTTCATTGGGACTGCACCCTGGTGGAAAACAACAACCTATTGCAGAGAGAATGAAAAACAACCGTCAAACTCTAAAACAAGTTACGAGGTTAGGTATTTACGTCACATCAACCGCGGCATTAGAACAACAATTCACGACATACGTCCGATATACTAGACAAAGATAGTATGCAACTCAACTCCGTCTTCTATCTATGACGCTGTCTCTTAACAACTGTCATTTTGATGATTGTTGGTTCACAATTAAATCTTCATGGTCAACTTCGACGCCAGATTTAACAAATAGACAAAGGTATCGTATAATATCCTTCATCTCAAATTATAAACATAACTTCCAAATTAACATTTGTTTGAAATTGTTTTAAGCGCCAACCGTCACATAACAATGCAAAATTTTCCTAAATTTGAATTACAAAAACGACGCAGTTTTTCAGTTTTTCTTACATCTAACTAGTAAATAAAGAAAAAATAGTATAAAATACACGTTTCATGAGACATTTTAGCACATTTGTCCAGTAGAAAATTGGACCATGCGCCTTTTTTAATCTACTATTATGATTTTCAAGCAATTTGAAATGTTCTGTACATAATTTTTTTAGCACTTAAGAATTTTTTTAAATTAAAAGAAACAGCTTTGTGTGAGTGGAAATCAACCCTTCAGCTATACGTCATAAATTATCCAGTTTCGCATAGTTGTCATAGTCTACTTACCACTAAGTTAGGCACAAAAATGTGTTCTTTGAAATCCCCGTCAAAATACTTCTTGGAAACATTCGTGAATAAAATTCTATGTATATCTGTAAGGGGTTCTTCACAAATATTATTTAAAAATTAAAATAAATATCTGATTATCCGGTATCTATTGCCTAGAATATCCACGTAAAATTTTATTGCTTTTTCTCTGCGGTAAATTAAAAATGTTTATATAAAAGCTATAGAAGTTTCACTACACGATAATAAAAAATAAAATCAATATTTTACATATTTTATTAAGTGTTTACTATTATAATAAATCTACATAAAAATTTTGCAATTTTTGACCTAAAGTAGTATGATTTCATTGCAGACTTGCAACAAAATTTCTAAATAAATAAGATTCAATATTTTGTCCCAAGGTCCCAATATTTTGGCAGAATCTAGCTGACGTTAATTCCAAGTTAATCCCAAGGCCTTCCAAGGAAAACTTGGACCAGTTGATATTTGTACTCAAAATTTGCCATAAAGGAAGTATCGTATATCCTAACTTATTTCATTACTTCTAAACATGTCAAGTAATATATAATTGAATTAAATGAAAGATGAACACATTCTGAACTTGACGGCTAAAAACATAACTACTTTTTTAAATTTCTGGAATAACGTACCACCAAGAAAACTGTTTGTTCGTCACTGAACACAAAAAAAAGATCGTAGTTCATTAATTTATGTTATCTATTATATTATGGTTTTAAGATTCGACACTGCCATATGTTCATTTGAGGTCAATTCTTTTTCAATCTCTTAATATCTTTAACTCATTGTAACATTTCATAACAGCAAAAGAAAAAAATTTCACTCAAACGATAAAAACGGAATAAATAGCAATAAAACAAAAACTTTGTAGTTTGAAGTTTGATAGTTTAATTACTTACTTAAAAGCTCGGTGCAATCCTAACTCCATATTAGTGGCCTTTATATCGCAGTAAATCTTTTGGTTTTAATGAAACTATCCTATCAAAAAACACTCTTCTTTACTGAACTATGATTAAAACATCTTCTCTTGAAAAATATATTCACAAAACAAAAGATAAAATGAATTTCATGTTAGCCTAAAAATACTACGGAGAAATTAAAATAATACTCTAAAATCTTCATACATTTAAAGTTTCATAAAATAAAAGATTAAAGAAACTACCATCCTTTCAAAAATTCCCAAGTCCCACGTGATCACTCAAATTAGGCAACCGAAGTCACTCCAATTATCAGTGGCGTAATAGAATTAATTTTGTCAGGAAAAGTAAAAAAAAAGTTTTAACGTAATGTCCGAAAATGTATTATACACAAATTAAAATAAATGCTTCATAGATATGAAATAATTTAATGTTAAAATAAATTTAGAACGTCGTATTTTCTTCATTAACAGGCAAAAATCTTACAATATCGCCAACAATTTTCTAAAAAAAGATAGTTAATTTGGTCACATGGAACTCGGAATTTGTTGAAAGTATGGTACTTACTAATAATCACATCACATACAATATCAAAAGTAACAGTTCACTTTCTAAAATGTTAATACAATTTTCATTAACAAATTCTGAATCTACACAGGAAAGTATAGTATCAGGAGAAAGAATGATTTATTATGAAGTCAATGGGGAAATGCCGACTTGCCTCGGATCTCCATTACCAGGAGTGTCCAGGTTGTTTAACAACTGCGATAACCAGTGATTTGTAGATTTGTCTTCCTGAAGACAAGCACTGAAAGTTGAATCTCGTAATTGATCTGGCAAACACTGACGAAGTGCTTCTCTTGCTCTTAAAAAAAGTCATACTTCCACAAAACAATACAATTTTAAATGTATGAATTTACCTTGGGTTATCAGATAAACGAAGGTAACATCGAACAACGTGCTTTAACAAACGAGCAGAAGGTTCTTTTGCAAGAGACAGTACCATTTTACCCTAAAATTTAATTAAATAAATTATTTCTTAATAAACTAATATGATAACATTTATGGATATCTTCTGATTAACATATTTTATTAAAACAAATCTGTAAGATTTTCGAAAGAATAATATTATTTTAAAGATATGTGCTAAATGTATGAACTACTGAACATAATATATGACGATCAAGATATCTGATATATTCAAGCTTCAGTTTAAATCCATAATGTTTATTTCAACAATTGTTAAGAGTTTAAGCTTTGGCTCAAAGTTAAGCTGGAATTGTATCTACAACTGGAAGTTAGTCAATCAACTGACTACATTTTACATTAAAATTAAAAATATTACTTACCAATATCATAGCAACATGACTAAACCTGTCATAGGTCTGACAGATATATGAAAGTCCACTGTCATCTAACAATATCTTCTGTAGAATAAACGTAGCCACCGTCTTACTCAATTCAGATCCAGATTCCATAATTCGCAGGCACAGAGGAATTATTTCTGTCGTTAACAAAAACGTTATAACTTCCTGTTCATCAGTCTACAAGATTCCAAAAAAAGAAATGGAGCTGCAACTTTTTTAAATCTGCATTACCTTAACCAGAGCTCCAATTACACCTAAACTAGTCAGTCGTAAGTACTCAAAAGGCCTTGTTTTTGATGCAGTGTGCAAGAACGGATACAAAAATAAAGGAACGTGAGCCAATAGGAACTGAGATCTTGTCTCTGGGTGAGAGGCGACACACTGGAGTAAAGCCAAGGCATTACAGACTCTATTGGATTGCTGTGCGCTCAGTGTTGGAGGATTTATGGCTGGATATATGTTAACAATTTCTTGCAGCAAAGCAGCTGTTGTACCAAAGCTGTTCCACAGCATGGGTGCCAAATCTGGTACGACTTCTCGTTTTTTACTAAAAGAAAAGCAAGATATTAACCAAGTGTGGAATTTATTGCTAAGGCCCGATTTTACAATCGCCGGATAAGCACTATTATTGGTATAACCTGTGGTATAACGTGACATAGGTGTGACGTAGATATGGAGGAACATTAAAGGATATTTGGCGCACAGTTATTCCGTTCTTATTCCACGATTGTAAAATTGGGTCTAAGTAAATACCTTAACTCCAGCAATGCATTTTCTCGTGTTTCGGGATTTGTAAGCTCGAGTATCCACTGATAAATCTTTTCTCTGTCGACAGTTTGACTGGCTGGGCTGGGTTGAGCACTCATTTTTGATTGAACAAATTAGCTACAGTTGCTTGCGGAACAACGATTTCTTTGCAAACTTTCCTTTTTGATCTCCTGGTAATATAGGTTATGTAACAGAATTTCGATTGCTCTCTTCAAGAACTTCTTGTAGGAAGAATTTTGAAAAGTAATATATGTGAAACTATATTCCAACAAGCACACGCACACAGCCCATAATACTTTTTACAGTTATTATTTAACTGCTGAATTATTTATGCAAATACCATATGGACTCAATTTATTCTGTACGCAAACCACTGTTAAGAAATCTGCTTTGGGACACAATTCAAATTTAAAACTTATTAAATATAAATGACTGACACAGGTTATTTACAATAATTATTTTGATTATTGTTTAAAAATCGAAAATTTGCACTCGACTCTATCAGTTAATGACAACAGCAATTCTACCAACTGCTTTCGATTACTACCATTCAATGATGTAGTTAGATTCCCTGTAGACAAGGAGGAATTGATATTAACTTAAGAGTGAAATAGTATATACCATAAGTATACAGGGATATTCACATAAACCGTTCGTTAAAAGTTTTCAAGGTTGCAGTTCACATAGATATTGGAAATTTAAGGAGCAAGGGTTTTCCGTAGAGATCTCTTTAAATAAAATAAAATTGTCTTTGTACCACTTCCGGTTGTACCGGAAGTGATACAAAGACAATTTTATTTTATTTAAAGAGATCTCTACGGAAAACCCTTGCTCCTTAAATTTCAAATATCTACGTGAACTGCAACCTTGAAAACTTTTAACGAACGGTTTATGTGAATATCCCTGTATACACCCGTTTCAAAAGCCTTGTTCATCTTAAATCACATGATCTAGGCTTCAAGTGACATCCTTATCGCATACATGTACCAAAATTACTCACAGATATTTGCTATTTCACTCACATGCTGATATCAAGCGAGAATGCAGGAAACATAAGGCAAGGCGTATCTAGGTCTTATCACATCATTGCTACCATTGCCAACCAGGGTTGCCAGCTTGGTAAATGCTAGTAGCGCCAAAGGAAATATTTCAAATTTTTACTATAATTTAAACATTAAAACAAGTACATAATATTTACCCTTTATTATAATAACGCAACGTTAATTCTCATATGAAGAACAAACAACATATAATATTCTTTACTGTCAATAAAACATACAAAACACTGACACTAAAGTGCAGTTTTTTTATTATATGACGATTGTATAGATTCTGAGTTAAGAAAATATACGAACGAAATGACAATACATGTCAAAAGAAGCAAGACTGCTTCACAAAAGTTAGATGGAAATGGCTATATAAAAGTCTATAATCTAATCTATAATCTTCAAACAAATTTCACCTATTTTTTATGGTTTTCAAGATATTCGAAAAAAGTAAAAATCAAGACTTTCGTTAACCAATGCCATTATCTTTGTCACGTCATCGAAAATCATATCAAAAATTACGAACAAACTACATTCAACTTTTTATTTTCTTATGGGACGCCATCTTGGGTTTTTACACGATTAAATAAAGCCTTTTTTCTGATTACAATGATGTATCACACTTGATGGTTAGAGTTAGATACTGGTATATGAATGATTCTGAATTGAAATAACGTTCATACTCGCAGTGTGTTTATTTTCTTGTTTTTTCGGTTTCAGACTCTAGGCTAATATGTGTCCGAAATTATTGGAGTTGAAGCATTTCTAGCTTTTTTCTTTGTATTTGCATTCGTTGGATCAGTTGAAATATTTTCGAATTGAACTACCCGATGTAGCTTTCAAGATCAGAACCGCCCTTGTTCTTAAAACTGCTGTGACCTTTAATCCTTTCGAATTAAGAATAAATGTATTTTTGAGGTATTGTTGCCTACTAATTTTAATTTAAATAATAGTTTCTCTTGACTACCTTATTTATTTATTATTTAGCCTGAAGAAGCTATCAACCCACGGCGAAACGTCGACTTTTAAATTCGTTTAAAGTGTCCGATATTAATTTTGTTGTAGTATTCCTGTAGTAATTAATAAAGCAGTATCAATTCAATACAAATTAAATTGAAGTTTATATGTATAAGTAGTATTCTCTTCCTGTCAGATGAACCTTCCTCCATATTTAAAATTAACAAAAAATCATAGTATAAAAGTAAAGGAGAAGATCAGAAGAGTAAGCAGACTAACAAAGAGCTGTTTGTGAATAATTAAAAATATTGAAAAAGTCTTTGTTTGGATTTTATTTTGTGGGCCGATCCTTGCGATACTGCAATACAAGGCCAACCCGTGGCGAGAGCGGAGCAAGCTCCTTATTCCCACCTCATTCCAAAAATCAGTTTAATATACTGGTCCCGCATGCGGGACGTATCAGATATTAAGCTGATAAGAACAGATACTACACTTTGATCTTAGCCATAGGCCGAGAAGCGATACCCAACAAAACTCGACGAGGGGTATTTATGGCGGAATAGAACGTACTCGACGAGAAATGTTAAACGAGCGCCATCTATAAGATAAGGAACAAAAGAAAGTTCAGGAAGATCTGAAAGATCCCGAACAAAGAGGTAGACACTTTATTCTTATTAACAGTCAAGACGATTATTTTTACTCTTTACGGTGGATAATCACTTTTATTTTATGCTTTTCAGTAATAATAGTTATAAAATAAAATATATCATGCACGTCAGCACATCTGACTAGTGTGATAGGTCGTGAGATTTGTGCGGTGGAGTTTTTAAAATTTAATGATCATATTATATCAAAAATGAAAAATTTATCAGAAAGTAAAACGTCTGATTTAAGTATCCAAGAAGTATTTTAATCCTAGGTTACTGTGGAGACAATTTCAGTTAATTTAAAAGGTTTTCAATTTTGAAGCAATAGCACTGTTTCGTTTTTTTAATAATTTATTCGGCTTTGGTGCATTTAAGCACTAAAGCCAGTTATTAAACATTTTAAAGCTGGGTACAAATCCGGATAACGTAAACGTCTATGAATTAAACGAAATTAGTTGTCAAAAATGACAAACTGGAATACTTTATGTAAATCAAGGCGCAAATTACTTTAAATTTTCATTTTATTGACACAAAGTGTGACTTTACAGTAAATTTAAGCGTTTATACGAAAATATGACATGATAAATAAATAAATTAGAAAACTGTAAGTACTAACCAAAAGAACATACCTGAGATATTCCAAACTAAAAGTTAACTTATTAATGTGCTAGGCTTTTTACTAATGTTTATTAGCTTTACTAGCGACAAATTAACTGGTTTACGTACAAATTTTCTTGCATAAAATTCTTATTTACAAAAAAAATTGCGTATACTTATCTATACCAGTGAGTATATAGGTACCTATATACTCACTGTCTATACATATTTTAGAACAAATTTAAAAACAATGTCTGATGTATTTTAACAAATTTAGTTAAAATAAACAACAAAATGTGTCTTAAGTCAAAAAATACATTAAATTATATATTTTATGAAATGTACAAATGTATCTATTGCGAGCTTATGATATTTTAAAAAGAAAAGCTGTATGTATGTACCTTTAGGAATGTTAAACACTTTAAATTTGCAGTATTTGATCTGTAATGGGCAACACAACATACTTTAGGCATTATCTAGGATGTTTTTAAATTTATTACTTCAAGAATCGAAAATTGAATGGAACAACTGTCACAATGACGACCAATTTGTTCAAGGTCAAATAGCAACTGTCACTGTCAAAAACATATGATGGCAGTACCTGTGTCCCTAGACAGAGATCGAGTGCCTTAAGCAAACGTAAGGTACTAAATCAACACTCCGTACAGGTAACGCAATCCCATTCCTCTCGTGAGAGGATTGAGAAACAAAGATAACAAATATAATTGTCGCAAGTGCAATAAGGAAGACAACAGTTTTAGGGAATTCTGTTTACCGCAATGTCACTGGTTTCAATTTAAAAGTGTGTTAGGTTATGTCTAGTTAGTTATTTACCGATCAAAAAGTTGTTATTTTGATAAATGCAGAATGTTTCTTTTACGAAAAGGGCGGAATCATTAAATGTCATGCGATAAAAGTTTGGGATGCGATATTTAAGCTCAATTTTCTTAACCACTGACAGTAACTTTGACAAACGTCACTTCAAATAATATTTCCAACTGTTTTTTATCCCTAGATGAGAGGAATGTGCGACAAGGATAGATATAAAAAATCACTAAATGCGTTACCTCTATACGAAGTATGTTGATTTAGTACCTTAAGCAAACGGCGTCATGAGCGCCACTAGCTGTAAGTTTATGTAGGAAAAGGTAGGGAAAACGGTCGTATCAGGGTTGGCAACACTGCGGTCAACTGACTGTCAGTACTATTACTGGAGTCACGAGCACGTTACGAGGACGATCTTTACCTTCCATACTTTAAAACAAATCGAGAAAATACTAGCAAACATATTCAAATCTTCTTCGAAATGATATAAATGGATATAACGCATTCAAGTCGTCTCCTACAATTTATGTCGCAACTTCCACCAGGCGGCGCCACCAGGTAGCATGCTAGGGGCCTATCGCCAGCCCAAACATTAATTTGATTATGCAATAAGAACTAATTAATGTACAAATACCTTATTGAACCAGAAAACAAATCAACGCACAGCTATAATAATTATTAAATTTGTTATTTAAAATTGGAATTTTTAGTACTGTTGAAAATAATATCACAAAATCTTTTAACCGGACACTAAATCTCGCTTAACGTTTCACCGTCGTTCGACGGTGCGAGATTTAGTGTCCGGTTAAAAGATTTTGTGATACAAATTTCATCGGACAAGAACCAACTTTAAATAAAGTTGAAAATAATATCTCTATGAAAGGAATTTTTCAGTGTAGGCTCATAGCAATGAATAATAACGTTTTGTTTTTCATTACTTTATACCATACACATTAAAATTTGAAAATGGAAGTGACACTTAAGCTCGATTTTACAATGGTCGGATAAGCATTATTCTTAGAATAATGTGACGGAGATATGGAGGAAGTTAAAGGATATTCAGCAAACAATTATTTTGTCCTTATTCCACGATTGTAAAACTGGGCCTTATTGTCCAAAATTAACGGAGAAATAAATTATTAATAATCGTATGATACCACCTGGTGTCAACTAAACAACAAACAAACCCTTGTATGCTACATAACATCTCGTGTTTTGGCGTCGATCCTGAGTGAATGATGTATGAGGATTGTGTTATATGTGACATCAACTAAATCAACATAAATCAACTTGTGTATTGGTATGCACTTAAACACGTGCATTACAAAAATTCCGTGTAGCTTACAGAAATTCAGATTTATCCACGGTAGCGCTGCGATCTTAAAATAAAACGCCTATACTTCGTATAGAGGTAACGCATTTAGTGATTTTTTATATCTATCCTTGTCGCACATTCCTCTCATCTAGGGATAAGAAACAGTTGGTAATATTATTTCAAGTGACGTTTGTCAAAGTTACTGTCAGTGGTTAAGAAAATTGAGTTTAAATATCGCATCCCAAACTTTTATCGTATGACCATTGCTTATATATGTCTAGTTAGTCAACCGACGGAAATTAATTTTAGTTCTGGACCAAGATTGACAGGGGGCGATGGACTAGAAGTGTAGCACTCCATCGGACGCTAGCAGGTTTGAATCTCCACTCATAAACTGTTTCCAATAAATGCCGTCTTGATTTGTTTGCGCTGTGTTGCTGTATTTCACCGAGATTCGTTGTAGTTGTGAACATAGTACCTAGTCACAATTTGTTCAAATTTCTCGACGAATTTTTTAAGATGTCAGGGAACAAATGTAGTTATTTTATGTGCGGAAAGAGCCTGAGAAAGAACCCTGGACTTAGAAAATTTATGTTTCCCATTCATGACGACGTACGTTGTAAAAAGTGGATTATAAATTCAGGTTAATGAACATTGCTGCTAACAAGGGAAAGTTCCCAACCCGAAAATTAAAAAAAAAAAAAAATTGGAACTTTGTGGATTAGTAGTTCACCCTAAAAAGCTTTAAGTAGGCAAAACATCCTTTGAAATATCTGCGATTTTCGGTTTTCTGTGAATGCAATCGAAAATGATTGAGCGTCCTTCAAAAATACGTACTAATTTCGATATGAAAAACTTGTAGAAAACTCAATCAATAAACAAACCATGCAAATATACGAACGCTATTGGTCACCCGACCTTGAGTATTCAAAAACGCGAAAATTCTCTAGGCCGAAGATAGTTTTGATCACCTTCTGGTATTTATTTTCGCTCAATTATTTTCGATCGCATTGTGTATATACATATATCTGCACTGTATGCTCGTCAAGTCGGCGACAAATGGGAAAAATATTTATTTCTGATTTTTCGAAAAAACTTTTTACGCCAATAATTTGTGCTTGTCTGAAAACCTATTAAGCCTCTATTAGATATAGCAAGCGATTTTTACCGAGTTGGAAAATAGCGTTTTTCGAAATTGCCAAAAACCTAAAAAAAATAATTTCTTGGAAATTAATCAAGATTTCAACGAGATTTTTTACTGTGTATTAGTTTTAGCTTGCTGAACAATCTCAGGGCCAGAAAATAACATTATTTTCTTGAACTTCCGCAAAAATAGAATTTTTCAACTTTTGAACTTTTCACAAAATTTCACATATCGAAACTTAATTTTAAATTTCAAATAATTTTAGATGAAGACTTCAAATATTTGTATGTAATTGGAAAAAAGATTGAGAAAGGTATTTATTGCTTTAGATATTTTATTATTTAGCGAAAAGTAATATTTGTAAATAATCGCAACGTTTTTGATGCAATATGCTTTTTGAGGAGAAATATTTTCCAGTGATAATTAATAGGTGTCTTCTAAAAACTCTAATCTACTCCTATTAATGAATTCCTGTCACAAAAAACCCCTAAATGTTCTTTTCAATATAATTTAAATTTTTATCTCTATTGGTTACCGAGTTTTTCACAGAAACCGAAAATCGCAGAAATTTCAAAGGGTGTTCTTGTCCTCTTAAAGCGTTTTTGGTCAAGTAAAAAATATTGTTGCATTCTCACACTATAGGGTAAACTACTAACCCACAAAGTTTCAAATTGTTTTGAATTTGGGTTGGGAACCTTCTCTTGCAAGTATATTACCAGACTACAAATGCCGTTTTATAATATTGAATTGATGAGTAATATTAAACTTTAAGATACAAAATTTTAACAATACAATACTTTTCAATGAACGGTTATGGCTAAAAAACATTTATTTTATACAGTGCATCAAGTTATATTAATAATTATTGCGCACCTATCAAAACGAATTTGAAACTGCTGTAAATTTTAGTATGATCACCCAAAATACTTTACTGATGATTCCAAAAACTCTACTGATAATTCTTCTTTTATCGCAATCGCAAACGTTGGAGGCCAACGAGTAGATCTTGAAGTTCCGTAATTGTCTGGAATTTTCTAGAAATTTTTGCGTCAAAACTGCCACTAGTTTTTAGAGCTCGAATTTAACCATTTCGAATTCGGTAAGTTTGTCCTTCGTTCTTGTCCGAAACGTCCCGTAAAAAAGTGCATATAAGATTTATCGTATTTTCTAGCTACATATGAACATACAAAGATTTACGGCAATTTGATTAAGTTTTCAAAGTGGTTCAATGCATAAGTATGCATAAGTAATAAATGTGGAGCTTGCGCGCAAAACACGAGAATCAATTTTTACTGTTTGAGGAATTGATAAGCTCTACACAATTGCGCGTGAGCTCCACAAATAATCTTTAATTTTAGGAAATATTTCACTGCTTGAAAATATGGAATCTTTGAAAAATAAATTTATTTGTGGCGATCATTTCAAAAAGGAAGATATTCTTGTGAGAAAACTAGTGCCAACAGCTGTTCCATTAAAATTCAAAGAACCTTTTATGAAAACTTACGCTCAAACATTAACAACTCAAGATGCAAGGCACTATGAAAATTTACCCTCAACAAGTCATGACACCTATAATTGGGATATCCAGGATGAAAAACAACGAACTCCAACAAAAAATAGTGTAACTACTTTAGAGAATCAGGCTATGGATGTCACTGAAATTAGGTTCTTAACACCCTCTAAGACTACAGTAGAAACTTCTGGAAGTTCAACAGGCGCAGAACATCTTTCACAAGAATTTATTTCTTTTCCATCGCCTCCATATGTGAGAAAAAAGTTACATTTAGCAGAAGAAAGCACCAGAACTTTGAGAAAACAACTGCAATTGAAAGATGAAGAATTAAAAAAAGTTCGAGCACATTTAAAAAGACATCAGCGTAAGACAAAAAGAATTCTTCGTGCTCGAGAACTTCATGAGTTGTCTACTTACTCGCGAGCGATTACAAAAATGCAGTTGTATCACAGAGCACGAACACAATGGTCTTCAGAAGAAAAAAGTACAGCAATTTGTATGTATTATAAGTCGCCAAGTTTATACAAATTTTTAAGAAGAAAGGAAGTTATCTTGCCGTTACCGTCAACAATTAAATTATGGTTATCAAGCTTTGAATCAAATCCTGGAGTTAATACAAAATTTTTTTATCGTCTGAAATATAAAGCAAACACCATGGGAACGCAAGAAAAGAAATGCATTATTTTATTTGATGAGATGGATATTAAGGAGACCATTGAATATTCCAGAAAAGAAGATAAAATTCAAGGCTTTGAGGATCTTGGAGAATTTGGCAGAAGGTCAGTTGCTGCGAAAAAAGCATTAGTAGTTTTACTTAGAGGAATTTATTCAGAATGGAAAATTCCAATTGCTTACTATTTTACGGAAAAAGGTGTTACTGCCGAAATGTTAAAGCAAATTTTGGAAAAAAATATTTTACTTACAGAAGAGACAGGACTACAGCCTATTGCAACAGTTTGTGACCAGTCAACCATAAACCAGAAATTATTGCGGTTACTCAATGTATCAACCAACAAACCATACTTTTTCCACCAAATAAATTTAAAAAAATATTACACAATTTTTGATGTCCCGCATTTGATAAAAAGTTTAAGAAATAATCTACTAACGGCAGATTTTTTACTGGATGATCAAGATATTTCATTTGATATAATTCGTGCTGTATATGCTCTGGATAAAAGCAGTGGTACAGGCAGAGCTTTGATAAAACTTACCGATAAACATATAAATCCAAATCCATTTCAAAAGATGAGTGTTCGATTAGCAACACAAGTTTTTAGCAATAGTGTTGCAGCAGCAATAAGAACAACAGTGTCTACGGGACAATTGGTCAATGAAAATGCGTTGAGGACAGCTAGTTTTATTGAAAATATAAACAATTTATTTGACGCATTAAACAGCAAAAATTTGTATTCAAAAAAACCGCATGGTCGCGCATTATGTGATAGAAATAAAGAAGTAATGCTGACAATTGAAAGAGGTTATGCTACGATGCAAGCTTTAAATAAAGTAAATTCTCAAAAAAAATTAACAAGACCGCCCTGCTTTGATGGAATACTATTGTCTATAAATGCAATAAAGGGAATTTACTCTGATGCGAAAAAAGAAAATGATAAAATATTTTTGTTGACCGGACGCCTGAATCAAGATGTTTTGGAGAATTTATTTTCAATATTTAGGCAACGCGGAGGTTACAACAGAAATCCCACAGTAAGAATATTTCAGGCTGCGTTTAAATCTCACACAATTCTACAACTAATGCGTCCTCCAGATACGTCTATCTCCAGAGCGTCTATCCCAGAATGGGCTCAATCAATAGGTGATGGGAATCTCAGTGTCTGTGGCCAATTGAATATAGCTGGTATTGAACCGCTGTCACCATTATCCTCATCATCCTCCTCATCTTCAGACAGTGAATGCAGTCAGGATGTCTCACTAGAAGAATGTACAGTAACATATTTTGCCGGATATTTATTTAAAAAATGCATGAATAAGTTTCATTGTGAGAACTGTAGAAATATTCTTGAAGGCACTATCAATCTAGAAAATAAAAAAGAGCTCTTTATTTTCTATAAAGATTACAACATTGATGAACAGTTTAGCCTTAAAACGCCAACATCATTAATGCAATGTATGACAAAAATTTCAATGAAAATTATTCATAAGAATTTGAAATTGCTGTGGGGAAAAGCAAAACTGGCGGAAAGTATGAAAAAATTGATTATTAAAAAACTTCATAAAAAAGTGCCTCACTATTTGGATTACAGATGCCATGGACATAGGCTTTTTATTATTGATTTATTAATCAGAACATTACTGTACAAGCAATGTCATAATTTCTGTACTAGCAAAATATCGTCAGTAAGGCCATCGACTAAGTTGTCTATATTACAAAATCGCTAGCTACAACCAATGCTACAACTAACAACTAACAACAAATTTCGAAGTAACATAGACTGTACCAGAATCCTGGAATGTGGTGAATTCTAAATAGCGCGCACGGCAGCAGTAGAATTATAAATATTACATGAACATGTCTTGCAAATGAAGATTAAAATTATTTTGTACGCCAACAGTAAATAATTTTTTAAATACATATTTCTGTGCTAATAATATGTTGATTAAGGTTGTATTCCAATCTTCAGATAACATTGATTACCATTTTTAAAATAAACGTTCTTTCATTGGCAAACAATAATAGTAACCGTATTACGTGTGGTAATAGAGCGGTTATCTAAATAGTGTCATCATAATGTAACGAATCGAAAATGAACGGTCAATATTATTATAATGAGCAATAAAAGGGATAGTTAATACAAATGCCTCCAGTTAACAAGAAATTTAATAATTGATTGCGTTTCTGGTAATAGAAAAATATTTGGAAGTACTATTGCGAGATCCTGCACTGCAATAAAACTGATTAAAACAGGCTTTACGTGATGCAATTTTTATTGCAGCAAGACGCAATCTTTATCGTGCACATACGCATTGGCAAATGTGTGTGAACAATAATTGTTAATTAACCGCAATAAGACTTGCTACCAAACAGCAAAAGTTTTAATATCTAAAAGTGACGACAAAAAAGTGTCCACTTTTTTTGGCGGTGACTGTACAACACAACAAAAGCAAACGAAAATTTAAAAAATTTGTTGGTGGACACTGGGACCGTTTGGATTCTATTTCCATTGCGGCACTCTACGTGTTTTAAATGGAACACTCTATGCTCCATATTTTGCCGGAAAATTCATTTTTTTGCTTAATTAATACTTTTCACATTCATGTAAATTTATTTAAAAATAAAAACTCTGGAATTCACATGTCGAGGAACTCTCGATATATTTATACACACTCTTACAAATAGTTTGTGACGAAGAAATAAGAAAATGTAATTAAAAATTTTTCCAAAGAAAGAAATTAAAAAACAAAATAGGATCTTGTAATGAATTTTTATTTGAATAAATGTAAAACGGTAAAAACTTACAGATTACAATCAGTAATATTTATTGTTTGTCATTCGTAAGTATCAGCTTATAATTACAACAACCTAGCAAAAATTTTATATTATAAAATTGGCTTAAAAAAGTCAACTTTTTTGTGCGTGACTGTACGTACGATATTTTTGTAAATTTTAGTGTGATAACTGATAACAAATAAAACAAAAGTCTCAAGTGTTCCAAATCCAAAGTAATTAAACGCAGGCACTCCTTTTCCTGCAGATAGGATATGTATTTATAAAGCGAGGACAATTTCGTTCATATTCATCAAATCGATTATGAACCAGATTTCAGTGACAGTAGATAAAATAATTTTTATTTCAGCCGAGTTTCAAACTTCATAAACACATGCCGCTCGTGTGTTTTGTTTTAATCAACAGTTATTAGATGGCAGCACATTCAGAAGAATAGGTTGACTAACTATTAATACATAAACAATGGTATGACATTTAATGACTCCGCCTTTTTCGTAAAAGAAACATTCTGCACTTCTCAAAATAACAACTTCTTGATTGGTAAATAACTAACTAGACATAACCTAATGCACATTTAAATTGAAACCAGTGACATTGCGGTAAACATAATTCCCTAAAACTGTTGTCTTCCTTATTGCACTTGCGACAATTATATTTGTTATCTTTGTTTCTCAATCCTCTCACGAGAGGAATGGGATTGCGTTACCTGGGCCTGAATTCTCGAAACGAGGGAGAGGGTTCGTTTTGTGGGAGTGACGTCAAAATGACGTAGACTCTCGTATAAACCTATACAAACCTATCGAGAAATGCGTCATTTTGACGTCATTTTCGGGAGCAATCACGTCTCTCCAGTTCGAGAATAACCCTCCTGTACGGAGTGTTGATTTAGTACCTTAAATTACGGTACTCTAGTAATATACTTAGGGACTCTATAGGCGATTTCGTTAATTCGATCGGAGCCATTTTTCTCACTCTTACGTGCACTAAAGTCTCTAAATGTTCTCTCTCACATTTCTACTCGGAGCCAGAGCGAATTTTCGAAAACGCCTTATGTATACCAGAGATAAGTAAAGTATATGTATACCATGCACACCGACACAAAAAAAATGCGTATCATTTTGGTTGCGTTTAATTGATAGACGAACCGTCAAAGTTTAACGAGCTCGGGCGGACTGTTTTCTAAACGGAACTCATACCCACCGTGGTTGCCTAATGGTCACATCTCAAATCACGACCATCGTGACCACTCAGCTGATTAGTCAGACAACGTAAAATAACTACGGACTAAACGAAAACGACAACGTCGCCCATAAACTGAACGCAGCCTTAATCATCGACCTATTCAGCATAGTACCGAGTGACTTTTAATGATTGAAGCAAATTAGTATGTTGGGAACACTGAGGAATTGGCATTACTTGAAAGTTCGTTAATTTTGCGGGAATGTGTAGCTATAGGTTAGAGTTGATGTTTACATTGATGAAAACTGTTTAACAGATTATTATTATTATTCAAGACCTGGAAATGTTAGCCCCCTTTCCGTAAGCAGCACCGAATCCTTTGAGATAAGTTATTGAAGACATTATTAACGTTTTAGGTTGTCTGATATTTGCAATTGCCTCTTCAATTGCCAGCTGCACAATTCATCCAAATTGTTTAATACGTATTCTGAACATCACATTATTGAAATGAGGAAATAAGAAGTTCAAATTTAATTGAATATTAGAGCAAATCATCAAGCCCCATTTGCGTAAGCAGTACCGAATCCTTTGAGATATGTTATTGAAGACATTATTAACGTTTTAGGTTGTCCGATATTTGCAGTTGCCTGCTGCAATTCTTCCAAATTGTTTAATACGTATTCTGAATACCAAATTATTGAAATAAGGAAGTAAGAAGTCCGGATGTAATTGAATATTAGAGCAATTAGGCCACCAACCAGCACTGATTAAACATCCTGGGAAAAACTCCTCTAAATTTATTTATATTATAATTTATTGTGGTTCGTGCTGTGTGAGCAGTGGCGGAATCTTGTTGAAAGTAGCCATTTGCTAATTCAGTGTCGTCTAACTGGTTTATAAATGTATCCAATATAAGTCTCTGATATCTATAGGGGTTGTTTCCCGGAAGAATATTGGTCCAATAATTCTCCAAGACATTGCCACCCAAACACCAATTTTAAGTGGATGTAGTGCCTTTACATCAATCACATTAAAGGGTTATGTTCCGACCAAGTCCTGAAATTTTGTGAATTGATAAACCCAGAGAGATGAAACCAGGCTTTATCAGCAAAGAAAGTTGTATCTTGTTGGTCACTATTATTTAGCAGATTATTGTTATACCACTGACAAAACTGAATTTATTGAAGAAAATCGAGTGGGTGAAGTTGTCGAACCATTGAAAATTTGTATGATTGGAAATGAAGGTGTTTTTTCAAGATCTTCCGAGTGGATTCGTATAGGAAACATGAGGATTCTGTTATGCAGTATCATTAACATTTTGTACAATATCGAGTGTTATAATAGTGGGGCGATCAGTGAATTTTCCTTTTTTTACATTACCGGTTTGCAAGAAACGTTCATTTATTAACCGATTTTGAACTGAACTGACTTTAAAGTGAATAGAGAGACTCATAAAAGGAATGATGTTTTGGAACTAAAATTAACATAACCTCAAAATACGTATGAAATCACATGAAACTGATAACTGATTTAGAAAACCAGCTTGATCAGTACGGTGTGCGGGAGGGGAAATTCAATCACTTCC
The DNA here is from genome assembly GCA_958336345.1 of Dorcus parallelipipedus. Taxonomy (NCBI): domain Eukaryota; kingdom Metazoa; phylum Arthropoda; class Insecta; order Coleoptera; family Lucanidae; genus Dorcus; species Dorcus parallelipipedus. The sequence goes on from OY284483.1 coordinate 24,154,601, forward strand.
TTATCACTGGTCGCCAACTGAATAACTAAATGGAATGCAATCAATGATTTTTAAGTGAATTTGAATCGATTCGTGTTTGTTGTAAATGGAGGACGGCTATTCTAAAACAGTGTTGTGAAAAAAGACTAAACTCAATTTGTTGTTCAGGGTATATTTCAATGAAATCGTCATAGGCATGCTGCTGTGAATAAATTCAATTACTATTGGGCTGATTCAGCAGAACATATCAGTAACAGTTCCTGATCCAACAGTTGAGACTGAACACTTATTTCTGCTGAACGAAGTTCACTCATCGTAACATGTTCCAGTCAGGTAGCGGAGAAGTTACGCTACAAAAAATGGCGAACCCTCCAACTCATCAACCTCATGAGGTCGCATTCAGCAGAAATTTGTTCAACAGTTACACAACTTTCGGGTCTGCTGAATGTGCCCATTTTCATTTTGTACTCCGCTTCGAAAATAAGCCATTACTAAAAATGTATTTTATTCTGTGCTCAAAACCATTTTGGTAATAAATTGTGATAATTAAATATCTTATTTATTTGGTTTTCTTGATTCGACAATAAACGAATTTATTTGAGTTTGACAATCTAGTGCACTAACCTAAATCTATATTTTGAATTTGAAAATCCAGCACACCAACATAAAAATTGAAAAGTGTTGCCAATCTAATAAAATAAGTCTCAATCATTAAAAGTCACTCGGTACAAATGCCACAAAAATTTTCAAAAATTAAATTTGATTTTTATGGTTTTGTGAGGTTTTCTCATGCTGTAAGTTTTCAACTGATTTCAATAAGATTATAAAATTAAATTTTCCTAGTTGTAATTAGTGGGGATTTTATCTTGTCAATTGGCACGATTTTAAGGTCTGCTTGGGGAAAAAAATATTTGACACCTGGCAACGCTGGTCCGACCTAACCTAATTTTCTAACCTATGTTCTGCGTTAAAAAATTGTCGATTACAAATTGTATTGTAAAATAATCACATCATAATCCATAATCAAATCTACGAATTACCACGAATGCCTTCTTTCGATTAGAAAAATTCCATGGATTCCTACGACATTTTCAAGAAGATAACACGTGGAGCCAAATTCATAAAGAAGCCCAAAATCGAGACAGGAAAGCAAATTCAAAATGTAGTAATTAAAAAGGAAATAGAAGACAGCATAACCGAGAATCTAAACCAGACTGATAAAAACGAAGAAGCAGAAGAACTGACCCTCTTAGGTGATATAAAAACATCAAAAAAGAAATCACGAAAGAGAAAAAGAACCGATCCTAATAATGATGAAAAACGCGAGCTATTAGAACAGGAAGAAATGAACCATTACAGAAATATAAATAAAATAACAGTCGTTGGCAGACATGTGGCAAATCCTGTAAAATCTTTCGATGAACTAAATATTGATTCAGACTTGATGGGTAATATTAGAAAATGTGGTTATTTTGAACCTACTCCCGTACAGAAACAGGTTTTACCAATTATGTTGCAAAAAAGACAAATTCTAGTGTGTGCACCAACTGGATCAGGTTTGTAAGATAATATAAATTACAGAATATTAGGGTTTTTAAAGGTAGTGTCTAGTCCTCTAGTCTTGTGGGCACCCAGACATAAGATAATAAAGTTAATCATCCAGACAGATTATATGTAGATATATTAATATAGTATAAATAACAAACACTACATAGTAAAGTTGGTAGTCCAGATGGTAACGGACGGTGTCGGATGATACTAGATGTATTCAAATGTTCTTTTTTATTTTGAATAATTTGTCTGGATCTGTATCTTTTTGGCCCATATGTGATAGACACTTCTTTTTTAAAATATCATTACACCATGTTCTTTCTATTTCTTCTTTTCACCTTTTTGTCTCACTTTTACATGTATCACGCCCGCTTCGCTCTTCCCCTATTTTTTATTCTGAGCTCGCACCATGTGAATAACAGAACTCAGCTTTTTTTTGTTAAGGGTTTTTTCAATTCACTGCTCTAGAGCATTCTCAGAGTATCTCCATCTTCTATTTTTGTGTGATTAAAAGATGAGAATATTCTGAAAGTGCTCTAGAGCAAAAAATCAAAAGCACTATTAGTTATTGCTATACATTTTTATTTATTTATTCTACAATTATAATCTTTAAATATCTATTAGAAAATGTTATTACTTGCTTCCTATCAATATTAACAAGGAGAAAAAAATTGAATAAAATGAACCCTAGTCATTTATGAAACTAAAATCAAAATAAATAATTTTAGGTAAGACAGCATCATTCCTACTTCCTATTATCCAAGAACTAAAAGGACCTCAGCGCCAAGGATTTAGAGCTTTAATAATATGTCCCACACGGGAACTGGCAAAACAATCGCAGAGAGAATGCATGCGTTTGTCTGAAGGTCGGGATTTGAAAATCCACGTCGTAAGCAAAATTAAAAAAGCATTGTCACAATATGGCCCTAACGGTTCCCAGAACTACGATATACTGATCACCACCCCGAACAGACTCTGCTTCTTGTTAAAACAAGATCCTCCAGCAATTTCTTTGAGCAACATTTGCTGGTTAGTGGTGGATGAGGCAGATAAATTATTCGAGGAAGATGGTGCTCATAATTTCATGGAACAATTGGATGAAATTTTTAACGCATGCACTTTCAACGATAAGAAAATTGCAATGTTCAGCGCGACACACACTCCTAAAGTTGCAAAATGGTGTGTCCACAACTTGAAGGGCTTAATACGCATAACAGTCGGTCAAAGGAATGCTGCAACTGAGACAGTGGATCAAGAACTTCTGTTTGTAGGAAACGAAGAAGGAAAATTGCTTGCATTCCGTGATTTGGTGCGCAAGGGCATAACTCCACCAGTCTTGGTTTTTGTACAAACTAAAGAACGTGCCCAACAACTTTATAATGAACTTTTGTACGATGGGATTAACGTTGATTGCATACATGCTGATAGAACACAACAACAAAGAGACAATACCGTTCGGTGTTTCCGCGAAGGTCGCATTTGGGTTTTGATCTGCACGGAATTGATGGCACGTGGTATAGATTTTAAAGGCGTCAACTTGGTCATTAATTATGATTTTCCTCAATCTGCTATTTCATATGTACATCGTGTGGGCAGAGCAGGCCGAGCTGGACGTAAAGGAAAAGCTATTACATTTTTCACAATAGATGATACTGTCAATCTCAGAAGCATTGCTCACGTTCTGAAACAATCTGGACAAGAAGTGCCGGCCTTTATGTTGGCCATGAAGAAACACTCAAGGAAAGAAAAGAAACAACTGAAAATTAGTGCGCCAAAGAGAAAGACAATTGATACAACCCCTGTTTACGAATTGAAGAAGAAAGCCAGATGGGCAAACAATAAAAAGAAAGAAAAAAGTAAAACTGAATAACATCGATCTAAGTATTCTTGTATGTTTCTTACATCCACTGTCCTCTTAGTATCATATTCATGATATTGTACATTTAATAAATTAATTAATTATATGTAATTAATAATTTTGTAAGATATTAAAATTGTTTACAATTAATTACAAAAAGTTACAGTTACCTAGCAAAAAAATGTCACAGCACTTGACCAAACAGACACATCAACAACAACATACATATTAATAAAAAACCTAAATTTGATTGTTTTTCGACGATATTGCTAATGTGCACACTCCATGAGGAAAAAGCCAGCCTACGAGATACACTGCATCCGGAGAGGAGCAGTAGCCGTCACTGATATCAACAAGTTTAAGAACAGCAATAAACTAATAAGATATAAACAAAAATAAGATTTAGAATATTGATGAAAATTACCCTGAGAAAAACAACGAATGCAAAATTTGCAACCATTATCAGAAACTTTGAAAAATATCCCATTTCACCGCATAAAATTGGCTTCACCCAACTAGGGGCCATAACACTGCAATATGACTTAAGGTCCGTATACAGGGTGTTGAAAAATTCGATTGCTAAATTTCTAGGGTAAGTAAATGAGATTAAAATAAGCCATTTTTGTTATATAATCCAGGGTCAGAAATTAATAATTACTTTATGTTACTTTTTGAACACACAATACATTGTTGTCAGATATGTGTGCAAGTTGGGGGCAACCATCTTGAGCGAAGGTTGTAACCGTTTTCTGAATTGTTATACTTTTAATTTTTTCGTTTTAGTATATTAATAATTTCTTTATGTTTCTACTATTTTACAGTCTCATTAAGTAATCATTAATTTCCGACCCTGGGTTATATAACAAAAATGGCTTATTTTAGTCTCATTTACTTACCCTAGAAATTTGGCAATCGAATTTTTCAACACCCAGTATACGGACCTTGCATATGACGATATGACTCTCCAGTATTTCCTTGTTGACAATAGGTTAGGTCTGGTTAGGTCGCGACATCGCGCGGTTATTTTTTGACCTGAAATTGTGTGAGAACTGTTGTCGTCGCATTCAGCAGACGTAACAGTTGTGAAAACGTTTCCGGCAGAGTTTACCGCTACCTTTGTAACATGTGGAGTTGTCGCCATTTTTGGTAGTCGATTTTATTTCCGCTACATACAGTGTGGTGATAAAGTAACGCACCAAGCGAAAAAACACCCTTAGCGTTGACTTTTTCGAAAAACGCTCGGACAGGTCGACTTTATTTTTAAAAAAGACATCTTTTACAACCAATTTTAATTTTATGTCAGTTACCACTTTTGCGCCGTGACGTCATCGACATTTTTTTTAAATGACAACCTATTTTTTTGAAAATGTCATTTGAAAGCACCCATTTTTCTGAGTACAAAAATGTTAATGAATCACTAATGCATAAAAAAATTTTGAAGAAAAAAATTATTGAAAAATGGAGATGTGATTTTTATTCTTTATAAAATTTCGACCTAAAATAATACTTTCTTATAAAAACATAACAAAACAACTTAATAAAATTACAATAAATATTGGAAATGTCCTCCACCAACTTACTTGACAGTGACCAGCTCGTGTGTAAACGCTGTTAATGACTCTTGCGATAGTTTCATGGCTAATGTTATTCATTTCCGCTCACCCGACTTAACTCCCCTAGACTTTTTTTTTGGGGTTATCTAAAAAGTCGAGTTTACGTGAACAAACCTCAAAATTTGAAAGATTTACAAAACAAAATTAGGACAGAAATGAATAACATTAGCCGTGAAACCATCGCAAAAGTAATTAACAACGTTTACACACGAGCTGGTCACTGTCAAGTGGTTGGTGGAGGGCATTTCCAACATTTATTGTAATTTTATTAAGTTGTTTTGTTATGTTTTTACAAGAAAGTATTATTTTAGGTTGAAATTTTATTAAAATTAAAAATCTCATTTGCATTTTTCAATAATTTTTTTCTTCAAAATTTTCTTATGCATTAGTGATTCATTAACATTTTTGTACTCAGAAAAATGGGTGCTTTCAAATGACATTTTCAAAAAAATAGGTTGTCATTTAAAAAAAGTGTCAATGACGTCACAGCGTAAAAGTGGTAACTGACATAAAATTAAAATTGATTGTAAAAGATGTCTTTTTTAAAAATAAAATCGACCTGTCCGAGCGTTTTTCGAAAAAGTCAACGCTAAGGGTGTTTTTTCGCTTGGTGCGTTACTTTATCACCACACTGTATAAGGCATTTACGAAAATTAACCCGGTGGATAGAGATGGGCAATCCGGATCATTTACAAGATCCGACTCACTGAATCTGGATCAGTATAAAGATCCAGATCACTGATCCGGATCAATAGAGCCGGATCTCGGATTCAAAAATCTTTACAAAAATTAAATCAATTAAAAATAAACTTTTTTGTAAATATGGAGGTATATTCATTTATAATTTTTAAATTTTATATAAAAACATAATATATGTATAGTAGTACCACTAACTCTTATATACTTTTTTTTTTGTGTTACTATTTCTTAAAAAAGAAAATGTTAACTGAAGTCAAGGTATCAGAAGAAACAAACTGAATAAATAAATTAAATGCTCAACTGAATATAAAATAATACTTTTAAAACTAATTTCTAATACTGATACAATGTCACAGCACAGAGCCACAGACTCCACTCACGTCCTGAAAAGGATCTATGATCCGTGTGATTCAAACATTCGCAGGTCAGTCGGTTTAGCCGGCCGTTCAAATGACTCGCGAGAGGTGCGAGGAACCGTGACCCGTGAGCCGGATCCCAAAATTTTCGGATTCGGCTCACGCGGATCTCTTAAAAGATCCGGTTCAGTGAACCGGTTCAGTCGCGAACGACCCATCTCTACCGGTGGATACATCGTGCTCTATTTTTCTCACTCTAAGAGTACTAAGAGAGCACTAAGTCTCTTAATGCTCTCCCACACTTCTAACCCAGTTATCAGCCGGGTGAATTTTCGTAAACGCTCTTAGTGAGCAGCTGAAAGTAATGTTAAATTACCGGTAATTTATTTTTAATGTTACCTTACCGGTAATGTTACCGTAACATTACCAAATACATTTTTTAACTAAAAATTAGATATTACTTTACTTACTTAATCCTGACCCTTATACCTTCACGGGTACCTACACTTTATTAGAATTTTCTCATTAATTTGATATCAAATAAACATCATCTTTTCTTTTGTTAAAAAATTGAGTTTTCATTACTGTTGTGAGTCGGTAATTTTACCACGTTACCTTATGGTAAATTTCCAATGTTACCAGTAAGATAACATTCGCTTGTTACCGGTAATTTTTTAATGTTACTTCTGTTGCCAACATCATGGAAAAATCTGTAATTTTTCCAAATGATTGAGTTATATACTTATAAATTGCAACTTAACTTATAAAATAAGCTGTCAATAATATTTAATCTTGAGGGTTACTTTTTATTATTTAGGAAAAACATTAAGTACTAGGTATTTCGGCAGCTAGGCTGGCATCTTCAGTACACACGCTACCAATTTCAAAAACCACTACGTGATGAAATCTAACAGCTACCTAAATACCTACCTAATCAAAATATCTTCGTTATTTATTAATTTACGAAAAAATGACAAAGGACAATTTTAATTAAGAATTTTATTCGCTATCGATTGGTAATAATATACAGGGTGTCCCATTTAAAAAAGTGTCTTTTTGACTTTATCTCATAAATACGACGCTCAATTGGTTTTTGACTGCGTCATTGTAATCAGCATGAAAAGTACTACTAGTTTGCTAATTTAACCGAATTTGTAGCTTTTATAATAACAAAGTTAGCAATAGTGCCGACTTAAGTTTGAACAGGCTGTATACCTTGACGTTTCACTTTTGACAGGACAGGTGGTCAAGAGGTTATTTGTATCAATCAAGCTATGACCATGGGTAGGAAAGTCTTATGTACAAGGTCGTGGAAACATTTGAGCGGGAAATACAAATGATAGTTCGTGACTAGAGACACGAGATGGCGACAGCAGCTACCATTGTTGATAAAACAGGACATTAATATGAGAATTTGCTTATGTGAATCACAAGTTGTGCTGTGAATAATCAAGGGTGTATTTTTCTTGTATGTAATGTGCGTTTTACAATTTTGTCATTTATTAGACTACAAATAAGTGACAAAATACTAATTTAATATTTATTGTGGTATTCTGTAAAGTGTAAAAAAGTGAAATTGTTAAAAATGGTATTTTACTGTTGTGTACCGTCGTGCAAAAACAATAACAACCAACAAAAAATGCACATGTTCCCAAAAGATGAAAAGGTAGGCATTATTTAGTAATAGTTTTGTTAGAACAATTCATTGTCGTAAACCTTATGTCGACAGCAAGGACACAGTATAAGTAATAAAAAAATGTACGTGGACTGCATATTTTTTTGTGTGTGCATTGAAATATTTTCTACATCACCCATGCCAAAATCATCCATTATATGATTCTGAGACAGTAATGTATTTTGATGTAAAAATGTACTTGTAGATGTATAAATTATGGTTGAAGAAAGTGAAGAATCGTCAGCTTCTCTTGTTAGAAAGTGAAGATGTAAGAAAGAATTATCGGGTATGTGACATACACTTTTCCCAAGAAGAAAAAATTATTGGTCGACGTGGAGCTAATTTGAAATTTAATAGTATACTGCATTTACCACCTCAAACAGAAGGTACCAGTACTTTATATATTTCTATTATTTAATGCTGTGTAATACATATGTATATTTATGTAAATTAATTACAGTTTGGGGTTTAATGTGCTTATTTTTTAGTCCTTACTGAGCAGCAATTGTCCACTAATTTCATAATGGAAATTGACCAACCTTCTACATCTACAATAAATCTTATGCTGGAGCAGGAGAAAATAGTAACAGAAAGTGAAAAACCTTCCACCAATGTTGTAGAAATGGATTTAGATACAGAAATTCCTGAATTAATAGTCGCCGATAAGCTAACAGTAGGAGAAGGTATTGTTTTCTTTTAAGAGTACAGCAAAGTGTAATTGGTTGGATCTCTCAAATTCATGGTTTACAAAATAAGTCCAGTAAAAAGATAAATAGATTCCAAATGTCTCAAAAATGATGACTAGTAAACTTTAATTTAGCTCTTATATTCTTAAAGGTGTATATTAAAATGACAAATTATGTGAATTGCTATATCTAACTATCACACATTGAACAAAGCCAATCAATAATAAAGAAGAAAATTATGAATAATGGCTTCTTTTATATTAATTGCAACTGTTGTTGTAGACAGTCCTTCAGTTTCGAGGAACAAGACATGTATTGAAATGTCAACTCCTATTCACTCAGTAAATTTTGGGAGATGCAAAGGTAATTCTATTAAAATACCATATATAAATAATATTGTATCAAATTCACTAATATAATTTACGTAACATATATTATCACTGATTGTATTTGAAATCGTGTATATGAGATTCATTACTAAATATTAATTATGCATTTCAGATTTATCAAAACGAAGCAACGATTTATCAAAACGAAGTTTGAGACTTAATCCTGTATCATACAATTTTGTTCAAATGCAATTACGTTTACAAAAGAAAATTCCTAAAGGTAGAAGATTTTCTGTTGATGATAAACTCCTTGCTTTGACCTTAATGAAAAACAGTCCAAAGGGCTATCGATTGCTCTGTAATTATTTTGCTTTACCATCTATAAAAACGTTATATAATTTGTTGAAGAAAATTCCTTTAGAAAGTGGTATTAATAGTGCTATGATGAATAGCTTGAAAGCACAAGTAGAAAAACTGAAAATAGAAGACAGGTACTGCACAATAATATTTGATGAAATTGCATTGGAACCTTCATTACTCTATAGTACAAGCAAGGATATTATTATTGGCTTTCAAGATAATGGATTTAATGACAGAGCACCTATATTTGCAGATAAAGCTATGGTATTCATGGCAAGAGGTATACATAAAAAGTGGAAACAACCTTTATGCTACTTTTTTAATGGTGGAGGTATAAAAGCTGATTATATTTCAAAAAATATCAGACTTGTCATTCAAGAAGCAAGATCAGTAGGATTAAAAGTTATTGGAATCGTCTGTGACCAAAGTAGTGCAAATATGAAAGCAATTAATATGTTGTATGAAGAAACGAGGCAATACTGCATATCAAATAGCATGGAAATTACATATTTCGGTTTTCTTGTGGATGAAGAAGAAGTGGTGCCCTTTTTTGATCCACAACATTTATTAAAGGGAATCAGAAATAATTTATTTGCAAACAATTGTCGTTTTATTTGGCGAAATAATAAAACTGAAATTGCCTCATGGGAAGATATAAGAAGATTATATGAATTAGAAGAGGACAAGGAAGAATACAGAATGTGCAACAAACTAACCGACGTTCATATAAAGAACTTAAAGAAAATGAAAGTCTGTGTTGCTGCACAAGTTCTTAGTCAACGTGTTGCAGCTGTAATGCGTGGGTTAGCACGATTAGGTAGGTACATTTGTTTTCATTTTTTTTTAATTGAATTATTGGTACGTTACGTATAAATCTCTGCATCTAGCAGCCCTTTGATCACAAATTGAAATTTTGTAGTGTATATTAATATAATAAGTACTACGCTTTTTTTTGATTGTGAAATTTCCATTGTGAAGTATGTTATAGTTATTAATTTTCTTATATTTTGTAATCAGTTGTTCATAATGTGAGATTGTGTGTGAGATTTCACAAATTTCAGATCTCGGGAGGCCGTGAAAAAATACGCGAAAGCTACAACATAATTATGATCATTAATTTATCACAAATGTTCAATTAGTAATTTATTAAAGTGAATAAATTTTACATTCAAGATGTCATTGTAACAGCATATTAAGTAAGACAAAAAATTATGTTTCACGGTCTTACGAAATTTGAAACTATATGATTATCTGTTTAATACATCTAAATAGGTCACAGTTTCATATCAGTATAAATACATATTATAAAATGTTATTTGCAATAAATTATATCTGATATTACATATTTTTATTTTATGACTGTAATGGAAAATATCAAATGTTTTAATAGAATTATTAAAATCATATATATTACAGTAGTTCCATTAAAATATTTTAGCATTTTCTTTTTCCTAAAAAAATTTCAAAAATTATGTCAAACATCGGACAAAATTAATACTCGAAATAATGAAAGAAACCTGCATTGAAAATTAAAATAGTACGTGACTAGAGACACGAGATGGCGCTGTTCTCGTGCGAGAAAAATTATATATGTCTTTCCCATCTATATCTTTCTTTATCTACGGCTATGACTCTGATTTAAGTTTTCATAGCCTCCCCTTATCTAATGTCCGTATTCATAGGTCGAGGCTTTCTTCAGTAAGGAACCCCTTAGAATGTGAATTGTTATAATTCAACTGCCGTACAGCAATCCTATTCTAAGGGGTTCCTCATTCAATAAGGAAGCCTCGAGGAAGCACTACGGACATTAATCATTTTGAATTACCTCGTACTTATTGTTTGTCATTTTTAATAATTACAATCACCCAGTAAAAGTTTTAAAAATTGACGTTTAAAAGTGTCGAAATGTGAAACATTCTTTCTGATTTAGATTAGATTAATAAACTATAATGGTAATAAATAAATTACAGGAAATGTGCATCCAAATGTATGCAATTATAAAATTAGCAGAAATTTATTTTGAAATTAAATTTTATCTCTGGCTCTATCTAAAATATTTCATTAATTAATTGACGAACAATGTCATTTATTTTTAGCCTCTCTTTTTAAAATAAACCTTTTCCTTAACCTCGACATTTAAATGTGTCCATGTGAACCCGCCTATCAGCTGATTGCGTTCCGCTTGTATTTGAATCTACCTTTGCGTATTGTGAACGTTCGTGGACGGATGTCAGGTGCGTATTTTGAAAATTTTCGTGCTTTTTTAATGCCATTCCGTGACCCAATTCCACACGTCTGCCCCAATAAACAAACACGCTTTATTTTAACGCCAGTACTTTGAACAAATTAATCAATAATTGACGCAGATATGCCGCTCTCAATTGAACCTTGTTAAGAGGTTATGTAAATGTATATTTAAAGTCGAGTGCAGAAATCCCGCGTTTGGTGCCACAACCACATACGGCATCCAACGAGCCTGGTGTGAGGATCTTCTCAGTTCATTGCGATGCCAATGTGTTAAAAGCGGGCTGTTATTTATTTATTTATTTATTACAGAGTTTGAGACAGCATAGAATGAAACTGTCACATGCTCACTCCATAGCCCTTCGATTGACCGTGCCGCAGGTGAGTTATTTAATTATACACCCCATTTTTCCCCCCTTTAAAACGTTTGTCCTTTCTAAGTGTGAAGCCTTTAAAATACCACGTTATGTAATACAAGATTTTGGCGTGCGCTCATTGTGAAAATACCTTGAAAACGATTATTTATACCACGTGACTGAAGTTATTTAGGAGTAATTTTTTTAAAATTGTGAATCAATAAATGATATTTATGAATTATAAATATAGCATCATACAGGATGTTCAATGTGAACCGTTCACCATTACTAACTTTTCTAATTTTGAAAATAGAATTTTGGTTAAATTAACAATGTTTCATTCTGAGCTTCCAATGAAAAAGATAGATGGGCATTTCGTTGTTAAACTGTGTACTTAATCATTATTATAATTGCTTTTATTAACAATTTTTGTAATTCATTTGGTAGGGATTTTTTTTCCTTTCCTATACCAAATTTCTTAAATTTTTTTACAAAATAGTAAAATGAAACAACATGTTTGTATGAGTAGGCCATGTTCATGTAAAATTGAGCCGTCTAATTGACAAATGATGTCTATCTAACCTTATCGTGAACGTAAACAACCATAAACAACAAACAAATGAAAGCGTCGTCATTTAGAAATTTCAATAGATTTTTTTTGCCATTTCGATATCAAACTCTTCCATTGAATGATTATTAAAGAACAATGATGAAAAATTATAAAATATGCATATTTTCAAATGGGGATTAAATACCACGTTATCAAAAATAAAGTGATTAAGAGTCGGTCATGATTTGAAAAAAAATTGGTAGTACTATCTATCGAATTTAGGCTGCACTAAGTGAACAAACAAACTGGTCAAACTGAACCATGATGTTCAAGTTCAATTTGCCCACTCGCTGATTGGTCAGGTCAGGTGGTTTTGTCTGACCGTTGACTTGACGATTTTGAATAGTTCATTTAACTCGGCCTTAATAGCTGCACTTGACATTGGCATTTTTGTTGTTCGAGCGGAACACAAAACGTTCAGTGTTGAAAGTTATTTCAGAAATGGTGAAAAACTGGATCACGGCCTACTCTGAAATATTTTGTTTTCGATCGCATGGTACAATCAACTAAACTAATGAGTATCCCAGAAGTCTTATATACAGGGTGATGATTCTTAATTAAACCGATGTCATAGCAATGCAACCGTAGATTACCGGAAACTTGTTTTAAATATACAATGTAGAGGTAATTTTTTTTACTATATGCCGATCAATCGATCGATAAGTCATAGAACTTTTATATGGCTATCTCTTTCTAACTTTCGTAAAACGACCTTGTGGCTTTTGTCATGTCATGTTATTTCGTCGTATGTTTTTTTTAACTCAGATCTATACGATGGACATATAAATTTAAAGTGAACTTTAGTTTTCGAGATATTATTGATCAAAAATTGTATCCAAAACCACAATTCTCCATTGGCTTTTGAGTCGAATGAAGCATTAATGCAAACTATTGTTGAGTCTAAAAATACAATAACAACAACAATAACCTTTGTATTGGGATAATTTATGTTTCTGACGCAGTGCGTGCTTAAGAAATGACAAAGCGATACATCAAAAAATCAAATCAATACTTGCAAATGCAGTTACTTCAAAATTAATGAAAATTAGTTCTGTTTGTGTATTAAGAACAACAAAATAATAGTCAATTCCACTTAAGACGCATCACTACAGAAATATGGCAGAATTCATACATTTTGTAGTATCTCAGAAGTCGGTTAAGCAACCATTACATGTCTGTATTATAAATTGTTGTTTTTTATACGCACTTTAACGCATACCTATTGGTTGTAAATAATTTCTATTTCTACCCTAATCAAGATTTTAACATCATTAATTTTGTTGTTCTTTTGGATGTATTGACTGGATGTTTATGGGTATAAGTAAAAAAAAAGTATCAGATATACAGTTCATAATGATTTTCAAAATTATTTAAATTAAAACTGACAATTTCACATGGGATATTGACTTTTTCTTTCAAACAGAAAAATAATTTAAAAAAATATAATATTCTTTGAAAATCCTTTTTCGAAATACCACGAATATAAATTATAATAAAATAACGAATAAATAAGATATCTTATCACTAAACATATCAGTCACTAACTTATGGAGAAATTTAAAATTTATCCAAGGTTGCTTAAAAGATTATATGAAAAAAAAAAGGACTCGGCCATGTAAATAAATAATTGTAAATTAGAATTGATAATTAGAGGACAGAGATTAAAAATTTGCGAAGTCCATACTAACAAATGGTTGTTTCATTTTCTTCTAAATTAACTCTTATTAATGATGCTGTTTTAATTTAATATCATTTATAAAGGGAAGTCTGTATCCTATACTTATTTCTTTTAAATAATTACTAAACATTAATAAACATTAAAAATGCAACATATTATTGCACTTATAACGAGTGTTCAATTGAAAAGTTGGTTTTAATTTTTTGTTGAAAGAAGAAGTGAAAAAGGGATGACTTCATAAATCGATTGACGTTTAACGGATGACAGTTGTCAAACACTTGTAATGTTTAGCTTATGACTTATTAACGCTTTCGCTTGCTTCATTAGTATCTTTTTCTCGTATATTGTATGAGATAAAAACAAAGATACGAATACTGAATACTGAATGTACCCTGGTGCAATAAACGAAAACGCTAGACGTCTAGTAACATTTCGCGTTGATCTAATTCAAGACCTGTGTCACAATGTTATGAAAAATTCAAAGGTTTCTTGATGAACTTTTCAGTTGAACACCTGATAGATACAGTGCAACGGACACCAGTTAGAAATTTAACATAGTTCAATCTTTCAAAAGAATGCTTTCATAAATAATAATTAAAGAAAGTAGAGAATGCCAATGGATCTGTAGAGTTTCATATTCTGTTTAAACAAAGTGCAGTAAATGCAAATAAACGCGAATATATAAAATGTGATTAATTGGATTAAAATTTCCCGGATTTAATTCCTCTGTATATTGAGGTACAAACATACAACATTCAGAATTAAACTATTCATCAAGTGTTATTGAGTTCAGAAATTAAACTTAATACATCTAAAGTGCAGCAATGAAATTAGTACGATTATATGCAGTTTTGTATGAAAGTACTTGTGTAGTGTATAAAAAATAAATTTATTTTGGTTCATCAACGTATTTGTTAAAATAATAAGAATGTAAAATTTGTTTATTTGTTACAGTGCAGCCATCTACCTGAGTAGATATATATGTAATTCTGGGTTATAATCGGAAAGATTATTGCATTCAAAGTGTTTTGATACTAAATTTGTGCAATTTTAGTTGTTAATTATTTAGAAATTAAGAAAAAAAGTTATTTTTTTCCGTACAAGATTAGTAGGTAAAAATTGCACACATTTAGTATCAAAACACTTTGAATGCAATAATCTTTCCTATTATAACCCAGAATTTCATATATATTTACTCAGGTAGATAATATAAAGCAATTTCTGTTTTCCCATGTTAAATCCCTATGTCTCATTGTCAGACGAACATACTGTATATATTAATCAATAAGAGAAACTTAAAATATAATAAGTAGAGGATGGCAGAGTAATATTATCAAAGGATTTGACCGTACCGACGACAGATTGATAAGAATTTTGTAAAGTCGTAGGTCAAAAAGTGACATTCTCACTGGGGGTTCAATGACAGGTCATTTCAAGTGACCTTGTTAATAAATCAAAAAAATCTTTAAACCCAAACATTGTACATATAAGTGCATTGTCATTTTCAACAGCCAAATTAAAGATGTTGAGCCAACTTTTTTAAATTAAAATGTTTAATATCCATTTGCACCAGACACTTAAGCAGACTGAGCTTTAATTTAAGTGGTGTTTATATTGTGATATTTTTATGTTACATAACATTGTGTAACATAAGCTTAAGTGTTTGGTGCAACTGGCCATAATACATTTAAAACAAGATTAAGATGTTAAGTACCACCGGAAGTAATTCCAAGTTTCCTTCAATAATTTTTTAGAAAGAAAAAAATTCTTATGCAGTTGGCTTTAATTTCTTATAATCTTTTAATTATTCGGTTAGTAATTAATACATCCAGGAATCTTAAGTAAAACCGATAATTAATTTTTTTATCGGAGATTGTTTTGCATAACGTATAAGTATTAGTTATCGGTTAATTCTAGTAAATGGCTGTTTTGCAGTTAAAAAAAAATGGGGGGCACTCTTTGATTCAAGAGAGCTCGGTTCGTGAGCGTAAAGTTCGAATAAATTATGATAAAATAACGAATAAATAAGATGTGACCTTCGTCTCCCTCCTTATTTGAAAGGGTCAACAAATTATAACGCACATACTTTAAGGTGATTGCTTTAATTTGTTTAATGAGAGATATCGATAAGGTGAGCCAGATTATACCTCATTAATAAAATTTTTAATTGATTCTAGATTTCTGGTTAAATTGTTATAATTTCAGCGCAAATTGTTTTTTTTTTCCAAATAAATAACTCGAGACGGCGCCACATACCTATAATATGCTAGCTTCTCTGTTATCGTTTATAGTAGAAACGTAGATTTTATTTTTGTACTCGCCCACGTAAAATAATACCTTGCGAAATATAAAACTTGAAAAGTTTGCCAAAATTATTGGCCTTTCAATTCTGAAAACAAGTTTATTTTGGAGCATAAATAAAATTTTTATTGTGATCTTTGTCTTTACTCGGATTGGATAATTTTAGTTTTGTTGAAGTTATGTTCATTTAGAATATTTAATTAATTTATAAATATTGTGATCCTTCAGAATTGTTTATGCTGGGGTCGGTTATATCAACTCCATTTAAGTTTTTCGTAGTTTTGTGTGTTGTACTCTTACGGGTATTAAAGGTTTGTTCCAGGAGCAGTTTCTGATTAGTTCAGAACTGTCAAAAGCATGCACTCATCAAAGTTGCTGTACACTTGATAGATCTGTTACTGTTAAAATCAATCATTACTTCAGTAGGCAACTGATTTTGACTGTTTCGACTATCAGAAGCTGTTGTTAGAACAAACCTAATATAATTTATTCCTGTACCTTGAGATAAGTCGAATGCAGCTTTAGTCTACCGGTTTATCGTCCTTGCATTATTGGGAATTAAATTGACTGGAATAATACCGTAGCGGAAAAATTTGGACAATTCTATTGAACCTACATGACAAACACAAATTCGATATAATTATACGAGTGGCAACACAAGTAATTTTAGGATGGAATTTTTCAGTGCGATACAGCGTAGTTATCTTCGGCGCAAATCGGGGTTAAATGGAATCATAAACATACGAATAATATTGTTTGCTTATAATATTTGCGATTAAAACGAGCGAAAATTAAAACATTAAATCTAGTTAAGGCCGCGATCGTTTCTCTACCGGTTTTTACTGCATACAACGTCATTAACATTAACGCAAATTGTGCAATAGGTAATGAGGCAATTTTTCTGTCGTATTCCCGATAATTAATAAAAAACTAATGTGTGGTTGCACGTGGAAAACAAGTTTTAAATTTAATTGGCGGCGTCACATTTTGACGCAGTAAATTATTTTCGTCAGACTAATACGTCAGAATATTTACGATTTTTTTTTGGACGAATAAAAGGGGAGTGCTATTGCCATTAGTAGTTCGCAATTCCAAAACATGTGGTATGTGCACTTTTAGATGCGCAGGAAATAGTTTATTGCATTGTTACTACAAACTTTATCATGTTTTCAAAACAGTGGTACATACAGTTGCGGACAGAAAATTTCGGATGTCACTGTCATTCCATTGACGTAAAAGTTAAGAAATTCCTATATGTATACGTCAGATGAGTGACAGTGACATCCGAAATTTTCTGTCCGCAACTGTACATACAACAATGCACAACAGTATTATGCTTAGTAAAGGGTGTTTCAAAATGACCGCAAGATTTGAATTTCGCGACATTTTCTTTTGATCAAAAGTATTGCTCTAAAAATTTGACTACTGTCAAGTAGACGCATCCCGATTATCAGTCATGGAACGTTACACGACCGAACAGCGGATTTTAATAGTGAAAACTTATTTCAAAAATGGTAAAAGTTTAGCGCAAACAGTTCGCAGCATGCGTGCAATTTTTGGTCGGCAAAACGCACCAAATTCTTCAACGGTTAAGAGATTGATCGAGAAATTCAATCGAACGGGCTCGGTTGTGAACGAAAAATCATCAGGTCGTCCTCGGTCAGGCCGGTCCATTGAAAATATTGCCTTAGTGACTCAATGGACCGGCCTAAACTTTTACCATTTTTGAAATAAGTTTTCACTATTAAAATCCGCTGTTCGGTCGTGTAACATTCCATGACTGATAATCGGGATGCGCCTACTTGACAGTAGTCAAATTTTTAGAGCAACACTTTTGATCAAAAGAAAATGTCGCGAAATTCAAATCTTGCGGTCATTTTGAAACACCCTTTACATATACATATAAAAAGGGCATTAACTTACTGACGTGAAAATGATGTTATAACTTAAGTCCTAACCACTAGAGCCTATTTTGCATCGAAGGCGTTAAATTTAAATATTTAAAGGGTTGTTAAATTTCATTACCGTGGTAACAGCCAATCAGCCCCTTTAAACTACTAGTTTTTAAATCGACTTTAAAATTAATTTTTCTAATTTACAGAAAAATCTTTCTAAACGTCGTAAAATGGCTACAGTTGCTTCAACATTTCTAAAATAAAATACAGACATCGTGTTTTATGCAGTCAAATTCTACGCGCTTACGGATAGGCGGGGTTTAGTCATTCAAGTGCAGCAATACGCTACACTGAATGAAACGTTCACGCTTTTCAAGCTCCCACCGTTGCATGCGGTCTACGGCGCATCTATGAATTTGACTGCATAAAACGCGATGCCTGTGCAATTTAGAATCTCTTAATTCCTCTCCCCTCCAAATTTATTACTACATTGTTGTAATTTAGTACAAAAAAATTAATAAATTTGTGATTATTTTTTTGCAGAATGCATCGATACATCGAACACAGAAAGACAGACTAATTTCATCGGCTGCATTTCTTCTGGCCACACTCGGCGTCAGTCTTTCGACGTTCAGTTTGATGCGCATGATCGAGAGTCCAAAACACCGATAATATGTGGAAACGTCCCTCGCCCCCCTATTTATTATTTTTGTAATAAATCATTCGGAAAAATTCATGCAATCACCTTCGTACTAGTTTAATAGATGTCTTCATATCGTCTATTTACAATGTGTAAAGTTAGGAGAATACCTATTTACTATTTTAGGCGGTATAGATTTAAATATATTTTGACCAGAAATTAATTTAGTCTTTTGTTTTACTCGCAAGTCAAAGAAACGCATCCATTTATAACAATCAGTTTTAATTTTTCTATAAATAATAATACAGCGCAACTAAGGAACTCCTTTAAAATAATGTAACTGACCGAAAACTATTATGATAATGACTGTGAATATCAAAACGGAGTATAAATAACAAAATTTTATGGGAATCCCGAACAGTTTGGCCCTCAGTTTTAAGCCAGATGCGTATAACATAAGCGAGTCCAATTTATAACCTGGTGTATCTTGGTGGGCGAAAGGCCTAACACGTACTTTGTGCCCTACTTCTCGGACAATTTCGCAAGAATTTGTTAGCCTAGCAGCCTGGAAACAAAAAAATTCAAGATTTGTTGGGAAATTTTAAAAACTTCCTACCTGTAGAAATGGGGCAAGAGAAATTACAAGCCACAGGATGACGTTCAGAATATTAATTCCGACAACTGTGATATTATCTCTGTCTATCCTATCCAAGTCGAATAGCCACAAAGTACCGGTGATTCCCCTACACACATTTATCAGCGTTAACAGGCAAGCAGCGGGCGCAAGCTTTTGATTTAAGAACTTCAGGAGCTTCTTGAATTCCTCGATGTCTTTCATCCACTCCAGAGGTGGTATGGAGTGTTCTAGCATTTTCACTTTTAAGAAATGTATGTAAGAAGTTAGAAGTTGGGCTTGCAGGCAGTAATTTGATATCACCGTCGCTTGGATGACGTCGTGCCAGAGTGTCGATACTACCAGAAGTGCCTTCAATGAGATTAATAAAACCGGAGAACTAGAACAATTTAACAATGATTGTCAAAAACGTTTCAAGAAAAGATAACATACATACACATAAAAAACATAAAAGTTAAAAGCTGTGCTTTTAATAATGGGTGGAATAAGTATATTTCCATAATTAAAAGCATAACTTTTATTTAATTGTATCTCTAACTTATGAATTTTGTTTGTCTTATTTTGAAGAAAAAAAATTGGGTGTCCAATGAAAATAGGTTTGATCAACAGAATTTATTTACTTGCCTAATGCCAACTAGAAATTTGAAAGAATGAATTTTTAAATGTATAGGTATGAGGAAAAATTTCATTAAAATCTCGTAAGGTACTTATAGAAAAGAATCATTTAAAAAAAATTAACTTGCCCCCTTAGTGCATACATAACTATTTTACTCATGATAAGTCGACATTCTTATTTTTCTATAAAATTGCTACTATGTAGAAGTATTGTTTTCGATAAGAGCAAATCAACATCGACGAGTTTAAAAATACATTAAACATTGCAAGTTTTTAATTACAAGAAGATACGTGATTTTAATTGATTTTGTTTCTTAAACATAAGAAAAACGTACCTAATTGATTAAAGCAATAAATTTTGCGTTTTTGCTATTTAGGTACTTTGAAAAATTATTTTGGAAATTTTTTTTTTAAAGAAAATCGTACATACCTATGTTCGAGCCACTTAAATTCTATCAATCCTTCACCCATCATGATATTGACCATTGTAAAAGAGAGGACCATCCAAAGCAAGCTGACCGACACGAAAATCCACAAAGTTCGGACCAATTTTCTTTGACTTTGGAAACCATTTGATAAATTTGAAAGGGACAGAAACACCTTAAAATATGTAAAGTATAATCCAATACAGTTTTTATCTTTTGGCTTTAGACACACATAGTTTGACACTTTACCTTTCAAATGAAGGCATTCAAATATGTACAGATATACTTATATTTAGTGCTTAATAGTAATAATAATTAAAATAATAAAAACGAGTGTGTATTAATTCTAGGCTTATCAAAGTTATGGAAAGTTATACGTATAAAAGCAAGAATGAAACTATGTGGGCAATTGGTAATTCCCAAAAATATGGCTAGAAGTGTACACACTTTCTTCTTGCAAATGCTTCATTATTTTGCTCGTTTTTAAACATCTCCACAATCCTCGACTTAAATATAATTTCAAATTAATTTTTTCCAATCATGTTTTGTATGAACATGTTTTAGTTATTATATTTATAAGTAGGTTTAAACTGACGCTCAACTGAACCAGGTTCAAAGTAAACAAATTCGCACAGGATCTTAATGACATATTAGCTGCATTCGATTCACCGATTTAGATCGATTCATTCGATTTAGATCGATCCAAACAGCTTTTCTGCGTTCGTTTCCTGCCAGATCAGTTAACCCCCACCATAATTTCAAGTGATCCTACTTATTTAAAGAATCATTAGATCGATAAACTAAGTTTATGTGGCGACAACAGATAAACGAAACAGTTCAGATAAACTTGTTCGTTTCGCTATCAAGGATCACATTAATTTCACGATTGTGAACTGATCCAAACTGATCTAAACGAATTGATTCGACGTGTGAATCGGATGCAGCTAGTATGGCAATTAATGCATTCATAAATAAAATTTGATGCTTTTGTTCACTTTGAACCTGGTTCAGTTGAGCGTCAGTTTAAACCTCCTTTGTGCAACTGGCCCTAAATTATTTGCATAAGAATAGGCAACCCATCATACCAATATGTTGGCTCGATTGCCTTAGAGTTTGCATAAAATTTTTCTTTTAATTTTCTCTGTCGATATATTTTTTTCTTCTAATTTTGCAGTTAATTCTTCCATGACACTTTGTTTTATTCTTTTTCATAAGTTGTTTGGTTTCTATCTCTTTTTATACAATTATGCTTTTTGTATTTCAATTAACCAGATTGCCTTAAAGCCCGTTCACAATGACTTAACGTAAGAAAATTAACCTCTAAATACAGGTTTGAAGCGTTTTGTTTTAATATAAATACTTAAAATTGTAAACTGAAACTAATTAATGTGTTTAATTATGAACAGTAAATCATTTAAATTTAGAATCGCTTCGTTTACATTAACAAACAGTGCATTCAAATTATTAATTTATGTTGCGTTAAGTGATTGTGAACGGGGTATTAGGTCTGTTCCATTTGGCAGAATTTCTAGTTCTGAATCGTTCAAATCATGCGCAGTATGAAATTTATATCCAATTTTGTGCACTGCTCATGCTCAGTAGGATTTTGAACGGTTCAGAACTTGAAATCCTGACGAATGGAATGAACCTTTTGTGTCACAAATCATTTTACATTCGTACCATAATATGTAATCTTTAGAATAAAATACGAGCCTTGTGTCAAAAGTATTCGCCTAGCTAGTATAGCTGTTTTTGAAAGTAAAAATCATTATTAGAAATTAAATATCAAAGCTTTTATTTAAAAATTCATAATTTATACTCCTATTTATTTATTATTATTAATCTAGAAAAATAATCACCACCAACTAACTGTCTCATTCTTTATCAAAAAGAGGTAGGCGAATACTTTTGGTGCAGGGCTCGTATTTAAAATTTTTTATATACTGGCAAGTATTTAGGCGTTTTCGTCGATTTTCTTCTTTTTTAAGAACTTTTTTTGCTTATCTTTTCCATAAAGATTTAGGACATTTAAAATATGAACGCATCACATTACAATGATTCTGTATAAGTTAGAACGAGTATTGTAGCTATCTTAAATTTAATAGATTCATAGTAAACACCCATGTACACATGTAAACACCCGTTTGATCTCTTTTTGCTGCTATTTACGTTAAATTCAAAGTCGGCCAGACTAAACTAATCAAGCGTAAACAAATTTACGTTACTGATGATAACCCATCAGATTAAGGGCACCGATTCAATAAATTAATGTAGATAGTAACGAATTATTCCATGTGTATAAAATCGTTTTCTTACGAAATAGTCGAATAAAATTAGCAGAAAATATTTATGAAATCGTCGAACACAAATACGTATATTGATGATAAATCGAACCACGTTATTATCCCAACGTATTTTGTGACAAATAGATTCGGAGAACTTTCCATTGTGGACGTTTTTTGAACAGTAAATAGATAAGATTTAGTAAAATAGAGAGAGGGTGGATGTCATTAAAAATATTTCAAAAAATACTATGAGGTGCTGAAAAATTGACTAACCTACTCTATGGCACGTTGCAGAGAATTAGAAATAATTATAAAAAATCTTGAAGCACATTTCTTCATATTATTGGTTTATATATTGCCGAGATTTTAATTTTATTATTATAAAATATGATTCCAAATAAACTTAGCAAATACTCCTATTTGTTAAATGGTTATGTATTACCAAACAATAATTTAGATTTTTTTGGTAAATTTTGTATTCTGGCCTTTCGTTGTTTTTTTTTTTTTTTTTTTGTAATTGATTATGCTTTAAAAAGCAAGAGATATAATTTTTTACATTTTTTTACACTAGTGGGTCTCCTTGAATAGTGCAATGCGGTGTGGGTCAGCCAATTTATCAGCGCTCTATACAGGGTGATTCACTTAACTCGTACATAAAATTTCATGGATTTCCCATTTGAATTACTGTTTCATATTTTGATATTACAACGATATATTTAAAAAAATGTTTCAATCGCGACATCCTGCGATCACTTTTTGACCTAACATTGCATTAGGATTGACAAATTGCAGCTAGTTCGCTACTTAATAAGTCATCCCATACAAGGCGGCCAAGCGTGCTGTCAAATCATATTGAAGGTTTTAAAAATTTTGCTGCAAGTCGGCTTTGATTGCAGTGGATTTCTCGAGCATCCTCTGTACAACTGTTTCGGCCTTATTTAGGGCCTCGTCAGCAAGAATGTAACTCGAGAATTCCACTGAAAACCAAACCAAGCTGTCCGAGGCCATTCGCAAATGCGATGTAAAAGTTAAGAAATACTTCAATCACGACATCCTGCGATCACTTTTTGACCTAAAGCCGACTTTCAGCAAAATTTTTGATATATTTAAATATATTTTCAACTTACGGTTATACTGCAGTCAAATGCAGTATGACCCACATTTTATTACAATTTTTAATTTTCAAAATTCTAAAGCAGTTTTATGCAACATAATGGTATACAGTGAGTGTAATTTTTAGTCCAGTCAGTCAAGACTAAAAGCGATTCATGGGAAAAATCACCCAATACAGAAAGTTCGAAAACATTCAGATTTCCAAATATACAGGGTATCCCAAGTTGAGTGACCTATTAAATTTTCGAGGACGGGAATATACAAGGATTCTGGAAATTAGTAAACTGCCCTAAGGGAAAGCGATCTTCCAGTTTAAAATATTTTCACTTTTATATCACTTCCTTTAACTTCCATTAACTTTCTTATTTTAAACGGAATGCTATACTTTTTATTGCAAATTCTGATTCTACATATTATTCTAATAAAAAAATGTTAAGGCTTCCCTATACCTAAATGCAACCAATTTTGAAATATTTTCAAATTTATTTAAAAAATTGTTTTGGTAACCTTTCATTCATTGGCATTTATGCCAATTTCAAATTTGAATATTGAAGTGACATGTCTTTTTGAAAGTGTAATGTTCAGGCTTTCAAATCATATTCTAATTATTCCTGAAATATTCACAGACTGGTCACAATATGATGTCGATGCTCATTATTTTCAACTGCTCAAAATTCAATTTTCGTAAACGGAACACCTGTATATTTTTACATCATGAGATACAGAATCAAATTGAAGACGTTGGTGCAAGAAGGGGACAGCTCCACTTTTTAAAATTTTTCAGGAATCACAAAAACCGTTTTAAAAAATCATTTTATATGTCATGTTCATATTATGTTAGAATTTGCCTCTACGAAACCAATTTCAGTGATATTTGTCCCGTTCTTGTACAGAATGAAAGAGAAAATTTTTATTCATATATTTCAGTGTAAAACACAAAATCGGAAAAAAGTGGAGCTGTCCCCTTCTTGCACCGAGGTCTTCAATTCTACATCGATTGATTTTAGCATTTCCTATACCTATTTCTTTTAGTTTCTTTGTTATCAATAATTGTTTGTTATAATGGCATATTTTGCTAGAATTATCGCAATTTTTTGCAGCAAGTGTTGACAAAATTAAAATATTTATTAAGTTACACCATTAACAGATAAGTACAAATAAATAAATAAGCTTCAACGAATGCTAATACAGAAATTTCATTTGCTTCATTGCCAGTTACAAGAGCAGATGAAGTTTTCTTTGGTCTGACAGTGTCATTTCTTAAAAAATAGGTTCAAATCTTCTATATTTCTTTTTCTGTCATTGGCGGTAACTGCGAATATATTTCATTAAATTTTCTACTCGTTCTCCTAACCATTTTATTGCACTCCTTGAACGTCAAATAAATTTAACAATTGTTTATTACAGTAAATAAAATTATTCATTATTTTCACCACTTTACCAACTGTAAGTTTTGCTTTTGTTGTTTAATAGAAACCCGTTCATAAAAGTTTACAGACTTCCCATTGGAGTGAGAATTTTGGTATTCGAACGACATATTTAAATATATAATATTTTCAACTTATAGTTATACTGCAGTCACAGTGCAGTCAAATGCAGTATTACCCACACTTTATTACAATTTTTAATTCCTTTCAATAAAGCAGATTTATGCAGCTTATGACACACAGTGTGTATAATTTTTAGTTCAGTGAAGACTAAAAGCGATTCATCACCCAATGCGGAAAGCTCGAAAACATTCACCTTTCCAAATATCTTTTTCTTTTGCTTCATATTACTCTACGGCATTTTCACTTTTCACTGACTGGACTAAAAATTACACAGACTGTATAAAAATTATTAGTTTGCGAGACATTTCGAAATTTAAAAAAATTGGATCTGCAGTACGTTGGTTTATGATATTGCCGTTTTTATAAAACAACAACAATCAATAGCTCTGTTCCAACCACTTTCTGACCGTTTCGAAACCGTCATAATCACTTGTCTACCGAAATAATGATCGATCGATTTTGATCACTTTATCAAGTGTAAAATTTTGACGAGTGCATGCTTTTGACGGTTTCGAAACCGTCAGAAAGTGATGTTGGAACAGACCTTTATTAAATTGCATGCTTAAAATGCACTTACGGTTTCCATTAGACTTGGTAGCTGATCATCATCAGAAGACCGAAATACAAAAAACGCGTACACATATCCAAAAAACTGAAATACGTCCGGGATAAGGTAACTGAAAGCGATGGAATCGTTGCAAACATTTTCGTAAATAGCGTTGTGCTGCAAAGCTTGGTATCCCCCGTTTGAGGTCAGCAGAACATAACCGAACCCCCTGTCTCTCCTAAAACAAGCCATATACTGCAGGATGTAGCCGATCACCATCAGCAATAAAAGAACCAGAATATAAAGGAGGCTGCAAAAGTCCTTTAGGGTGAAGTAATCGCTTTGTTCTGTCGAGAATGAACGCAATCCTGTGAAACAAAGCAATCGGAGGTACGGTCGTAGAATTTTGGATTTGCAGTAGTTTAGAACAGTGGTCACGCTGAAGAGAGTTAGGTTTTCTTCGTCAGGGGGGTCGGTAACATCACCAGCCTAAAAAATTAATAATATTTAGTAACTGAATATTTTGAAGAATGAAGAATAATTTTATCGCAGAGAGCTTTTCATTGGGAGGCATATTTGGTGGACTACATGTACATGGTATACAGGATGGCACAAACACCAATAAATCTTTGTTACATGAAATACATACACAAAAAATACATATAAAAATGTTAAAGAACTAAAATTATTAATATAATCAAAGACACAGGCTGTCCCACAAAAGAATGATACAAAAATGTTGATTTTTTTAAAAATTAGTAAATATGCTATACAGTCTGTTCAAACTTTAGTCGGCACTATTACTAACTTCGTTCGTTATTATAAAAGCTACAAATTCGGTTAATTAGCAAACTACTAGGAGTACTTTTCACGCTGTTTACAATGAGGCAGTAAAAAAATAATTGATTTATGAGATAAAGTCAAAAATATACTTTTTTTAATGGAGCATCCTCTACCGGATGTAGGTATTTACTGTAAACGTATTTTTTGTTGTCCAACAATAAAAGTAGCCGTAGGTAGTGTTATAATTTAAAATATAAGGAATAAACTATATCTTTTCAATTTCAAATTGGGAGTAAACAAATTCAAATTCGGAATAAACAAATCCAAAATGAGAATAATCAAATTCAAAATGAGAATAAACAAGTTCAAATTGGGTGTTTACTACTGTCATTAATGTCATTTCAAAAAGGTGCTTAATTCTGTTTCCATTGAACTGAATAACAAAAAATGCCTTACATTAAGAAAGTGGACGCTGATGCCATGAAGAAACAAATCTGTGCCCTATACAGGCTGTTTTTAACTTCATGCAAATGAAACCAGTGAAAATTGACATTAAAAGTGATAGAATGAAGCAGTTTTTGTATAATAATTTAATAAATATTACAGATAATGAATATTTTCGGCGAACGATGAAACAGTTTGATAGTCCCTGGCTTATTGTTATTACGTAATCGGAGAAGTTAAGGAAAGGAAAGGAGGAAATTAGTTGGAGAGCACTGCAGTGGAACCCCCAAGGTAGAAGAAAGGCGGGCCGCCCGAAAGAAACATGGAGAAGAAGTACGCAAAAAGAAACAGGACTAACTATAGACAGGGTGGGTTATATAGCAAAAGAGAAAAAAAATGGAAAGAACTTATCACCTCCCTATGTCCCTAAGGCTGAGTTGCTCACTGAAGGTTTAAACTTTGTTTAACGTTAACTAGAGCTTAATTTTTCTTTTTGGTTGTTCAGACAGTGATTAAGAGGTAAAACGAAGTTTAACTCTGACATTTGCTAAACCATGAAATTCGGTCGTTTAAACTATAATTAACGTAAAAATAACTTGAAAAATAAAACTTTAAACACGAGAAAAGTTCTACTTGAAAAATTTCGGTTGCTTGGTAAGTATTTGCAATAAACTGCAGGGGTTTTCTTCCTCTTGGGAGTATTAAAAATAAGACTTTTTAGTAACAAGCAATTATTATTTATTTTGCTGACGTTTCACCAAATATATTTTTGGCTTTTTCAAAGTGAATAACGGAAAAAACTAAACAATTTATACGTGAAGAGAACATGAACTAAGACTCACTATTACAATAATTTTTACTTATTTTTATTTATTATTATTACTCTCATTACTACTGATAATTCGTTAACATACAAGTTCTCTTTATGATATTTAAAATTAGTAAGATGCATTGAACTATAATCTCTTATTCACTTCGAAAAATTCAAAACTGTATTTGGCGAAACAGTAAACATAAGCAATTAGTAAAATATTTGCTGAATACTATAATCCTTATTTTTTCTTGTGTTTAACAGAATTAAACATTTTGTCTTCAAAAAAAATTCGTAAAGATTTGCTGTACTTGTTTTAATAGATTTGGAGAAATCTGGCACCGCATTTTTCCATAACTACTACTACCACTATCTGTGGAAGACATAACACTTCAGTATTTTCTTCGCTTTTTTGAATATTTCTTAACTTTTTCGTACTTATACCTTCTGACACACGTGATAACTACTGTTACGAATAATAAAGTTAAAATTTACATAGCGAAATTAGATACTAAAGCACTTCAGAGCTGCCAACATTCCACTAAACCTTAGTTAATAAATCAGTTGGTTAAAAATGACTGAACAACAGTTTGAAAGAAAACTGTGGTTTGATATTTAACCAAAAGTTAACAAATTACTGGTTTAACCAGACACTGAGCAACTCGGCCTAAGGGAATAAAGGGTTCTACGACTAATCGGAGAAGTATGCTGGTGTCAGCATCGGTTGTTTAAGTGGGTCAGTTTTCAACTGCACTTTGTCGCAGATAACAGTGTTGAAAATATGGCCGAATTTTCCAATAGTGTTATTGTGGACATGATTTTAATTTACGGCGAATGTGGTCAAAATGAGTTGGCTGCAAGACGTTTGTATGCACAGATCGCCCTTTGCCAAATAGCAGATCCTTTGTGTCAGTTGTGCAGCGAACAAAGGATACGGGAAATTTGTTGTTTGGCGAATTATTCGTGAAGAACAATTATACCCGTTCCATTTTCAAAGAGTGCAAGCTCTGATGCCCGCAGATTACCTCCAACGCATGCGATTTTGTCGGTTGTTATTCTGGAAACAGACGGACTATCCAAACTTTGTTAATAACATTCTCTTCATCGACGAATCAATGTTTACAAGGGATGGTATGTTTAATTTTCACGACGTGCATGTGTGGGCAGAAGAAAATCCTCATGCAATGTGGCGCCGTAGTTTTCAACAACGCTTTTCGATCAATCTATGGGTAGATATGTTAAACGGCACTTTAATCGGTATGTTTACGTCTCGCGCAAGGGGGGAATTTCGAACACTTATTGTGAGTGAAAGTCACCGTCCGTTGCGTCTAGCAGTTCTAAACATTTCACAAGCAAATGCCTGATGTCGGTATGAATTTTTTTATTTTTTTATTTTTGTTTCGTTTTAATTTTGGTGCATTCGTGAGAATATCTGTTACCAAATACGCCATTAATTTTTTTGTATGAACTTGAAGAACACCCTGCATAATAACAACCAAGATTGGAGAACACTAGCGAATACCTTAGGAGTGAAAAATCAACCGCGTACCGTTGGGTGAAAAACCAGTAACAACCTGAAAATACACGTGGTGAAAAAAGAAATATAAAAATCGCTGATGACCACCATAACTTCATGGAACAATAAATCGAAGAGAATACGCGCATAACATTAAAGCAAATGAAAGAAGTTTCAAATTGAACACCAACTTGCTGTCTGGACGGAATGCATGCGAAGGCATTTGAATGGTTTGATGTATACTTTAAAAAATGTAAGAAAAGAACCTGAAAGATCAAATAGTGCGGATAACAAAACCAAAAGATGAGAATTTGCTTCGACAGCTCTCGTAGATTATCAGGGAGACAATACTCCAACAGTTTACATGGACGAGACGAATTTTAATTTATACACTTCGCTTACAAAAGGAAGATCTAAGAAAGGCGCGCGCTGCACTCATATTTCTGCAGGGAGTAGAGGGTCAAATATTCATGTTATCGGATGTATTGGAAACATGGGCCTAATTCATTATGAAATTAGAAGGGGGCATTTAAAAAACCGGAAGCTAATGATTTCTTTCGTCGATGCCTCCAAAATGCCCGAAATTTATGTCAAACACCTGTTGTTATGGTAATCGATGATGCTCCGTGCCACGCTTCAATTGAGGATGCCTTTAGGGAGGTCGAATTTGCCGATAATCATTTGCTAAGACTTTTCCCATACAGCTCAATGTTGAATCCCATTGAACTCGCATGGTCTTGTCTAAAAGCTGGCGTTAAAGGAGACTTTTAAGCAATCCAAATGCCACAAATTTTAGCAGGCCAGGGTAAATATTGCGCAGACGGAATATCGTTTACAAAAATTAAAAAATATAGTGCGACAAAATATTTCTAATAAGATTACCGTACCTACCTAACTATAAGATTTGTTGAAAACATCCAAAGATTCATACCTGATGTGTTAAATATAGTTGATGTAGGTATATAAGTAATTATTAGTTAGGTAGTAACATTTCGTTTTAGCTTACCTACAAACTTGTATTTTTTCTGAATTAAAATATTTTGTTCCAATTTGAATTGTTTCAACCCAATTTGAATTTGTTTAGTCCCAATTTGAAGAGGTGTAGAAATAAATTCTTTTAATTTTATATATTTTTTCAAATGTCCAAGCCCATGCAATTGCAATTGCAAGATTTTCAAACTGCCGCTATCATTTTTTTTAAATGCAACTTCTATCTCTTTTCACGAATAGACAGAGTTCATGTTTGTTTTCAATTCTGTTATAGTTCACAGTTCTTTGGCTACTATAAACTTTGTACATTTTTACTCTAAAATCAATATTAAGATTAAGAAGTTATTTAATGCACCGTATTTTAATTTCTTTAACACAGCACACTCCATTTCAGAAAACAGGTTACAGGCTTTCCTTACATTATAATATCATATTTTTTTTATAAAACAGCTTTTTACTTTTTTTATAATTAACAATGTTTTAGTATTGATTCGATTTAGTTCCTAAGACTTCATTATCTTAATTAACAGTTATTTAATAAAACCTGAACGCTGAAACGAAAGGAATCCACCGATTTTCATTTATTTGTTACTTGTTAGGTTATTAATTTATTATTTATATAAAAGAATGTTAGTAGTGTTTTAACCACCATTTATGCAATAAATTCAAACGATTTTAAATTAATTTTTTTAGAAATTTACTGGCTTTTAATTAACATTTATTGATACTTAATTTAAAATGTATGCGCCTTAAGCAAAGGTTAAAGGGTTAAAGTAACAAAAAAAAAACACAGCACTACCAATTTCTGTGTCCACCCGGTAGAATAAGAAAATATTTTGATTGAATAAGATTAACATAACATGTATGGCAGATGGTAAAAATACCTAAGCAATAAGAAAAAAAAATACTTACTGAAAAACTTAAAGAAGAGCTCCTGTTAGTCATTCGTCTACCACCACCTTCACTTTCATCTTTAACGGGCGTCGAAACTTCCATATCTGAAAATTTCACAAAACTTACTTTCGTGACTTTAGCACCGTTTTCCATTTCGACCGTTTGTTTTCGTGCACGCACTGCCAAAGAGAAAAATCGCACACACTTACCTCTGGTCGCACAAAAACATTGTGTGCATTGTGCCATGTTTTTGCAGAACCGAGTAAATAAAGCTGTCGACATGGAGGCATCGCGCGTTAGGTGAAGAATTCGATAACCCTCCGCTAATTGACACAAACAATTAAACTAAAAGGAACTGTATTTGTGATAGATTATCGTCGAACGCGGTAATAAGGTTCTCCTTGTTGCAACGCCTTTAAGAAAAAAAAAATTGTGCAGTGCTACTGAAGACGTTTTATCAACGGTTTATCTCGTGTTTATTTCGAGCCGATTCTGTTATGAAATAAAACACTAATTTGTAAATTTGATAAATTTGGATGCTGCAATGTAATTGATGAAACAAGTACTCGAATGCACTTTTATAATTACAAGCAAATTGAAGCTGTAATTGTTTTTAAACATTTTATCATAATAAACACATTCTGTAATAAGTTTCATACCAGAGAGCTACAAACGGAAAAATAAATATTCATTGCAGCTTTGACCTTAATAATTTAGGCTATCAGGATTAAACAATGAATTGAAAACATCTGGAGTATGATTACAGTTACATGTATGTAATATAAAACTAAAAATCATACTTTTCTTTCACACGCCCCTCCCTATTCATTAACCATTAAAAAAATAACTTTTCCTTATAAGAAAGTCCTGTTGTAGAATTTCCAAACCAAAATAGATTACGACAATGACGTCACCCTCCATAATTTTGAATCACTCTATAATATTGAATTTGTAAATCTGAATAAAAATGGTAAGCTACTTTGAAAGAAAAATATTTTATTTCTCCTTTAACTTTTCTGAGTTATTTAACTTATCTACACCTACATTTCATTATTGTTTTCTCTTGAAATATTGAACATCTTTTTAAAGATTTTATTTTATAGCTGTTATAAAATAACTTATAGAACGCTTTTTTTAATGATAATTTAGTTTTACTCAAGAAGTCGAACTAGAAAAATGTAGCAAAATTAGGCTACAACGCTTACAGTGTTTTAATTTGTTATGAATATGTTTTTAGAGTCTGTGTACAAATTACCATTTGATTGAAAGATTATTAATGGTATAAAGTTTATAATTTCAAAACTACAAATTCAAAGTAAGTGGTTTGCAAAATAAAAAATAAATTTTACTATCACAATTAGATTTAAAAATAAAACACACACACAAACGTCTTTAAAAACACTATTTCCTCTTTTTACTGAAAAATGAACTTTTATGTTTACTCTTAATACCAAATGTGGGTCTTATTAGTTTTTTCCTTTCTTCCCTGTGTCTTCTGTTCCTCTCGTCCATCATCCTGTCCCTCTTATTTTTATTTGTTGCAAAGGTCATTTCTCTATTACCGACGGAATTCAAAAGTTTAACCGAGGTCTCTTCATTCTTCAGTCTATCACCTAATGCAGCCCTGCACGATTAAAGTAAAATTAGTATGAATACAAAAGGTAGATGTACTTATTACATACTTGTTTAGTTTCCTCTTCATGTTATGAACACCTTTAAATTCTTCTCCTTGACGCAGTTCGAAGAATTTCGGCTGCTTTCCGATTTTTTCTTTAGAGTCTTCTTCCTCTTGTTCCATTCTTTCCCTTTGCCTGTGTTCTCTTTGTATTATCTTGTGTTGTTTCTTCATTTCCTTTTTCCACGATTGATCTTCATCGGAACTTTCATCGCTGATGTAATCATCTGAAGAATCCTCCGAAGAATTTTTGCCTTCAGGTTCCTCCTAAAAATTCATGCTCAATTTAAACATTATATAAATTTTATTTACATTCCATACCTCCATGGATTCAAATTCTTGTCCAACCAACTGTTTCTTCAATTCTTTTTTCTTGCTCTTATCCAAGCGAGATAAAACAGGATTTAGAAGTCTGTATTCGTCGGCGTTCTTATCGACTTCGAAGTCAGGATTCTCAAACAAGGATTTAAACCTGTTATCGCCGAGTAAATTGCTAGCATTCTTCTTTTTCTTTTGGTTCAACTGATCACTCATCAGTTTTAAGGCGAGATCCTTATTCACTTTAGGTAATTTGTTGACTTGCACCCGGTTTGCACGATCTTTTTCAATAGTTTCCCGAATTTTCTTCTTGCGATATTCTTCAAATTCAAACGGATTTGAAACTGACTTTGCTTTTTTATACAGCCTTACATCCATGAAATATCTGCAGCAAGTAATAGTATATTAAAAAATAAATTTCATAACACATTATTTTATATTACACTATTTTTTCTATCTTGATTGAATTTGTAGTTTAAATATGTATAGGGAAATTCTATTTGAAAATGTGGTGGTTGGTGACACTGGTTGACGTTTAAGAATTTCAAAAAAGCGTCAATTTCAAGGTCATTTTTGCAATTTTAGATGACAACAGATACAAATACGCTAGATTTCACAAATGTCACTTAACTTTAATCATCGATTAAGAATAATCATTCCTATACCTTCAACACATGTAACCATGGCAACGTTTACTTTTAACGGA
Source organism: Dorcus parallelipipedus (assembly GCA_958336345.1). Classification (NCBI taxonomy): domain Eukaryota; kingdom Metazoa; phylum Arthropoda; class Insecta; order Coleoptera; family Lucanidae; genus Dorcus; species Dorcus parallelipipedus. Next base: position 24,188,737 of record OY284483.1, read on the forward strand.
TGATTAAATTTAAGTAACGTTTGTGAAATCCGCCAATAGTCAAATAAAAGTCAATTTGAAAGTTATTTTTGTAATATGAAATGTCAACAAATGTCGCCAACCTAATAAAATAAAATTTTGGATGCTTTGCTTTAATGAGCTACTTTGTAGACACCAAATGGGTTTCATAATGTAAATAGTCGTTAAGACATCAAAACAGAAAAAATGTATTAAATAATATTATTTTTAATTAATTAATCAATTACTTACCCATGCATGTATGCTCTTAGCAAATTAGTTCCAATCAAATGTTCGAGTCCCAAACTTTCTAATTCCTGCTTTGTTACGAATTTGTAGTCATCATAGACTATCTCAGTATTTGATTCTTCAAGCTCTTCAGTTAAGCTGTCTAGGAAACTAGCCCAACGTGGAGCAGGTCCCAAGCTTGGTATATAGTAAGTCAGAATTTTAGTGTTTTCATTGGCAATAAACAACAAGCCAGTGTTTGGTACTAAACATAAGTTGTTGTATTCACTAGATGCTTCTATGGATGTATATAATTTTCCCTAGCAATAAAAGCATTCCCGTATCATTAAACTTGAAGCAAATTTAATTACTTACATTATTCTTGTTCCATATTTTCAGCACAGAACTGTCTAAGGAATAAATCAAATCTTGCTGATGATGAAAATCAACATCTTTAATTGGCAGCCCGTACATGTGATCTTTCACATAAAATGGTTTATTTGAGCGTATATCGTACAGCAGAATTTGTCCTGTAGCTGTGCCCACACCCAAATGTAAACCACCATTAAATTTCAAAGCACTTATCGACGGAAAACTTTCCAATCTTAAATGACATTTATGTTAAAAATCATACCTCAATACGTAACTGTGTGTGCATACTCTTTATTTTCAGTAACGCAACAGAACGCACAATCCAAAGTACCCGCAAGTGTTTTACTTCTAGGATCCCAGGCTTCAATTTTACCCTCCTGGGTTCCACAAACAAACAAATGATGTACTGGATTAATGGCACATTTATTGATAACGGAAGCGCTGCTTGTGAAAGGCGATAAAAACTGCCCCCTTTCTAGATTCAACCTATAAATATCAGATGAAGCACCGACAACAAACAAATCACAACTCGGATAATGATACTGCATATCGTGACCAAACTTTGGAATTCGTAACTTATAATAATGACCATGCGCTGCATGAAATTCAATATAACGATCACACTGCAAGAACACAATCTAAAATAAAACAAGAAAGGAAAAAACATATTTTTATGTTGAAATTTAATATTACCTTACTGTAATCATCACTCAATATCTCAAAGGTAACACACTCCGAGTCAAAACACCTCTCGAATTTCAGCGATAAATTGTTAACATCGAAGCACTTAATTCTTGGCTTGTATATTCCGGTGGCCATAATATATTGTCCATCTCTTGAGACACGAACTGAAGTGCTCAAGCCTGGCATATCGAAGTCTTGGATTAGTTCAATACGCCTTCGAATATCCACATCTTTCTTTAGAAGTGCTCTACGTTTTCTTTCTGAAAGCCACTGTAAACCAATGTTAAAGCAACGTGGGTTCATGAATTATATGAAGTAGTTACCTCAGGTAATGACTTCCCTGCGCTTAAATTATATATTTTCACGTTGTTTGGATCGGAAACTTGCATCTTTAATAATGAAATTACACCTTAACGAAGTACATACATAATACAGGTTATGATTTCATTTAACCTACAAATTTCTCAATGCTAATCAGTGTTGCCAAAATTTAAGTCGTTAGACTTGTGCCACTGGGTGCATTCGGCATAGCGATCGAAGTACAAAAAGCGTGCGCGATTTACTCTTTTCTGTTTCTTTATTCGTTCGGCGCACACTCGATTATGTTTCAAAATTCAAATTTATTCAGAGCACTACACGGAGCGTACTTTATGTGCTCCTACTTCAATGTGCGAGCAGAGAGAGTAAGGCGGTAAAATAAATCTTTTGATTTAACACGAACTGGTTTCGTTTTCTGGCAAAACTTATTGAGTGCATGACGTAATATCAGTGTGCCCCGAACTTTTCTGGTGCAAGTGAAACGAAAACGCTATAAGATATTTCAGAAATAAGTGAGTTCTAGTACATTTTGTGAAGATTAAAGTGGCAACCCTGGAGCCAATTGTGTACTTGGACTTTCCCTGTTTACAAGTATTGCATCACTTGCATAATGGGTTTATTTTTTTCCAAGGAATCTGAAAAAGACAGTTCTGACTCCGACTACTCTTCGGAGGAGGAGTTTGACTTTGATTCTTGTATGTGTATCACGTCAATTTGCCTCCGTTGAATCATTAAATTTCAGCCAAAATGGGTGGTAGAACGGAAGATATGGCTGGAAATGCTGCCAAAATCACAACCCCACTAACCGAAACCCAAAGCCGATATCCCTCTCTGCTTCAAATCACTGATGCTCAGGTTATGGGAATTCAGGGGCAATTGGAGATATATGAAAAAGTAACAACACAATTATCATAGAGAGTTCAATTTTTCTTTTACATAAAAGAATTCTGTAGGTTTCCTTAACTTATTTGTTGTATGACGATCCACACATTGCACTTGGGCAGGTGCAAATGTGTTTGGAGGACGAACATTTCAACAATTTAACCGAATGGTTGAAATACGAACAGAATTTGGGTAACCGTTGGCAGGAAAAGCTCATAGAAGCATTAACAATAATACAGAACTATGAAGTTCTAAAAGAACTTGGTAAGATTAGTTGCATTAGTTAATTTGCTTTTTTCATTTTCTTCTGTTACTAGGATTTACCAAAAAAGACATGTACAACTGGTTTTTACCTCTTACGAAAACAAAAACTGTAAATGTGAAGCCTGTTAGAAAAAAGTTTTATCGCATGTGTGAGGATTTCACCAAAAATGAGACGCAGTTGTTTTTATTGGCATTCGCTAAGAAAGACTTTAAAGATTTGCCCGGCTGTAATACTGAGATTTATTTGGAAATATATTTGTTGCATCTCGAGATAGAGCTCAACGTTAAAAATGTCACACTTCCTAAGGCAGAAAAAGAAAAATATTATATTGATGCAAAAAATCCCGGCATTTTAATAATCATCAATAATGAGATTTTTTACACTGCAGTCCAATTCCTGCAGTCACCATCAGATTCACCAATGCTATTAGAAAAGCGCAGCGGAACAGAGGAGGGCAAAAAAAATCTGAAAGAGACTTTTGAGAAGTTTGGGTTTAAAGTTGTTTGCTTTAACGATTTAACCCATGAAACTATTTTATCTAAAATGAAAGAAATGGTTCAAAATTTTACAGATGAATCGTCAATCTTCGTCGCTATCTTATCTCATGGTATTAAAGGTATTATTATTTTATTTAAGTGAATGAAATAGACTATCTTATTTCTTGTGTAAGATTCGGTTCGATTTCTACAAGAAAAATATCAAACGTGGATTTTTCCGACTGCAGAAATATTTAGATATAGAACATGTTCTATTTTTCCAGATTATTTTTACTTCAATTTACTGTACAATTTAAATTGTTTAAGAAATTGAAGCAAATCTTGTGCAAAAATGCAAGAAATAAAGTGGTGTAAAAATTCTGAAATTGATTTGTAGATGCTGTTTATGGATCAAACAGCATTCCTGTTAAAGTTCAAGAAATTCGGAACGTAATGTGTTGTCCGGCTTTGGCTGGTAAACCGAAGGTTTTGATACTACAAACTTGCCAAGGCACCAAACTACAAGACTGTAACATAACTAAAAACGTTGAACGTTAAAATTTGAATAACCTATTTATTTTTTAGTGAGTAAGAATGATGATTTATCAACAGATGGCCCGTCCTCAGATGTCTTGTCAGTCCCCAAAACTGCCGATTTGTTGGTGTTTTGGGCTACCATTCCGGGATATGCTTCTGTACGTGGTGTGGAATTGGGCAGTTGGTTTATCCGAGCGCTGTGCAAAATGCTGAAGGAGAAACCAGAGTAAGTTCACAAGCAGTTGCTGAAAAGATGCGTTTTAAAGCTGGGATTTCAGTGATCATTTTGAAGACATTTGTGTCTCTGTTCGGAGAGAAGTGACAGAGAAAAGATGGGATCAGAAAGTCATGGTGTCCCTCGTTGAGACGACGTTCTCAAAGTTTTTATATTTGCCAAAATTTGAAGTAAAATAATTAAATTTTTTACTAAAACCTTCAGTTTTCCTTGAGCAGTGTGTAAGTAGTTTGATGAAATAGTCTTGATTGTCGGTCAAAAAAGATGAACCTGGCCCAGGGTTGCCAAAGCTATTTTTAATATTTTTCTGCTATATTTTAGCTCAATTTCCTATATACTATAATATAGTTAAAGGGTTACAGGGTGCCCGATTTTCGAGAACAACCATGACGGTCTCAGTTATTTGAAGAGATACAGTCAGTTAAATTAGGGCAAAGTTACACGTTTTTATGATGGTTAATAAGCTGAAAAGAAAATTCACGTATTTTTTACGGTTTTCGAGATATTCGAAGAAAACGAAAAATCGCGATTTTTGTTTTTAATTTTTTTTTAACAAAAACCGCTAAAGATATACGTATTTCTAAGTTCAACATTATTAAGACACTTTTTTACAAGGAATTTAATTCTGCCATTGCCTTTATTATTACAACAAAAATGCAAAAAAAAAACGATATTCAACTTTCTTTTTTGCGCCATCTTGGATCTTTATGTTTTTAAATGATGACTTTTTTCCGATTACAATGATGTAGCACAGTTTATGTACAGTTTGTTAAATGAATCTTTTTTTTTACACACGTCATTGATTTTTTCCAGTTATAACCAAAATCTGTAGTAACAAACTATAAGCGGCTGTAGAAAACGTTTTCTAATTTTTTTTTGTGTTATACGTTTATTTTGTAAGTATACTAACTGTAACCATTTAATCTCAGTAATGAAAAATGCGTATCATTTTCAACGTAAAGTAGGTTATGAAATATTTGATTAAGGGTTGAGATATCCATCTCCTATTAAAGTTATTCGACGAATAACTTGATTTTTCTGAATTGTTTGATTTTTTTAATGAATTGTTTCCATGGTAGTTATTCATCTAATAACTATTAGCCGCAATTTATTAAGAGGTGGATATCTCCGCCCTAAATGAGAGTACTCAGAGCTTACCTATTTTGTTCATAATTAATAAGTTTCCGGTGGTATCATCTCTAAAAAGCAAGCCTTTTTATTAAAGAGAAAATAAAAGAAAACAATCGTTCGTTGCATCCAGTTGTTCCAAATCTTGTTTCTGTGGATCTCCGTTTTCATCGCGAATTAAAATAATTTTCAAGAGCAATAAATTTACCGTCAGTCTTTGTACTTAGGTATGTACTAGCAACAAGTATGCAAAAAATAACAATAAACCAGCACGTTTCTAATACGCATGTCAAGTGATTTTCACCGCAATTTGGAGTGCGGCGATTTTTGTCACTTTCAAAGCGACATTTTTGAAGTTTTTGAACGCTCTACTGCTCTACTTTAGCTGTTTTCCCGTTACCTACTTTGTGCATACAAACGAACCCTAAAGCCCAAAAAAGCGCGAAGCGCACTTTCTAGTTAGCGTTTGGACGCTCGTGTATTACGCTCAATATATCCTTCTCCTGCCCATCTATTATTTTTGTGCTCGAAACACATGTTGAAAACATCTTGATTTCTACACTGATACGGTGTCTACAAGATAACTACCAAACAAATGTGTATTATTGAAAAATAATTAATGTCAAATATTTTAATACAATGCTTAAGTAAACAATTTTTGAAATTAATTTTCAATTTCTTGTATGTCACACCACACCTTTACAAATAATAATAATATCTTTATTGGTCCACTAGCACAGACATACAAGTATGTATACAGCGTGGTTGGAGAAGTGATTCGTTATCGAGCTACAGACGTGTTCAAAGAGGTGTTGTACAGCTACGTTTTATATATCTTTACTTTTGAGCGGCAATTGGTTTTTCTACTTTTGTGTTCAATTATCAGAAACCGTATATGTAACAAAACTTGTACAACAATTTTTTGAACTTCATCATGAATGCACATAAAAAGTGAGCAAATAAAAATCAGATTAGAGTAGGCGGTGCAAAGAAAATGTATGTCTGTGATTAACTGAATTAATTAATGTAATACATTCATGGACTGTCAAATTTATTGACTTTTTATTTAATCACAGACATACATTTTCTTTCCACCGCCTGCTCTAATCTGATTTTTATTTGCTCACAAGTTACAAGTTTACACAGTACAGTTCTGTACAACACTTTTTAACACGACTGTACATTAAAGTTGTAAATGCATTTACATTGTCATTGTTTCGCGAAGCCTAAAACTATATAACTATGCAAAAATACGTTCCCGTAAGTTTGTACATGGGTTTAAAATTCAACTATGTTTAGTGCGCAAAATTCAAATCTAACGGGAAAACGCTTTTTTAGTGCGCAAACAATAATAGCTGCTTTCTTTCGTTGAAAAGTTTGAATCATGATTTGAATAATTTTTCGTTGCCAGCTCTCGATCTGAATGCATTTCAATCCAAACGGATGGGATTACCGATCGGGATTGAAATTTCACGAAGATCCATTTGCAAGAGAGAGCATCCATCTTTGAATCCAAACGCGTTAAGCTAAGTTCACATGCATTGCGGACACGCAAAATTTTTATTGCGGATCGTTTCTAATTGGTTCATTTTGAATTTCGAACCAATTAGAAACGATCCGCAATAAAAATTTTGCGTATCTGCAATGCATGTGAACTTAACTTTTGTTGCGTTTGGATCAAACGAAAGAAAGCAGCTAATCTCGAACGAATATTTTTGTAAAAGTTACAGAAAAGTGTTATTCTGGAACGCACCCCAGGTTTCACCGATCGAGTAGAAAGAATAAAAGTTCTACTCCCGACCAGTGGCGGCTCTTCAAGATATGCAGAGGGTGGGCAACATTTGAAAAACTAAAGGACCCTTTATAAAGATATTCCTCTGATTGATATTTTTTAAACGTTCTTTGTTGTTATTAATCAAACAGAATGGACAGAAGATTCAAAATAAAATACAAAATTTCGCAAATTAATCTTAATATCCCACTCTGTTTATACAGCACTCCGATCTCGAGTTGTCACGTGGCCGTGGGCCTGCCCATCGGGTGAACGTAAGAGAGGATAACGTAACAACCTACGTGTAGCGTTCCTTTCTGTCTGTCACATTAAATGAAAGGTCATCGTATGTCTGCACTTACAGTCATACAGGGAGCGAGCCCACCCTACTCATGCATAGTGACAAGGAGCTGCATCGCATCGCAATTTAACGTATTACTGAGCGTGCGGAATTATACAAAGTTCTAAAATCTAGATCACATGCACATTTTTAATTATGCATTACAATAATGTTCTGGATTGATATATTTAAAGAACACGAATAGATGAAAAAAAATTAAAAAATATTTCAAAATTATTTTAAAGATTAATGGCCTATTTCTTCACCATATTTAACCTAAGGTTAATATATCTAACAGTTGGAATGTGACGGACAGTTGGCCATACACATACTATGTGTCACATTCTAACTGAAAGATAAATTTAACCTCAAGTTAAGGCGATGAAGAAATCGGGCATAAATTGTATTGATAAATTGTATCACAAAATCTTATAAATGAACACTAATTATACGCACCGTTTATAAGATTTTGTGATGCAATTTTCATCGGACAAGAACCTGCTTTAATTATGTATTGATAAACTTTAACAGGGTGGGCAGTGCCCACCCTGCCCACCCCGACGAGCCGCCACTGCTCCCGACTGCGTGCGTGGTGCAAGCCATGTTAATGTTTGAAATATTTTTTTTATTATACCTGCATCAAAATCTGTTTTTAAAACTAAAAAGCTGCGAAAAAGGGCGATTAAAGCACGCCGTGTTTTAAAGTTGTCTAGGAACAACACATACAAGCAGTGTTGCCACCAACTGTAAACGATTTCTCCCTTTCGATCGATGATAAAATCCCTACATTTCCCTACGCATTTTGATAATGGTGCACCTCATGTAAGGGAGGGGGGGGGAGTGTCTACTAAATACATTTTTATTACATTATCGTAAATTTACTAAAACAATTTAAGTGAGGGGAGTGTCTACTAAATAATTTTTTACGTGATTGTAAATTTACTAAAAGAAATTATTTATTTCAAACATGTTATGGTATACTTAATTATGCAAATTAATACAACAGTCGTTTACACCACAAAAAAAAACTTTTATAACGCAGCCTACAGCAGATTTGTTTTCCGGCAAATTAACTAGACAAAATATGATCATTGGTCTACTCCAATCAGATTGGTTTATTCAGTGGTGGTTACAAAATTGGACCTTCTGATATGTGCTTCCTGCCAATAGGTCTGTTTGTTTGTATTGCTCGGAGTTACTCTAAAAGCAATCACGTGTAGTTTTCAGTCAAATTCGAAGTTTGGCAGCACGAGATAAACGAATTTGACTGAAAACTACACGTGACAGCTTTTAGAGTAACTCCGAGCAATACAAACAAACAGACCTATTGAATCAATGCAAACACCCGCCAAGTTTAATTTACGGTATAGGATTTCCGTCACCACAGAAATAATTGTTCATCGAATCGAATCGTGTCTCGCAAAATACATAACTAGTTTAACAAAAACGGACATTGAAAAATCCCCACACTTTAAGCAAATTGGGCTTCCCTACGGTTGATCGTTGAGTAAAAGTACCTACGAATAGGGAGAAATCCCTACAAGTGGCAACACTGCATACAAGCTGCATTCGATTCACCGATTTGGATCGATCTAAATCGATCCAAACAATTTTTCTGCGTTCGTTTCCTGCCAGATCAGTTAACCCCCACCATAATTTCAAGTGATCCAAATCACTTCAAAGTGATCCTGCTTATTTAAAGAATCATTTGGATCATTAGATCGATAAACTAAGTTTATGTGTCGGTTATGTGGCGACAACAGATAAACAAAACAGTTCAGATAAACTTGTTCGTTTCGCTATCAAGGATCACATTAATTTCACGATTGTGAACTGATCCAAACTGATCTAAACGAATTGATTCGACGTGTGAATCGAATGCAGCTATAAACTCCATGTTAACGATTCAAAATGCGATCAACGTTACAAAATAAATTTAAATTTTAATGTCTTTCTAATTTTTGCATTTTAGCGCAAGTATGTATAATAAAAAAATATCGTATAATACACGTGCATAAGAGCCTTTAAAGCACTTGCGCTTTTAAACCCGTCGCGCGTGCTTTAAAGACTTTCTTATGCACGTGTATTATACGATACTATTATTTATAACTGTTTAATTATTTTTGAATAAGCGAGAATTTCCATTATAAACGTCGGGAATTTAGAATTTGTACTATTGGCAACACTGGGCAGTAGCTCCAAAGCACCCTCCAAAGTAACTATATTTTCAGTAGATCAAATGAACGGAATTTTATGTTTGACAGTGAAATAAATTTTGTCATTCTGAATCTGAATTTCATTGTTGTTGTACGCCTCGAATTAAAAAAAAAAAAAAAAAATGCCGAGTCAAGAAGTAACTACAAGCAAGGTGGTGGTTCACCCTTTGGTTTTACTAAGTGTTGTGGACCACTTTAATCGCATGGGAAAAATCGGCAATCAGAAACGTGTGGTTGGAGTGCTTTTAGGTTGTTGGCGTGCTAAAGGAGTCTTGGATATTTCAAATAGTTTTGCAGGTTGGCAATTTTTTTTTAATATAAAATCTTACATTTACATTCATTTTTAATAATTTTGTAGTACCGTTTGATGAAGATGAAAAGGATAAATCTGTTTGGTTTCTCGACCATGATTACTTAGAAAATATGTATGGAATGTTTAAGAAAGTTAACGCCAGAGAGAAGGTAGTCGGCTGGTACCACACAGGTCCTAAGTTACATCAGAATGACATAGCGATAAACGAATTAATAAGGCGTTATTGTCCGAATTCAGTTTTGGTTATAATTGATGCTAAACCTAAAGACTTAGGATTACCCACAGAAGCATATCAAGCCGTCGAGGAAGTGCATGATGATGGGTCACCGACATCAAAAACGTTCGAGCATGTACCCAGTGAAATTGGAGCAGAGGAAGCTGAAGAAGTTGGTGTTGAACATTTACTAAGAGACATTAAAGATACCACAGTGGGAACTTTGTCACAGCGAATCACAAATCAACTGTTAGGTTTGAAAGGCTTGCATTCTCAGTTAAGGGAAATCAGAGATTACCTAATACAAGTCAGCGAAGAGAAATTACCAATAAATCATCAAATCGTCTACCAATTACAAGACATTTTTAATTTATTACCTGATATAAATAAAGAAACGTTCAACAAATCATTTCACGTTAGAAACAATGATCAGATGCTCGTTGTTTATTTGGCTGCTATGGTTAGATCAATAGTTGCTTTGCACAATTTGATTAATAATAAACTTACAAACAGAGATGCCGAAGAAGGAAAAAAGGAGGAAGCAAAGAAGGAGAAAGATGGAAAAGAAAAGGATAAAGAAAAAGAGAAGGAAAAAGACGCCAAGAAGGATGAAAAGAAAAAGTAATTTTTTCAATTTTTTTTTCTGATGTAAGTATTTAAGTACTTTAAATAATATGTAAAATAAAATTGAATTAAACGTAAATATTTATTCTTGGTTTTTAATTCATAGCTTTATTGTTAATTACATGAGACACCACCAGTAGCTGCATACAAAATCATGGAGAAATATGTGTTTCTATAATTAGTTATAGCAATAGAATATACTGGGTGTATCAGAAATACGTGTGTTAATTTTAAGCCTTAGAAGAACTCGCCCAGTTGAACAATTTTATTTTATGGAATTTTGAAAAAATCGTCAATTTTTTCATAATTTTTTTACCCCTATTTTTGAGCAAACGAGTTGTGTGGTATTTGAACTGGACTTTCTTTCGAGAAACCATCCGATTGTGAAAATTGCACTAATATAGTGCATTCGACTGAGCTGCCCGTGCTCGATGTTTGTATGCACTGGTTTTGCTTTGATATAAGGAAAAACTCGCACAGTTTCGTACATTTCAGATACTTGTATGCAAAGAATGCGCATCCTTTCGGGTCGCATGCTGGTTTTGTTCGGCTGGCACGCGCTATAGTTTAGTGTTGTTCTTATCGATATTTACGTCGAATCGATTCAACATCGATTTTCAGCTAAAAAAATCGATAACATCGATTCGAATCGGTATTTGTTTGTTTCTGTTGTAAAATTTCAGTGAATCCAAAAAAAATTCCTAATAATATTTAAAGTGTGAACACGGTATTCATAAAAATAGAATAACAATGATAGTGACAGAATAATTACTTTTTACAATAAAATATTAATAAAGTAAAGCAATCACATTGAAAATTTTATTTGTTTTGCTTTTTCGTGAAGCATCTTTGCCTTTCGTTAAGTTGTACCGAATTATTCCATGATGTGCTCCTACTGGCCCTGAAATTATCCAGCCAAAATGAGTCTTCTGCATCTGAGGTTTATTAGCACCGAGAGAAAAATTTCCAAAGCACAACAAATTCCAAAAAGTATCTGATCCGATGAGAATATCTATATATCCTGCTTCTGAAAATGTTGGATCAGCCAATCGTAAATTTTTGGGAATATTTAGGGACGCTTTATTGACCTTGAAATTGGGAAGATTTTCAGTTATTTGAGGTAGGTATCACCAATAAGGACAGTTTTGAATTGTTATACTGCGCTTGTGCATTTTAAAGTAATATTTAAAGGTGTTTGATTGATCCTGCTACTGCAAAATCTACTTTTGTTGTTTTCAATTTAATTGTTTGCAAAGTTCTGAGGTTATGAAACTTGATTGACTTCCTGACTCTAACAATGCTCGAGCAGAATGTGCCCTTCTATTTTTGTCAAGAATTTGGATTGGATTAGTGCTGTCGAGAGCAAAATGTATCGTTCATTTGAGCTACATGAAGATAACGAAACTTGATTGCCATTTTTTATTTCAGCCTTTTCAAAGTGTAACAAAGTGTTGTGCTTAGAATTAAATTTTTTTGCACATTCCTGCTTTACATTCCTTACAAAAATGACCTGCTCTGAGACAGTTTGTAAGACCAATAAAAAATTTTAAAAAAAGCTTCCCCAGAAGTCTGGGGCACTTATACATAGTACAAGTACATACTTATTAGATTTTATCAACATAATGAAATCGATTTTTTTTTTATAATTTTATTGATGAATTAATGTTTTCATAATGACAGCTGTGATTGTTAAAAAAAAATTGAAAACAAAATCATCTATTGTCTTACAATTTCTCTATTTTTAAATAATTTTACGAATAATAAAGTTGATTTAAAACTATTTGTTTATTAGATACACACTTTTATATACAAAAATACACAAATATAAAGACCTGGATGCAAATTATCATCTATACGTGCAATTTTTTTCAATAAAATGTTAAATTATTTCTCTACTTTTTGTTGCTTTTATTTATTTCACTAAAAAAATAATATGTACAAATACTGAGAAAACTTGTGTAAACACGTGCACGTTCAAACACACGTCACAACTTCTGAAGTAACCCTCCCCAATATACGGCTCCAAACTGGTTTGGTTGTAATTAGCAAAATACCAGCTTTTATCACTGTTATCAACGTAACGCGTTATAGTCGTATCTAAGGGAGGTTCTTCAGTATTGTTTCGTGGCAAAGAAGTTACGTTTTCTTCAGTTACTGTTGTAATTGCTGAAGGTGCATCAGTAGAAGCGGACGCATGTGGCGATTGTATTTTCGTAATCGTTGACCTACCGGCAGTACGAAACTGCGGTTGTTGCCCACCTGGTATGAGCAAGGCTGGCATTGTTGCATTCCTCGTGTTTTGGTAAAGCAATCCTTTTTTATTATTAACCGCGGTGAACGAGTCGCTTTCCTCCAAATTATTTATTACTTCAGTTGTTTTGTTTGATAATGATAAGGGTGCAAGTGATACATTTTCAATTACATCCTTGAAAATGTCTTCGAAACTTTCGGCGTCTATCACTGTTTCAAGTTCTGGTTTCGAAGTCGTCGTTGTTTTAAGTACAGTGGGAAGTGTCGTAGATAAAAATGCAGATAGGTTTTTAATTTGTTCTAACTCGACTGGTTTTAAGTTGCTAGTTTTGTTCGATTTTGTTGTAATGTCCGTTGAAGTTTGGTTGTTAGCTAAATCTTCTAGGGTTGGTTGAACAGATAATTGAGTTTGAATTTTTTGCTTCGATTGTGTAGTCGTCGTTATAGTTGCAGAAGGTGTTGGTAGTGGATGCCCTATTTTCTTTAAATTCGATTTTGTTGTCGATATTGGGTTCTCTATAATTTTAAAATCTGACTTATTGAATACGTGTGGTTGTGTAAATAAAGGAATGGTAGTTGGTGATGTGTTAGTATCACTAGCGTCGATTATGGTAACGTTCAATTTTTCTATAGAGATGGCCGTTCCAGGTTTCTTTAAATTTGGATTCGGGATTGGTTTAAATCCCCCAGTTCCGGGCAAAATCGGGACAAATCCCCCAGTTTCCAACGCGGGGTTTATAAAAGGATACATCCTTCTACTAACCACACCACGTGGTGGTTTATTAACGACAGCGGATTTTCTTTCAGCTTGTTGGTGATACAACAGCGGATCATTAACAATCGCACTCTTGCCTTCGACAGGTGGCAGTTCCTTTGCGTTAACTGTTTTTGATTCAACTCCTTGTTTGTCTTGTTTTCCGCCGCGCAAGAAATTAAACCCCAAACTAGGCAAAGGCACCCCAAAGAATGTGAATCCGCTCGAACTTGGCGAATCGCTTATTTCTTTCGGAATATCTTTCACTTTGGTTTTGTTTTTTGAACTTGCGGCATATATGGTTGGTGTATCGCCAGAAATTAAATGCGAGGATTGTGTCTTTGGTTTCAGCGTAGTGGGCTTAAAGTTACCATTCAATGCATTAGATGTTTCAAGTATTGTGTCGTTGTAGGCATAATCCACGTACTCGTCGTAAAAATAATCGGATTCTTCAGGAGATGGGACCAGGTTGTTTTTGGTGCCCAAACTCATGTGGGTGGAAAAGTTTTTCATCCATGGCGTGATGAAAATCTGGGAAGTGTCGAAGGAATCCGGTACAGAAAGGAGCTCTGATTCGCATCCAGGCGCCACAGGTTCCAATAAGCGGTGTTCTTGAGTGCATTCTTCACGAGAGAGACGCGATTCACGCAAGAGACTCCCATCCAGGCATCTTGGTCCTAAAGTTGATGATTCTTGCAACCATGCTCGAAGCCACAGAAGATTACAACCACAAGTCAGGGGATTCCCTTAAAAGAATATTCAATTTAATTGACTGATTAAATAAGAATGTATCCTCACCATCTATGTCAAGCACAGCAAGATTCCCTCGTAATTTTTGAACGGCCCTTTCTGGAAAAGACATCATATTATTATTTTTCATGCTAAGCACCCTTAGCCTGGGCATCCTATTGAACGTCGTTCCATGCACCCCACATATCCGATTATTATCCATCTTCAGTTCGACCATCCACTCCATTTTTTCGAGGTTCGAATCCACAACTTTAATCAAACGATTGAAACTAATATCCAACATCTCCAGCGAGCGCAGATTCTGCAAACCAGCGTCTCTCATGTCTTGAAGCGAATTATGACTCAAATTCAACACCAGTAAATGAGGGACCAAGTGGAAAGCATTGTTGGAGATGCGCTGGATGAAGTTCTCTTGCAATTCGAGAACCTGCAAGTTCGGAAGGTCGTTGAAAGTAAAATCCGGCACGTCTTTCAGCTCGTTCTCGTTGAGTTTAAGATGTTGAAGGGCGGGCAAAGAACGAAAAGCGTTGGTCTCAACGGTCTCCACTTCGTTTTTATCTAGGAAGAGCAGTTTCAAGAACTGGAGGTTATCAAAAGTTGCCGTTGGTAATTGAAGCAAGAGGTTTTGCGATAGCCTTAATTCTGCCAAAGACGTTAAGCCAGTCAGTAAATCAGGATCTATGTTATTCAGCCTATTGTTGGTCACATCTAAAACGCGCAGGTGTTTCATGCCGTTCAAACTTGAAGGCACACGTATTATGTAATTATGAGAAGCGTTGATTATTTCGAGCTCGCGCGTGTTTACGAAAGCCCCGGGCGCGATTTCTTTTATTTGGTTCTTGCTGACGTCTAACAGTTTCAAATTGGGGTTCCCCTGAAACACCTCGCTGCCTATTGTATTCAGTTTATTGTTCCTCAGATTTAGTTCTTTTAAATCCGACATGTGGTTTATTAATTTTGGATGGACGTAAGCCAGCTGGTTGTTCTGCAAGTCCAAAACTTCCAGTTTCGTCAGCCCATTTAAAGCGAGTTCTTCCAGATTTTGGAGAAAATTATTGCCGAGGTACAATTTTTTTAAAAGTGGAAGGGAACGCAGTGAGTCTCTCTGGATGGCCCTCAAATTATTATGGGATACATCCAACATTCTTAAAGCAGGCAAATCCAGGTCTGGGGAGTTTGGAAGTGGTAAAGTAGTGATTCTATTTTTTTGAGCGTGCAAGTATTCAGTGCCTCGGGGAAGCCCCGGGATAAACTGAAGTAATCCGTTGTTACTCACGTCAATTTCATACAAACCAAGTAAGTGCCGGAACGTCGAGGGATGCAACATTACCAATCTATTGTACGAAACGTTGACGTACTCCAAGGCAGGCGTGTCTAAAAACGATAATGGATTGATGTAATCAATTTGGTTGACGCTTAAATCAACTCGCCTAAGCGAAGGCAAATTAGTTAGCAACCCGGGTTCAATCCTCCTGTAGAAATTCCCCGATAAATCCAGGCCTTTCAAAGAAGGAAGATTCCAGAGTGGATTTTCTAACATCTCTGATAGCGAATTGTTCTTCAAAGTCAATTCTCTTAAGGCGGGCATGGCGTTGAAAGCGCCCCTTTCGATTATGTGCAGTTTATTAAAGTCTAAATTCAATCTTTCCAAATTTGGATGTCCTCGTAAGCCCCCGAACGGAAGTACTTCTAAATTATTGAAACTCATATCCAGGAAAACAAGTGTGGGTAACGCTTCTAAAACCGATCTCACCTCAGCCACGTGCCTTATATCGTTATTGTCCAACCACAACTCATCCAAACCGCCGCCGGAATACTGCAGAAAACTTTCTGGATGGACACGTTGGATTACGTTATTGTTCAAATTTAAGATTCTTAGTGATGGAATTCGATTAAAAGCTCCCCGATTCAATTCTTTGATTTGATTGTTTGCTATTGACAACCTCGTCAGAGAGGGAAGGTCCATAAAGGCCGCTTCGCTCAATCTTTCGATCACGTTAAAATCCAGGTTTAAACTCTCAAGATTCGGCAATTCCCTAACCGCACGTCCAATAACCACAGAATCTACAATTTTGTTCCCTATTAAAGACAATTCCCTCAGAGCAGGCAGTCGCGTCAAAGCCTGAGGGTGCAACCAAGAAATCCCACTGTAAGTCAAATTAAACAACGTCAAACTTGGGAGATCTTGTAATAAGCCGTCTTCTAATCGCATTAACATAGGGCTTCCGTTGATATGGATTTTTTCGAGGGTTGGGAGATTTTTGAAATGCCTGGATGACATTTCGATCAAAGCAAGTGATTCGATTTGGACGTAATTAAGGCGAGGTAGATTCGAAAAGCTCGGCAATCTCTTCAACGAATTCGACTGGATCGTTACGGCCTGCAGGACCACCAAGCGGCCCAATGAATCTTCCGGGAGCGAACGCAGATCTGGTTCAACCAAATATAATTCTAGTAAAGAATTTTCTAGTCCGGTTAGCCATCCATTCGATACTCGTTCTAGGCCGTTGTAACGCAGCATTAATCTCATTACTTTCAGGGGTAGGAAAACTCTGCCTGGTAAAGATGGAAGGTAATTATTTTCTAGTATCAATTCGTCTATGGGTTTGAAGATGTATTGTCCTAGAGATCGGATGCCACCAAGAACTCTGGGTAAATCACTATGGGAACACCTGTAAATTAAATAATCTCCTTTTTTTAACTTATCTAATAATGACCCTAACGGAAAAGCAGGTTACATAATCTGTTACGTATATGTATACATATTTGCAATTATGCAAATATTAATTAAGGAATTGCCCAATATCGTTTCACTTGTCGCATGAAATCAAATTTCCTTTTTGCGACATTGTAATTCATGCATGCTTACCACACTTGATACTCGCCATTCCTGGTCGTACACCTACAAGGCAAAATCAGATCCTGCGAAGGACACTCGATGGAATTTTGGGCGCCGCAAAGGGCCAGCATTAACACCAACCACGTCCATGAAAGTATCATTGTAATAGCTTCATTTCTTCTTCTTTAACAATGATTTTTTAACGAGGAAGGACATAGTTTAAATTTTACGGTCGTGTGATGATGGTGCTTTGGTGACTGTGAAACAACTGACATCAATCACATTGTGATGTTTTGTGAAAAGCTCTGTCCGCACCTGCAACGAAAAAATCTTTGTTATAATAGGAAGACATCAATAGCTTTTGTTGATGCAAACATTTGTTTCCGCTTCATTCATCGATAAATCGGTACAGGTAAAGTTTGGTGTGTCTAACAAACAAAGTGTCGTTGGAATTTTAATCTTAGGGGGGGGGGGGATATTTTGCATGAATTAACGCAAAATATTCCCGGCGACTTTCTTTTAAATAAAAAAACGTGAGCACAGCATGCGCATTTTCTTGAAATAAGGAGAGCGCGGAGGAAGGTTGTAATCAAATGGATTTTTTGAACTACAGCACCGTGAAATTAAGCAATTCTTAATTAACTTCACTTTCTCTGGAGTACATTTAAATTTTTATCGTACTACATCTTCGAGATGTTTGTTTTGTTAATAGTTGATGTAGATCTAAAAAAAATTAAGCTTCGTTCTTAGACTTTTTAATGAGGGTCAATGCCTACGATTTTTATGAAATTTTTATAATATTTTCTTGATTTGTTATTTTTTTGTACGTTTCATTTTTAAAATTCGAAAAAAGTATACAAAGCAACGTTACAAACTATTCTGGATGCAATAGGCATGATCATTTTTTTAAAAATTTTTATTTGAAAGCGCATGAATATACGATAATTTAGATAAATTAATTTTTTTTATAAGTGAATATTACAGTTGCAATTAATAAAAGAAATTTGAATTTATTATATTTCCGCTAAAACGCACATTTGAATCGTGTGACGTCACTGTTCATTAGTCGGTCAACGGCCGTCAACTTAGGTCGTCAAATCGTAAGTTGATTACAAGTACGCATACATAAAATGTAATAAAATTAGTATTAAAACATTTTTTATTATTATTGTGCTGTGCCACAGTGTAAAAGTATGTACAGTGTAAAAGTATCTTTATTAGAGCGCTGAATAAATTATTTATAAACGTACCAAAAAAACGTGGAGAAAAGTGTGTAATAAACAAAATCTCAGAAATTTCAAAATGACAGAACTCAATTTTCTTAAATAGCATGCCCTATATTTTTCTAACCTAAATTCTTCGTTTAATAAAGTATATACCTATTTGAGATATTTCCTGAGATTCTTAGATTTATTTGAATTATTTCTTTTAAAACGAGTTATTGTCTAAGGTGGCCGTGGAAAACGGCAAACAAATGAAGCTGTTGACTTTAATAATTAATTTTCAAGCGACAATAATGTACAGGCATTAGTTAGTTCTAGTACGTGACTCCTTTAGACAGTTATACATTTTTGTCCTTACGTCATACATGCTCCAAGCTCTCTATGAGCTTGTCAGAGATGCGTTAAGCTGCGGCTGCGATCGACCTACTAGGTGTTTTCCATCGGCATTCGTCTTACAAACCGAGAAAATACAAAAAACCTAGTTCGAAGGGGCCGAAATGAATCCTGAACACAATCCGACACATAAGTGTTCCATTTCTCACATAGGACCCATATGTACCAGGAGGGGATTCGAACACACACCTATAATTGCCCGACCAAGCGTCAAGCCCGTTGCCGGCGGATCCAACCAACTTTGGCTATGAAACCATTTAGTAAAGAAATAATTCAATAAATCTAATAATTCATATCTTAACAAGTTCCCAACAGTCTAACATTTTGAAAAATAATTATTAATGTCAACCGGTTCATTGTTTGCCGGTTTTCCACAGCCACCTTAGACAAGTGTTCGTTTTAAAAGAAATAATTAAAATAGATCTGAAAATCTCAAAAAATATCGCAGATAGGTATAAGACATACTTAAGAAAAATGAAAGTACTTTATTAAACGAAGAATTTAGGATAGAAAAATATAGGGTATGCTATTGTGTTATGCCATTTTGAAATTTCTGATATTTTATTTATTACCATGGCCACCCTGTGCGATAAAAGTACATTCAATAATGGCTTGTGATAAGCTTATGTATCAACTACATCTGTACAAAAAACCTTTTTCTTAGAGTTAAAAATAAATAAAATATGAATAAATAAAATAGTGGCTGCAAATGGCAGTTTTTAGACAAAATGTTTAATATCTCAAGAACGGTTAGGTCTAGGTATAGGCAATGGTATACAGAAAATGTTTAAAATTGTATGGAAAATCCAAATTTGGTTTCATATATAGGGCATGCCATTTAAAATAAAAAAGTTGTGTCCGGTATCATTGTTTTCATTCACTCTGTATAGATGAAAATAATTTTGTGTTGTAGACCTCTTAAATTAAAAAGAAATTGTGTTGAAAATTTTTTTGTATCTTTAGTAGTTATGGAGATATGGCCCGAGAACACACTGTTTGGACATTCTGTATATAAAAAATAAATATTAATTTAAATAACAAGAACATATTTATATGACGTGCTCTGCGATATGTTCTTCTCACAGAAAATCACATGTGAGAAGGGGTTCACTCCCTCGTAAAGCTGCGAATGGGTGAAAATCAATGGCAATCAAGAAGTAATGAAGATTGACGCTTTTTATCTTTTTCTCTTGGGGGGGGGGGTCGCGGTAGAGAAACTGGTGTCAGCAGATGAATTTAATGTAAGGATAATTCTTTCAGGACGTTCCGATTCTGGTGTCGTTCGGCACCAAGGCAGTTATGGATGCTGCTCGACAATTCTGCACAGGCGGCACTGGCCTGAAATGACCAGCTCTCTGCTTTTTATACCACCATGTATTGTCTATCTTAAAATTAAAACCTATTGAATTGTGTTGCCAAAAATCAGAATTCCCAGATATATTTGGTTGGTACTTCACGTTATCGTTGTAATTTATGTGTGTCATTCCCTCATGCCGATTGTACCAACTTTTTAAGCAGAGCTTAAATTTAAGTTATGTTTAAAATGTGACATTTACGTATGGTCAGTATAATCACGTATAATGTCAAATACATTCTGATTGACATTTAAACTTCAACTTAAGTATCAATTAGAATGTGACTAACATTTTGTTAAATCTATAAATAGTGTCGTAGTCTAAACACCACTTAAATTTAAGCTCTGCTTAAAAAGTTGGTGCAACCGTGCATATGTAACTGAGCGTCAAAATTTAAATTTCGTTTTCGTGGTATCATAAACCTTATGATGCCGCGAAAACGAAGAAATCTTTTAAATTGCGTAGCTAAAACTTTCTTCCTGCGGCAGCGTTGCTGGTTGTATCTTCGAGGTAAATTGCGAGATTGGTGTTTTTTTTTTATTTGAGTCAGACAAAACTCTGCATCATTGGTACAGTAGCGGACAATAAAATCCGGGCAAGCCATTTGCACAATGTAAACCTCACTTCAATATTTTTGACGTTTAATGCATGTCACTAGTAATTCTGAGGTTTAATTCAAATTTTATTTATTATTTTGACAGAAATATAACCAATAAAAGCCTGATTTACCAAATTTGTCGATATATGCATGACATGTCAAATTCTTGCCCGGATTTTGTCCGCTTCTGTACATTTGCTTGTTCGAATCAGTGTTGAGCAGAGTTGCGTCCAAAATGATGTTACGATCAGGTTACGATCCTATTAGTTGGTCAGTCAGTAAACGAATGCGGTTTCGCGTTAATTCGTTAAGGGGCGACTTTAATTTTGTATATTTTGACGGTTGTCATACTGCGTAGATATTAAACTGACTTTTCACCATAGTCTGTCAACATGACGTTTGTCAATCTGACGTTTCTTCAGGTCTGTCAGTTTGACGTTTCTTGTCATTTGTCATCGTGACATGCTTTGTTGTTCGCTAAGCAACGCGTCAGTCCCACATTGTGGTCCCACATAACAATGAAATATTATTATTAATTTCTGTTCTGTGGAACATAAACCATAAACGTCGAGTGAAAACCGTAAACAATAATTTTAAAATAGTATAGTATGAATAATAAAATCTTATTAGAACATCATGTGGGGGCATTGATTTGCTTTGAAAATAGGAAAGGTTTGTGGTAGAGCAGGATGTATTCTCTATCGCTCTCATCTTTTCTGTTGAGCCTCTGTGAGGACTCCATCTAGAAAAAATTTACAAAACTTGTCATAATTTTTTAAATCATTTTTCTAGATGCGTATAAAAACCGCAAAAAATGTATAAAAATTGTCATAATTTTTGTTCACTTTTCGGGATGCGTGCAAAACTATTTTTTTATAAGAAATAAACCACAAACTTCAAATACAATAGTCTGTCAACAGAAAAATTTGATTACGATTTGCAAATGTTTTGTTTCTAAAGCACAGGTACCTTTGATGATTTTGTAAAAATGAAAATATCGATTGATAATATAATATACAGGCTGTTCCGCTTAAAAAAGTGTCTTCTTGACTTTATCTCATAAACGCGACGCTCAATTGTTTCTTTGACTGCGTCATTGTAATCAGCGTAAAAAGTACTACTACTTTGCTCACTTAACCGAATTTGTAGCTTTTATAATAACAAAATTAGCAATAGTGCCGACCTAAGTTTGAACAGACAACAATGGTTTCATGAAGTGCAACAAAGACACGTAATCCCCAGCACACTGTGCTCACGTTAAGAATGCAACAGCAGTGCTTTTTCTTTTTAGCATATTGCGAGTCGCGTAATCCTTGTTGGTACTCTTAATGAAACCACTATTGGATAAAGCGAAAGTCTTCAATCTGTATATGCAGACGAGTTCACCGAGCTTACAGAAAACTAAAAACTATTTAAAAAAGAGCACTTGATTATCAAAGAAGAAGTCAAAATGTTGGTAGGGAGGTAAAAGACATTAGCACAAAATATAAATCGAGGGCGTCATATCAGAAGGGCGTATCAGCATAGGATTATAATGGCGCTTACCTCCTTCTGATATGACGCCCTCGAAATGTATTTTGAAGTAATAATTCAGGAAAATAAATAATGTTACTGATAAGTAATAAGTAAAATCGATAGACATTCTTACATAGGACATTGTAAAATTAGAGCATAGTACTTAGGTTTCCTCTTGAACTTAAACGTTGATGTTTAGTTAGTTCTACAATAGGGAACTTCTTATCACATATCAGCTCTATTGTTCGCAGCAAGCCGCAGTTAAAGAACTCGGTGGACCAAAAACTTGCACAACATTTCGATCCATTAAGATTACTCAATTGCAGCAATGCGTTCGAGTTTCAGGAAGGATTGCGTTTGCGTAATTTGGCAGAATATCGTGACGGAACTGATGGGGCACATTGTTTTTCTGATTAAGAAACATTCATAATTCCATTATTATTTAATACATTTTTTAATGACATACCTATGATAATTAAATCACTTATCATTAAATTTAAAACTACGTCTTTTTTGCTCTCTTTATATTTGTGATTCTCTCATTTAGAGAATCAGGAAAATTAATATAAATTGTACTTGTTCTTTTATATAAATTTAAAATTAATTTTATTTTTCTATTATTTTATAGTTCTGCACTGTCTGTATGTACATATACAGGTCAAGAAAGATCTATTTTTGTGATCCCTTAATGTATACCCATATTGGTTCCTAATAGTTGCAACCCACTGTTTGGGAAACGTTGCTTTCACTAAACTCATTCATTTCTCGCGGATATTGACAAAGTTCGTAACATTTGAATGAAAAGCATCTGGCTTTGAGCAATTTATGTTCAAAGCCGTTTTAAATAGAACTGCGGTTTTGTAATGATCACTAAACGTCTTAATTATTCCTTGCTATAACTGTTAATATTCTGAGTTCATTAACTGTCAAGTCACTCATTGAGTATGTCCTGAATTACATACATAAGTATGTAAGGTAGAAGAAAGCATTTGTATTATTTATATCAACAACTTTAATTCAAGCAGTTTCTTGTTGGATAGTATGTGTATACATGGTGATTCTTAAATAAACCGACAAAAAATACTGATGAAAGAAGAGATTTCTCACAACATAGAAAAATGTTAAAAAAGCTACCTACCTATGTATATAACAATTCATAATTAATTAAAAATTTCTTTTCTTCATATCAAGAAATTTCGAATAAATCTTACGGCAGTGGAAATAGACGGTGTTAGAAATTTTCTGTCCGTAACTGTACCTACCTACGTATACAGAGTGTTTACAATTATGACGCGATTATTTTGTTGCTTCTCGAGTAAAAGATGCGATTACAAGAGAAGTTGACCGATTTTCTAAGTAATTTACTAACCTCGTTTCACTGGCTGTAATAGGCTTTAATGTTTTATTTAAGCCGCATGAAAATACCGTGTCGCAAGTACGGTACTGTAATGACACTCACGACATATCCTTCGATCCAAAGAACATACTTTTGGCGCTCATTATATTTCCAGTTAGGTACATATTATGTTACAAAAAAAATCAAATCAATAAATTTATTTAGCCTTTAATTTTTTTGAAATTTTTAATTCGAGAAGAAAGGAATAGTTCGATTTGTTGAATTTATTTACAGTGCAAATTAATTTATTTTATGGTAAATGTTTTAGCTTCAAAACAACAATGAAGTTATGATTTATATCACTTTTTTTTTGGATAATCTGAAAGAAGGGGGTAATTACAAGAAAACAATGAGTGTCTGCTTCAAGGAATTTAAAAATATAATGGCGAAAGTTCAACGAGAAATTATATACGTGATAATGACGTATTGTTTGAAAATATTTCGTCAGGAATTAAAGAAAATTTATTTATTTCGAGAAATAAAATTGCACAATTTCCGGATAAATAATTAAAATTAAAATAATATACGTGATTGAATAACAACAAACGGCTTTCATATTTATTTACGATTGATTTGCTAATTCAGAAATAAAGACATAATACACTTCAACGTAAATGAAGTTTAAATATTCTCACAAAATTTATGTTGTACGGTTGAATCAACGAAATCAGTAATTACATATTAAATTAAATTACTTTCATAAAATTCATAATATGAAAAAAACTTCATTTAAAATAAAAGTTGTTTGAATAAATAATATTGAACATGTGTACAGGATGTTTTATTATTTTTTTAATTTCATACAAAATGAAATATTTAAGGCCCAGTTGTATAATGCCAGTTTAAATTTAAGCTGAAGCTTAAATCCATATAGCAACGATTATTTCAACAATTGTTGTTAAGGGTTTAAGCTCTGGCTTAAAGTTAAGCTGGAATTGTACAACTGGGCCTAAGTTTCACTCGCAGTGTAATTTTTAAAATTGCCCAGTTTTATGTAATATGTACATAAACCGTGAAATAATAAATAAACATTACATGTACATTTATATTTTACATCTTCTAAATATTTTAATCAATTAGGATAAAACTAGCTTACACAGCGTGGTATTCCTTCTG
The DNA here is from genome assembly GCA_958336345.1 of Dorcus parallelipipedus. Classification (NCBI taxonomy): domain Eukaryota; kingdom Metazoa; phylum Arthropoda; class Insecta; order Coleoptera; family Lucanidae; genus Dorcus; species Dorcus parallelipipedus. The sequence continues at coordinate 24,213,526 of OY284483.1, forward strand.
TTCAAACACCATAAACAGGGAATCCTTTACACTCAAAAGATTAACGTAAGTACTAACACAGTTAAAGTGCAACTAGCGCAACTGGCTGTAAACGTAAGAAAGAGAATTTGAAACGCCGGTTTTACACTTCGGCGGCTACGTATAGAAATCCGTCTCCTAAAAAGCGTGTGCATGTATTTTTTAAAGTGGGAGTTTCATTACTGCTTAAATTTTTTAATTGATATTTGTGCCGTGCTCTACAAAGTAGCTAAATACATTTTATCTTATACTGTAAAAGTTAAAGTTTTAAATTATATTTACAATTAATTAGTTTTTCTAGCTAAATGTAACAATAAAGACATTCTTATAAAAATATTAAACACTTTACAAAATAATAATAAAATTAGATTAATAATAATAAAAAAGACACGCCATCCAAATTTCATAGCAATAATTGATAAAATAATATAAAAAGTTAGATTGGTAGGTGTTATAGATATAGGGGATCATGGAGGTAATGAGAGCTTGCGGGTAATAAGAGCCAGCCTAGTTTAGGTATCACTAACAAACGAAGTAAATTGAAGTTTGGTGAAGCAGTGCTTCTTCCCGGCCAGGACACATAGAATATCGCATTTATCGCAAAAAACAATGCGTATAGTAACAACAGTGAGCACTTGTTTGAAATTAAGACTTGTGTTGTTATTTTTCGTAATTTTTTATTGAGAAAGTAGGTTGTTAATATATTTTTTCTACTTTGCGTTCACAATGAATTCATTGTGACACCAAAAACGGTTTCACAATGAAGCTCATTGTGAAACTGTTTTTGGGGAAATTTTAGCCAATTTTTAATTGAAAATATTTAGATTTTACAAAATAATTCATTATTTATTTGTTATTTAACAGAGTACTTACAATGAAGCTGGATAAGAAAAATGAATAACTTGTCAATGTGATTTTTGTTTAAAACGAAGGGTTGTCAGTGTTGCAACGCATTACAACTAAAATTCTCCATATAGTATAGTTTCACAAGAGGCATTGTAACACTCGTTCCGTTGAGGCACTCCGAGCTTGCTTCGCTTCGCTCGTCGTACCCCAACCCCACTCGTGTTACAATGAGCCTTCTTGTGAAACTTATAAAATAATATACTATTATGTTTCTAATGTTTGGTTTCTCGTTTATCTATACTTTTTTTTAATTTTCATATCGAAAATATTAATGCTATCTGGGAGAGCCAAGTTATTATTACTCACAGGTGATTCTTATTATCCCTGATATTATAAAAATATGTTTTGTTGTTGAAGATGCCGAAGACTTGTAAAAGAACAACACTGTAAACTAGTTGCATATGTGATTTTTGCACCTAATACTTGAACAAGTATGTTAAAGTACTTTCATTATGATTGTCGAATTTTTCTCAGTATTACATTTTATGTTGTGTTATGAAAGAAAAGTGTATGATTTATTTTATTAACTGTGGCAGTTATTTGTTAAAACAAGTTTATTTAGGCAGCAGTCGATTTGCCTTCTTTCATGGCTCTCATTACTCCAACATGTGGGCAATAAGAGCCAATTCCATTTTTATTTTAAATTAACATATGTATTATATTTTCTGTTATTGACAGGAATGATATAGTTACGTCACTTTATTGCTCTTTTCTTATACGAAACAGCATAAAATTGTTGAGAGAATACACTTTTTGCTTTTCAAAATATATTGATTTTTACTTAAGTGGCTCTCATTTGCCCCGTCTCCCCTAAGACGTAATTCATACGTGTATAGCCAGTAGATATGTTAATACCAGTTCTGGTTATGGTAATCATGCAGATTCTTTTATAAAATCAGGTAAATAAAACCATTTTAGAAATAAATGAAATTGTGGAAACTGCTACCAAAGGACATTATCAAGTCGCCAATTCCAAGTATCTACTTTGAACATACACATGGTCAGCCACATAAAAGCGTGATTAATCACTGTAATCAGTATTTTGAAGGAAGCCCAGCTCTTTCTAAAGACGGAAATAAACCTCAGGCTTCTAAGAAATCGAAATCCAATGCGGAAATGAACATGGATGTGGATGAAACGAATTGTGAAGAAATTTTTTTGTTTTGTATTCCATATTTAGTTTCAAATATATATATAAACTATTTTCATATATAAAAAATGTATTTTCTAAAATTCTTTGATTCGTCGTTTAAAAATTATAGGTTTTGACGAAATAGGCAACTTGTTAAGCACTATTGTAAAAGGGGTTGCCTGTAAGTTAGGCTTTACTAATGCGGTGAAATGACTACAAAATAAGAATTTTTAGTATTAGGCCCGTGTGACACCATGCAAGATTTGATAACATTTTTGTTACAAAGTGAGGGAGATGAGCTACCACAGTGAATTCTGATTGGTTGAATTGGCAGAAATATCATGTGTCACACGGGCCTTATACTATTATAAATCACAATAAAATTAGCTTTGTCTTAGTAGTAATAAATAATTCTTTAGAGAGATACGTCAAGCACAAAGAGAAAATTCGTCGTATCTGTCTTCCCTGTTTAATGAATTCAAAACGATTAGCTCCACATACAATTTGTCCACAATTTTACGCAAAAAAAACGATTCTTTAAAAAGAGTTTTGCTTCTCAAGAAACTTCAGAAACAATTTTGAACTACAGTGTATCTATAAAATTCAAATTTCTTAATTTCATATTGCAGACATCAATGTAACTTTTTATTATTGATTTTAGGCAAAGAATGTATTCTTTACAAAAAATTCTACTGTTCGAGCATCTTCAGAAATCGCACATAAATTTAAGTATTTTGACTACAGGGTGTCTGAATTATTCAAATTAAAATAACCAGACGCTTTTTAGTATTGATTTTATGCAATTACATTCTGTAGAGAATAAAATTCTTAATTAAAATTGTCCTTTGCCATTTTCTCGTAAACTAATAAATAAAGAAGCTATTTTGATTTTTACAAAATCATCAAAGGTGTTTGTGCTTTGGAAACAAAACATTTGTAAATCGCCGTAATCAAATTATCAAGTTAGCAGAGTATTGTTTTAGAAGTCTGTTGTTTATTTCTAGCTAAAAAATGGTTTTTACCTATCTAAAAAAAATTACAAGAATTGTTATAATTTTTGTTCATTTTTCTAGATGCGTGTAAAAACAAAAAAATGTATAAAAATTGTCATAATTTTTGTTTATTTTTCTAGTTGCATCTAAAAATCACGAAAAATTGTTGAAAAATTATCACAATTTTACTTATTTTTCTAGATACGTGTAAAAACCTTAAAAAATTATTTTGGTTAGAGACCCTGATTTCTTTTTGCTACGCCACTGAATATATAATATATGTACCAGCCCAGGATCATGTCATTTGACCCAGTTAGGATTTTACAAGAAATGTTTTTTAAATAACTTTACAAATGCAAAGAAGTATTCAGATTAATATCCCTTAATCATAATTTTCAAGATTTTCAACAATATTTCAAATAGTTTCAGCAATAATGAATGTCAATAAATTATATTAACACTTTCACTGTCCATACAGTAATTTCATATAGGTTGCTATACGTCCGTCATAAAGATCTCAAAGTCCCATAATATATGGGTCAAGCCGACTCCTTTTAAAATATTTGAAAGAGAACAGTACCAGATATCATTTTTTTTTCAAATGCTCTTCTTGATTGCCTTGAAGAACAGACATTTATTAATCTCACGTGCACGTGTAATATCATTTTTGTAAATAAGAACTTTGTTTCTGACTCACAATTATCTGTAAAATGGGCCAAATAAAATGATTCTGGGCTCGTATATGGAGCTAATCGTTTTAAATTCATTAAACTTTAGGATTGTTGAATAGGGAACAGATAAGACGACTTTTATTATTGTGTTTGACATATCTACGTAAAGAATTATTTATTACTACTAAGACAAAGTCATTTTTATTATGATTTAAATATAATTCAAAATACTCCTATTTTGAAATTTTATACCGCATTAGCACAGCCTAACTTATAGGCAATCCCTTTTACTACAGTGTTTAACAAGTTGCCTATCTCGTCCAAACTTAATTAACAGCCTTTTCCACTGGCTGCATTAGTACACACTCGTTATATTTTCATCTCATTTTAACCTCATGTAATAATAAGAGATGAAGATATACTTAGTGTGCACTAGTGCAGCCAGTGGAAAACGCTATTAAACATGAATAAATTTTAGAAAATACAATTTTTATATAAAAATAGTTTATATATTTGAAACTAGGTATGAAATACGAAACAAAGAAACTTCTTCACAATTCATCCACATCCATGTTCATTTCCTCATTGGGTTTTGATTTCTTGGCAGCCTGAGGTTTATTTCCGTCTTTCATGTTGTTTCCCTCCTTAGAAAGAGCTAGGCTTCCTTCAAAGTATTGATTAGGGTGATTAATCACGTCTTTATGTGGCTGGCCATGTGTATGTTCAAAGTACTTGGAACAGGCGACTTGATAATGTCCTTTAGTAGCAGTATCCACAATTTCACTTATTTCTGAAACGATTTTATTTACCTGTGTTTTCAATTGGAAATTATCATTTTCATATACTAAGTGTAATCTATTTCTGTATTCTACTATAAACAGTAAGAGAGAGATTTTTCGAAGAAGAAAGAGATCGCAATATTTTAGATCTTTAAATGGACTCTAGGACTCTGAATGTATCCAGTTTTGAAATATGTAACTAAAGAAAAAAATTGTCAAATTAGGAAATGTTAAATATTTTATATAACAAATGGACATTTTAAAATCATTCACTAATCAAAGTTTACGAAATATTTACCACCATTTAAAAGACTCTAGTTATGAATTCAATTAATAGTAGCTACTTAATGTTAAAAAAAGAAACCGATAAATATTTACCATCACTACCAAGGCCATACTCTGTTAATTTTAGCCTCAAAGCAGTAGAATCCCAGTGTTTAAATGGGCAACCGTGGTGATCACCAGGACCAACATTGTTCATTATTATCTTCAAACAACTGTAAGGAGAGTAACTGGTCATATTTCCAACTTTTCCATACATGTGCTTAATGCTGTATAAATGTTGTTTTTCAAATTTGTCTCCATCCATTTTCTTGGTGAATTCTTCACGCCAGAACGTGACCATGTCTTCAAAACTTAACCCGATCGCTTTCGTAAACAGCCCATACTGCAAGCGACAGCTGTGTTTCATGTGGTGCGTCGCACGGAAGTTTTCATGGATATGTCTCATGCACAGAGGAAAATGCTGACGTGAGTACAGATCGAGACTGTCCAGGCTTATAGAAACACCGTCACTCTTCTGCACGTAACTTTTTCCAGTGTATATTTTATGTAAATTGGTAAGCAATATGTTTACACGCTCATCATCTAATAAAGGCAGACGACGACAGGCATACTGAAATAGAAGTATACGGATAAAAAGAAATCAACACGCGAGGGCTTCTGTCAATAAAACTGAATAATGTATTTATTTAGTACATTTTTTGGGAAAATAAATTACTTACGCTTAATGCTGCATTTATTTGAGAACGAAAAATCCCTGTGAGACATGTGATTAATTCAAAGCTAGGAATGTATGCAAATCCTCTTTCTAAAAATACCTTGCGATTTCTTATTAAAGTTATTACTTCAGTGAATGGAACTTTATAAAAATCAATTATATCAATAATATTCACACCAACTGTAGACTGATGTAACTGTTGCTGTATTCTGTCCTTTTCTTCCTGTGTTATGGGTTTATAAGTTAAATTATTAGCCGCAAGAAAATTCTCAACGCTTTTCGGAGACAACTGTTGAAAGCGTAACTTGAACCACTCTTGTTCTCTAGCACCGAACCACTTTCTCAGGTCATCCGAGCGACAATACGCGAGTCTTAATATGAAATGCGATATATGATCAGCTCTTCGTGCTTGCAGGTCACTTTCGGTTGGGACAAGTGTACCTGTTGATTTCGCTAGCCACACATATCGTCTCAAACCTTGCTTGACGAGATCGTTGTGTACAGATTCTTTCCAGTCCTTACTGAATGGCTTAAATCCCTTTTGCGTAGCTTGTTCCAGGATTCTCAGCAGTTGTAACCGTTCTAAGGCTAGGTCTTCGAATTCTTGCAAATTTATTTCATCTGTTGGTGGTAAATTATATAACTGTAAATCTTGCTGGTAGATATCGTTTAATGCACTCGAGATCACAGCTTTCTGTTGCCTTTTACGTCTGGTTCCTACTAAATCCATCTCGGTTAAAAAATTCGCATTCGCACGGATGTTTCGCGCCAAAAATAAGATAGGTTATGTAGTAACAAAATCATACTTTGTAATTTCCGTAATTTAAGTACTTTTGTGAATGTGTGATATTCGCTTAATGCGTTGCAAATTTTAGTATAGATTTTAAATAAAAAGAAGCTTTCGTAAGCATTATTTGATTGCAAAGATTTAGACTTATCATGATGGTAACACTGTCCTTATTTTCGAAAATTGGAGCGGTACATGGATGGAGGTGGAAAAATGAGATAGAACGAATGCGTTTAATGCATGTAAGAGTGAGAAAATAGACTAACCGGTTCCAATTTTCGTATAAATGCCCTGTCTGTTAATAAATTTATAATGCAAAAGCATTCAGTAATTCGCCGTGTTTTAAAAGTACTCGAACAGCCGTTCCAACATTTATTTAACATGTGATTTCTTACCTTAATCAAGTGCTCAATTAGATAGGAAATTGCATACTCATAAAACACTTTCGAACATTTATTTAACATGCGATTTCTTAGCTTAATCAAGTGCTCAATTAGGTTATTGTATTGTATTGTATTGTATTGTATTGTATTGGAAATTGTATATCATCAAACGCTCGAACGCTTGTTCGAGTACTTTTAAAACATGGCCATTGTTACATTTGAAGTTTTATTTTTAAATAAAATAAGGTATAATTTAAGTTTAAAGTTGGTTCTTGTCCGATGAAAATTGTATCACAAAATCTTTAAGTGTTTTATGTGCTAAGAATACAATTATTATTACCAAAATGATTTAAGAAAATAAGTTTAATTTAACTTCTTATGTTAGTTCAGTTCATAGAGGGCGCTTTATGAAATACTACATTAGAACTACATGTGCTTGTATAAATACCATACATGTGTTTGATATGTTCGATTTGATAACAGAATTACATGTTTACATTTACATTGGCATTAATCCAAAGTGTAATTTTAACAATTATTATTACATTTGACTTCAATTAAAAAGAAACTTATGAGTCCACATTGTCCACAGAGGGCGCCTCATCAAAATTCTTATCTCATCTGTCAAATTTGAATTTAGTTACTATTAAAGTAAATGTGTTAATACATTAGGCATTTACGAAAATTAACCCGGTGGATACACCGTACTCTATTTTTCTCACTTTTACATGCACTAAGTCTGTTAATGTTCTCTCTCACACTTCTAACCCGGGTGAATTTTCGTAAACGCCTTCTGTGTTTTACAAGTTAATATGGAAAGTAAGAGGACAAAGTAAGTTTTGATTTTTTTATTATAATCAGCTTTAACTAAAAAGCTTCTTGTATTCAGTATTTATTTGAAGAGAATTTATTATACACTCGGATTATCAAAATCAGCTTGTAGATAATAAACCCAGGTAATATGCGACAAATCTGGTAATACACAAGCCACAGTGACTTTGCCAGTGAGTGGATAACTCGTGCTGACTATAATATTTTCCTTTTTGATAGGCCGAAGAAATACGTTTACTTTTGTCGTTGTCTTTGGTTTCATAGTTTCCGAGTACGTCTTTAAATAAAACTCTTTTGGCTCAATAGTCAAAATAAATGTCAGGGTTTCATTAAAAGGATTTTTAAAGTTGATCACTGACGCACCACCAGGACTTACATGAACAGGGCCTTGAGGTTTCGGCAGAACACTTGTTCCGATTAAAGGATATCTGAAAGAAAAGAAAAATATATATTGTTTTGATTAATAAAATGCATACTTACATGTATTCACCGGCTGTACTTGAATTTAAAGTCAATGTTGATTGGAAATTGCCCAAACCGTCGGGTTCAAAAGTGACTTCGAAAGATCCTTTTTGCTCAGGCCCAATTGAAATGTGTGAATTAACTGTGAACTGTTCAGTATTGTCTAACTAAAAAAGTGGAAAAAATATAAGTTGAACTTTAAGCTCTTAATTACTTGCGTACATGTGAAACAAATTCAGCTCTCATTTTAGTGATGTTATCCAAGCCAATTTTCTGTGTGACATTCTGACCCAAAGAAGTCTTCATATGAACCGAAGACTCTGCAACAGCCTTTCCACAAATTAAATGGAAAGTATACGGATATTTTCCTAATTCAGTGGAAATTATTTCTAAAACGGTGTTGGCTTCACCTGCCAAAAGTGGCAGATACTCAATATTCAATAAGTGTTCACAAAGTGGGGCTACCGTAATCAGCTTGTCATGTTGCAGTAAATTACTTCCAGAAGTTATAGAGAAAGTGACCGGATTTTTGATGGGATTTTCAAGCTTCAGCCTGTAAAAAACAGGAATACGAGCGCAAGTTTTCAAAGTTATTTCCTCGATTGAATCACACTGTGTCACATTTAGATATACTTCATAGATTAAATACTCTTGCGTGATTCCATTTACAAACGAGACCTATAAAAGCTATAATTAATCGAATTCGAGGAATATCTAAAAAAACAACTAACATTAAATTGTAATGCGCCTTCGTTTAACACATATATAATCCAGTTGTAACTTCTTTCTCCTTTAGCTGGCACATCAATCATAATATTACCTGTCAATTTATACAATTGCTTAATAGTCTCCACAGGTTTAAGATTCTCTGAGACCACTTTAAATTGTTGTGGTATGTTCAACCAATTTTGGACTTCAAGTATTTCAGTGTGGTACGTTTTACAGGGTATAGTTTTTTCTATTCGTCTCAAAGGCAATGGTTTTTCGGATTTACCTTCTAAATTGTAGACGATGCCACCACCATTGCTTATTTTTAAATACACCGTATCCTAAAATCATCAAAGATTTGATATACTTAGATTTTTAACTCCAAGTAATTACCTTATGAGTGTCTTTAAAAGTCATTGTTTTTGGTTTATATGTCACTTCACAGTTTGCTGAAGAGCGTGGCTCTATCTTGATTTGTTGTGGGACGTAAAAGTATTTGTTCCCTATTATGGGGGTAACAAACCAGACAGTATCAGTGGGATTGTTTATTAAAATGTCTTTTTTGACTTCTGTTCTAACTGGACAAGTAAATTGCAAGGTCTCTTTAGCCGGTGGGAGATTCACGCAAGTTCCAGTCAAGGTAATCTCTAATTTTTTATTAAAATATTCTATTGAGCAAGTAGCCTATAATGTCATGTGCAAGTTAAACTTGCTTTAGACTGTTTGAAATAATTTCAATTGTTCTTACTTTAACTTTTATTAGACACTCGATTCGAAGTGGATGAAATCTTACTGTAAATGTAACACTTGTGTCAGGAGATAAATATCCTTCCATGGGAGTTATGGTGAAAGGATGTTCTCCTTTTGCAAACTTCCAACTGTATCTGTTAACAAAAGAATTAATAGAAAGATGTGTAACTATTCGTGTAATAAAAATACACCCACTTTCCCCCAATATCCCCAACATTGTAAAGTGTGAATTTGTTTTCTGTACTGCTGTTCTTGATGACGTTTCCAAATATTATTTTGTCTGTGCTGAGGTAATAATCTGAAGCAATGCATGAAGCCTTGAATACGCAAATTGTGTCGATGTAGTCTTGTACTTGAAAACAAATCTGTAATTTTAAGTCAGCGAAATTCTTATAAATTGATTAAATAAAAAAGGACCTTCTCACTAAACAAACTCATCCTTTCTTTGGGTGAAAAGTTAATAGAAAACTCGCAGTTTCCACCCGGCAATAATTTAATAAAAGTCCTTGGAGTTATCCTGGTAAATTGTCTGATTAATCTATTCACTCTCTCACTTTCTGTTTCTGTCTGTGTTTCAACAATTTTTTCACTGAAAAAGAAAATAAACTGTCGGATTTCAAACTGCCTTAAAAGTAAACGCATATTATTACGTTTTTTCGTGTTTATCTTTCCTTCGTTTTTTCTTGCCCTTGCTACTTTTACTACTTCCAGATTTTTTACTTCCCTTAGATTTTTTAGATTTCTTACTGCTCTTGGATGATTTCTTGCTGTCAGTGCTTTTTTTCTTGCCCTTGCTGTTTTTACTGCTTTTAGTCTTTTTACTGCCCTTAGATTTCTTGCTACCACTACTTTCTTTCTTGCTCTTGCTGCTAGTTTTACTGCTTCCAGATTTTTTACTTCCCTTGGACTTCTTGCTTCCACTGCTTTTAGTACTTTTGGAAGATTTGCTTTTGCTTTTTTTACTGGACTTACTACCCTTGGACTTCTTTTTCTCCTTCTTCTTTTTCTCTTTTTTATCTTTGTTCTTGAATCTATGAGAAACGTGACTCAACTGTGCGCGCGAATGCTTGTGAAAACTTACGTCGGCTTCTTTGGAAGTTCCCTCTCATACTCTGCGTCTAAAAGCTTTTTCGGCCTTGAAAAGTACGGCAGACGTTCGTAAAGATCAAAAATGACGTATACCGAGCAAACACTTCGATTGGTCACTTTAACCGTTTTAAAAGTGCTTTTGCCCGCCATCACTGAACCGAAATCAATGACTTTTTCGCTTGAATTTTCCACTTCGACCGACACTGGGACGCCTTCCCCCTGGATTTTAATCATTTCTAATTTTGAGTTAACAAAAAAAGTAATATCATTAGCAAATGTCCCTATTTGCAGTGGATGGAAGTATATGATAATTTGTTCCGTCTTCTTAGGGGCAATTTCTTTAGCGTTGAATACAACTGAGAGGTGATTACATTTCTCTGACGTGTATTCCAAGCTACAAAGGTTATTAATTTTAAATTAAATTGACGACACATTATTAGCTTTTACATAAGTGTTGAGGCATCACAATTAGTGAATTCTAAAATACACTTGTAATAAGCAGTTTTGTCTTGTTGTATAAGACAAGGTCCAAAATCGTATTCAGAAAATGAAAATTTGTATTTTGATTTAATCGTGTTACAAATTAAACATACTGAATATGAAGGTCCGTAACGAATCTGGAATTAATTTTTATTTAATTAATTTGTGTGAGGGCGTTGTCTTCTTCAACTTACTTGTAATTTGGCACATATTCTTTTTTGTATAAGTGTTCTCCTTGGCTTCATCACCATGTTGCTAGTATTCTCACTATCACTGGCGACATAGCCTTCACTACTTTTAAATTCGAGTTTCACATATTCATTCAGAAATTTTTCCTTGCAACTCCAGGTGAAATAAAAACCGATTTTACCTTTGTTCTTTATAATAAATTTCAAATCTCTTGATTCCATTGGCGCCAACTAAAACATTTGAGATCTTGATTAAATATCAATAAATATGAAGTCTATACTCACGGAGTTCAATGTGATATTTGTAATTTTTTGAGGATCCAAATTGATTTCGCTTTCTTCAGTAACATATAAAACGTCTGGCTGTATATCGAAGCAGTTTGCTGTGACTGTTAAGTTCAAAGGACTTTTCAACAACTCGACGTGACACTTCAAACAAAATACAATTTCGCCTGTTCTTACTGGATGGTATGTAATTCTGAAAGCATAGAAACATGAATGAAACCACTTAGAAGAGAAAAGGATTGAGTGCATTTACTGTATGGGGACTTCACTGTGAGCCATCACACTTCCCCTCGAAGGTTTAACAAGCAATCTTTCGATATGATCACTAGAGTACAGAGAAGCTTTCACGAATTCAAAACCAAGTTCCAGGTCTTCATTGTTTTTCAAAAAAACAGTACCAGACACGTCCATTTTGAGTATGGTGGCTTTCAGTTTTAAGTGGGGCTTAGAGAAAAACATGCAGGGATTTCTGGCAATCCCCACCAACAAAAAAATAGTCTTCAAGTCGTACTTCTCAATGTGAAATGTGTAAAATGCCTCGAATGTCCCAAGTTCCTGAGGCAGAAAACTGAAGATTGCCTCTGCCATTTTCCCCTTTGTAACTTCCCCTTTGGGAGTGTGACACTGAAACAAAGCAAGGTCTTCCCCGTTTATTTCCGATGGTGTCCATTTGTATTCGAAATTTTCGCCCGTCGGATTGATGATGCGAAAGGTCTTCTTGGTAGACACTCCCAGGCCGATTACTTCCAATTCAACAACTTTCATGTTTTCACTCTCGTAAGCATTACATATTTTCCTTCTGTTATTCTTTCGTAAGTAATTGCTGGGCTCTAAGTCGAAGTGATAACGTGGTAGGAGACTTCGTGCGGAAACAGTTACATCCAAAACACTGCCTCGTTGCTTCGCGTTTTGTACATCCGATTTTAAGTGAACTACATACTGAAATACGTCATTTGGATTGAACGTTACTGTGAACTTTTGAGTCGTAAGAGCTGGGATTTCGATGGTGACTGGTGTTATTGTGAATGGTACGAGGTCTTGTTCACACCAGGAATCATTTGTGCGGCTTGTCATGCTACCAGAAGAACTGAACAAACTACTGGGCTTCGTACTCGTCTTTGGGGTACATTCATCTGGTAGAAATGACTCTGAAATGCGAGGGTGATTTAATTTCATCATCTAAATAGAGAATTTCAGTAGCTACAGTACTCTTTTGAAGATAAAGAAATGACAAAGTTGTATAATGAAATAAAATCGGATTTATCTACCTCTTCCTGATAGGTGTTCAGGTCTGAGCCGAGAAGACTTGTTTGTTGAAGAATGTGCAGTAAAATTCAGTTTCGCTGACTGAGAAGATCTCGTTTTGCAAGCTAAGTTTTCAAACGAAGAATTTATTCTTTTCGGATAGATCTCATCCATTGAGATCTTCCACTCGAGGTATAAAGGGACTATCGACGTGTTCATCACCGAAAATGAGGCCGAATGTGTCTATGCAAAAATTAGGGTTCATTAACTGCACATTTCTACAGGGAGTTCTCTTTAATTAAAAATATTTCATGAGGTTCCTCATCAAATTGCCAGTACAAATCTTAAGGATCTCATGAAATTTACCAAACAATTTAAATTGAATCTTCATCGCACGTTTTCAATAAAAATTATTTGAAGATTAATTATTATATGTGTCTCTAAAGGGGACGGATTTGGCTGGTTACCTCAAACATTAATGTATCTTCCATTATTATTTCTTTTACATCGCAATCATAAGAACAATAATCTGCCGTTATACTCAATGAAAGCTGTAAGATCCGCGCGGTTTCAGGTAGTTCTATGTATTCAGGTTCTGTTCGATTTTCTAACTTCCTAACTTTCACAACCATAGATTCGCTCTTTTCAGCTTCCAGTCTCTCTGTTCTGCTACCGCTAGAAGTCTTTACGTTTACCTCCAAATTCTTGTTAGAAGTGCTGTGGTTTGATTTTGATTTTGTTGGTTTTGTACCGGGCTCAATTCTGAAACTTTTTTTATTCAAGTCGTACAATTGCAGACCAATAAGAAGCTTACGATTCAGCACTCTTAATCTTTTGCCTCAAAAATGTATTAGACGATTGGTCCCATACAATTAAATTCTGTCTCTGATCCCATGATAAAGCTTCGTACTGTGGATGCACATACTCTATTTTGCAAATAACACAGTTAAGTATTTCCTGTAAGCCAAACATTTTCATTGCAGTTCTTTTAAAAATATTTTAAAGTTCTTTCACCTGGCTGAAGTTGACTGGTTCTCTTGTCAAAAAAGTGGCAAGGACTTCTTTGCAAGCGCCAGGCTTGAGATGACCCACAGCAGGAATAAAAATTAGTTTATCATAATTGGTAAACTCAAACCGGTAGATATTCAGCTCCGAGCAGTTTTTGATCTTGAAGCACTTTTTCTGCAGTGCGTTCATAGCACAAAATCCAAAATTTAATCCGTAATGCGATAAAACTTGAGAGATGGACTCTACGGACGTGTTGGGTCTCTCTATGGGCCTGGCCGGAAGACCTTCCAAAACGATGTCTTCCAAGAAGCTGCACGCATTTATCTCTATCTGCAAATGCAGAATTTGCAAACGATGTCTGGGGTTGAGAGGGCGAAACTTACTGAGAAAACTTCAAATGGGTTGTTGACAATGTGCAGTTTTAACGTGGAAATTAATTTCAGTTCAGATTCGGGTTTGAATTCGATTTCGAAAGCACCTTTTTGCTTTGGAAGTAGGGAAATTACCATGGTATGTTTCATATCTGACACTATAGAGGATTCAAATAAATTAAAGGAATGTTTATTATATTAGGTTTGTTCCAATAGCAGTTTGCGAGTAGTTCGAAACCGTCAGAGTTGGTAGAGTAGTCAAAATCGATCACAATTTCGGTGGGCAACTGATTTTGACGGTTTCGAACTAGTCTAAAAATGCTGGTGGAACAAAGCTGGTAAAACCTTTGCTTTAAATGTGCTTTGCTTTAACTGTGCTTTAACTGTGTATATTTTCAGTAAAATTGTATTACCATCTGTATTCCAAATTGTTTTAACTATCGTCCAGTCCGTAGGTTTCAGTGAAAGCACATGATGTGTGTCCTGACAAATTTCTAGAATTACTCTGCAGGCTACTATTCCACAATTTTCAAAGCACACGCTTTTTGATTCGCTTCTCCCCACCAGAATGGGATCGAATAACAACTGGTAAGCGTTAATCGTAGGATCCTTTTTGGGGTCCAAAATCGCAATTTCCGGAATAAAACCTTCCCCCGATAATTGAATTTGCAGTTTCTCGGCCGTTACACCAGACGGAACTTGATAGGTCACGTCCAAAACTGCAGTGAAGATCTGAAAAAACTTGACTAATATTTAGGGTGTTTGATTTGTGAATTTGGGGGAAAACATTCGAACGATAGGGAACGATGAGAATAAAAAATTATTGTTTAATACTTTCAACACCAAAATGTTTATTGCATTCACGTCTTTAAAAAAACTAAAAAATAAAAAAATTAAGTAATGAAATGTAGGAAAATCATTTGCACAGGCTTGATTGATTAGTTACGAGAAGCATGCGAGGTTTTGAGCAAGCATAAGTTATATCTACAACGAAGATTCCCTTTATGTAAATAGTACAGCTGTGTAACCTTGATCGTGTTCTCTAATGTCATAGTTCAGGGTGTTCAAAACTTGCAGCTGCGCAACCTTGATCTTGTTTACTAATATCCTACTTCATTATTATTGTGTATAATAACCAAAGGACGAACATTTTTATGGCTGTTCACGGTCACTTCGCCTCGAGGACACGCACGTAAAGTAGCAAGTTCATGAGCGCCGGGTCAATATATTACTTTCAAAAAAGTGATTAATATGCTATAATAAACATAAAGTTATAATCCGTAAATTATAATTTCTTATTTTGAAAGGATTACTATATTTATTTAGAATTTAAACTGTAGTGATGCGAATACCAAATTTTACGCTCGGGATATTAAGACGACCAGTTGCCGCGCAGGGCGTGCCGCTCATGCGAACGACATTGAATTCCATCATTCCGTCCGTTATCTGATAATAACATTTTCTTTAATGAACACTTTGAAAATCCTTTTATACCTGCATCGTTCTCTATAGTTTGAATAATTTTTCACCCTCGACTTTTCATTCAAAGAGAAATTACGTTTATTTCGTTTGGTGTAAAACACACTGTGATGTAACCATGATTAAAAGGTTCGACGAGAACACGTTCTGTTTTAATTGAAAATACTTTCTTCGGTGTTAGTTCAATTGTCAGCTCGGTAGGAATAAGTCCTACGTTTTGCAGTCTTATTCTGGCTTCTACGGTCGTATTAATGCAAACTTTATTGAAGTGCAAAGTTTTCTCGCTCGTGATATAAACGCAGTGAAAATCAAGCTGCAAGATTTTTATTTTATTTTTAATTTACGAGGACTTGGGAAAGTAAATTTGTTACCTGTTCAGGGCAGGCGAAATCCTCCATTGTATTTACCACATAATGCTCGTTAAACATATCTGTGAGGTTTTGAAAATTAAATTTTGGTATTGTTCCTTTGACACTCAAGGTAATCGCGTGGCCCTTGAAACATTCTGATATGAAGAAAAATATTTTCTCTTCATAATTATTTTCTTCTTTGGGTTTAGAGGTGACTTTTATCAAGACACTCTCGTTTGGCTCTACGGTTCCTGTAGATGATACAATGGAGAAACAACCCACGTCTAACTTCGTCTGCTTAATTTTCGGCCTGGAAAGCCTTGGGTTTAAGAAAAATTGTTTGAGTGAGAATTTGTTTTTGTTACTTTTTCTCTGCGGATTTCTTTCTTTTTTTATGTTTCTTGCCCTTTAACTTGCTCCTCTTCGAAGTTTTGGATGTCTTTGAGCTTTTCGATGTTTTTGTTTTGGCAGAGTCAGATTTCTTTGAACTTTTGCTCGATTTTTTACTGGATTTCTTGCTCGATTTTTTGCTGGAACTTTTCGAAGATTTACTACCTTTCTTCTTTTTCTTCTTTTTATCGCGTTTTCCTTTAGTTTTCTTTTCTTTTTGCTCCTTTATCTTGCGTAAAGAGAGCACTGTGTAATTGAACTGGAATTTTCCCGTGTTTTTAAGGAATAGCTCTCCCACTTTTTCCGTGCCAACTAACTGGTGGCCGAAATGAATTTCATCGGGAGGACACAGTTCATAGCTTTAACAAACAAATGAATGAATGTGACGTGACAAGCTTAAATGTTAAAAGTTTTAGCATACCTGGGCATGTATGTTTTCGCAGTGGCTTTTAAAGTTGTGGATTTCATAACGCATTTGTAAACTGAATCTGTGGCCACACATTGGAAAATGGGGATGCTCGTGAAACTTATTGCGTGCTTGGGGAAGAAAGTTATGTTGGCGCAGAATTTTTTGTCACATTTTAATATTGTTTGCTTTGGTGTGACACTAAACATTTTCCTGATCTCTTCATGTTCGTAGTAATTAGTGTATGGTGCAACGTCAAGAAAACTACAACAGAAGCCTGTCAGCAGAGTTGGGACAAATACAGGAAAGCGAATGAATAAAGAAAATAATATTTTCGTGCAAATTCCTAAATGTAAAAATATCTTTACTGTAAAAAAATATATTGGGTGATTGAATTATCGATAGACTAACTGCTTTAGCAAAAACCTTCACTTTTTCTCTAATCTGTATTTTTAATGGTCTAGTTTTATCAGAATGGTGAGGGTTGCACAAAGGTAACTTAGTTAAAAATGGTTCAAATGAACATTCTTTTGCTTGACAATAATCGTCTGAATGAATTTGGTAACTTACGCAAATTCGATATCATATTTCACTTTACTCAATATGGGAAATTCGAAGGTGTGTTCCATTTTCCCCTTCACTTCACCAAAATCTATTTCAGAAGGAAAATCAACTTCCACATTTATAACTTCCGCAGATATTTCCAAAGTATCAGAAAAAATAGGCTCAGGCAGTCTATTACCTTCATCAAACACCTAAATTATAGATAAGTATGTATTAGATGTACAAAAATAGGTATAAAATGTACTTTAATTTCTAATAGTCTTTTGGGAATTTCTTGTATCGCTTCAGGTTGAAATGTAATTTCAAGTTTCTGCTTCGAACATGGCATAATACGTCCTCTAACGTCCGAGATTCTAAAATAATCTTGAACAGCAGTGGGCTCAGCAACCTTCCAAATCACCGGTACCAAAGAATCATTGCATAATTTAACAACTTTCTTGTTCATGACATTCAACAATCCTCGTTCAAAACGAACGGCTCTCGGGTCTACTTTAAATTGAACTTCACATCCAACGCAACGTAGGTTGATCACTTCCACTTTGGGGTTGTTTCTTATTGTAATAAAAAGCTCGTTCTCATTTGCCCCTAGTTTTTCGGGGAACGCAGTTACGCGAACATCTTTAATTTCGTTCGGGTTGATGAGCAGCATGTTGTTTTCTATTTGAAAAGTTGTATCCACGTTATTTTTCAGAAACAACGTTGTTTCGCATGGGAGCGTTGAAATGTTTTCAAGGTGAAAGGCAAATCCTCTTTCAAGTAGGCTAAATTAATAAAAATTGGGATACAAACAATGATTAAAAAGTTTCGACATCTTAAAATGAATCCAAATCCAAATCAATCTAAATTTTTATTGCTCTGGATTTCGATTTCGGAATTTTTGTTTTGTTGGCTTTCAACTAACCTAGGATTTTCCAAATGTATAAATACAGGTGGTATTAAAATAGAACCAAAATCAAAGAAACCTGTCTCCATAACGTACAGGTTTGGCTCGAATAGTTTGGCCTTCACCTTTCGCGCCACGCACTCATCGAATAAAACAGTCTCCTGCATATTCACTTTCGGTATATCGCAAGTGCCTTCGAGCAATATTTCGTACCTTGAAGGCCACCCAACCAACTCTATGTTGTAACTGTGCTGATAAGAATCACACTCTTTTGGTAGAAATGTTACACAGTAAGCGGCAACTTCTCCGGGATTCAACACATTTCTTACTGTAAACTTACGTTCCACCTCCAAATCTATTAACATGAATCAGTGCAAACTAATTGAAATTGTTTTGCAATTTACCTTTGCTTTTTATAGAGTCAGAATCAGAAGGTTTTGATTTACTTGGTGAAATAAAACTGCTGCCGATGGAAAACGAAGATTGCCTACTCCTACTTCTTTTCGAATGTTTACGTTTCCTGTTCCCAATCATTTTCGAATCTTTGCTCGTAACTTCTTGACTGGAAGTCAGAGATTCCTATAGGAGATTTAGTTAAACAATCGGTGATTTTAAACTCGCCTGTTTGGTTTCAAGCTCATCCTTTGTAAGCATCTGATTTGATAAAATAAAAATGTCGGAGATGTGTTTTTCCCTTGTTCCGACTGGTCTCTGAATGCAAGTAAACAATTCCATTGGCAACTCCTGTTTTTTGATTTCCTGTATATTTAACTGTACATTTAATTCACACGTTGCAGCTTTCAGTTCGGTTGTGTTTTGTAAATAAAATGAAACGTCTTTGCTTATCTGCTCTATTTTTCCAGAGTGCACGTTGTTAAAGTACCAACAAGGTATACCTGTTATTTAAAAAGAAAAAGGGATGGATTTGTAATAGGTATTTAATTTCCGTTACCAATTTGTTTTGCTAATTGCAGTTCTTCTTCTGTTGGTTCTTTCGGTGGTACAACATCTTCAGTTATGCTAGTTGCACGTTTAAGAATGGGTTCTGACCGTTTGGATCGCTTCGTGGATGCTTTTGATGATTTAGAACTCTTATTCGATTTTCTCGAAGCTCCCTTTTCTCCAAATCTTTCCGGTAGGGCCTTAAAGTTTTTTAGATTTATCTTGCAACGTTTTAATTGCAAGTGGCTACTGTACCTTCGTCAAGCAACTATTTTTCCTGTCCCAGTACTCCAGGGTATGCATAATTTCACTGCACAATTTTTCTGAACTGCTAAACCTTTTTTTTATTTCCAATTCTTCGTCCGTCATTTTCTCTGAAATATTTTACTTACAACGCACTTAGTAATCAATCGTGTTGATACCTTTCTTCCCCTTTTTACTGCTCTTACTGGATTTTTTGCTACTCTTTTTGGACTTTTTGCTACTCTTTTTGGATTTCTTGCTACTCTTACTGGATTTCTTTGAGGTTTTGCTCGCCTTTTTGGATTTGGCAGCCTTCGGTTTTAATCGTTTAGAATCTTTGGAGCCCTTAGCTAATTTTGGTGCTTTCTTTTTTTCAACTAAAACATAACAACCTTTGATTTTGGGGACAATTTGCTTACAAAAATTTTACGTTTCGTTGTATCTATTCCCCTCTTTTCAAGTGATTCTCTTTTCTTTTTGTTTTTCAATTCTTCTAACCGCAACCTAAAAAAAATCATTTTATTGTGAATAGGGAGAAACATGAACTTACTTCAGTTGTTCTCGTTTTCTCAGCATGTTTAACTTTCTTGGTATTAGTACTTCTTGCTTGAAAAATGCTCTGTCTTCAGGACTTAAATCTTCAAAACTTGCCTGATCCATTTCGATAATCGCTTGAATTTTCTCCTTTTTCGTTTCTGCAATTTGCTCTTCTTCTTTTTGCTTTTCGATCTGAGCATATGCTATGTAATCATTGTAGGTTTGTGAGAGAATGATGCCATGAATGTATTCAATGTTGCCTAAACCTTTCAGAAGGAAATCAAGTACAAGCATTGGCCGTCTCAAGAATACACTATTGAGGTTTTCGATGACCAAACCACTTTTAAAGTCACGCAGCTTGATCTGTAAAAGTTCAAATAAAAACTCTTCGGGAATGCCGACTAAAGTACTCCTCTTGTCTTCTTTCGTTTTGCTCTTTTTGGAATCCTTCGAGCTTTTGCTTCTTTCAGAAGATTTCTTCGAGCTGGATTTCTTTTTATCCTTTTTGGAATCCTTCGAGGTCTTGCTTTTTTCAGAAGATTTTTTCGAGCCGGACTTCTTTTTCCCTTTTTTCTTTTGTGAACCTTTGCTTGCCTTGGAACTCTTGGAACCCTTTTTCTTGGCTCTTTTGGATTCTTTTTTCTGAACTTTCTTTTTTGGTTTACCGCTTAGGAGGACGTCAATTTTCTTTTGGAGTATATCTATTTTATCTGCAATAAAGAACTTTCAAATAAAATCTCATTTACCTAACGTCGTTAGTGGAGTAACTTGTAATATTTAATGTGAATATGTTTACCAAAATAGGGGGGATTCACGAGATCGGTATCTGACGCCACATCTCCGAAGTTGGTATCAATTATTTCCATAATTTTGATGGCTGCCAAGCTATTTTCTTCGATCAGTGAATCAAAAATAAGTTGATCGACATTGTGAACAGGAAGCTTCATACTTAAACCAGCTTTGTTGGCAATATGACAGTAGTCTGAAGAGAATTAAAACAGATTACGGTGGCACTAGTTGAAAAGCAGCTCACTTATTCCAGACGGTCCATGAAAAATAATTAGGATTCCCCCTCGTACGTCAGTAGGATCCTTGTCTGGAATTGGGGGACGTGATTCAATAAGAGCATCCCCAATTGGATCAGGAAGAGCGAGTAAAGGGTCTGCTGCACAATTTTGCTTTAAAGCCGCCAGTTCCTCTGTATCAAAATATGTATACAGAATTTAAAACGACAAATCTATTTATTAGGGTCACCATATAACATTTCCTCAATTCTTTCAGAATTATTTTCTAATATGGGGTCCTTGCATTTCGTAGGTGGGCTATCAGTGCTAGACACGTTTTTCCTATTGAAATAAATAACATTAATAATACTTGATAATATTGGATAATTACCCTAAGACAGAACTTTTCCTTTTTTTCGTACTTATTTTATCACCACTGCCATTCGTTAAATTGTTGGTTGAACTGTTATTATCTTCTGACGCTATTTTCTCTTTAACCTTGTTTAATAAATCGTAATAAAAATCCAGAATAGGTTTGGGCAAGCCACTACCAGGTGTTCGTACTGGCACATAAATTTGCTTAACTTTGTAATAATCCATGATTAACTTCAATATTTGTTCTTCTAAATCTATAACTCTGCAATTATTAATTTTATAGATTTTATGCCGAGGAAAGATGATAATGAGTATAATGACACAGAAGGCGCAACGCCCAGTTAAGGTTATTGAATTTTTATAATTTTCTGATTTCATATAGATAAGAGTTCGATTATTCTAACTCCATTCATTCCATTTACTATTTTCGCACTTTTATCTTATGTATCACAACTGTTTGGCTCTCACTCTCTTTTGCTCCATCCCCACACCTCGACAAAAACCGAAATCAGCTATAATTGCAAGAAGTAAGTAGGATTTTTAAGTTTGGCATAGATTTCATCAAATGGTGAATGTCATCATATGGTATTGTATCCCATGCAAACTGTAATTATGTTAGAATGCCTCCAAATATGCTAAGGGTTGTGATGCGCCCACTAATTGCTTAGTTATTAATTAATCCTGACAAATAAACAGACCAATAAATTTAGGTAAGCAAATAATAAATATGTGTCAACAGAAACACCGATTAAGATTTATAGCTAAGAGTGCCGGACTAGTCTTTACCTGCGGGCGAGGTTCGTCGCCCTAACGGTCTGACCCTCCAGCTGTTGTTATCGGTTGTGGCTTTTACAGAATTTGTTCCGCGCTGAAGTTAATTTTAATAGTATCTATCTAATTATGACCCAATCGTCGGATGTAATCCGCCGCTACGCTGTGATAACCTGGTTCTTTGTTTTGGTGGGGCAGTACAATAGCTTTCTAACAAGGAAAAGGCAAGATGATAATGAAACTCAACAATTAAATTTAAGTAATTATTTATTTAAAAAAATTAGATTTGGGCCAAAAAAGCTCCTGCTCTCCGACTCTATGGAACCAGAGAACGTGAGCGTAAAAAAAACCCTGTCGTTGAAAATCAATACAATGCGTTAATATATTTTTTAGATTAGAGGAGTCTATGAAAAGTAAAACCTAAGTCGTAGCTTAAATGAAATTAACTTATGTCAAAATTGAAATGTCAAGATACATTTGACGATAGTAGAAAAAATCTTCCAGTTGAATACATAAGGCTTTGTTAAAACTCTTTAACATGATAACGACTAATTTGCCGTTGTATTGCTTGCTGACCCATGACTGTAGTGTTCAAGAGCGTTTAAACAACTAAACAGATTTGACAGGGGTCAGGAAGAAAATGTCAGAATAAAAGTTTCGAATCAAGCTAAGATTCTGATTTTGTTTTTCATAACCTCCCCTTATCTAAAAAATATATTAACGCATAGTACAATTAATCAAAAATTACGATTTCCAGAAAGTACAGTGTGATTCGTTTAACAGTTTTCACCTTCGGGTATCGGCGCGATCTCTTTTCTCCGATTCACACCGTTGGTGGTATAATGTTTACGCCGATGTTTGTTGGAGAGCTCCGCTCCTTACTTAGATCAATAATTAATTGGGTTTCAAATGTTCGAATCTTAGTACAGCGTCTATAACTCTGCTGGTATTCAAAGACTTGTTCGATTTAATAAACCAACGCACAAAGTGTCTCTGTGGGACGACAGTGTACTTAATAAACGGAGTTAATTAGTGAACTAATCAGATGTTTTGGGCGAAGTATGTGATACCTGCCGCCTTCAGCGATCAATCTGCAGGTAAATCAGTAGCAATCACCAGTTTTTCACGGACCCCCTCTCTAACTAATCTAATTAATGGACTCGTGCAGTGAGCCAAAACTTCTTCTGCTCCGGAAGTCCGAGCGGAATTAAGATTTTTGAGAGCGGTGCTTTACCCCTTTGCCTGGCCTGTCGGAACTCTCTGTATATCGCTCTTACGCCGACAACCTAGCTAATTAATTTAAATAATTAATTAATTTAATACAGGGTGTGAAAACCTTTGTCAAGAAAATGGCCAGGAATGTATTTCAAATTGTTTGGTTTACAATTTGCCTGAGAGAATCCCCCTAGGGTGGAATTATTTCTAAAGTACACTGTATTGGAAGCACAAGTAGATGTAGGGAATAGCAAATTGCCGTTGATTAATTAAATTATCGAACTCGGCTACTAATTACGAACGCTGACCAATCAAAATTTAAAATATGGAAGCCGCTATTGAGTTTTAATACCCACTTCAAAGGTAAATAAAACTACTTTGATTTAAAGTTATCTAAATGCAATGGTAATAATGGACTTTACTGACTCTTTAGCCACTTAATTAATGCAAATTAAGCTATTCTCACTCAATTGAAGCCACAAGATGCGAGGAAGATATACAAATAGATGCAAATTACCAAAACGCGTATCCCGTGGAACACACACGCACTTCGCGCATTCTAATTTAAAGCACCCGCGCCCGATGCGCACGTGTTTGGTTTTTAATTGGCCTTATTATCACTAAATTGAAAACGAACCGAAATACATGATTTAACGAACAACAAATATATATAAAAATACAAATCTGAATACAGATTACAAGCGCCTGAACACGATCAAGACAATTGGAATTTAATTCGACCGAACTTCCTATGAACTTCCCATGAAAACAATTAAAACCCACCTCCTCGTAATTTCAGCCAGATTCGGGAATCTCCTCAACCAATCGCAACCGTGGGTTTTAACTCTAGCACACGCCCCGACTGCATCTTTCCGTAAACAAATCTAAAGTGTGGACTTCAAACTGTCATACGGAATGCTTCGGCCTCGCGATGTCTGCAATGTGTTTCCGCTACAACGATCTTTCAAGGGTCTCTTATCTTGCCAGATAAACACAATCTGCTATTATCGTATTTGCAAAAGTGGTTATGACCCGACAAGCAATATCCAAGCACACTAGAACATGTATAAACGTCGAGTCAATTTGTTTATGACGTCCGCCCATCCCTCTTGCTTTTGCTTGGCGCCTACAATTTCGGTGTGGCGATATTAGTACATGTGCACGAAAACGACAGATAAAAGGTTACTCGACAGCTTTACAACCCGACCGTGCAAAGAAACATAGTCCCCGAATTCTTGACCACCATCACGTCCTGCTGCAAGCTCCGAGGAATTGAACATGTGTTTATAGAAATTAAGCATGCAATCATTGTGTTTTAATTTAAAAACAATTTAGCGGAACGTTTCAGGGTTTACAAATTTTTCTTAATCTCCTGCTCTAAAGCCCCTGTCACATCATTAGTCAGTTTGATCAAGCTGGACTGACAAACTACATCAATGACGTCAAGACTTATCAAATTCGTTATTTCGTCAAACTGTGCTGTCACACTAGCACTAGAAATTTGACCAAACGTTGAGGTTAATTTTTTTTTTAAATCATCATTTTAAAAAATTTACACAAAAATGGATAGAAAAAAAGCAGTGGCAGTGTTAGCCTTATAGGTTAGATTAGACGTTAGACTTCCGTTTCGCGCCTCTTCCTGTGCATTTAAATCAACTAATCATAAGGCAAGTTTGACCAAATTGACTGATGGATATAGAGGCCTCCCTAAAATTTAGAAAATTTGCTCAAACATCTTCCATGACGTCATGTGATGTCATTAGTTTAGTTTGTCAGTCCAGTTTGATCAAACTGACTAATGATGTGACAGGGGCTTAAAAGCCCCAAAAATTTTGTGTTGCGGAAAGGATAGGAGATACAAGTGGTCACTTGTGCTTTTTAAATAAAAGACATTTAAAGAAACCCTTGCTGCATGGATATGAGCATTGTCTTACTGGAGAAGTAAATTACGGAAAAAATACATGGAACTGAACTACCTCTTCCATGTATGGTTGATTTATCATATTGCTTTGGACAAGAACAAAAAAATACCTACTTCCACAGGCGATAGTGCCTAAACAACAAAGGAAATTTAAGCTTTGCTTTTAAACTAACCATTACCATTGCCCTGACAAGGGGCCCATGCGACAAGCTTTAGCCAAAATACTGATTCTCCTTCAAATAAGGACCATTTAGATATGCTAAAATAAATAGACCCTGAGCGCGTGAGAACCTCGCCGGTCCAAAACACTTTGAGAGTAGACAACTTAACTCACACCGGTGACCTAAATGAGCGGGGCCACAGTAAGAAGGGTTAATTATGGGGAAACTCTTTATCTTTCACCCCCCATGACCCTTCCTACACAAAATCAAAAAAGACTGCTTGATAGTCACTTCTTTTGAATTTTGCAAGAAATGATAATTTTAAAACTTGACCATTCGTTATTTTTCAGTATCCAAATAATAAGTCTGTTAACCTCTTCTAGGTGTTGCAATTTCTAAGTCTTTGTATACATCTAGTAAATGGTACTCACTCATCGAAATCAGGAAAGAAATATTCAACGGGAAACGGACTTGTATTCTCCACAGTAAAAGATAACTTCACATTCTGCATGTACGGTAACGTCGATGGAAAACAAATGTGTGATTCGGTAATTTTCAAAGTTGGTTTCACACTGGTCCCCTTCAGTTGCACGACGGCTTTATTCGGGTTTTGATCCACGGAGATCTCGAGGAATCCTTTTAATTTCCCTTCGATTTTCGGTTCGAAGTAAACATCCAGCGAGAAACTCTCGCCAGGGTCGCAGACACCTTCTCGCACCTTGATGTAAAAAGGCGCCGAAGGTTTCGATTTGCAGTGTACTTTGCAAGAAAAAATGCTTTCCACAAAACCGCTGAAATTAACTGATTCATTTGAATTATCAGTTACAACTCTTGTAAATCTTACCTATTTTGTAAGGTGAAAGATTTTCGCATGCAGTTTCCCATGGCCGTTGGTTCAAACGAAAGAGCACCAATTGGCGCAGTGATTTGAGGTAATGTGAGAGTTGCCTTTATTTCTATCGGTATCCTCGGAGCATGAGATGTCTGTGTAAGTTCAGAGTGAGTAATGTTCTTATTCATAGTGTTTCCTTGAGGGCCCCCTTAGAATGGTTATTGTTATAACGCCTTACTACGATATCGTTCTAAGGGGTCTCTCATTGAAGGAAGCACTATGAATACGAACATAACTATTTTAAGTTTTGCTTATAACTAATGGGCGGAAGGGTTATATTTTTCAAGTTCGTCGGTATGAGGAGTGCTTGGACATTTCCATTACCTGCAAATTAGTTGCTTTTCACTCGCATTCTTACGACTAATTTTTACCATGCCGCTCACCAACCTATAGGCTTGGAAGATATAATTCTCCCGCTCTTTACTTATATCTTACCGACAAATAGATTTTGTGTTTAACCTCTTGATTAACTGTGGGAAATACTTTAGCTATGGGATGGAATACAACAAACATTTGTGCAACGTCGCCTACTCTCAGAGTTACAGTAGTGATTTGAACGTCGAATGCCATCTCGTAAGGGCTACCTTTTGCCGATTGTACATGCAAGGTACTCGTATTTGGCCCATAGTTTTCTAAGAGAATTGTATAATGTGCCACGGAATCTCTGATCACGTAACCAAAATCGACTAAATACGGCGTTAAGCAAAGCTGCGGGAGTATTCTTAATTTTCCATGCACCGTGTGTTCTTCCAAAGCAAAAGGTTTGAAGAGAAGGTAGTTGTTTATGAGTTTTCTGTTTATTGCCAAATCGATGTCATGAATGCTGGGGTAGAGATTCTGAAATCATTTTGTATTGTCATCTATTAATATTATCTATTAGATATTGAATTGTTGACATTATTTAATAGATCCTAAGTAACTAAAGAAATAATCACAAGTAAAAGACTAAACTGGCTGGCACTAAGAACGCGATGGTAGACAGGAAGAGAAGAAAAGAAAACGGATGGACAAAGTGAAGAGTTGAAGGAACTATAAGTACAATTACTTGGAAGTACAAGAGCACTCTTCTGCTGATGATGTCCCAATTGAGGCCGTAATAGCTATGCAGAGGATGCTCGGGGGCCCCACTGCAATCCAGCCAACTTGCAGCCAAAATTGGCCATCTCCTGCGTGGTAGCTTACTGACGTAGCAGTATCGTTGCGAATTTTACAATTGGGTCAGAGTCGCGCGGTGTCGCGGCTATGTGGCATGTAAGTACAAAATAGAGAATAGAAAGGAATGATCATTCATCATGAAAAAGGCAAAGTTTATACAGCAACTTTATCACTATCAGTTCTCTTGAAATGTCCAAAGACAGCTACCAATCCTAGTAAGAACTAAGAAACCCTTGTTTAGGAGGCTTTAGTTTTCAAAGAACTGTTAAGCCGTTCAGAAGAAGAAGAAAAAATAAAACTTAAATGTGAGAGGAAGACTTCTAGGAGGACTTTAAAGTTACATAAAATTAAAAAGTTCTTTAATGTCTCCTTTAGTCCTATTAGGAAATACAGCCTACGTACGTTATATGTAATTACCACCCATCCTTCATCTTTTAACATTTCTTTGTAAGAATAAGGCATATCACTTTCATACTTTTTCTTAGTCTGTGTTAACCATTTCACTTCGTTAAGAAATTTCTCGGTTATTGAACTTATGGCCTCATAAGAATGTAAATTGATCTCTTCAGTGTCAATGGATGGACGAGGGAGAGAGCAAATCATTTGTGCTGGCACAGCATAACCATGCACTGTTATGATGTAGGGGTTGAGATAAGAAACCTAAAAAAAATTCTCGGAAACTTAAGTGTCCTACTTATTTCTAATTATCTTTCTAATCATGTTTTTAGGTGCACCTAAATCCGTGCTTTAGTACTTACTTACTTGCAAGGTAAATTGCTTCATGAAGTCCCCTGTCAAGCCTGGATAAAATTTTATCTGTAAGCATCTTTTTTCTTTGGGCAAAAGCAAGCCTTCTGCGGGTATCACAAATAAGGAATATACTTGCGGCAAAACAGATTTCTTATAATTTTCACAACAACCTTTGACATTGTATCTAAACTCAGCAAACCCAGTGTTTTCCAACATAATCGTTTGCACGGACATGTCACAAAATAACTGCAACACAACGTGATTTGCCTAAATAATTTTATACTTGCTTAATTTGGCTTACTATTCTTCCGAAATCTACGAAGGTTCTATCGACTGAAAAGCTGATGTTGGCAGCTCTTCCGCAGACCGGTACAATTTCGACGTCTCCCCCAGCGACATGACAATGTGCAATCCCCTGCACGAACGTGTTTGGATACGGAAAAAATTCTACTGAAATATGCTGCGACTCAAAAGGCCCTAAATAACCGTAGGAAGGAATTAATTCTAAAATTTCGTGAACCGCTGATTTCTCCACTTCTTCTCTGTACAAACTCTTGATTGCTTTTAAGTCGTCCTCTTCAGCGTCAAACCTTGACACAAGCTGATACAACATAACTTGAATTTCTTTAAAATATTCACGCTTCCTAATAGGTTCAGTGATTTCAATTTTTTCAGTTTGCTCGGGCAGGTCTTCTTCGATTTCCCTGTCAGGAAAATTGGGCACTTCTATTTCATGCCTTTTATAAATCAATTGCTCTTCACTAGTTTCTTCGGATTCTAAATAATCGCAGACGTTAACGTAGGACTTGAAAACGGGTGTGGAAATGGTCGAGATTTCACTTGATTCTGTTTCGGTTTTTTCAGGAAATTTTATCTGAAAGACGACGACGATTACAGAAGAAATATGAAGGAGCAGGAAATTAGCGTTTACCGGAACTATGTCGAGTTGCTCTGTTTGGAAAGTTTCTTGAATCCACTCCCAATGATAAGAAGCTGGGAGGGGACTGATGTTTTGCATTAGTATTTGTTTGGAGGACGTGAAAAAGTTCGGCAGACATCCAAAATTCAAGACTGTCGGTTCATGTTCGACATGTGGATAATTTTCTTCGCCCCTAAGAAGGATTTTTACCTAAATCGATTGTTAAAGAATTTCTTAAAGAACCTAGTGTTACTAGCCTTGTTTGGATGAGAACTGTATGCTATTATTAAGAAACCCTCTGAAACCATACAGCGTCTTCTCTGTGATACTGGCACGAATTCTATAATAAAATTAGTAACCTCATCATGTTCAGCATGAATTTCAGCACAGCTTATGCGTTCAATATCCTGAACTATGTAAAAAGGTTCATCTACGGTTACTTTTGCTGCAATCGGGATTTTTGATTTATTTTGTATAGAAATAGAATCTGCACACAAATATTAGGATTTGTAATTTTCGTAGGCGCGATCGCATTTTATCATACCAGTTAAGTACTCGTATACATCACTTATTCCTCTGTCAATCCTGAACTCCATTTTATCTTTGGAAATTTCTAAAACAGGAACGACAAATTCTGCTATGACAATGAAAGTTGCAACG
The DNA here is from genome assembly GCA_958336345.1 of Dorcus parallelipipedus. NCBI lineage: Eukaryota > Metazoa > Arthropoda > Insecta > Coleoptera > Lucanidae > Dorcus > Dorcus parallelipipedus. The sequence continues at coordinate 24,243,228 of OY284483.1, forward strand.
ACTCCAAATTCCTTTTTATTTCCAATAAGTGCGTGACAATAAAAATCTTCTTCGACCTTACCACATTCAGTTGAATAACCTGTCAGTACGCATTCAATGCTTTGTCCAGGCATCAGTTCAAATCGATTTGGAACCAACGAAAAAGCTGATCTATTTTAATTAATAAAATTTATTCTCAGGACCAAATAGAATCAGGAAACTTACGCCATGTCTGCATTTGACGAGTCTTTCCAGCTTCTGACAGTTTTTTTCCTTGACCATATTATCTTGTGATATTTACTACCCTTATTGGAAAAATGAAAATTTTGTTTGTACTGATGGTAGGTGAATACGTAGCCGATGTCATATTCGCCATCCAATTCAGGTTCAGTTAATATACTGGATCCTACTGCAACGGCCTTCAAAACGCACTGTTGTTTTTCTGAGTTTTCAACGGCGAAATGAATTTTTTCGACGAATACTCCCGGCTCTCTGAAGAAAATCTTCACTGCTAAATCTTTTTTGCCAGATGCGTCTAGCTCAAAATTGCGTTCTTCAATTTCATAAACTGATTTTTTTGAACTCTAAAAAACGATAGGGTTTATTCAAGGGTTCGGATCATCATGGAAAAATTTTAAGATGTAAACGTAGATCTGTTCTTAAACTAATGTTTCGTGATAATCGTTGATTCAAGGTCACCTGTAGAACTAAAAAAAAAAAAAAACTGAGAAAATTAAGGATTATGAAATAATAACAATGACCATAATAACATGAAAGACACAAATCACACACACACACACAAGCAACCGAACGATTATCCGAAAGATATTTGTAAACGGTCGAAAATTAAAATAAGAATCGAATCGACTTTAGCTGTACTCACAAAATAATTTTAATTTCAAGGAAATGGACTTGCCAAAATAGTGACTCTCCTTTAGATAAGTGACCATTAAGATGCGAAAAGCACTAACTTTGTGAATATATTTAAAAATTTAAACAATAACATGTGTGAATGTAACGTTTACGTTAGTATACGTATAATATTAATTTCCATACCTTACAGACAGTGACATGGGCTACTACTGGTGAGTCATTAACAATTTCGATTGTTTCTGTAACAGTTTTTAATGTTTTGATTTTTCCAAAATTTAGAGACTCGGGTATTGACAATACAGGGCCTTGTCCGTTGCAGATTATAGTACAAAGATGAAATTTAGGATTTTCGCCAAATATCGCCAGGCTAGTAGCAAAAATGTTTACGAAGATTAAAATGGAAAAAAAACTATAAAAATTACACACAATACGTGAGCAACCGATTGACCTACGACGTTTGTCGAAATTTCAATCTCAACTTCCTTCTCTTCATATGGCTCAATGAAATCCTCGCTTATTTTAGGAAAGTATATCACACCTTCACAACTTGAATCCTTAAATGATTTCAGTATTTAAAAAATCGTTTCAAAATACCACAAACTCACGTCCTGTGGTAAAATAACAAAATATCCAGGGTACGAGTTTTTATTTTTTAAAACAATCGTCCGATTGTAAAAATAATTTATGAAGCAACCCCTGAGTAAAAGCTCTTTGGTTTCACAAATTATATGGGGCACGTGACAATGGTATTTAATCGGTAGCGACATTGAATATTTATTCGATTTCCACATTTGCACTTTCAGTTCTTTTGCATGCCGTCCTTCCTTGTTCGGTAATAAAGTTATCTAAAATCCAAAACGTCAAACATTTTTCTTGAAACATTGGAATCTGGTTAGGTACCTCAACATCTAACACAGTATTCGGCTCTGCCACCCCCTCCTCGTGACTAACGGAAAATTCTTTCGGATCAACGATTCTTGGTTTGTTTACACATCTCGCGTACTCTTCACAACTCATAGCTGCATTATTTCCATCTGGCTCGATGGAAATGTCGAATTCAATCGGTACTTGAGTTGTATTAATCAGACGGACATCTTTTGTAACTACAAAACCTTAAAAAAGGCGATTTAAAATTAGTCTAATTAGTCAAAAATTATTTTATGTACCAAGAGGGATATTTTGGAAAGAAAGCTCCACCATATCGAAATTCAGGCTGGGACATACTATATCACCCCTAAAATAAATCGCCAGTTTTCAAAATGCAGTATTGCAGTAATTTCGTAATTACTTAAAAATGAACTTAATGATTTCATCAGATTCTTCAATGATGAACTGAATTTCTTCAACGAATTTCCCTTGTACGGTGGAAGAAAATTGCATAACAAATGATGCGCAGTCATCTGGTTCTAAATACCATTTGTCTGGACTAAATGATATGTCACCACCAAAAGTCAGTTTTGTGGGGAAATATTTAACGTTTGCTGGTATGTCTCCTGAAATCATAACAGAACGTAAAGCACTTAAATTAACAAATATGTTGTACATAACAGAATCGCCTTTAAATTAAATCTTAACGTAGTCATTTTCAGGCGGTAAGGGGTCCGAGCAACAAACTTTAACCAAAACGCTAACTCTCCTTAAGATAAGTGACCATTAAGATACGTTAAAGTAAATAAGCCGCGCGATAAAGACCCTGAGCCAGTGAGAAACTCACCCACGCAAGGTAGTGTAGCCGATCCAAAAACACCTCGAAATCCCTTGGGAGTAGGCAACTTAAGTGACTTAAATGAGTGGAAGCACACGGAGGATTCGCACAGACCTCACCACTTTCTTGCCGCAAGTAACGAGAAAGGGCAGGCGTCTGGGTTTTGAAAATATTGTAACGATTTTACGGGTTCTACTAATTTTTATTTTTAAACAAAACACGAAATAGTTAATAACTAATTTATTTAAAAACAAACGAATTAACACTAACTTAAACAATAATTTATTTACAAACTTATACGTAATTTATTTTTAACAGCCGAACGAAAATGTAACACGAACTTTAACGCCGAACTGTCCAACGCTGAATTCCCTTCTCATCCCCGGTCGCATGCTTTATAAGCCGGGGTTGTTTTTCGCGAACATTCTGGGAGGCGACGGACTGTCTGGTCTAGTTTATTCCACGTTCAGAATTCTCTAGGCGCGTCGACTAGACGGCTGTGACGCAAGAGACAATCTGACGCCGGCTGGTGTCGACGAATCATTACAATATAAACAATGGGGTTCCGCAGGTAATTAATTAATGTTCACTGAACCATTTTGCATGAACCATGGTTGCGGTGTTCCTCTTTTATATTATTTTAATTATTATTAATTTTTTTGTTCATCGATAAAAGTTTTTATTTAATTAATTAAATTAATTAATTTTAATTAATTAAATTAATCTCCCACCTCTTTTGCGACATGAGTTCAAAATTATTGTGACGGCGCACAGTGGGGTATTTGTCCGATTTAGCTGGCCAAAATTATTTCTGTTGCATAATAGATTCAAAACGTGTTTAATAACTTATATATGGTATTTGAAGGCAGCAGAAACAATATCGTGAACGATCTAAAAAAATTCAAAAATGTAACAAAAATTACAGCATGCCATTAGAAATAAGCGAATAGATAAAGACTTCCGGTGCAACCATCACATAAATTTCCAATTTCTAACTAAATCGTTTCTTTAAAAAGTTTTAATGAGTAGTTTATGTAAGGTAACCTCTGCATTTTTTGTTTCAGCTAATAAGCGAAGAATCGCATGATTCCGCGGCCGCGTTTTTAATAACTATAAAGCTAGAACCTTCCTCTTTCTACTTATGAATTAATAAATATCGGGACGCATCCTGAAGTATAACAAATCCTTTAAGTTATGTTGATGTTGACTTTAAAATGTATTAAAAATGCACTTCTTTCAAAGTGATTTAACTACGTTAAAATCAATGCAATTGTAATTGAAATGATTCAAATACATTTACACTTACCCACTTCAGAACAGTGCATAATTAGTCGCGGTCATATTTTTTTCGTAAAAATATAATTAATTTCTAAGTGTAGTACTGCAAAATATGCCGAGAAAAAAGCGCGTGTACTTTGCAGACGGTCCAGATCAGACTGACAATAATAAGTAAGACGTAAGATAGGGGGAAAACAAATTGTGACCTGTTGTTTCTCATATATTCAAGATTGTCACATAACCATTTATTTTTATCTAAAATAAATTTGAGAAATTGACTTTTGGCCAGCTAAATCGGGCAAATACCCCAGTGTGCGGCGTAAGGAAGGAGACCCTTTGCCTAGAGCCCAGGGAACGATTCATAAGCCCCAAGGAAACGCTGAAAAAATAGGGCCTCTGCTGCTAAGTCTCAGCCTCCTTAAAGGTAGCCCCTCATACACTAGCCACTAGTTTTTTAAATTAATATACAGGGATTTTTTCTTTTTTGTATACATATTCCCTATGCATACTTTAAAAAAAAACGAGTCAACGCGTTGTGTAATTTTTGGTAAGAATAGTCAGCTGTGGAAAATCAAGTTATTAATGTCAGTTAATGTCAAATTAGTAGCAATTAATTTTTAATTTTTTGAATCAAGACTTTATCTTGAAACCGATATGTACAGTAAAGACGGAAGAAAGGAATGAAGGACCTGCAACAACAAGAAGCGGTTAGCTTCATTTTTGGTATTTTTGTGTTAAGTCCATTTTCTTGTTACAAATATTTTTTGTTTGGTGCAAGATTTCCTAAAAGTGCCACAAATGCAGCTAACCTCTACTTACTACATGTCTTTGTTTTGTTATTAAGTTCCACCTTCTACTTGCAAACAGTAAGCTAAACGATCTTGAAAAGCACGCACAGCATTTCTGAGAAAATCAGGGTTCAACTCATTGCATTTTCTACTTATTCTTTCTTTTAATTCGTTTAAATTTTGCATTTGAATATTGTTGTAAATTTTTGACTTCAGATAGCCCCAGAGAAAGAAATCGTTAGGCGATAACTCTGCAGAACGCGGTGCCCAGAGTATGGGGCCGTACCTTCCTCCATCGTTCCGGAAATCTAACGTTTAGAAAGTTTCTAACAGCATTTGTGGAATGTGGAGGGGCTCCATCCATTTGAAACCATGGCTCATCGATGGCCAAATTTTCAATTTCCGGAATGATTCTGTTTCTTAATAGCTCTAAAAATTTGTTTAAAGTAAGGTTCCCATCGATAAAATATGGGCCGATAAGCCTAGTATTAACTATTAACTCTGATTTAAATTTCTTAATAATGGTTTGAATAGTTCTAATAAAATAAGTCTCTAACAGTTCTTAAGCTATTCCCATTCTGGTACCACATTAATATTTCTATTTTCTCGTCTTTGCTATACATTTTGAAAATCACTTTTACCTACATTAAATTGAAGAAATTGGTCTAAACTGATATCTGTCAGTTTGTCAATAATAATTTAATGTTTCCAAAAAATAAAGCTTAAAATCAAAGTTAACACAGCTGATGTTTCTAGGCTGCAACGATTACAGTAAAGCAATGCGTTGACCTGTTTTTTATAAAAGTATACATAGGTACTATGTATACAGAAAAGAAAAAATCCCTGTATGTAGGTACTCAATTATTGTCCTCAATACCGTTCTTTTATTTTGGGCATATTTTTGCCTTATAATTCACTTTCAACAGCTTCTGAGTCCAAGGACACGCTCTCCAATTATTATAAATTATAAATAAATGAGACTTTAGCAAATGTATAAGGGTTCGGTGTCCTTTAAAATTCCGGTTGTGTGGCAGGAATTGTACGAGAATGCTCACGAAAAAGAGAGCCTCTATAAAAGTAGAAGCGGGTGTGAGATTTACCTAAAACAATTTTCTACTGGATGGCGATTAATAGTGAACCATAGAACGATAACTAATTGAAATGCTAGTTAGTAGAAAAATCCTGCAGGTGTCTTAATGTGCAGTTAATATGTTCAGATTGAATTTTTAATTTAATAAACAATATTTCTTTTTAGTTCTAAATTCGTAATAATATGTTTGATTAATTATACCTATATTTCGAGCAGTAACTTCATACTGATGCACTGCACAGAGAAAAATTTTGTTCGCTTCTATTTCTTCCACATTCAGTTGAACCAGTGGTCCCACTCCCAATCCCATCAATTTCAAGGGAATTCTGTTCTCTCTTCCAGTGACTTCCAAGTAAGCCACTGATTCATAAGCTATAGCTTCAGTAGGACTAAATATGACCAAAATTTGAACATCATTGTTAGGCCAAATTTCGCCCAACTATAAAAAGAATCTGATAATATATATTTTTTAAAATAACAGACGCAATGAACTTACACCGGGGGTAATTTCAAAAATGGGATTTTTATAAACAAATTGAGTGGTAGTTTTATATTCATGTAATTCATCAACATAAATTCTTTCATAAATATTTTCATGCGTTTGTCTGTTCCCCACAATGTCGGTTTCCACAAGGCCAGAAACTTTGACTTGTTCGTTTTCCTTGATCATCTCAAAACCCTCTAAATACTTCTTGCTCTCTTCTTTCTCAATGGCTTCGTTCTTATAAGTTTTAAACTGAAAGTGAATGATGTGATTGCTTTTGTTTACCAGTTTGATGAATTCTCGAGTTTTCAGTCCCATAAAAGTGTCTGCCATTTGCAATTCTTTCTTTTCCAAGTAGATATCAGCCTCACTGCTGCAACCACACAAACCAACGGTCATTTGCTCTCCTGTTTGATAGGTGAACATAATTTGACCCCGATGACATCCAACAGTTTTTGTGTTGAAATAAATACTTATTTGCATGCATTGATTCGGCTCTAGAACGCCTCTGGTGGGGCTTACAGAATAAGGTTCTTCAGAACATAAATTGAAAACCGCAGGAACTTTTCCTATGTTTCGTACTAGTATTGTTCTTCCCGATGAAATTTTTACTAGAGTTGTTGGGACTTTTATAAAATCCGGTAGATCTAATAGAGGTCTTGGAGCAATTGCTGCGTGTAAAAGGAACATGAATAATATCAAGATAAACAAGACGATTGAGCATACCAATAAGAGGAACATCAAATGTTTCTCCGTCAGTCGCAAAAGTTATTTTATGATTGTGATCTCTGACCACAGACACTGAGAGGGTTACATTAAATTGATATGACATACCGGGGGCTACTTTTGTGCACACCGTCTCTGTTGAATGAGATATTTTGAAAGCTGGATGAGGTTCCCAAATAATTTTCAGAGGTTTTGACACCTGCAATTTTTTTTTATATTAATTTATTTTATATTTCATTTACTAACTGCTTCACCTCATAAGTATTTAAAAGAGTTAATGGAATGGTGTATACACCACCAACTTCGAAGTTTTGAAAAATAATAATATCAGGCACAGCTTTGAAGGTATTCAAACTTAACTCATCTCGGACTTTCACTTTTCTGGTGGCTCTCTTCAACTTCTCCAAGCGTTCCTCTGTTGTTAATACCATTTCTTTCATAAAATTTGAAGGAGTTACCTTTGGAAAAATTTAACAGGCCTTAGAGTTTCGTTATTTTAAATTACGTAAGTAAGTATTTACTGCTAGTAGTTGTCCATCATCTGGTTTTTCATCTAACAGTAAAGGTAGTAACGCCATTAATTCTATCTTGAAGGATTTTGAAGGGCATTTGTGACGGTATTCCATTTTCTGTTATTTTGTGTTTGCTATTTTGTAAAATACTTTGTGTAAATTGTAAATGACAAGTTTTTAAACGACATTGATTGGCATTGTAACTTGATTTTTTATTTTCAAATACGTGTGTTCTTTGATTAATTTGACAATAAAGTCCGACGTCCGACTAAATAAATATCAAATTGATATTTAAACTTTTATAAAATGTATTTTTAGTGTCCCGAACAGTATCACGATTCGCTTTGTAAATTTTAAACTAATTATTGAATCCTGCAAGAGCAAGGCCATATTAGGTGATCAGGAATGTGGAGATTTTGCCTGGTATTTAATAAAATTGATAAACGTCTTGTATGATGTGAACATCGGCAAGGACGTTTAGGAATCCAGTCGTTTTTACATTGCAGTTAAAAAACTTTATAATACATTTTTATAACTGTATTTACTTCGTTCATCACCTTCTTTTTATTCGCAATGAAAGTGACATCGCTTGGGGTACAATATTTCATTAATTATTTATTTATGGAAAACTAAAATTCATAAAATTTTCCTAACATTTCTTCTGCAATCTCGACGGCATGTCTTAAGGCGGCTCCGCACATGCGGGATTCGCCGAATCCCGAATATTCGCCGAATGCCGTGATGCTCGGCTTGGTATTCACCAAATAGTGTGCATATGCATACATACATTAACTAATTAACTTTAATTAACGTTAACTACATTAACTAATTTTGTTGGTTTAGAAAACGCTTTTTCTAAAATTGATTGGGAAGAAATCCAGAAATACAGTGCGGCACAAAGAATCAAATGGAATTTTAATCCACCAACTGCAGCCTGGTGGGGTGGATGGTGGGAGAGATTGATATTATTACTGAAGCAACTTCTAAGAAAAGTTTTAGGTAAATCCTCATTATCATATGAAGAATTAGTGACAATTCTTTGCGATTGTGAAGCTGTTATCAATTCACGTCCTCTTACGTATATGAGTAATGAACCAAGTGAATTAGTTGCATTAACTCCTTTAATGTTTTTACATAACCGACAAGAAACTAGTGTTCCCGATTTTGATGCATTAGATTCACATGATTTAAATAGAAGAATGCGTTATTGTCAGAAAGTGAGGAGTGATTTACGAAAAAGATTTAGAATAGAGTATTTAGGTCAGCTGAGACAAAACTACAAGAAAGGATCATCATATAATGTTGCTATTGGTGATGTGGTTCTTCTAGGAAATGAAAATTTGAAACGTTTGGATTGGCCACTGGGGAAAGTTGAAGAAATATTTCGCGGCAGAGATGGTGAAGTGAGACTGATTAAAGTACGAACGGCAAACGGTAGATTATTGAGACCGATTCAAAGAATTTATCCTCTGGAAAAGGCTAGTTCTGTAGTGTCCAATGCAGAACATACAACTGTGATTAGTAAAGATTTATCTTCAAATGAAAAACCGGTCAAATTAAAGAGAAAGGAAAATATGGAAGAAGAGAAGGAAACTGTAAAATTTACGAGAAGTGGTCGGAAAATCAAAACACCCCAGCGATTAAATTACACATCTTAAATGCAAAAATTAAATTGTTGAATAACGTAGTTGTTATTCAAGGTGGGAGTGTGTTGCAACAGCAGTAGATATGTATAGTGATTTGTAATTTTATACTAATATTTTTTGAAGTAAGCTGTTGTAAAAAAATAGTTGAGTGGGAAAAATAAATATTTTGAAAGAAGTTCAGAATTTACTTTCGAGTTCATTTTCTTGTGTAATTTACTTAATTGGGGTCAAAAATAAAACCTGCAGCTGCGGAAATACAACGGGTAGTTGTATTTGTCCGTACGCAACAAGCAGGTTCTAAATGATGCCATTAATGAATCTTTTTTTTTTTTAAACAGTGATAGAGTACTGTTGACCCATCTTGTTTTCTATTCGTTTCCACGCATCGAAAACCTCATTCCGATTTTTATGATTCGGTAGAGAAGCCTTCCAAATTATGGGTTCACTTTCGTACAGTTCGAGGAATTCCAAGACCGTTTCGTTGGGCCAATCCATTCCTAAACAACAGGAAATAGAAAAGTTTTAAAAATGCTACATTATTTAATTTGAAATAATATGTTTATTCAATTGTATAACTAATTGTATGACTAGTTAGATATCGACAAATTGAAGTAGTAAGTAGCAATTAGAAAATAGAAGTATAAATACACTTACTGTCTGTCTGCTGAGCAGACTCCCGAATGTGTGGAGCAGCGCGAGTTTGCCTATTCGACGAATATTCGTGCGCTTTGAAGCGGACAAAATACCGACAACTAGCCGAGCGAGGCGAGCACTGACTATCGTTGCTCGGCGAGTAGACGAACACACATCCACACTACTCGGGATTCGGCGAACATTTGTTCGGCATTCGGCGAATCCCGCATGTGCGGAGCCGCCTTTAGCTTAAGTGAAAAGTACTTACGTCATTGCACTCCTTGATGCTCTTTTACAGTAAAGTTAATTCCTTGGCAAGAGTTGATAAAATATTTAAAAAATGACTCGGTACTTAATATGTTGTTTTTTGTCAAATCTTCGTGATACTTGTTTCCTATATTTGAATGAAAGCTTATACAGAGAAATCACAAACTGTTTCAAGCCACATGACCCCGTCATATAGGCAACACTAACAAATTGTACTCTGTTGATAACAATGCAGTGCTGTGTGTTAAACCGTTCGAGGATGTAATGCTTGCGATTTACGAAGCATAATTTACATCACCATCTGGGAATGCTTGGTTAAAATAGTTAAACTTGTAACGTGCCCGTTTAAAATCCTTGTTTGTTTACTTTTACGTACACGTAAATAAACAATAAAAATGTCCAAACAAACACCACTTAAATTTATGGTCAAATTAAGTAGCTGGACCGAAAGCTTATTTTCGGAGAATTCCGAGAAGGGTCATCCAGATGTATGGTTATTGTATCTCAGCATGCATACCCTATCTATCGCTACTTGCTACGTACCTAGGGCCTACCGCCGGCGCTAAAGGTTAATCCTACTGGCCTATTTCTGTTTCGGTTGAACGACCCTTCGGAATCAGCGAGTAACTTTACCGTAATATTACTGATAATAATTATAATCTCGTGACCGCTGTGAATCCGGACCTACGTTGTGATAACCTGTTCTTCTTGGTGCGTCGGTAAATAAGTCGAGAGGAGCTAATTACGTTAAATAAAATACGAAGTTAGATTTAATTATTTATTGCAAAAAAAGGTAAAAACTCCTTGTACCAGCCATTGCGGGATCTGGTATAATGAGCATAAAAACCTTGCGTTGAAAATCAATACAAAGAAACAAAATTTACTGTTATCAGAAGTACAGTAGGACTCGCTTGACATATTTTACTTTCGAATATCGGCGCGGTCTGACTACTTCCAAATCACACCGTTGGTTGCTCAGTGCAGATACAGATAGTTGTTCTTGATCTTGGTATTAATGTTTGTCACTTCAGATCGTACTCGAAGACTCGTTCTATTCAATCAACCAACGCACAGTGGGCCTACAGTGTACTTAATCAATGGAATCAATTAATTCATTAATCAAACGTTCTGGAGAAGTATGTGGTACATAATTCCGCTCTCGGCGATTAATTTGCAGGACAATCAATAGTAATCACTAGTTTTTCAGGGACTGCTTTTGGAGGTGGTGGTAAACCCTAACGCTAGCTAAATTAATTAATTAAGGTCGAATGGGTAGGGTCCTTCCCGGCTACGTCCAATCGCCTCGAGAGGGTGGTACTGTGTACGCCTTTTTTCAGGATCCCTCTCTTCGTCGTTTTTTCGGCGGCTAAACCTATCTAACTAATTTATTGCGTAAGGACCCAAATTGACTGTTTTCCGACACTTCACTAAGGGTGGTTATGGCCATTTCAGTCTCTCGGCAAATCGCTTCTAATTAACCTGCAAATCTTTCGGCAAAGACCACAGCTTGGTCCACAAACATACAGGGTGAGAGACAAACTTTGTTCTGATAAATTTCATTTGTTTTTCCACGACTGTTAGGAAAACAATCACTTAAATACAGTATCCTAAGAGAGGAATTTTCTAACAGAAACCCTTTCCTTGGGCATCTTAATATCGACTATGAACCTCTACTAGAAATAATCGCTTTTCTTAAAACGCGCTGCTCAGATTGCCGCTTGGCTCTCTCTATTCTCTGCTCGCCGCTCCATTATATAAACACTCGCTTCTTTATTAAACGCGCCGCTATGCTCACCGCTTGGCTCTACTCTCGGCTCGCCGCTCCATTATAAACACACACTTAAGTCAGAATTTAAAATATTGAACCGCTCGTTAGAGAGATTCGAACGTGTCTGCATGTTTTTCGCACTCCGCTCTTTCCAAGTAAAAATTAAACACACCCCTCAGACTTTGCAGCTAAATTTTGAAATCACCTCGACCAATGATAATCGCCGCTTCGAATTTCAACCCACGCCCCTGCATGTATTTTCGCGTGCACATCCATAAATTACGCACTCCCAATTAGCTGCCATAAGAATCGCTGTGGTCTCACGAAATCTGAACTTGCCTGATATCTTTATTACAAGTGCCCCCTTGACAGCCTCAAGACATACGGCGCGGCCAGTGTGGGAACAGAACAGACAAAGCGAAATGCTTCAACATGCAAGTAATTTGATCTCTTCCTATATCTGACATGTCCTCGGTCCATACAGAAATCCGAAAGACAAAACTAAATGGTTACGATGATTTGTTTATGACGACAGAAAAACCCGAAGTGTTATTTGCAGGGCTAGCGTTACAAGTTTTACGGACTCGCTCTAGGTGTTCTATTTTCTTGAGAAAGGACAGAGCCCCTAATCATCCGGTCGCATTTTTACAGCGTACAGTTCGAACACGTGTTTGTTATTTGAAATTAAACATGCAATAATCGATTTTGTTTTGAAAACAAATCCCGCGTACGTTTCAAACTCAACAGAACAGATATAGTCACGAAAGTCCATGACAAATCCCCGCTAATTTGAAACAGTAACCTCACTTTTCTCAGTGTTGCCATCTATAGGAAACAAAACTTAATTCAAATTGGTCACATCCCTTTTCTCTTTCTAATAGATAGGAAATCCACTTACCTATGTAACAATTCGGATATGTTGTAGAGTAAAAAAGGTGTTTATGTACGAACTTTAGGATACAAAGCTCCTTAATTATGCAACTCAAAATTGTTCGTATCCGAAAACTTTATGTCCGTTTTATGGTGACGCCTAAAAAATTTAAAGTAGGCAATCCATTCTACTTACGTGTTTTTAGTACTTTTTGAAAATACGGTGGATTGCATTTTCTAAAATCTTCAACGGTAACAAAAAGTGATTTCGTTCTTGTTTAGTTACTTCCTTTATTGTTGCAAATTAGTTTAAAAACAAAAGATTCTTTTTCAAGTGTATTTTTACGACTGTATTTGTCTACAATTTTTTAATCCTAACGAAAACAACCCCCCCCCCCACCAAGGAGTTTTTGATTAAATGCGTTTACATATTTCTTATCCGGTAGAACATGTTACTGCTAGTTGTAATGTAAAACATGTTAGTTAAATTAGGTACTTAATAAAATAATCCAGAAGTTAAATTGCTATTTTATTTCATTATTGTAAAAAAATACTGCATTTTAAAACTTTAAACTTCGTTTTCTCTAAATCTATGATAATGGAGATACGATTCTTTACCTCTGAGGTACAGATTTATAGTTTTTTTTTTTTAATAGTTTGTTGTGGAAGGCAAATAATTCTTTTTTTGTCATTTGTCACTGTATTTGTACTTTAATTTATGAATCTACTGAATTGTGCTCTGAAATAGATCATCCTTTTGTTTTTATTTTATTTTTTTTAATATTATTGTTATACCGGTTGACTTACATTTTTTATTGGCTCCTGCCATGAAATTTGGAAACTTAGCTTAACTGAAAAATAACTCATTGCACTTCTTGAGGTTATTTTAGAGCATAGGTTCTCAAACTAATTTCGTCTACCGCCCACTTTGAGAATCAGTTATTTTCTAGCGCCCCCTAAAATTTTTAACTTTACCACACCTTAAAAATCACAATCGCAATCATTACTTTAATAACTTTAGTTAAATTATAGAGCCTGCCATATGAGTCTTATCTTGTTTCTCCCAATTTTCTCTGTGCCCTTTATCGCCCACTTTGAGAAAGGCTGTTTTAGAGTAAAGCTAAGATATGTCGTCCACATTTCAGTTTAAATTCTTTTTTTAAAATCACCCGGTATATTTTTTAAATTTGTTCATTTGTTTTCTTTATTTATCACTTTTCCTCTCAAAAGTTTTTTTAAATCTATTATCTACTGAATTGTGCTGTAAAATCAATTGTCTTTTGTTTTTATTATTTTTTAAATGATTTAGTATTTTTAAAAAATGTTATTATTTCATTTTCTTTGCTTTCTCGTCGTCTTTTTTTAATTTAATTTTATTAATCCTTTAAATTGTGTTGTAAAATCGATTATTTTGTTTCTATTATTATATTTATTCGATTACTTTTGAATTTTTATTATTTTGTTTGTTTTGTCACCATCTTTTCAAATTGTTTTGTTTTATAATTTATTAATCTACTGAATTTGTGCTGTAAAATCGATCGTCTCTTGTTTCTGTTTTTTTTAATTTTATGTAACTACCTATTTTTAATGAATCTAGTAACAAATTTAGGGAATTTCTATGTTGAAATGGAATTTTTTTGGCAACTCTTAAGGGATTTCTGCTTTTTACATGTTTCTGACACTGCTCTGGTAACATTAAATTAATGACGAGGATGTGGCAACATTGCAAGAAATTAGGTTATGAAACTTATAACCTCTTAGCAAATAATAAATGTTTACTAAACTAATTAATTAGAATAAAATGAAGTCGGTCTTAAAAACGATAGTTAACATGGGGCTACATCATACTTTTATGAGACCACTAAACTACCCATCAGTTACATTCAATCATGTTTTAGTTCGAAGGTATAACAAAGACATAAGAATTAACGGGATTAATTTGAATAATTACGTAGTACAATTAGAGAAAGAATATGAAGAATTGAAGACCAAAACAGACGCACAACAACGCCTACAGCAAATAGAGCCTGTGATAGAAATACTGGAAGAGAGAAGAAACTTAATCGATTCCATTACAAACTTGAATGAATTACTGCGAGACGACAACCAAGAAATTAAGAAATTGGCAGAAGAAGAAAAGAGTACATTCGAAGATAAATTGAAGGATGTAGATAATGAACTTGAAGAAGCATTATTAAATATCGACGGCGAGGAGAGGTGTAATTCAATAGTTTTGGAAGTCAATTCAGGGGTAGGAGGACAAGAAGCGATGTTATTTGCTAAAGAATTATTCGAGATGTATTGCAACTTTGTCGAATTTAAAGGTTGGCAATTTGAAATCGCAGAGTATATTACAACAGACGTGGGTGGAATTAGACACGGAAGTCTTTTGATCGATGGGGAGAATGTGTACAGGTATTTTAAATATGAAGCTGGAGTTCATAGAGTGCAACGCATACCTGCAACTGAAAAATCAGGACGTATACACACAAGTACCGCTTCAATTCTGGCTCTACCACAACCTACCGACATTCAAATACAAATTCAGCCAAAAGATTTAAAAATTGAGACTAAAAGATCGACGGGGG
Organism: Dorcus parallelipipedus; assembly: GCA_958336345.1. Classification (NCBI taxonomy): domain Eukaryota; kingdom Metazoa; phylum Arthropoda; class Insecta; order Coleoptera; family Lucanidae; genus Dorcus; species Dorcus parallelipipedus. The sequence goes on from OY284483.1 coordinate 24,258,435, forward strand.
CTGGGGGCCAACATGTCAATACAACAGATAGTGCCGTTAGAATTTTACATCTCCCTACTGGAATTGCAGTCGAGTGTCAAGCGGATCGTTCACAAATAAAGAATCGCCAAATTGCCATGCAGAGACTTAGAGCGAAACTCTACCAGGACAAGTTAGACAAACAGCTTGCAGAAATTGAAACTACGAAAAAAAGCCAAGTACGGTCGAATTTTAGAAACGAAAAGATTAGGACTTATAATTTCAGTCAGGACAGGATCACTGATCATCGCCTACAAGGCTGCAATGTTCATAACCTTAAATTATTTTTTGAAGGACGCCAAGCCTTGGAGGATCTAAGCAATAAATTGCACAGTAACAGCAGATTAGAAAATCTTTTGCGAAATGTAAATGAATCGGAAGGAAAATAAATAAAGTTTAGTAATTTAAATTTGTTTAGTAATATTTGTTTGGTGACGAATTTCAGTTGTCAGTATGAGTGTCCAAGTAACCGACCAATCACAACACACGAAGGTCACGAAGTGAAACGAGTTTGAATGTCAGTGCAACGGTTGAGAAATTTTTAACAGATACTTTATTATAAGAATTTTTAAAGTAAGTGCGGTGAAATGAATGCCGAAGAAGCACTAGATGTTACAGAATTAACTTTAAATATACTGGAACAGTAAGTAAAGCTACTATTTCAATTTTTTTTTTAACGGTCATACTCCTACGTGCGTTTTATTTGTTACTATTTCAGTTCTTAAAAATTTGAAAATAAATACAAATGTATCTCACACATAAACTATCGCTGTATTATTACGGCATGAAATAAGAGTAATTGCGTATTTACAAATTTAAAATTACAAATCATAACCTAATTTTTGGGATGTTTTAATTTGCATATATTGTAAATGCATTTGGTGTTGTTTGTTTATTTTCTTTTTATATAAGCCTAACAAGCGTATATTAAATTTTCCTACCCACGTGTTTTAGAAACTAAATCGATATGTTTGCCTTATAAGTTTTCAGTCAAACGTCACTCCAACATCCGCTCTCCTTATGCACAGTTTTCCCATGCGTGTAAGAACGAATACACGAATGTCTTTGCTAGCTTCGGTGGTCCAGAGGCAACCGCTGAAGCTGCCGGATTTGTTTATCAATTTTCAGTAGAGTTCAGGACGTTGAGGAGTTTGTTAGAGTTTCTGTTTGTTTCTACGTGCCAAAAATTTCCGAGGCTAATTTTATTTCGTCTTCAAGAATTGAATAGCCTCAGAGCATTTTTAGTTTTGATTATGTGGACGGTTTGTAATTTGTGTGCACCGATTTTGAGTTAAAATGCGGCGAAAATTCAAAAAGGACTCCTAGGATTTACATTTAAAAAAATTTTGTGACTGTTACTTTTTGTTATCTTTGTATAGATAATGTCGATTTTTAAATTCAACGATCCTCAGAGCCCTCCTAGAAGGTCAATATTGCAATCATCCCCTACTAGTCCATTTTGGTAAGTTATGACTTTTTTATCGTGAAAATAAACCTTATTTATGTATACAGGGTGTAGTATTTTAATTAGCACTTGCCATTAACTATTGGAGAATTTCAGATTATAATTCTAATTGTGAGTTTTAAAAAAATATATTTTAGAGTGTAATGTTAGTGATGTAAAAATATGGTATTTTAAAATATTTTGCACCTGTATTATATCGCAATTTATCCTAACCTAACTTTATGAACCAACAGTAGTAAATAATTTAGTAAAACTAGTGTTGTAAAGTTGTTTTAAAACGCATATAATGCATCACCTCACTAGCTCTACCTACTAAAATTGTTTGCTACTGTTGGCTAATAAAGTTTAGTGTTTAGGATAAAATGCGGTATAATATCGTTGGGCTGTACAAAATATTTTAAATTTCCATATTTTTATAACACTATGTAATGTATAAATAAAACTGCAATTGTTATGTTTTATACTGGCAATATATTTACAATTTCAAAAAAGTGAAATATAATTGTTTCATTGTTCATTAGCTTATTACACATATTTTTGTGAGTAGAACATCAAGAGATTAGGTAAATTTTTATATATTATAAAAAAAAACATCGGGAAATTCAAAAGTCTACTAAGGCCCGATTTTACAATCGTCGGATAAGCATTATTATTGGTATAACGTGACGTAGGTGTGACGTAGATATGGAGGAACATTAAAGGATATTTGGCGTACAGTTATTCCGTTCTTATTCGACGATTGTAAAACTGGGCCTCAGTGTTGAACTTATCACAGGATGTCGTAACTTTATTCACAAATTAATGAACTGCCACTAATGACGTTTATTGAAAGCATTAACTAATAATAATGTTAACCAAAAACAAAAAGAAAAGAATACTGAAAAAACATAGAAAATTCATATTTTTTTAATCAAATGCCGACCGATAAGTTAAAGAACTTTTATATAGCTATCTCCTTCTAACTTTCGTGAAACAGCCTTGCGGCTTCTGTCATGTCATGTCATTTCGTCGTGTATTTTCTTAATTCAGATCTATACGATCGCCGTATAATAAACAAATGAACTTTATTTATCTTCCCGTCATAAGTACCCAAGAAAAATCTTTTTCTAAAAAGTTGTTTTTATTATTATTTAAACATTTTATCATAGGATTTTCTGGCCAACTTTTAAAAATCTAACAACATTTTTGTGTATGCAGAAATAGACGAAATATGTAAAACTTTTCTTCCAGTAATTTTTTTTGTATGTCTTAACATTTTTTTCCAATTTGAAAAACCACTGTTTGTTTTCAAAACGTAGTAGTAGCAGCAGCTAAGCACTTTTGTTTTCTAATTTTTAAAAATCGTAATGACTTTGACGTTTAATACCAAAAGCGTTAGCTTGCTTTACAAATTAAAATTAAACGTGTTAAAAATGTTTCTTTAAACATCAAAGCCATGGCTAACTTTAAATTATGAAATTCCAATAGATCACAAAAAGTTGTTACCGCAAGATGGTAAGACGAAAAAAATTACTGGAAGAAAAGGTTTATTTCGTCTATTTCTGCATACACAAAAAGTTTGTTACCTTATATTCCAAACATCCTGTATTTATCAAAATACGCAATATTAAAAGAAGTAACACTCTGTATATTTATGGCAATAACTTGAATTCTATTTACTCTTTCAAACAAGTGATTTGATGAAGCAAGCGCAGAATTTTTATTATGGAAGTGTTTAAATTTGATTTGAAAAAACTCAATTATAAATTAAGACAATTGAACCGCTTTGTATGTTTTTAATGACTGATTTTATTAAAATTAATTAAACTTGTATTTACACCCACTTATTTATTTATGAACGCCCTTGCATTAATTCTTTAAAAATTAATACTGACAGTTAATTGATAATTTAGTTTTTCAGGCCTTGATGTTTCATTTTGCAGCCGTTTCTTAAATAATTCATTCTGAAAGTCGCCTACAAAACCAAATTAAACAATTGCCAAGTCAACGGTTAATAATAAGTATTGTGAGGTCGTTGGATTTCATGTCAATAATCAAGCAAATAAGGAGCATGTGGGTTTTCTGACCTGAAATGATAAGGACGCACTTCCTTTCGATTAAAGAAACTGTACAGGAAAACGAACCGTGTAAATAAACCTCCCGTTCTATTTATTTAAAAGATACGAATGGGTAGTGATAAGAACAGCTAATCGTATAAACATTAAGAACGTTCCTGGAATGATTATTGCGGGACATCAATTCTAGATGTTTGTTATAACTTACCTGCGTACCACGTGCACGACGCTTTCCAGGAAAGGATGGGATTGAAAGGAAACAAAAAAAAGGGTCGTATACCTGACCTCGTACCTTCTTTTCTATTGTGTCTGTGAAATATATGAGATAACTTCAGCAAATGAACAGGTTCTAAATTAAAATAGAGACAGGTCTTAGTACAAATATACAAATGATAACGTCATAAACCATGAATGCAATTTGGTCCATTCGAGAACGCAGACACCTAAAATGTAGCAGATGGATTAACGAGAATAATGAAATTGGCCTTGCAGTAATAATAGGATGAAATTTAATACTTTAGATACATACAATGTTCACCTACTTCTATTTGTATGTGTATACATGTTTCTTTTATTCACAGTTTGATTGTAATATCATAATATCAAGATATTTTTATTTCTGATTTAAGTCAATTCTAATTTCAATGTTTGAAGATAATTTAAATTTGGCGCTAGTTTTTTTTAGTGCGTTTATGATTGAGTGTGATTGAAAAAACAACAAGTGATGGAGATTTTGACCAATTATTAGAAAAATGTCTTATTGAGACACCACTGACAAAAAATCGATCTAGTAGTGTGTTGCCAACATAAAGTATTTCCCTGTGGCAACAATCACGCTGTATTAAACATTTTTTATTGTAAATTTGAACTAAGAACAAGATTAATATTATATCACATACAAATCGGTTGTTTATAAGTATGTTGATAATGAAATGAATTTTTAATCGATTGGTACAGTCAATCATAGTAATTTGTGACAGCTTAATATACCCCAGAAGGGTAATAGAGTGATAATAAAAGTAAGCCTAATCCAAACAATATAATCTATTACAATACAATTATATAACCTGTGAGCAAATAAAAATCAGATTAGAGCAGGCGGTGCAAAGAAAGTGTATGTCTGTGATTAAATAAAAAGTCAATAAATTTGACAGTCCATGAATGTATTACATTAATTAATTCAGTTAATCACAGACATACATTTTCTTTGCACCGCCTACTCTAATCTGATTTTTATTTGCTCACTTTTTACTTATTGTTTTACTATTCATTTGAAACTAAATAAGAACAATCAACTTGAAAATGATCGAGTCCTGTTAACTGGTATGACCCAGGTATTTTTGCAACAGTTGTTTTTGTTGTAGGTTGTAATTTCAGCTGACGACAGTAGATAAAAATTCTCCTTAATGTTATCCTTAAACAAACTCAACAGTTTTCTTTCAGGCGATAACGATAATACACTGACGTAACTATTTCCAAGACGCCCATTTATTATGGTTTTCAAGACCACATATTGACTCTAATCAAACTAAATTGCAAACCAATCCGGAACTGCAAGGAAGTCAAATTATTTGGGCATTTGTCGGACGAAGAGGGATTAATTGGACGACGACGTTTACCGATTATAAATGTTTATTTTAGATACATATTTGGTAAACTGAGTTGTGCGTTTCTAAACAACAACCACGCTAATAAAACAAACAGTGGCTCTTGTAAATGACGTGGAGGTTTAATAAAAGCACCAAGTAATGCCTTGGATGAGTAATGCCGCGTAAAGTGTCTTAATAAGTGTACAGTTGCATGGGCGTTTAAGAAATTAATCCAGATTTGTGTAATTACATATTTTAACTGTTAATAAATGTATACATCGTGGTTGATTAGTCTTTCAAACAAAGAGAAAAAGAAAATGTAAAATTTAAATGTTTTAACTTTTCAAATTTCGTAACCGTTTTCTCTATGGCCATGAGATAATGGGCGCGTTTAGCGAACAGCAGCTGCTGAGTTGCTTACTTAGCAATCGTTTGTGATTGGCTATTACCTTAATGTGAACCAATCACAAACGATTGCTGAGTAAGCAACTCAGCAGCTGCTGTTCGCTAAACGCGCCCAATGGTAAATGTTCGCTGCAATATTAAATACATTTCTTGTTAACAAGAGGCGTCCCTGGAGTCACGGTAGAAGCGTCAAATAAAAATGGTGTCCACCTCAGGAAATCGAGTCCGAATCTGAAATCTTTCTGAAGTTCGAATAATTTTTTTTTATTGATGAAAGGCGCATTGTTTGGAGCACATTTTTTAACAGTCGAATTTAAATCATTTTTTTAGCGGAACGAGCGCGTGATCAAATCACCTCGCTGTCCCTTTCTTTGCTTCTTTTTAAATTACAAACAAGTATGTATGTACATATACCGGGCCGTCGCCATCACCCTTGAGAATGCAGGCTAAAATATGATCCTTTATTGAAAAAATTTAAATTAAAATAAGGTCGAAATTTACTAAAAATCCTTGTTTAATAAAAAGAAATTAGAAACGCAAAAAAATGCGCCCTTCTAAAAAAAAAAAACGTTTCCCAGTAACGAACTTCAGATTCCAACTCAGCCTCATCGATGGCACTATTCTTTGTCGCTTCTGTCTTGGCTCTGTGCAACCCCCCTTGTCTACTCTAGAGAAAAATTTGCCTACATATTATTTTTTATTAAATAAGAATATAATTTTATAAATTACTTCGTATAAAGTTTTTTGGAATATGTTTGTGCATTTACATCAATTTTCATAGACATTGTAGTTTAATGGATTGGCCTCTTTAATCCAAACTAATAATTGCAGTGGTTGATCCAGATTTTCGAAATGTTCGGATTATCGAACAAAAGACAGAAAATATCCAATTTCGTAAATATCTATGAATTTCAACATTCTCACAATAAAAAGTTTTTTTATTTTTAAATCAAAAATTAACAACTATACTATTTTATACATATCGTACTTTGCTAGATACAACATGGCTGATAAAATAAAGTACAATGTTGCAATGTTATTTTAGTTTTGAAGTTTGAAAGTTGTTGTAACAATGTTACATATTTGTATTTATGATTTTGATGTATTAATTGTAATTTAGTTTGTGATTTATTATGTATCAATTAAGTTTCCTGCATATTAAAGGAAAATGTTCCTATTACTGAAACACAAATTTCTGTTAAGCGAAACAAACATGAGGGGATCGATTAAAAGATGCAATCGTCATCATCAGCAGACTGACACACACACAGACACACACCAGTCTAAAAGCAGTTCCGATGGATATATACCATCGTGGAGGATTTGCAGTTCTTGAAAGCACCTCCGAAGTCGAAACTTCCTAGACCAGGAGCAAGTCTAATTTAGCCGATTTAATAACATGTACGGTGTTGTCAGATAACTAAAATCAGAATTACATGGCGATTCATTCAAGATCAAGCACGAGTTTGTGGGATAAATAATTAGACAGCTATTTTTTGTTGTATCAGATTTGGATTCGCGTTTTCACAAAAAAAATGTTGTTCCATATTCATCATTGTATGGCGCGTTTCAGTTTTTTTAACACAGCTTATAAATATGAGCACCGTTAAATTGAGGTACAGTCTAATAGAGTACGCGAGGTTGAATGTATTGGAGTCTAATGAAATGTGCGAGATTGAATGTATCGGAATCGAGCAAAATACACGGGTTTGATCGTATCGTTTAATACTATAAATTAATGAACGCGAATCAATTAAATTATTCAAGCGTTCAGATTTTATTAAATTGAAACAAAATCTGAATCTGAAAGAATTTCATGTTTTTAAACGAATATGTACGGTCGCGGACAAAAAATTTCGGATGTCAGTGTCACTCATCTGACGTATACTATAGGAATTTCTTAACTTTTACGTCAGTGGAATGACACTGACATCCGAAATTTTGTGAACTCAATAACGGTGAACGTTCTAATGAACAGTGAATAGTAAACAGAGCAATTCTTAGAAAACATGAAACCAAGGGATTCCCCCATTTATGTAGCGAGAATCAATTCGCTGTTCGGATTAAGGAGGCCTTGTTGGGATTATGGCTTCGAATTTCCGCAGTTTGGATTACTAGAGGTTCGGATTAGGGCATGTTCGGATTAAAGAGGTCATACTGTATTAATGGTTCCATTTTCCTAGGCCTTGGTAATTAAGAGGTTTCATAAACCAAAGATAAATTTACTTTAATACAATTTAATGCCTTAATAATATAGTCTTTACATTTATAATTAAGGTATTAAACTGTACGTAAATTAATCGTGCTTTGAAACCGGGTCTAAAAACTTAATCAATTAATTAAATCGCAGTTATAATAGTTCGTAGGGTAGTTCTAACTAATTTGGAACCGTCGGATATATGCACCGATGAAGTTTTGTATCTAACGCAACTATCGAAATTGATCATTACTTACGGTTCCAAACTAGTTATAAATTACACTACGAACAAACAAGAGTTTCAATTGAGTTTGAAGCCTTGTTTGGGTAATCGATTAGTTATTTTTTATACAAACAATAATCAAATAATTAATTATCTGAATGTGCTCTTTTCCTTAGGTCCAAAAGTGAGCCTAACACTGGTTTGCTTTTCCATTTGTAAAAGTCCTTGACATTTGTAGCCTCCTAGTCTTCCTCCCTTGAATAAACCTTCGTTCATCTTAATTTTCTTAATCAGCTTTTCAAGAAACATTAGACTAAAGTGGCAGATTCTGACTTATTTATTAGTTTATATCATATTTACAAAATTTGGTTCAATTTCGCACGAAATTACGTCAAAATTAAATAATCAAAAACTATCTGGAAAAATAGAACGTGTTCAATCTCTCTATCTCCAAATTGTATCTGCAGCCCAAAAAAAATTCTTGTTCTAAATATTAGTAGGTATATGTAGTTTTATAGAAATTGAACCAAATCTTGTATAAGAAATAGTATAGTCTAAAACGGCCTTAAGTCTTTTTTCTTTTAATGTTTTCAATAAGAGCTTTTTATGAAAACTGTGTCTTGGATTCTAATGGTTGTCCTTGAAACGAAGAGGGAAATATTTGGAATACGCAGAAAATTTTGTAATATAATTTTTAAGTCTAACACAAAGAATCTAAGCCATTCCAAACATGCTTTGGCTAGCTTTATTTTCAGCTTGTGTGTATGAACGTATGTATACGTGACCGAATATGCATCTTCCAACCTATAATTACCAAGATAAACAAATTCAAAATCCAATCGCTCGCGTGACACAGAAAGTGAATTTGTTCCTCGACGTGTGCCACAGGAGATAACGCATTTTAATTGACAATTTAAAGTTTTAAAAACGGGCGGTTCAATGAACCCCCACGTTCCAGTGAACGACTGTCTGCGCCTCCACTATATTTAATTTCGCCATAGCGCCACGCCACGAAGAATTCCCAGCAAGCGCGGATGCTGGACGTGAATATTTTGGAGACAATAAAACCTAGAACTTCTTCGGCAGACGAGCACCAGATCTTGGGATGCGGAAGCGTTCTACTGATACACTTGTAACTGCAACTCGCGGGGCAAGAGATTTTGGGGCTATTTCTGGACGACATTGTGATCAACCAGCAGAAGGAATACTGTTGATAATGGAGCCGTTAAATTTTATTCTTATTGGCGTGCTGACTAGTGTATGTTTTAAAGAAATAATCGCCCGAATCGTTTCTGTAAACTATTCCTTGTTTTTCGATAACAGGAAATGCCGACAGTGTAAATTCCATCAAAGAAGTCGGTCTTGATTAAACTTTTTTGCTCTCTAACAAATTTATTTTTGGAATTGTATGAAATTTAATTCTTAGGTTATTAAACACTAATAACTGCACCAAGAAATATGAACAGAATGTTTTATGAATAATAACAAAATTTTAGATGACGTAACTGAGAAAATCTTCCAAAATGCCGTTGGGCAACCACCAAAAAAAAAAAAATTACTTATATTATCATGTTTAAATAGCATTTTTTTTAAAACCAACTAATAAAATTTGGATATAATAAATTAATCAAAATATGTGAAATTCTTCATATATTGGAAATTTACTCATGAACACGTGGGATTAACCATTACATTTTTATTTGAATATTGCCATACCTGCGACCAAGAAGTATCAAGTCTTATGTACCGTTTTAAATAGAATATTCTTGATTAGGAAAAAAAGTCGTCGTAATACTTAAAATCCCTCAATTTGCACGTAATTGTTACTACATCAAGATTATCATCTAAGTTTCTATAAACACGGTTTACTTGGCGTGTCTTAAGACATAACAAGATGTAGTGTAATGTTAGTGTTCTAGGAAGCAATTGATCGTCTGCCAACTAAAAATAGGCATTTTCATCACATCTGTTGAATGCTTAATGGCTAATAAATATCACATATTCGGACCGAACAGATTCATCAAAGACATGCGATGCCATTTGATCTTGTTCCTTAATGTGTGAATGTGAATCATTCTTTGACTAATAATATTCCCTAATTTCCCGAGTTTATTGTTAATACCGTGGTAAACTAGCAAATTATGACGGTTTTATTTTGTAGAAATAAACCATCAAGTATTTGTTCAGATGACGAGATGTTTTTTATGCAGTTAGACGAACAAATATTTATTTGATTTTGGCTAATTTGAAAATATTTATGCTTTTTATGTATCTGAAAATATTTTGATGGTCTGAACATACGGCCTTCTCAAAACACCTGTAAATGTGTGTGTCGTCTACAGTTCATCATAACAAATTTAGATGTTTTTACGAATACATGATTAGTTAGACGCAAAGAATTTTAAATCTAAATATATGTATTACTTGTTTAAAATTATAAAGGACATTAGTTGTCTCAGGTAACATTTTGAACTGAAAGAAACGGCTTAGATAATCCTATTAGAAAAATCGATTTTAAGGTTGGTTTATGCACCATTATTTAATTTAATAAAAAATTCTTTGATCTTTAACGGACACTTTAAGTATCGCACAATCGTTCAACGTTTCACTATCGGTTGATAGCTTCGTCAAAGCTCTCACCTACTAATGATTTTGACACTTTCCTGGTATCCGTTTATCTTGAAGGCGTACATTTAATACTTTTAGATTATGTTGCAACGTTATGAGCACAGAGCGGATGACCTTAGGTTTTATTATTTTTACTGAATCTTATACCATTTATTTTAGATTTATTTATTCACAGTCATTCAGCACCTTGTAAATTACTTATTCAAGATTGTGTAAAATATTTTGTGCAGCCCTACGTGTGTTTTATGATAAAATACGATATAGTGCACGTAAGACGTAAGACTGTACAAAATATTTAAAAATACCGTATTTTTACATTACTACAGTTTGTTAAATGGATCTTTTTACGCACGTCATTATCAAACGACACTAGTAAAAACAATTTGTATGTGTAGCTATCTACATCAATCGTTCGAATTGAAAAAAGAACGCCCTTATGCGAATGTCTTTAAAGACATATGGTTTACAAGTGGCAGATAAGGAAAGATTATAAAATACTGCGGTAATCATGTTCTGTCAAATGTAAATCTGATATTTGCTTAATTTGATGTTTTGCCTTCTTTCAAATTTAATTTTGCCTTACAAACTCATTTAGTTTTATTTAAAAACATTTAGAATACAATAATTAGAAAATGCCACGAAAACGTTTAAATTCGCAAACGCATAACGGTTTCATAACCTTTTTTACAGCTACTACTTAAACAGTACTTGATTTGACTAAAAAGTATTGATTTGTTTCATACGGATAAATTTAAATGACGTGCGTAAAAAGATCCATTTAACAAACTGTATTCATAACCCGTTATTCTGCAGAGTCTCTATTACCGATTAAATTCTGTACATCATTTGACAGTTGACAGCGTTTGTGAAGAGTTTAGAGTGCATTCATTCTATGTGCGCCTTAGGTAGATTAAATTTTTGAATCTCCTTTGTATATGACAGAGATATTTACAAGTGTACTTTGAGTTTCAGAAGATGCAGAATCTTTCATAAAGAATATTGTTTTATTTTTAAATTAAAAGCAAAATTAATGTAATTTTTATATTAATAAATAGTAATAAATAATAATATTAATATATTTTCGAAAACATTTGAAACTAATAAACCTACGTATGTACATATATTATTATAAAACGGTGAAAGTTACTGCCAAAAATTGTGGGATTTACGTCGCCTTACGTGTACATTTTGTCAAAGTTCCAAAAATCTAAATTAAAACAAATTGAAAACGAAAAGAATTTTTAAAGCGTCACTTAAACAGAGCGTGATCTGTATCAAGTGCTTATTATTTATTCGCATGCCGTAAGTTGCATAAAACTAGTTTAGAAATAAAATTGAATGACTTTTGACACGATTTTGAGGAAATGACTTATTTCAAAATACAATAGACCTCGGTTATAGCGAACCTCAAGGGACCATCAAAATCGGTTCGTTGTATCCGAAGTTCGTATTAAGCGATAATGCCACAAATATAGAGAAAAATGACGGGACTTGAAATGTAGTTCGTTATAAGCGGTGGATAGCTATAACCGAGGTCCACTGTACATATTATTTAAATACTCCTGTAAAATGCAACTATTCATATTCAATACAAATATAAAATTGATATTAATTTTGTAATTTTAGCTTTTAGAAATTTGTTTCTAAAAGTTATTTGCAGCTGACATTTTCATACTTCATTTACTTAGAAATCATTATGTTGCTCCATTGTTAGTTATTTTGTTATTTAGTCTTTGACTGTGTTAATTGTATTTGTTGTTTTATTGAGTTTCATTGCACAGGTATTTAAACCCTACAAAAACGACTGTAATAAAGATATTTATAACTTTATCTCGGCTTTGTTTCTTAACTTCTCTTTTCAATCTTAATTTTGTTTATTTGTTTTGTAACTCTATTATTCCTGTTTTCTTTAGCTTCGTTCCAGTTTCAAATTTTTCTTCTTTGCTTTAAACAAAATAACATCAAGCGGACGATTATTTTCCGACTCAATCCGTAATAGACGGATTCTTTTTTTGCTAATGTTTGTCTCTCGCACAGGAAGATGCGTCCGGGCGCGCAGCCCACCTAAAAATACCCTCGACTATGTGTGCGCGCATTTTGCTCTTGTTACATCATTTGAGGTTCTCTTCTCCTCGCCAGGGAGCAGGTCTCGTGCTGCTCAGACACAATTCCACGTTTCCATTGATGGTGGTTCTTAATGTGCTCGTAGTAGCAGGCGTTTTGTTGAGGACCGGGCCACATGTTTGATGAGTTTTTTTTTTCTCCATCCTCATTGTATACAAGCAGACGATCGACGATATCGTTTGTTGTGAGCTTAATGTCCTAATTTCTTACGATCTATAGTGGAATTTAATGTATTCACTGAGACCAGAGACAGGATGAATACCAAACATAAGATACTACCTTATTACCTTACATTTTAGAAAGTAATTGGAATATTAAATATTTTAATATTTTTCTTACACTAAAACATTCTAAGTACAGTCAGAATTAAATATAATATCTAATCTAATCAAATGTAAATGCGTGATTTTATCCTTCCTGATCACTATAACAAGCAGGCAACAAGAATTTGATTTTGTCCACCTACTCGTTACTGCAGTCGTAATTGAACTTTTTATAAGGGAGACATTACTTTTAATTCTGATTGTACATATATAAAATTTTAGACTGAATAGTTCTGATACTGATAGCCACAAGAATCATGTATTTACCAATCACAAATATGTACTTTTTGTACACCACTTCAAATACTGTTCTTTTTTTTAATATCAAATAATAGTATGTAATTTAAATACTTTACAGCTCTTATCGAAAAGGAAATTGTTGAAGGTGTATGCACAAACAGATAAAAATTCTTGGAATATATGGTTGTAAACCAAAAGTATCTGGAGGTCTGGTACATTTTTATGGGGGCAATAAATTGTTTTAGTTTACGAATTTCTAATAAAATAAAATATGGGGGAAGCTTGTTTTTCTTTTTAACTGCAGAACAGGAACTATAAATTCTACTTTATCTTGTTATAAATATTATTTCTTGTGTTAATTATTAGACAGTCACAGATAAGTATGTTTATACTTGTATTTTTAACTTTAATGTAGGATTTTTCGCACTTTACGACAATCTGATTAATCAAAATTTTGTTAAACTGGGATTATGGCACATTCTCAATATTTTGTTTTTTCTAGATTGCTATTATCGCATCGTTTCTCTTTTATTTCGTCCTGTGACAACTAACGCAATTAACATAAGAGGTTGTTAAGGCGGACGAAAATAAGAACTGTTAATTACTCCGGACGAATTCATTAACTACCCTTTTTCCTGGACTTGATTTATCTTCATTCGAAGTGCGTCAGTGTCAAGTTTATTTGTGAAACTGTCGCTGCTAACTTTTTGCTTGAAAATCTTAAGGCTGTTTTACATTATAACATTTTTTGGTACAAAGTGAGAGAGATAAGCTACCACAGTGAATTCTGATTGGTTGAATTGGCACTTCTCACTCACTTTGTATCAAATTTTAGCGTAGTGTAAAACGGCCATAAGACTTAGTAAATCGTACTGCCTTAACTTTTTTGTGTTGATTAATATTCTATGTTGAGAGAAACATCCAAAATGTCATATTTATGCCAGATTTATATGTATTAAATTTTTGCCATGATTCTCTTTTTAACAAATATAATTAAAATTCTTTCTAGAATTTAAGGGCCATATAACATACTAAGCCCAAAGAGAAAGTCTGTTCGAACCGTACTTTTCCAGTTTTAAAATGGTTTTTATTGCCTAAAGTCATTTAATCGAAGTTAACTACATTTATAACGGCAAATAAAGATTCAAGATTCCAAGAAGATTTGATGGGACCGTATATTAGCTGAGATTATTATATTGTTTCCTTATAGCGTTTTCGATTGACTACTCTAGAGCACTTTTAGAGTATCTCCATCCCTTATTGTACATGGGGTTAAAATAAGATGAGAATACTCTGAGAGTGCTCTATGTCTATAGAACAGTCGATCGAAAACGCTATTAAGTAATGGTTGTTTTATTTTCTTGAGCACAATTTAAAAATATTCCAGAACCGCAGAAGTGCAATTTTCATGAGACTAAAATCGACATCCTGTGCAATGTACCTAGTTCTCTCCTAGTCTGGTAGATGGATAAGGTTCAACACTTATATTACTTCTCTGAGCTAGCGCTGGAGGATACGTTGTCTTTCTTTGTTTTATTCTTGGTCTTCTTTTTCGTAGCATTAACATTTTGATTAATTGATTTATTCATCTTCTTTTTTGTGTTTCTTCTACTTCCTTTCTTATAGCCTCTGTTTCAGATGTGTCGGTATAAAGTGCCGATTTTCTCTTCTTCCTCCCCTTATTTGTAATTTTTCTAGGAAAAGCTTTAGGAAATGGTCGTTCGAGTTCAGGCAGAAATGAAGTGCTTGTGGATGGGATCGGTGTTGCCACCCGTACTCTCGGAAAAGTTTTTTCAAAGGTGCTGCAACAACAGCTTCAACTGAATTTGAACAAGGAACAACTGCCTTTTCAATAGGAGAATGTAACTCGGTGAGAATTGATGGAGGTACAGCTGGTGTTTGCTTCATAAATTCCCTCGTTTGAAACGTCCATATTTTGCTCAATAGGAATGTTAAGATTTGGTCTATCCGTCACGTATGACGGAGCAAAATCAATATCTGTGAATTTGTTACGATTAAAGGGATAGATACCAGTATTGCTAAAGTCAGCTCGGATATTAGTTTGTGTTAATGCTGGTGGCATTGCAATAGCTACAATTCCAGGAATGTCGTATATAGACATGGGTTTACCAGAATGGTTTCGCATCCATGCATTACTGGTGGAATGTATGACTTTCTTAAACGGTCCAAATACGGATCTATTATACGGGTTGCAGTTTGTGGGAACAGTGCGAGGTGGAAAAGATAGTAAAACAGTCCCATTCCCTTTCCAAAAGTGCAGAGCGTTTATATGAATATGCGATGAATGGTTATCCAATACAAGTAAGTTTTATAAGAGATAGATGCATTCGCATGTTTCTGGAAATGCTTCTAAAGTAATATGCATCCATCCTGAAGCATTTCCTGTACCTACACAACCCACTGGTCCATCTCTTATAAAATGGCTTTGAAACCTAATACGTGGAAAGACGAATAGAGGACGAATGGCATTCCGTAACGCATTCACTGCAAAAGCTACTGTGACCAGCGTTCCCCGCCCAACTGAAATAGCGATCCGACTTGACGGGTTTCTCGTCTAGCCACTACCCTATCAGGTTTCTGAACAGTAGTAATCCTTGTTTTATCTACGTTATAAATTTGTTGAACTTCAAATTGGTTACGATCTATAACAGTTTCTAAGTTATTGTAAATAAAAGGTATCTACGTTTGTTCGGTTGAAACTTGTTGCTCTGGACAAACTTGTAGCTTGAGCTGCTCGTATAGACAGTTCAGGATTTCTATTCATGAAGGCACGGAACCAATCTTCTCCGGCCATTTTATTGTCGTCCCATGTACTTGGTCTTTTCCGGTTAAATCTCACGGCCAGTTCGTATGTTCACTTCCTTTGTAGCAAGTCCGATGTATGTATATGTCAACACATCGCGTCAAATACTTTGATAATTCCTTTTCTTGTTCATCCGTTCATCCATACCCTATTGAGTGGTCTGTAGCCCATAGTGATAGATTGGCCTAAATCATCACTGGCAGCTTCTCTTTTTCTTTTGCATCGAAGCAATGAAACATGATTCAAGTCAAATTGTGCGGCTGCTATTCTAATTGAAACGCCGTTCTTTATTTCTTCATATGCATCTGTCTCTACAATAATATCGTGTTCACCTCTGGTGGTCTTCCTTTCACGTTTCCTGGTCACCTAGGAAGTACAAACTGTGATTGCAAGGATCGCTAGTACGGAGTCAATTGAAATGTTTCAACTGACCCCATAAAATTTGTTACAACTATCCCCAGACCCTGCTTTTGAATTTAATATTTTTTATCTTTAAAATAAAACGATATACGTTTAAAATACTTATATAATATCTAATGTTACAATAAAAAAGATAACTCTAGTGATATCTAACAAAGTGCACGAATAATAAAATTAGTGTAATGATAATAGGTTGCTGCATAATTAACAGGCGTTTTTATTGGCGTTATGGATTGTCTCCAACAACCGTGACATCTTTGCCCGTGGAATCGACCGTCTTCCAAGCACATGGGAAGCAGTTATTGAAGTAGATGGTGACTACGCTACGGAATAATAATTTTAAAATGTTATTGTTGAATTTTTATGTTTCTTTTTTTCATAATAAATATTGTTTAAAAAACGCCTGATAATTATGCACCAACCTAATAGTAAAAATATTTACTTCTGCTTCTTAAAAAGTATAACCCCTCGCACTTATAATCGCGTGGGATACTAACTAACAGATTCAAACTAGAAGGCACACACTTCTCCTTTCAAACAAACGTTAGTTAGTGTTATCGTCTGTGAATTATAAGCAATGTTTCAACTGTACCCTGTTTCAACTGACCCCAGTCTCCCCTATCCTAAGGTACGCCCTTCACATGGTGGCCAGAACACTGAATGCTCAGCGGTCGGACAAAGTCAGCCCCGACTATTTTAACCTTTTTTTTTCCTTCTTTTTGTTATTCCTATAGGCTTCACAGAAGAAATACGCATCGTTGGGACACCTGTACATACCTTGGCAAAATCCCTTTGAATAAAGTATTGATACAACACTGCACAAATGCTTCATATTTAAAATCCCTAGAATATTATTATTTTTTTTAACTCTGAATTCGTAGCGGTATATTAATATGTTAAAACTTTTGTCAACTTTATCAAGAAATCATTAATTCTCTATTTTATTTGACAAAAGTAAAAACAATTTTCAACAATAGAAGGAATTATAACTCTTTATGTGAATTATTTCTTGAATACTTTTATTTATATCGTAGTGTATTTACTTCTGCTTTATTTTCACTGTAATAAAAATTCAATAAAGAGCGCTAT
Source organism: Dorcus parallelipipedus (assembly GCA_958336345.1). Classification (NCBI taxonomy): domain Eukaryota; kingdom Metazoa; phylum Arthropoda; class Insecta; order Coleoptera; family Lucanidae; genus Dorcus; species Dorcus parallelipipedus. The sequence continues at coordinate 24,276,034 of OY284483.1, forward strand.
TATAGTCGAAAACAATCGTGTTTTAGTTAAGAAATCTTCTTTGCAAACCATTATTATATGACATGTCATTGTAATTATGCGAAGATCAAATGTTATCAGTTGTTTTAAATGCAACGAATGTGTTTATACAGATGATAAACAGCCTAATTAGTAATTACAAGCATTTGTTTGTAAGACACAAGTCACAAGAATATTATCAATTCAGTTATTATTTCTGTCTTGAATTTTCAGTTGCCTTAATATGTGTTATTTCCTTGATTTTATATTACGTCACATATTTTATTTCAAGTAGATATTCTGTATTTTCGTTTTGGTTCATGTTTTATTAAATTTCAAAATAGCATGATCATTCTGCCCTTAAAGAAAAACTTTCATTTTTTCAAATGTTCTATTTAATAAATTAAAAAATTATATAGAGTATTTTGATCGATGCTCTGTTTCTAATGACACGAAATGTTTTTTAAGCACATATTCGATAAAGTTACATATACAGCATGCCTATTTTAAATCGTGACCCCTGAAGATTTTAAAATGCACGGAAATAGAATGTGTTGCCTATTTTCCAATTTTAAGGGGCCATGATGATAAAATGGGCACTCTGTATATAATACACAGTGAGTTTTTTATATCTCTGAACATAAAGGGTTTTCAAATAAAAAACTTCTCAGGCAGGCCATGAAAACGTTTGATGCAATGTAATTTTAATGGAGTAAAAGAAAGTCATAGCCTGCCTGAGAAGTTTTTTTATTTGAAAGCCTGATACATAAATATTCCTATTATATTATGTTCAGTTTAAAGAAAAACATGTCAATGCATTGCAGGATTTGGAAGCAATCTCCTAGCAGTCTTCAACAAAATAAATGTGCTGTCAGTGTCAATTATGAAATGTTTTGTTTTAAACCCCGAAATCGTAAGAAAATAAATAAATAAATAAAATAAATCCTTAAATTACTTTATTGAAACTCGCTTTCTTTCATTATAGGTAGCTAGTATAACCTTCAATGCATTGACTCGTTTTTTTTTAACTGATCATAGGACTATTTCCATTGTATGTTCACAGTTAAAAAAAACCTCATGGTATACTGCAACTGCAGCTAAAAAATCAACTGTCAACTGATGTCGAAACGTTGAGAAAAAGTGCGATTTTTAGGCTGTCCGTTTTCATCGGAGAAGAATCTAAAGTAAATATTCATCAATATTACACAATAAACGACCACATAAAATATAAGTGAACGATTTGAATATAATTTTCTTATGTAGGTTTTAAAGCTAAACGTTTTAGAAGAAATAACAAAGCATATTGCCAACTGAAAAACTTCGTTCATTTTACAACGATAACATTGAATGAAAGCCGAAAATCTATTTCTGATTTGTTTTCAAATAACTCGCTCGTCGGAGATTAACGTAACGCGTACATTTTTAGCAACTGACTGACCTATTTCTACAAAATCGCCACCGCCACGATTTGAATTATAAAGCAAAACATTCTCGATTGCGTGCATTTCTTTTCGCGCCCAAAATTTGCGAGTAAATCATATTTAGTTATTTAATTCACAAAGACGCAGCTTTTTTACGTGCCAAGAATGCATTGTTACTGAGTCGGGGTTATTTTAGGCCCTTCGGCAGATGTTACACCTTCTTTATTTTCCGCGTCAAAGTGTTTACTCGACTGTATACCCAAACATATTCGATTTCTTCTCGTTAATATTTAAACGTTCTTCGCGTTTACGAATTGACAAAACACCGAAATAAAAATCGTGGAATCCGTTTGAACATTATTTATTATTGCTGTTTCGTGTATGCGTTGCTCCGCTGCCACTGTGATTTGTGATTATTTTGCTTCAAAAAATACTGATTGATGATGTCTGCCTGAGAGAACGTCAGTAATATGTGTTTAAGTTTAATTAGCCGACGGTTAATGTTTTATGTTTCGGCGTTGGCCGAGAAAGGAACTTCCAACAGAGGAGAAAAGATATTTTTAAAAGGAATATTTGGGAGCCCAAACGGGGATTGGTTGATTAGAGAAAACATAAGTCTATGCTTCTTTATTTATGTATGTAATGATATATTTGAACTATCAATTAAATCGATTAAAGCTTTTAATTAATTTAAAAAGATTATAGAACTAGCTTAACAGAACAAGATTGGAATTATATCTAATTAAGAATGGGCCAGGATAACGTGGTGATTAAGATATCACAATGATGAGGACCGCTGAAATGAAAGGCAATTATCCCTAATTATTAGAATAAATCTAATTAATATTTATTGACCCGCATAAATACCTAATTTAAAATATTTTGATTCTAGGAATCTCTCGTTTATTTTTTTCTTCTTAATGGTAAAGTTATTTATTACTTTCCGTAACATGACACTTTTACTTACTTCATAATATTAATGTAAGCATTTGTTCAGACGTATTCATAAATATTCATGTTTACAACTCAATTTACAAATAAGAAAAACCACCTAACCATATGTCTTTATATTTATAAACTCATTGCCCACATTTGATCCTTTGCGAAGCAATTATGAATATTTAACGCCTGCATCTGTTCCCGTTCTATTATTAGAGCCCCGTGCACCAGAGCTACGTATCGGACCTCCTCGGTAAACTAATTAACCCGTCCTTAATTAACATGAAACTGATTTAATATCGGCTGCAAGACCTGAATAAACATGAGCTCTGCGGGCATCCTTAATAGAAGTTTTCGCCGTCGCGACGCCGTAAATACAATCGATCACGTTAGCACTCTCTTAACAAACGCCCAATTAACGCCGAAACGACTTCGATGATCTGGAGAGCAAATACATACATGCGTTTGTATTTCCGCGGGATAATTACACAAACAGAGTTAATGATCCCTGCGACGAAATGCTTCGTTCCAAAAAGAACGGATACGCATCCTGTCAGGATACCTATGGAAATCTGTGCCAAAAGAAACAGGAGGCATCGATTAAAAGGGAGACATCAATTGGGAGGGCCGGAAAACCTTGGCAACGTGTTTGGTGCAGATTTATCGACGGCAAGAACACACGAAAACGACGGAAGTTGTTTTGTGGATATGCGCCAAGAGGAATGCAAAGATTACCAGAAGTTATGTGGAAAAGCTTCTAGCCGGCGTTTATTGATGCGCTAATTTTAGACATTTAATTTATGTTTATATCATTTATTGGTTTCGTAAAATCTCTCGTGGCAGAAAGCCAACAGTTTTGGCTACTGTTTGCTCTATTTTACACTATTAATTTTGCTTTTTTTAATTACGATGTACAAATATCATTTATTTTGGTGACTGACCGTTAGGTGTCTGTTACTGTCGTATTTTCAAGTTTTTAATACTACTATATTTAACCTTGGTCATCATAAAGTTTATATTTTCTATGTACACTCATGGCCAAGTAAATCGTTACGATTCGAAGGACATGTAACCCTTAGCGGCAATATGAGTAGGAACACGTGCTTCAATTACAGGTTAATAAGAGTGAGCTTGGCATACAGGGGTAACGATTTTAATGGCTACGACTGTACTTTAACCGATGCGTTCTTTTTTTATTTTCCGGTTAATTTTAATCCTGTAAATTTGATTCAGAAATGGTCAAAAATGCAAACCAGTTATCACTAACGCATTTTTAACGAAAAATATCTAAGTAATTAAAAGTTTCAAGTTTATTGAAAAACAAAAACGAACAGCAGGTTCAGAACAAAATGATAAATAATACACTAATAATAATGCACAATACTTTATTCTGGAACCTCTGTAGTATTTCCAGGTTGGAATTGACTGCTGTTCCCCAAAGCTGTATGCCAGAAGACTAGATTGGTGTGAAGATAACTTTATAAAGTAGAACTTTGTTGTCTAAGAAGGGTTGTGATTGTCTTCCAATTATCCAGTACATTTTTCTGAGTTTTAGTCCGAGTTGTTTGCACTTGCACGTTCTGTTCAAGGTGCGTAGCGGGATATTTAACATCTTTCTTACGCCACGTCCTAAGCCAATCCTGTATCTTATTCAAGTTGGTTTGTAAGTTCGTTGATGCTAATGCAGGATCCCTGTGGGACGCAAGTATTGCAGTATCGTAAGTAAACGTGACCACCGTTGTCACTCTTGTTATTGGTAAGTCGGGTGTGAATAATAGGCATAAGACATGGACGGAGTAAAGGTCGGTATATTCATGTTAGTACTTGATGAAAAAGTACCTATTGGTTATACATAATACATATAGGATTTTAAGATCAGATGGAAAGGATAGGGAAGATTTTTCTTTAGTTTGTAGAATAGTCTATAGTACCATATCTTATCGAAGGACTGACAGACGTCAAGGAAGACTTTTCCTTCTAGATCTCTGTTAATTTTCCTTGCCTATTCTGTGGATTTGTTCAATTAGTCTGTGCTGGTTTCTGAAACTGCACTGGTGATTGGGAATATGGTTTTCCTCTTTAATTTTATAGGTTTTAGGCGTTCAAGAAGCAATTTCTCGAAGCGTCGGTAGTATGCTAATTGGTCTATATGATTTGACATCTTTATGTTGTTTCCCCAGTTTCAGGATCTTCACAACTTATGCTACCTTCTTCCATTTAATTGGGAAAGTGATTTACTCTAATGATCGCATTGAATATTTGGGTAATAGCTCTGAAGCATTTGCCAGATGGAATAGAATAAATGAAAATTTAAACGCTTTGATGATTTTGAAAATGAAATTGTAATTACATCTTTATGTTACTATTATGTTATTTAATCATTTCCTCGAGCAGTATTTATTAATTTGTTCTACTGTTAGGAGCAGTAATTCTCGGTCCCTTGTGTACTGTTACGATAATTCATTGACTCATTGGGGTTCTTGGAAAGAATGTTATTAAATATCTTTGAATATAACATTTTTGAAAAGAGGGTTTTATTAAGGATCTCCAAAGAAAAAACAAATACATAATTGAAAAATAAATTAAGTCATAGTAAAATTTTGGACTTGAGAAAATAGTAATAATTGAAATTTAACATTAGAAACTTAACAATAATTTAAAAAGATGTTTTATGTAGATTACTTGGTATTATGTTCAAGAATGTTCCGTTCAAGTTTACTTAATGCAAATTTTGGAAGTTGCACAAGCTTTAGGAGTTTACGAAATATACTTTAGTGTCTGTAAATTCTTCAAGAAGAAATAACCTTAAATATTTTAGTCCTACTGTAATAACGTACGTACGTATTAAATAATAAATGATTATTTAATATTGAAGAAACTGTCCTGTCGACATAGAGCGAAACGTCTATTTTATCACAAATTTATTACATAGTTTCTTAACGGATCTTTAATTCGGTTTGTTTTACATGTATGTATACTTGTATATATTGGCATAGTTTGTAAGAACCCTAAGAAAATACGAGGAGGAATTTTTATATTATCCACCTAGCCATGAAGTGATAATCTGAAGTTTTTTTTGTTAAGTAGCCGTGACATTTTGATGTATACAGACCAAGTTTCATTCAGATCCAAAGAGTTTTATTGTTTTTTCAAAGAGTTGCCTAACAAATAATGAGTGAAAGTCAGTTGGAAAATAAAAGCGTGAACGAGTTCTTAACGAAGAAAGGAAATGGTCCTAAGGATATTCATTAGAGTATGATTAACGTGAATAGGGAAAACGCGCCGTCACATTTTATGGTAAAAATTTGACCTAAGGTGTATTCTTTCGATCTGAACGAAGTGAATGGGTTCAACTGAACAAACTGAAAATGAATAAATATTCAGTTCACTTTCACTTTCAAACTGATCGGCAAAATTATTTGTTCAGTAAAAACTGAATGTAATAACTGTGAATTTTGAATACGATCAAATTGAATATTTTCACTTTTGCTGATCATATTCACTTCGTTCACATCGAAAGAATACACCTCTAAACAATCTTGATCAAGTCCAGTTAACTAGCCTGTTGGAACAAGCACTGACGAAAACATCAAGAAAGAATTGGTCTTAGCAGATCGAAGAATAAGGGTTTCAATTATTGTTGCTGAAGTAGGTATACAAAAATGTTGCATAAAGAATTAGGTATGAATATGGTGTCAGCACGTTTGATTCCCAATTAGCTTAGGCCTGGTTTTACAATCACAGGTTAACTTTAACTTTCAGTTTATTCCCATTGAAACAATAGTTTTCATAATTGTAACTATGGAAGTAAACTGGTAGTTAAAGTTAACTTGTGATTGTAAAACCGGGCCTTACTCCCAAATAAAAAACGTGTTGGCTAAAAATTTGCGAGGAAAACTTGGGGGCTTTGGCTGATGACAAAGACCTTTTTTTTGAAAATTATAATAGGTGATGAGTGTATCACAATAACCCACCATCAAAACAAGAATCTATGCAGTGAGTCCGCAAGGGAGCTCCGCCGTTAAAAAAAAGGTAAAAACGCGAAATTTATGAGGAAAACTGATGACGACGGTATTTTGGGATATCGAGGGAGTCTTATTAATTGAATACATGGAAAAAGGCTTTACAATAACAGGAAAAACCTATGAGGAAACAAACAGAAATTTGAAAACTGCCGTACAGTAGTAAAGGCACCAGAATTGTGATCAAAAGATTATGTGCTTAATGACAATTTTGTGAAGAACAAGCTCGCCAAATCCAAGACATAATCAGCGAGTGCGGCATTATATGATATGTAGAGATGGAACGTGTCCACCTTACGGTCCAGACTTGGTACCGAATGACTATTATTTCTTCCCTGAATTACAAAAAAGCAATTGCATGGAGACGTTTTTCTTCGGAAAAATACTGAATTATACCTGAAAGAAGCGATGGAGGAGTTGTTTGAAGATTTACAGAATCTTTTTTGAAAGGTACAGCCTGATTGGAAAAATGTTGGAATAAAATATTACTTTTGTTCTAACTCTTTTCCAGAGCTGTGCCAAGTACTACTTATAAATACAACAAGCACAAGCACAAGTACAATAGTGCTTAATTGCACTTAAATACAAGCACAAATCCAAAAGTAATTGTATTTGGACTCGTGCTTATAAATACTTATTAGTGGGGGAACGACTCGCTGCCGGCCAGACTATGAAGCATCAATATTTTGTCGCGCAGATAGGCCGTATCTGTCTAGATATGTACATATATGTACGTATCGCATCATCAAGGAATATGCGGAAAATAAAAATAACTCAGCGATAGATATATTATGTGCATTTGTTGATTCTAAAACTAATTGCAAGTACCTAACTATGGAAAAACAATCTCATTATATTCTAAAACTAATTGCAACTTTGGACAATCTCATTTTTATTTATCTTGCGTTATTTTGTAAATGTTAACATTAACATTTTAATACTTGTACGACTGTACGTATAACCATAAGTATACGCACAGCTGTGAAGTGTACTTGCGGTAATAAGCACAAGTATAAATACAAGTACAAGTACTAAGCACAATTGTAATTAATTGTGCTTAAGCACAAGTACGAGTCCAAAAGTGCTTGTGCTTGTAATTGACTTGTATTTGTAACAGTAAATACTCGCACAGCTCTGCTCTTTTCCTTCATAGCTACCCAGCTGTGATAATTTAAGAATCTTGTAATATTTATATGTATATAAAAAAATAACACCTATTATTGGTACAGTTACCTGTCATCTTGACAAATATAATATCGTTTGTTTTTTTAAAGTCAGGCGAAGTCAAGGCATGCCTTTTTTTCTGATCACGCCATATTTTGAAGGAATCTTCTTCTTTACTGGAAATCAGGCGATAATTGAGTGAGAACGTTTTATGTTTACTCAATGTAGCGGTGGTACAGAATGATTGAAACTTTGTAATAACTCATCTCATTAAAACTAACATGTTTATGTTTAATTTTTCGTTTCAGTACGAGCCCCAGTCAGCTACAAGATGTTACGCTCGATCCAGATGGCACTTTTCCATGTAAGTAAACAAAGCTCATTACTATTTATGACGGACACATTATTACTTCAATATTTACGAAATCCGTACAATTTCATTTAACGAACGTATAAATCCGCGCCTCGCCGCATCCTCCGTTATTTTTATTCGCTCCGTATTTTCGTCGTGGTTTATTTTTATTTCGGTGGTAAAAAGGCGACGCTCAAAGGACAATTTGTAAAAGGGGATTTTTCAGCAAGGATGCTCGCAATAAATCGTCCGCGAATAACTCGCGGCTGGAGGGGAGCACAAAACATGAAATATTTTTGATTTGCTATTTCGCGCTAATTGTATTTGGCACTTGTTCAATCGAAATAAACCAGCGAAAACGAAAAGCGAACGTAAAAGTCTGCTTAGGTAGCACGTGCCAAAACTCACCTTTGGTTGTTATTCTGATTCGCTTATGTGTATAAGCTCCGATAAATACGATGATGTAGATCGTAAGTCAAAAATCATTTGATTCTAATTTTGCAACTGTGAGCTCGATTTAATACGTACAACGTATAATGGTTTGTTTGTGTTGCTTGCACTGTTACAACAAAGTGTTAAAGCGCTGAAATTAAAAGAAAAAAGATATTTACGTTTATTATTATTTACGTTACGAACCGACTGAAATACGCGGAATTAATAAGTGCTTTACATCGAGTGAGATTACAAAATATATTTGCGTGAACTAATACCTCGTAAATCAAGAAATTTACTTCGAACCCAAGCCAAGCTTTAAATTACAAAGCTATTTTGAACTAATAAAACAAAACGTATTTTAGAGAGTTCTTGTGAATATGCGCGGCAAAGTTAAATGTAAGAGTTTAAATGTGTAATCTGCGCATGCTATTAAACAATTAACTATTACCGAGGCGGTTATTCTAAATCGAAGAAGAGAAAAGAACATCTCTTACAAATGTTCTCACTTCTTTGGCATTTGATCTATAAGCTGAGGAAATTCAAAAACTCATTTCGAACTTGACTAATCAATACAAAAACTAAGTACTTCAGGATTGTTGAAAAAAAAAAAATAATTAGTTTTGACGAAGCTATCAACCAATAGTGAAACGTTGAGCGAATGTGCGATTGTTAAAGAGTCCGTTAAAAGATTAAAGAGAATTTGTTCTACAAGTTTTCATCAGACAAGAGTCTACTTTAATTAGAAACATTTTAAAACATATAGGTTGGTCTTCTTTGTACTTTCCTGACGTAATTCACATCTAAATAAAACTTCATTACGCAGCAAATTCTAAGGTTTGCAGTTGGACATTTGGCAGTTATTTATGAAGTTGATGTTAAGGAACTTGTAACTCCTCATGTGAGTATCGTGAACTTGTCTGTGATTCTACAAGTAAATATAAACAGACTTGCACAAAGTTCCTGTTTAAAACGTAAAAACAAATGGGAGCACCACAGGTGCCGCGGGTAAATAAAGACCGCGTTGAAAATAAAAACAGGCGCAGCATTTATGTGCATCACGTCTTCATTTTCAAGTGCAGAAGCATATCGTTGAATTTCCTTCTAATAATAAATATCCCTATTAAAGATGACGTGCTTTATCGACGATCATCTTTCCACTTAATTAAGTTGCAGGGTGCGTCTTAATCTAACAGAACAAAGCCGCCTGTTATACGTAATAGCCTCTTCTTGCTCATTTTCTATAGTAGTTGTTTGATGCAGGACGAATTCTAAAATAAAATCAGTTGGCTTTTGTCAAGGTATTTAACAAAATTGTAACTGTCATTTCACTTCGGCCTGATTTTTCGTATTCTTCTTATCAAACGTTTCAATTTTCGGGCTTTCAGTGTTTAAATTATGTGTTTTGCTTGCAACTCCTCTCGTGCGCTAATATTTTAGGTTCTCCCAGCCCACTCATCCACACTCATCATTTCGCATTTTTTCCGTAGCAATAATTGATTGGAAGCAGAAAAGCCGTCGAATTTCGCAATACGTTTTTTAGGCGCCACACGTCGCATGTAACTAATAACGCAAGCTCTATTTTACGGACCACTGAATTTTGACAATAAGAGAAGGTTGACTTTTATTAATTCATTGGGAACAAGCGGGAACGAAATGGCACGCATATACATTAAAGACTTGATCAAATCCATGTTGAAGATGGATAACGCTGATGGTGAAACTCATTCCACAGTTTCTGTTTGTTCGAGAACTTCTACTGACGATGAGACGGATCAAGAAACGATATCTCAACGTAAGTTTTGATCTTTTATTTATGCGCACCTTGGTACACTTCAATTTTGTTTCTTTTTGTCACACAAGTTTGTGCACATTATTAAAAAAAAACTGAAATCAATTGCTTTACATTAATTACGACAAGGCGATGATAGGAGATCATTCCTCAGTGAGCTATTTCAAAAGCATACCATATTTTGAAAAGTTGGAGGCTGCTGGTTTGGCATTAAAATATTTGTTTAAGGAATTTTCGTTTTTTTTTTAATCGTTTTCATTGAGATAATAAATAGCCATTTTATTTTACAATTTTTTGACGCAACTTGTCTTCAAAATAATTTCAATAAATTGGATAAACTCAAAATTGCAAGTAGACCAAAAAATATGTTTCTTTTTTCGTCCGATTAAAATGCGTAGAAAATATTTTCTTTGCACAGTTTTCTGCACGTTAATTAATAATTTTCTGCGTTTAGAATTCCGGCTGTGGTTTTGAATTAATTATTAAAAGATATTCTAATATGATAACAAGAATGTAAAATCTATTTCATGTATAGTGTCGCAGTTCATTTAAGTATATGTTTGCTCGAGAACAGTTGTTGAATGTAATCAGTATAATCAGAATTAGAATAAGATTTAAAAATAAATTATTTAATTATAATATTTTACAATTTAAGGATTTCTCGAGCTACGGTTCTGCTGACGAAGGCCCAATTAGGCCTGAAACAGCTGTACAGAGCATGCTCGAGGAATCTGCTGTAATCAAAACCGATTTACATAAAAAAAATTCTATAATATTTTACTATTATTTATATCATACAATTACTTTTCAATATCAATATTATTGGGTCGATTTATTCAAGAACAATCATTGACATTTTTAAATAACATTTAAATTTTCATCTTAATTTAAAATAATAGAAGAAAAATTTTAATAGTCCTAGTTTGTTCTGCGATCATTTTCCTTCTACGTGGCACTGCATTTTTGACTATTTTAGATTTAATTTGGTTTAAAAGTTACGTTTTCTTATTATTATCCGTTCACGATCTTTTTGCATTCTAGTAGGCCATGTTTTTTTTCCCGTTAGATTACGTGCATGTATTTTGATGGAACTCAAAATGTGACAAATGTAATCTTCTGACACTTTACCGTCAGTCCCATCGACTATATTGCTTCTTATACTCTACGGTGGTATGAAGAAAGTAAAATAATAGCATTAAAACAAATAATTACTTGTGACTTTGATGATTTTGAGCATTTTGACTTAGTATTACAATGGTTTTTTGGCGTCAGTTATCAAAAATGTAACCATCAAATTAAAATGGAACATATTCACTTGGAGGTACCAACAAAAATGTCACCCTAACACGGCCTACTCTGAATGCAAAAAGAACGTGAATGGATTATAGTTTGCTAACAAAAAAGAATGCATTGAGTGAGTTTTTAAAGCTCCCCTTATTCCGTAGCTCATTTATAGAACGAGATAGATTTTTTTTCTTTCATAAGGATATTCAACCTACTGAGCACTATAACCTAAAATTATTTTGATACATACAGAGTATTACGTAAAATAATGGCAGCATGCAGCAGGATTTTTTAAACGAAACATCCTGCTTATTTTCTTATAGAAAGGCATTACAATTGATCCTCTAAACAGTAGCACATAAAATATTTATATTTATTTAACCAACTAAGAGTAAATTAATATTTTGTTGAAAACGGTCTGATTTTGTCTTATTTTAATTTCTTTAACACAGCGCCCTTTATTTCATAAAACAGATGGATAATATCAATGTTTACAGTTGATTACAGACTCTTATTACTTTATAATCATCGTACTTTTGTTGTAATACAGTTATTTTACTTTGTTGTAATTAATAATGTTTTAAAATTGATTCGATATAGTCTTATTAACATTTGATTTAACAAAATCTGAATACTGGAAGAAAAGAAATTCACCGATTTTCATTTATTTGTTAGATTATTGATTTATTATTTGTCTAATTTTTTTAAATAAAACAATTTTTACATTAATGTATTTGCAATCACTGATGATTTCTTTTGTTGAGTCAGATTTTATTAATGTTAATTAAGACAACTGAAAACCCAATATAAAGTTTATACATTACCTAAATAGTAATGAGTCGAAACTTCTCAAATCTGCAAGATTCGTAAGGTCTGTAAGCCTGTAACTCAATCATTAAAAAGTGGAATTCTGAAGTTCTCAGTAAGTTACTATTTCTTGTAAGTCTCTGAGATAATATGCGAGTAATCCCAGAGACGTAGGAGAAATCATAAGATCATAACTTATAGATAACTTGAAAATTACAGTTTTATCAATTGAGTTGTAGGCTTACAGATCTTAGAATCTTCTCAGATATTAATAGAATCAACTCGTTAGTTTGTATATTTTTATTGTAGTGGTTTCAATAATAGTTTCAATATTTTAGTAATTTTACTAAAAATCTCAAAATTGTATATTTTTTCCGAGTAATTTATTCTACCATTTGGTCGGGATGCAAAACTTTTTTACTTTGGAAAACGTCTTTATATTCTTTATAATAAAATTATATCAATGAATTAATTTATTTGCACAAAAAAAATTAATTATTACTGCTTAATGCTTTCTAGCTTAAGAAATAAATATTTAAAGTATTAAAAATAAGCTTTTAAAAATTTTCATTAAGTAACTCACGAGTTTAGATCCGTAAAAATATAGTGTGAGAGATAAATGTTATAATATATAAGCAAAAGAATTGCTGGATATAATTTATCATAATTTCATATACAGTATCCTGTTCTTTTGTATTTTGTATTACATCTATCTGACACTGTACACTGTACCGGCTGACCGAAAATTATCCGCCAAACAGTAAAATGCGTAAGGGAGGGAATGGATGTCATAGATTACGAGAAAAATGTTTTTAAAAAATCTATGAAATCATTTATAATTATTTTAAAAAATTTACGCAAGTGCGTGTAGATCGAAATCACAGCTGTAAATGTTTTATAAACGATTTATGATACCACAGAGCTGTAAAACACTGTCAAACTTGACTGACACATAATAGATGGAATGCCGTTACCTTGCTAACCAGCTGATGACTTCATGCGCATAAGTCCAGTTTTGTTTGCAATGCTGCCACAAACTTTAGAATGAAATTCGAGTGTGTTTACACTACATCTAAAAGTTGTTCCTAGTTCAATACTCAATTATTACTCCAAGAATCTAAGCGCTACTATTATGCTATAAGTTATGTAGATATTACAGTTTTCAAAGTTTCTTTCTGAATTGGTCCTCTGGAAATGATTAAATGTAATTGAAAATTGTGTTAAAGTAATTATAATTGGCTTGTGGTTTATTAAGTTAAAAGGTCCGTTCTTCACATTGCGGTAGCTATCACAGTTTGTAAGTCGCATAACACAAGCACCAACTTTGCTTTTAATATGATGTAACCCTTCCTTCAAGAAATTTCTAAAATTGTGCTTTTTACAGACACACTGGGTTTGCACTCGCCAAGCGGAATCATGCGCGGTCGGTCCGTCAAGGAGTTCGAAGAGACCCTAACGAATCTCAGGAAAGAAAATTTCAACCTGAAACTGAGAATTTACTTCCTGGAGGAACGAATGGGAGCTAACTTCAACCTGGACAAAGAGAACGCCATAAAGAAAAACATCGAGTTAAAAGTAATGCGCCCTAAATAATATTTTGTTTCCTCTAACGTATGACTTTGGTTTCAGGTCGAAGTTGAAAGCCTACGCAAAGAACTTTTAGAGAAGCAGGAACTCCTCTGTCAGGCGGTGAAGGCGATGGAGTTGGAAGAAGACGAGCACAAGAAGGACGCGACGGAGAAGGATAATGTGATCACCGATTTGCAGACCCAGTTGGAGACCTTGCAGCAGAAATATGATATGTTCCAAGATGAGATTAGATGTCAAGGAGATCACGGTTCGGAGGATGAACACGCACAAATGTATGCCTTGCGGAAAAGCGAGAGTTACGAAATGATGATCAAGGAACTGGAGAATAAAGTGCGGGACCTAGAAACACAGGTGAGTATCAGCTAATTCAGAAATGGCAAATCTTTATAAAGTTGCGATTTTTAAACTTGGCATATGAAAATCAAAACGAATATTATAGAAACGCCAGCAAAGTAATTTTATCATAGTTCAATCTTGAATACCAAAAATAAATAATTAAAAAAATTAAACATATCGGAAATATGAAAATTAATTTTAAAAAAATGGGTCAATTCACTTGCTCATTCTCAGTAACGTTTTTCTTTAATTATTGCATTGTCTATGCACCCTAATGCACCACAGTAAGTCCATGAGAATGCAAAGTACAACAACTAAACAGAACGCTAGTTAATTTTCTAAATTATGTTTTTATAAATCGAAGGAGTGTAAAAGAGTATAAGGGTATGTACAGTGCTGCCCATTAAAATCTTTACCTCTGTATGCTAACCTCACACTTATTAACCCGCAATGGAAACAATGGCTGTCGTCTCCCCACTTATATTGTCGCTAAGGGTTACGATTTACTTCACCACCAGTGTACATAACGGTTGCAACAATATGCAATTAAAAAAACTTCCAAAAATACAACAAAGAAGTACAACTTTTAAACTAGCCCTTTTCCCCTTGCCCGAATAAAATTGTTAGTCCCTCGCGTAAAAGGGTGCATACATTTATTTTTGTGTTACATTAGGGTGCAATAATTGTCGAAGAAAAATAAAAATGTTACTAAGGAGTGAGGAGGATAGTTTTCCAGTTTATAACATAAAAAGGTTTAAACAAAGTTAATCATAGGTCGGTGTAAACTTGATGCAGTTTTGAGATTTTTTGTTTTAATATTTTTTAAATAAAATATGGAAAATTTAGGTATGCATAATTGTACGTTTGGAAAACACTCAGAAAAGCTAAAAATTACTTGATACCAAAAGAAAAAAAAATTAAAACTTTAAGTTATGTATTAAAATTACAAATTTTTAATTTTATTTATTTTTAATTAAGAAATGTGGATTTTACAATATTTTACTTAAGTAGTCGAAAGTTTTATTAAAATGCTATTATTGCGTACCTTATATTTGCTGTCACTGTTTGTTTTGTGTGTACATTTCTTGCAGGTTTAATACATTTCAATTTGTAAAAGAAAAACAAACTATAAAAACCAAACTAACAAAAATATGTATTTAATTCTGTTCAGTATTATAAGAACTTTCATGTAGAGCAGATGTGCAAATTTGTGAGGCGTGCAGTGCCTTATTTCGTTTTAATTTATTTATTAGTGTTAATTAGTTAGATTTTTTTTATTTAACAGCTGTCCAAGGAAAAAAGTACTGTTAGAGAATTGGACAACTTGCTGCAGTTGGCCGAAACTAAAAATTGTCGCCTGTCGTTGTTGGAAGCCGAATTAAAACAAAAAGACGAGACGATAAAGAAATTGTTCGCCGAACTAGAAGATCGAGGTAAAGGTTTAGTCGATTATAATTTTCGTTTGGAATCCCTGAATGAGAAACTTTTAGAGAAAAAGAACGACATTGATTACCTGAAAAAGGACTTGAAGGAAAAGTGCCGGCAGCTGCAGGATATACAAGGGGAAACGGAAGAGTTCCAGAAATTACTTTCTGATACACAGACACTGTATGAAATGGAGAAGAGAAAAGTTGACAAGCATAAGGCGGCCATTTTACAGAGAAACAACAAAATCATGGAGTTGGAGAACCTCACCGAGAAGCAACGAACGAAGATAATTACGTTGGAGGCGAGATTGGAGTCAGCTCACAATGAGGTTCAACGTAAAAATCATGACCCGCAGATACTTACGAGTCCTCTGCGAAAGGCGAAAACTAATAATACTGATGTGGGTTCGTTTTTAGTGTGCAATGCGCCGGCATCTGCAGAACTTTCGTCAACGAAAACCGTACCAAAACTAAAATCACCATCAAATTCATCTCATAAATCAGTCAACTCTTCCACCTCATCGAATTTGGACGAAAATCTCAGTGCTGCTAATACTTCCGGCAAAACGTTACTTCAGTTGCAGAGCGACCTGGCGAAATCTAAGAAGCACATCTTCAAGCTCGAGCAAGATCAGCTGAAAGCCTGTAAAATCATAGAATCCATGCTCGACACGCGTAAGAAGAACACCAAGGAAATCGAAGAACTTAAAGGTTTGTTGCAAACGAAGGACAGTCAACTCGAACAGTACACCAGTGGGCAGAAGAGGGAACAGAACGTGAAGGAGACTAAGTCCTTGCAAGCCAAAATTACAGAACTGAATCTGACTGCGACCGTCAATCCAACTGCAGATAGTGAGGTACATGCTAAATCTATTACTCGTATTGTTAAAAATAACAGAGTTGCTAAAATCAAACCATTGGAACATAAGTAAAAAAACTTTTATTATACACATAGAATGAAAACTAATTTTTTTTTCCATTGAATGAATTTAGAAATTTTTTAGTAAAGCAAATTAGAATTTTTTGATTAAAAAAATATCTAAAATTATCTACATATTCAACATTTTTAAACCAATCAGCTTAAAAAGGTAGATTTTCTGATTGCAATTTACTAGCTGTGATCATCTGATCTTCCACAAATGTAGGCATTGGCTTTAATTATTGTAGTTTTTAAATATTTGCTGACCATTTTAATATTTATTATAATAATTTGTAAATTTTTTTTTCTTTTGTAATTTTGTTTTATATCTCTGCAATTTAAATGATGAATTTTTAGAAAAATTATTTTACTGGAAAAATTATTAAAATTCCATTGTCATTGCATTTATTGTTAATTTTCAGATCTGGAAATATAGATATGTATTTATTACATTCAATATTGTAATATGTAACTGTTTTTAAAGAGTTATAAAATTAGACAACTCCGAAATGTAGTAAATGAGTAGATTTGTAGTCTTTTGGAAACTCTTCAATGCCATTGCAAAATTTCATAAAAATTCATTCTTAATTTTATTTCGCTGAATATCAGTTCAGTGTAAAAAAATCTGGAATTGTTTTACACAATTTAAGAATGAATTTTATTTTAATTATAAATTTATTTTATTCGATGTTAATGTTTTATTTACTTTTGATTCTAAGATCTCTTCTTATTCGCAGTTTTTTTTAAATTTTCATATTTTTTCTTTAATCATTTATAAAACATACGATGAACTTTATTTTCATTCGTATAATTTATAACATACTGTGACTTTTACACGAAATTATTTGCAATTAATATTTTTTTAGATTTTTATTTCACTGCGTCGTTTAAATTTTAAATACTGCAGATCACTAAGGACCGCAAATTTTATGAAATCATAGAAAATAAATTTTGTTTAATTCTCTGTGTATTTTAAAAGTTTTTTCGTACTAATTGTAGTTTTCGACGCTAGTACAATATCAGAAATTGAGCTTCCATTCATATGTGATAACGTAGTTATTGTAGACTAATTTTTTGTTGACAGCTTTGTTATAGTTAATTGCTTTTATTGTGATATACATATTTAATTAATTTATTATGTGGTTTAATAATTAGCTAGTCAATCGTTTATTAATGCATGTTAGGCTCGCTGGTAACTGCTTCTGGACTGGTGCGTTTGAAGTAATTGTTGAAGTTTCCAATTTTTTTGTCACAATAAATACACTTTTATTTTTAATAATTAAACTGTCTTACTCTCCCAACACGTAAATCTTGCCATAAATTATGACACACGTGTTTGAGAAACTCTTTAATTTGTGGCACCCCTGAGACCATTAAATGCGTACAAATCGGGAGTACTTTTCTAAAACCAGTATATATAGTTAAGTTTTCTTCTGTGGTTGGTTAGTTCGTTTTTGCATCTGTCATAGTGCCAGTGTATTTTTGCCTGACTTTTCTTGTGTTATTTTCTATTCTATTTTCATGTCTTCATGGAACGGTATAAATAATTGCTTTGCCTTGAAGTCTGATTTGTTACATAGTTTATTGATGTTTAGTGTTTTAAATTTATTTTCTCTAGTTTTTAAATTGAAAAGATTTTCACCTTGGTTTTAAAAATGTTTACTTTATTACTTTACAATTTACTAACTCTAATAATAAGGCATAGTTAATACTGATAATAACAATCTGAAAATGATTTTGTTGAAAGATTTTTAGATCGTTAAAATAAAAATAAAAAATCTTTTTAAAAAGTTTGCTTTCCAAACATTTATTTTATTTATCAAAATGGTTTTATTTTTCCTTTTTTTTTACTCTAAACAAAAGAAATTATTGTAAAACAGTATGATTTTATTTGAAACTTTTGAAATATTAATAATAATATAATAAGGCAGCATATGTCTTGCTTTGAGATAAGAAAAGTTTTTTTTTTAGCAAATCACCGTCTTTCAAATCAGAGAACAGTTTTAAAATAATTTATAAATAAATGTTCAGAAAATCCAAGGAGAATTCGATTTACCTGAACTTTGGTGTCGTTCTTGGTTTTATTAAGTTAATGTCTCAATAGAGATTAAATTATTCTTGCAACTTAACTCCGCAATTGTTTAAATAAAAACAGTTACATTTTGATTTTCGAAAATTGAACTTTTAGTGTTAAATGTAACTCTTTTAAACTTACAACTTTATACATACCATCCTAGGATGAAATTTTGTCCGTTCAGAAAAGCTTTTGTTAAAAATTAGTAACACGTTTTTTTGTGTATTTCTATTACTATTCTTAATTATTCCAAACTTGTCACCTAAATAATATCATTTGAAGTATGTATATTAGTCAAAAAAACAGAGAAAGGAAACATATATGTTGAGTATTCTTTTTTAAAATCATTTGAGTCTTCTAGATTTCACGAGTCGACGTCTCTTGTCTCTTATCTGGCCTGGGCAAATTACTAGTTCAAGTGTTTGTCCGCTGGCGCCACTAACCAAAAAGACCTGAAACGGCTATACAGGCTGTATACGAATTCGACCGACAAATTTCTAGTGCACATTCTTCTCCTCATTTGAAGCATTAAAGATTAGATTGGTATTTTTATGAAGAATAGGGTCTGCACAAGACAATACATTTTCAATAAACTATCATGAATTTTTCATTAATCCTTTTATTAATATTTAAAAAAAAAATCATATAAACTTCATCTGCAGGTGCTGCAATATTAGTAATAACTTTTTTTGACAACTATAGCCTGTTTTCTTTGAAGAATTTAGAACTTCCAAAAATCATTCAAACTTAATGTTATTGCACATCACAAGCATTTAAACGTCCAAACCTTAGTTTTTATTTCCAGTAATGGTGTGATTATTTTCTTAAATGTCACAACTTTAATTAGAAATGTAAACAAAATTCATTTAATGATATCAATGCCAGATTATGAAACAAAAACAAAATAATAGGTCGTAACTTCAAAATGAAAGAAGTAGATTAAAATACATATATGAATACTTTAGGTACACCTTTAAGCAAAAAATATACGTATCACAAAATCTTTAAACCGGACACTAAAGATTTTGTGATACAATTTTCATCGGACAAGAACCAACTTTAAACAAAAAATATACCTTAGAAGTTTGTCAGTCGAATTCGTATACACCCTGTACCTGTATCAGAAATGTCATTTTCAATCGATGTCAAGCTTGCAGTTGTCAGTGTCAAGTTGATAGTTTTGTGTATGTAGCGAGTAAAGTTGTATTTTTTTGCTAAGTTATAGTTTTCAAGCAATTTTTTCTTTTATTATTTAGTATGCTTTTCTTGTTAATGTTATTTGAATTTAATTTAATTTAATTTTTGGACATTTTAGTTACCTAATTTTTATTAACAATAGTAAATAGCAAACACCAGCAAAAAATGAAAAATACAATGTTACAATGTGCAGAAGGTGGTCTGATTCTACTAGAACTAGATCATTTAATTTCCATTGAATCTTTGTTTATGGAGAAAGTGGATTCAAATTTTACATTATTTATTTTGACGGTTCAACTACTACAATTACCTAAAAACTCACATTTAGCCAAAAATCGTACTATTTCTAGCCCCAATTGCACCTTCAGACTTCTTCGTTTCCAGCGACTTCAAAGAGGAACTTTTAATTATGTATTCTTCCAAAATTACTAAAACCTTTTTTGACACTTAAATACGAATCGATAATTTTCATACCACACTTTCTCTTTATCTAAGCCTGGGCCTATGAAAAGTTTTAAAATTTTAATTGTTTAATAACGTTATTCTTTTCAATTTAAGTAGCGACATCTTTCGATCGCTTTTTGACCTGACATTGCAGTAGGATTGACAAATTGAAGCCTGAAACAGCTGTACAGAGCATGCTCGAGGAATCCGCTGTAATCAAAACCGATTTGCACAAAAAATTTTGTTATTCTTTTCAATAAAAGTCATTTACTAGTTGTTAAAAATTTGTAAAATTCGTAAAATACTACACTTACATAAATTGACATTTGCGTGCCAAATAAACTTCAATTTCGGTAACTAGCGCCAATACGGGCAAAATTTGCTTTAAATAAAAAGATTGCGCAAGTCGGATAAGAGACTCCGTCTCGTGAAATCTAATAGGACGTGCAGTAAACAACAATTTAAAGTTTCGCTAAGTGTTAGAAAAAATACTTTCATTACTTTTTATACATTTTTATATCGTGTGATATGTACAGGGTGCCCGGATTTTGTAAGGACAACATGGGTAACTTTTTTATTCGAAGAGATAGAGAGATGGTTAAATTAATAAAAAGGTGCGGGTTCAAAAGCTCATTGAGAATACATTTTCAAATTTTACTTGTCATGGCCAACTTGGTTAAAATTAAAAAAAAAAAAACAAAATTTTATAATTTCTTTTATTTACCGTAACTTTTTTGTTACTTAGGATATTGAGATGCGGTTTGAATTATGTAATTTGTATGATAACTTAAATATTTTTATTGGCAAAACAAAACCAAACTCAATTACCATCTCTCTGTCTCTTCAAATACAAAAGTTACCCATGTTGTCCCTACAAAATCCGGGCACCCTGTATATTTTTTTCCACAAATGATGGTCATACGGGAGAGGTGATCAGTGAAATTTTTTTTATTACCTATTTGATGAGTGGCACACTTTTTCATTTTATTTCTCCGAAATTTTACACGCCCACCTATTCCTACCCTTGCACAGTGGGTTATTTTCAGTATCTTTACTTTCATAAGTAAAAATTTGACTTGTCATATCTTTTAAAAATTTCATTGTTTTTAAATACCTAGATGTTCATATTACATGTTACCAGAAACAATTGATCGCGTGCATGGTCCACTAGATCTTAATTAAACGTCAAAGTTACTGCTGTGAAACGCATACATTTTTTGAGATGTTTGTAGCAACTTTAAATATTTTATTTTGGAAAAACTGATTTTATAAAATCAATAAGGTACTAAATAAGGATTCTGATCAAAGTAATTTTATTTTATTGATTCTAATAATAAAAGAGCTATAAACATTTATAAAATCGCAATGTTTGAATAAGGAAATAATAATTTTACGAAAACTTGCAACAAATTATTTACCCTTTTTTTTTTCCTGTACAGATAATTAAACTCTCTATTAAACCTGCTATAGAAAATTTTGCGCATTTTTGCGCTTTGCAATACAGGGTTATCCACATAAACCGTTCGTTAAAGGTTTTCATGGTTGCATGGTTGTAGATATTTGAAATTTAAGGAGCAAAGGTTCTCCGTAGAGATCTCTTTAAATAAAATAAAATTGTCTTTGTACCACTTCCGGTTGTACCGGAAGTCGCTATCAACTCGCTTATTTTAAATGGAATGCTATATTTTTTATCACGTTTTTGAATTCTACATGTAAAAATATGTTAAATTGCCATACGTTTCCCTATCTCTAAAATGCATCATTTTTGAGATATTTTGAAATTTCTTAAAAATTTGGATTCTGCAATCTGATTTTCAAAAAATTATAACACAGCTATGATTGATGCAATTTTATTTGTAATAGCTGATATTGTAGTTGAAGCTTTAAGGTTCTTAAAAATTCCATAAGCATAATCTATTAAGCTACAGGGTGTCTAAAACACACCACTCCACTCGAAGATATTCAAACACAGAAAAATACTTTTTTTCAAATGGAACGACCAATATTTTAATACACCATCGTATGTGGAATTAAATGCTGCGTCGAACTGTATTAGCATTCCCTATACCTAACTTTAACAGTTTTTCAGTTATAAGATATTTTTGATTTAATACATAAAAATTTACTATTTATTAGGTTAAATATTTCTAATTTTGTTGATATAGCCATGAAAACAACAAACAATTGCATTTAACGTTTCCTGTTACTACAAATTTTAAGCAAAACCAAAAAAAGTTGAGAATTAAAATCAAAATTATTCAAACGCTGATATTTAAAATTATTTTTTACATTCATGAAGAATGATCTAAAATTGTTCAGAGCAGAGAATGTGTGTTCAATAAAATGTACCCGTCTTGTCTCCTATGAATAAAACACAGTTTGGAAAGTTCGAAACTAACTTTATACAATTTGGAAAGATAAAATGTACGAAGATCAGTACCAAATAACGAAGATAATTAGACAATGGTTTGAAAACACTTTCACGCTAAACCAGAGAAATGCAAACTAGCAGGTATTTTATTCTTCAATTCAAAGTAATAGAATTTATCCTTTTTCGTTTTATAAGATCACAAGCGTCCTAAGCGAAGGACGATCAAAGAACAATTAAAATTTGTGAAAATCTATTTTCTTTGGTTTACTATAAAATTTGTAATAACAGTAATCATTGTTATAATTTCCATGCTATCTTAACAAAATTAAAAATATTTGACCTATTAAAATTGTAATTTTCTAAAATTAAATCGAAAATGTTTCATAACTCAAAAACTGTTAAAGTTAGGTATAGGGAATGCTAGTACAGTTCGACGCAGCATTTGATTCCACATACGATGGTGTATTAAAATATTAGTCGTTCCATTTGAAATAAAAAAATGTTTTCCTGTGTTTGAATATCTTCGAGTGGAGCGGTGCGTTTTAGACACCCTGTAGCTTAATAGATTATGCTTATGGAATTTTTAAGAACCTTAAAGCTTCTACAATATCAGCTAGTACAAATAAAATTGCTTAAATCATAGCTGTGTTATAATTATAATTAACGTGACGTAGGTGTGACGTAGATATGGAGGAACATTAAAGGATATTTGGCGAACAGTTATTCCGTTCTTATTCCACGATTGTAAAACTGGGCCTTAGTAATCTCTATTTAACATGGTCTTCAAATATTTTCTTGAGTAACGTAAAATGTTTTCTTGGTTTCCGGACTGGAACCGCGTCGAAATTCCGGCAATGCCGACGTTTCGTCTAGATTACACTGTATTTCCTCAGGACTGCTTAAGTAGTAATTAATAATTAACTCAATAATCAATACTCAATAATCTGTCAATATGTGTTTGGTCAGGGATAATGCTATCCATAATTCACTACCACAGTGAATAGTGAATAATCATTATTCACGGTGTCTTGGTAACCATCAATGTTTATGGTGTATGATCAAAGAAATAGGTTACGATTACGTTATTTAATCAAGAAATGCATTTTTATAACATTTTATGTACGAAACAACCAACATTTTTATTAATAAATCTTTGTGCAAGTGTCTCAAATCTCAAAATTAATACAATTACTTATTTATTTACATTAATTATTATTAATAATTAATCCCCCCTATTCTGTAACTCAAATCGAATCGAAATCAATGAATTTGACAGGTCAGATCGTAATGTAGTGGAATTAGTAAGTCGTAATTCTGTTCGATTTCTACATTAAAAGGTTTTATAGAATGATAAATAGCTGATCCCTTCTACTTTCTTTACGGAATACCAGAGACCATATTCAAAAAATACAATAGAAGTTGATTACATATTTTCATTTAAAAACATTCCGATTTCTGTCATAAATTCCGATTCGATTCAAAAAAAATTACAGAATAGGCCTGATTATAATTAATCGTGAACAAAGTATAGTATACGACTCGCTATAATGGCATTCATTATAGCATCGTGTATAATATACTATATTATCCTTTGAATGAAGATGAAGAAAAAAAAAACAATTATTTACAGAGAAACGTAGATATTGCAAACATTTTTTAAAAGCATATATTATTTCAAATTTGTTTATCACTTTTTAAAGAAAAGTATTTGATAATTTAATAGTTTAAAATGAACTAAAATAATTTATAAAATTACAAAAATACAAAATTGTATAATTAAAAGAGGCTATAAAACAGTCCATCTTTTTAGAAACTTACATATTGATTATGAAGTAAATTTTCTGTTTGCTGCATGAAATTTTTTTAATGAAATGTATCTACATACGGATTGAGTATAAAAGAAGGAAAAAATTATTTTAATAATTTTAATACAGAGTGTCCCGTGACGTAATGTCACCACTTCACCTATGTGATCGTCAATTCAAAGTAAGTAAAAACTCTAATAAAGTTTTGTTCTAAAGTAAACCGTTTAAAAAATACTGGGTGTTTAATGTTTTATTTTTTTTAATTTTAAAGTTCACCTAATCATTTATCCGTTCACCTAATAATCAATTCAAACTAAAAAAAAAAAAACTCCAATGAAAGCAAACCATTATTTTTCAACAATACGACGTGTTTTGTAATTTTCAGAATTTTTAAACTTTATCTCAAAAGGTCTTCAAAGGCAACTACATCTCTTTTGAAGCATGCCAGAATGTGTTTAGCAAACAACGGGGGCTATTTTGAACACCTTTTGAGAGTTTAAAAATTCTGAAAATTACAAAACACGTCGTACTCTTGAAAAATAATGGTTTGCTTTCATTGGAGTTTTTTTTTTTTTTTTAGTTCTAATTGATTATTAGGTGAATGGATAAATGATTAGATGAACTTTAAAATTTTAGAAAATAAAAAATGAAACATTAAACATCCAGTATTTTTGAAACGGTTTACTTTAGAACAAAACTTTATTAGAGTTTTTCACTTAGTTTGAATTGATTATCACGTAGGTGAAGTGGTGACATTACGTCACGGGACACCCTGTATAGTAGACCTCGGTTATAGCGAATCTCAAGGGACCATCAAAATCGGTTCGTTATATCCGAAGTTCGTAATAAGCGATAATGCCACAAATATAGAGAAAAATGACGGGACTTGAAATGTAGTTCGTTATAAGCGGTGGACCGCTATAACCGAGGCCGTTATAACCGAGGTCTATTGTAATTTTAAATAATTTTACAAAAAAAAATGCCAAAGGAAAAAGAATTGCTTGATTTATAACGAACAAATCTGTAATTAAAACATTGATATAGTGTGTTCTAAAAATAATTTTTTTTATTTCGTTATTGTTCTTGTAATTACAACATTTTTATAGTAGTTAGCTTTGACTGAAAAATGTGAAATAATAAAGTGATTGAACCAAAGCTGTAGATTTTAAGCCAATCATGTCGTTTTGAACTTTGACTGAAAAATGTGAAATAATAAAGTGATCGAACCAAAGCTGTAGATTTTAAGCCAATCATGTCGTTTTGAACTGTGATTAATTCCGCCTGCTCAGAAATTTGTAACATGATCGGTAATGCCCTTTCTCCTCTAAATTCCAAAATTTTTATGTTTGTTGTGTTTCAATCATATTAATCTAACCTTAAGCGTATTACATTTGACATTTTGCCACGATTTAATTTGATGTTAATTTTTTAATATTTATTTATTTCATATTCAGTTATGAGTTTTGACATTAAGGAACTAATATTTGTAAGTTTTATTGAAATGATTATTACAGTTTATCGTACACTTTAGGTATTTTATCCTTTTATTTGAGTTATAACTCATAGTCATAACGACATCGTTATACTGGGTGATCTATGACGTCGGGGAAAAACTTCACCGGTTGATTCCTATGAGTAATTCAAACAAAAAATTTCTAATAAACATGTGTCCGATAATGCTTTTTAACGGAAGTGTAACCCTTCAAAGTTTATTACATGTTGAATGTTTACAACTTCAAGGCGATTTATGAGTTACAAAATAAAAGGGTTAATCATGGTACGAAACGTGCTATTCTTTCATTGTATTAGTTTTCTGATACGCCAAGTTTTCTGTGTTTAGTTTGATTCGATCATACTGAGCAAAAGAGAAGCTCTAATAATTTAAAGTCAGATAAAATTGAAATTAAATAAATAATAGAAGACTGAGATTCTTTACCAAAAATGTTAACGTTGCAACTATGATACGGGAGATAAAACTTACCGAATTTGTTGCATCTTAACATTTCAAGAAATCCGTAACAGTTGTAAGGAGCTACGATGTAGACTTAAATGACGTATTAGATATGGTTAATCGAATAATTTAAAATGTTGATTTTGTTTAATTTTTTCGATTTTAAGAACATACTGAATTAATGTTGAAGTTTTAACTACAGATATGTTCGTTATGAAACAAGCAATTTTTTTTTCGTTGGCATTTTTTTGTAAAATTGAAAATTAACATTCTTTTCCTTCTTGTAAAGTCAATCCGGGGACATACTGTATAATTATAACTCATTTTTGTAAGGATCGTAATATATGTAAGCCTGTAATTCAATTATTAAAAAGTGAAGTTTTCAGTAAGATACGATTCCTTGTAAGTCTCTAAGATAATATCACAGAGAGACTTACGATTAATCCTAGAGACCTAGGTGAAACCATATCTTACAGAGAACTTCAAAATTCCATTTTTTTAAATAAGTTAGTTACAGGCTTAAAGATATGAACAGAATCAACTCATTAATTAAAAACATTCTTTACGTTCATAGAAACATTAGAAACTCATTGTTATTTATAATTAAGGACATTCTACAATTTAATTAATTTGCTGTCACATACTGCAGTTCACATTTAACTATTAATTAATATAATTGCAGTTTTAACTTTTAGTACATTAATTTCAAATTTAATTTATTTTTTTAAAAATGGCTAACATCATAGATAGATTGAATTGCAGAATTGTGTGAGAATCACGTTTTAAGAAAAAAAGTAACAAATTAATTTGTACTTGACCAAAGACATTTAATACAGACTTTAATTGAAAATTTCATAATCGAATTTAAAGGAGACTTTAAATTTAAAGTCACTTTCCGATGTAAAAACAACTGTGAAATAGTATATTATTTTACGAGTTTCACAAGAAGGCTTATTGTAACACGAGTGGGGTTGGGGTACGACGAGCGAAGCGTAGCAGGCTCGGAGTGCCTCAATGGAACGAGTGTTACAATGCCTCTCGTGAAACGTGTAAAATATAGTATTTTTTCTACTTTGCGTCACTTATTGAACAAAAATATGAAAAATACTGTCAAAAATTTGATCTCCTTAGTATATGGGGAATTTTAGTTGTAATGCGTGGCAACACTGAAAACCTTTCGTTTTAATCAAAAGTCGCATTAACAAGTTATTAATTTTTCTTATCCAGCTTCATGAGTGAGTATTCTGTTAAGTAACAAATAAATAATGAGTTATTTTGTAAAATCTATTAATATTTTCAATTAAAAATTGACTAAAATTTCCCGAAAAACAGTCACAATGAGCTTCATTGTGAAACTGTTTTTGGTGTCACAATGAGTTCATTGCGAACGCAAAGTAGAAAATAGTATATTATTATACAAGTTTCACAAGAAGGCTTATTGTAACACGAGTGGGGTTGGGGCACGACTAGCGAAGCGTAGCGAGCTAGGAGTGGCCCAACGGAACGAGTGTTACAATGCCTCTTGTGAAACGTGTATAATATACTATTTTTCTACTTTGCGTCACTTATTGAACAAAAATATGAAAAATATTGGATCTTCTTAGTATATGGGGAATTTTAGTTGTAATGCGTGGCAACACTGAAAACCTTTCGTTTTAATCAAAAGTCACATTAACAAGTTATTAATTTTTCTTATCCAGCTTCATTGTGAGTATATTGTTAAGTAACAAATAAATACTGAGTTATTTTGTAAAATCTATTAAATATTGTCAATTAAAAATGACTAAAATTTCCCCAAAAACAGTGTTTTTGGTGTCACAATGAGTTCATTGTGAACGCAAAGTAGAAAAATACATTTGTTTACACATCTGAATGTGACTTTAATTTTAAAATCTCCTTTAAATTCAATTATGAAACTGGCCCTAAGTATAAAGACTTTAACGAAGTTTAACGAAAATTATTTCGGAAATTCTAAGAAACAAAAAATGTTATGACGTGGAGAGTTAAAAGAAAACAGAAAGCAATAAAACTGCGCTAAATTCGATCTTATCTTCATTATGCGTTAGTACTAAGCAAGTTTTCGGGCGTTTTCTTTTAAATATCAGGGAGAATACATGAGTTAACGTAAATCTAATCTGGACCGTGGCATATTGTCAAATTCATGTCCTGTCCTTGTATCCCCACCTCTGTAGTAAATATTATGACCAACTCTAATTATAAATGCAGTTAATTATAAGTAGCTCTTTTAATTACGTATATCTTTAGTTCATTTCTGTTTCCGATAAACACAAATTTTGTTGGGATCTATCTAGCAATCAAAAAGTTTCCATGCTATCGGTTAAATCCAAAAAATCCATGATAAAATTTAAGCTTTGACTGATTTGGAAAATAACACCCTTACACCGTGTTGTTTTTTTGTTTTTCATTGTTTATCTGAAAGTGGAAAAATATTAAGATTATTTTTTTCAACTAAAACTAAATAGTAATGAATATGTATGATTGATTAGATGAATTGATTCATTAAGGGCCGGTACTTTAGTCACTTCTTAACTCAATCTAATATTAATATTTAGGGCCAGTATTTCAGTCACTGATTAAATTTAACCTTTCGTTTATTTCTATGTCTTCAATTATAAAGACAATTTCTTCTATAGGAATAAATCAAAGATTAAAACTAAAATACCAATCCTTCATTTCGAACTAAATTCAAACTCAAATTAAAAGAAACATTTACAAATATTAGTTTAAAAATTTGTTTTTAATGTTTGAATTGCTGCCTTGTGTAACGTAATTCTTAAATTCTTTCCACGGTTGAAAGAAACCATTCTTCTGTTTTATACTTTTTCATCAACTCTCAACGCTATAATTAAATGGACATAAATGTAAAAGCCAACGACTGTATCCGGCGTTTCGACGTCGAAAGAGAAAAGCTTACGTCCTGAACGTTCAAACCGAGCAAGAC
The DNA here is from genome assembly GCA_958336345.1 of Dorcus parallelipipedus. Taxonomy (NCBI): domain Eukaryota; kingdom Metazoa; phylum Arthropoda; class Insecta; order Coleoptera; family Lucanidae; genus Dorcus; species Dorcus parallelipipedus. Next base: position 24,305,320 of record OY284483.1, read on the forward strand.
AGATCTTAAAAGCACCAGTAAGCGTGTGTTTACAGATTTCTAATTTTAGTCCAACTCAAATAGCACGGCGTGAAGCGAACTTGCCGCACACGGTTTCAAATTCTTGAGTGAACTACCTACTCTTGCCGAATTTTTTTACCTGCAACTCGGTTATTCTTGATCAAACTCATTAAGATGCATCATAGTTAAATATCACTAGTGTTTTTTTGGTTGGTTTGGTCCATCATGTTCTCATGTATCTGTTCTTCGCCGGCCGGTGAGGTACCTGTGCAGTTAGTTCATTTTAGTAGTAGTGCTAAACTTAATTTATAAAGCCATCGATTGACTGAAGCCTTAGTTTACTTACTAACTAATTTACTAGCACTTAAACGGAATCGACCGCATGCATTGAAAGCTATTTTAAGACTAATTTAAGAAAAATGTCGCAAGATGTAAAAGTTTCTTGCTTTTTCATTTAACTTTCACAGAAATATTCTTGTACTAATCTGTACATTTTTGTACTAATCTTGCGCTGGACTAATCAAACGCTGGACGATTTTATTTATAATTCGTGACCGCTTTATATTGGGTGGGTTTATTTTAAACAAAATCATTTCCGGATGCCGTCCGTTTATAACTAAAACAAAATTTCAGTTTGTGCGAAGATACCGCCAAAACCATTTTATTTTATACAATGGTTTTTAATCTCTGTTTGATAATAAAGTCTCACGCTGGATTTAACAAACGTCGCTTAACTTTAATCATCGATTAAGAATAATCATTCCTATACCTTCAACACGTGTAACCATAGCAAAGTTTACGGATGATTAAATTTAAGTAACGTTTGTGAAATCCACCATCGGTGTTTTTTTTAACCACTACTATTAAGTGTTTCTCAATTGCTTGTTTTTTTTTTTATAAATGTTTATAATTAATAAAAATTTATAATTTTGAGTTTTTTTTAAGTTAGCTAATTCTGCATTGCTTCTTCAAATTGTTTATTTATACCAAGTGTTCCAACTTATGACGGTTTCTTTTATACCTAACGATAACTTTTTATTATGCGCCGATCGTATAGATCTGAGTCAAGAAAATATTCTTATTTAAATTTTAAATATGAATGTATTTAAAACGGAATTTCGCTTGGTTCATGTACCTAATGTTATTCATCTTTGATTTTTCCTTGTTTCCTATTTTTGAGTTTATTTCTTACATTTCTTCATTTTTTTTTGGCAGTATTGTTCCTATTACAGAATAATCTCTATTTTTTTTTCTTAATTTACTGCAATAATAACTTTATTTTTAAGGAAAAATTAATATTATTTTTATAAATATTTGAAGCAATCTACGAGTAGTTCTAGTAACAAATTCCTGGAGCTTAACCAAAGTTGCACTTTTATTTTAGTTGTACTACATTTTTAAATAAATTTGAGAAGCTATTTGTTTGATATTTCCAAATAATTTGGGACTGTACTTTAGCATTTTATTTGTCGTTTTATTAAACTTTAAACAAGCATGAGATAGAATTTTTGTAACATCTTTGTTTCACATGCAATAATATTCCTGAATAGTACAGTGTGATGTAGATTCGATAATTTCTCTACACCCTATATAAACTCTGTTGAGCTTTTATTAAATATCAGTTTATTTATTTTAATTATTTTTTTAAATACAAATCAGAAGTAAGATAGTAAAATTTGACATTAAAAACAAATTTATTACTTCAGTGCTTTTCCGCTTTAATTTTTAGAGAACTCTGCTACTGCTTTTTTTGGGGTAGAAATAATGTGTCCTTAAAACATCTCGAATTTTCACTCAGTAATGATTTTTTCTGTTTTTGTCAGGTTTTAAGGACCATTTATGGATCTGCTTACCGCCTTAAAGCTTGCAAGTTGTTTCTAGAAAAGAACCAATCCTAATCTTGTGTTTTCCAGTTCTGGTCAGAAATAATCAACACTTTAGTATACTTAATGCCCTCCCTTCGAAATGAATCCGCTTCTTAACTTTGCACTGCCTTTCAGTAACCTAGCACAAAATTTGTATGTTACCACCTAGAACTCGTAACACCGGATGTATCGTAATTTATACCAACCGAAATATACAATTTTGTTATGTAATTTACCTCTCTTTTTTTAAATAAACGCATGCAAATTTTGTTTTGGGTTTGATTTGTATGTACGTATTAACTTAGTAGTTGTAGCTTGATTTTTTTGGGTGTATGCACTGCAAGTGTGTTTAGTGCTAGTGAGTGCAATTAATTCTTTTTGTGTCGTGTTACCAGACACCCGTGACGGACCCTCCTGAAGATCCAAAAATTTTGCTCGAACAGTACAAAGAACTCACTGATAATTTAGAAGAACAAAAGCAGGTTTCTATTATTACTTATTTTATAATATGTTTATTTATTTTAACGAATAATTTTGTTTGTAGGTGTTGGTATTCACTCTAGAAGAAACAAAGTCTCAGATGCATGAATTTGAAACGAAACACGCTTTAATGCAGAACGAATTAAAACAGAAAGAGAATCGAATCGTAGATTTGGAATTTGAATTGCTGACTCTGAGTCAGGGAATTGATAACTCGATGGGGGAAAAATCTGATACAGGAAATGAAAAACCAAGTAATTTCTTCCTCGGTGAGATCGAAGAAAAAGACAAAGAGATCGAAAGGTTAGAGAATGAACTGCGTAAGCGCAATTGCGATCTGCAGGGCATCGTCAACAAGGAACTCTGGGAGAAGAATCGAGAAATCGAGAAATTACAGAAACGTTACGGTGACATAATCGGTGGTAAAGACCAAGAAATCACTCGATTGACTCATGACATCAACAGCAAAGATAACCAGCTTGAAACACTGAAAGCTAAAATATCAGAACTAGGTTCAGAACAGACAGGAGATTCGACTGAAGCAGACTCGAAAAACAAAACCAACGAAGGCCTCAAGGATTTAGAGGAGAAACTTCGAGTTGTCATCGAGGAGCGTAACTACTTTAAAAATCAGTTACTAAAGTCAGAAATTGTTTTGACCAACGAATTGGACGAAGCAAAAATGAAATATAAACAACTGCAAGATGAGTTGGTGAAATGTGAAAAGATGCGACAAGATACTAGTGACATTTGTACAATTTTGAGCACTCGTTTGGAAGAGCTAGCTCACTTTTTAGATTCGCTTTTAAAGCAGAAATCCGTTTTAGGATTTCTAGGAAACAAAGAGAATGATAAAATACGTCAGCTTGTTAACGAAAGCCTGGATATTTCGAGAACTTTCACAATGTCGATGACTTTAAACCCTGATCAGAGTTTGATGCAGCTCAGCAGCTTAACTACATACTTGAACGCAACAAGAAACGACAGTGTTACAATTGAGGAGGTATCAGAAGAAGAAAATGCTGTGTTTAGTGTGGTCCCTGCGAATCTAACCTTAACGTACCAAAGTTGCTTGCACAAATTAGACGAGTCACGTCACGAGAAAATAATAAATGTCCTGAGATCGCAAGTTGTAGATTTGAAAAAAGAAATTGAGCTACGCGATATAGAAATAGTTAAATTAACAACGGAAAAGATATCGTCGGGCTTTTTGGAAACGGTACGCAATGATGAAGAACTTGTCAATGCTTTAATCGCAATTAAACCGGATGCCCCAGGCAATAAAGTGGAGTCACCTCAAAAAATCATCCAAATATTACTGTCGGATCAATCGAAAACAGAAAAAACCACGCCTGTAAAAACCAGAACAGAAAACCAATCAGAATCTGAGTCCTGGTCTGAACCCGATAGGAATGTATCAATGGCTCGAATCGGTTTATACGAAGACAGTTTGAAGCCTTCAACAAGCAAACGAGTTAAAACCGCAGACGCATCAACAATATCCACAGAAGAAGAAGAAGCAGAACGTCAGTTATTAAAATCATCCTCCAGAAAGAGCATGCTAAACGAAAACCGCAAAACTGTCCTATTATTAAACGAACAGATAAGCGAACTTCAGAATAAACTGAAAGAGAAAGACAGCAAATTACACCTAGTCCAGGTTGCGTTTTCGGACACCGAGAAACTCCTGTGCGAAGAACGCAGGAAGTACGAAGAAATGAAAAAGCAACGCGATGAACTGGCGGAAAAAATTAAAAATGCCGAAGCCCGTTTGCAGGTGGCCGAAAATTACGAGCGTGAAGTTGATGCGCAGCTAGGGGAATACCAGAGAATGACCGTGGAGCTGAAAACGTCGCAGAAAGTTCTGCAAGACACTATGGAGATCAAGAACAAAGAAACGCAAAACAGAATTAATAATTTGGAAAAGGAAAAAATTGAAGCGTTTGATCGCCTTAGGCAAGCCGAACAGGCTGCGGAGGAGGCAAAGATTGACGTAAAAGCAGCAGAGCAAAAACTCAAATTGATGAGCGAAGAAATGTTCCTGTTAGAACAGTCCATCAGGCGTGATGCTAAACACCAACTTGAAGAACGTTTGAGGACTGTCGAAGAGGAATGCGAATTGAAGGTGAAAGCAGCGGAACAAAAGTCTGAGTCGTATATAAAGACATTAAACGACACCATAAAAGATTTACAAACTAAATATGAGGCCGAATATGTGAAGCGCTGCGAAGTTGACAAACTGAAAAAGACAATACGTGAGTTAGAGCAACTCCGGCACGTATTAAATGTCGCCGAGGACAAAATCAGTCATTTGGAAGAAGTCGAGGCCCAATTAAGGCAACAACTTCACGAGAATGAACAGGATTACCAATCAAGACTAGACACCTTAAGGCAGGAGTTAGAGAAAATCAATTTGCTTTACTCCGAGGCACTACTCGATAAAAGCCGAATCATGAACGAAAGGACGCAGATGGATATGCAACTCAAAGAATTTGCTCAAAAAGAAGGTGAGTTCGTTAGGCAGGTGGATGAGTACAAAGTAGATTTTGGCAATATGCAAGAGGTACTGCAAAAACAAGTGATGTTTCTTGAAGGCGAAAAGTCGAAGTTAGAAGTCAAGAACAGTGAGTTAGAGCAATCGAATGCGGACCTTAAAAACAGGCTCATTAAATTGCAATCCGGTGATCAATTAATATTAGCCAAGTCAGTGCCTAGTAGCCCGACGAGTCGCATTTTGGATATGTTCTTAAGTAAAACTCACCCTTTGCGAACTATGTCTATGTACAGTCGACAGCTTTCTGATCAATCTGGTTATACATCCGAGGAAATTACTGGCGAATGTAGTGTGCCCAATCTTAACGAAATTGTGAGGAGATCCCTGCAGGATCAGCAAGTTGAGAACGCCGAACTTGAAAGGCAGCAATCAAATTCGTCTCCTGATTTGGGAATTGAAAGTGACCAAGGCAGGTTTTCTAGCTTAGAAGCTAACGTGAATGTTGCTAGGCCAATTCTGGAGACTTTAGAATTAACAGAATCTATGAGCAATTTATTGAATCAAGATGACAACAAATCAATTTCATGCAGTAAGTTTTATTTATATTTAAAAACAGAACTGGAGTAAGAGGCACAGAAAAATTTAATTTACAATTTCTTCAAGATACGCTTATTTTTAGAGTTCAAAAATCCCTATGTAGTCCTATATAATAAATAGATAACCGTATTTCAGTTTGTGCGTTTTGTTTATTTATTTATTTTTGAAGGTAACGAACAGTGTTGTACGAAAACTAAGGAAATGGTGAACGAAAACAACGACTTAAGAAAAAGATTACTGAGAACGCGCAGAGCTTTGGAAGAAACAGTAAGTCAGCTGGCGATTGCAAATCAGCGCAAAAAGCAAGTGGAGAAAACGATTTGCAAGCAAATACATAAGACAAGTCAGGTCCTTCGGAAGGCAAAAGCGAATTTAGACTCCGGATCTGAGAACGAAGTAAACGCCCCTTCGAAAATTGATTAACTTGTCCAAATTTATGTATATAGCTGTGTAAGTATTGTACTGTTTTAATACCATAAGATTATTAAAACTTTTTTTAATTCAGTCATTTTGTGTGTTCTGAGTGTGCCTCTGTTTTACATTGTTTTGACCTTTTGAATGTGTGAAGTTTTATTTATAAATTTAAATATTTGCAGTCTACAATAAAAACTAGAACATTCCCTCTTTATATCATCAGTTTTTTTTAAATTCTACTAAAATTGATGAGTGTGTGAGGATTGCATGGATGCTGTTAATTAATGCATTTAATCTTAGTATTAAAACGACTGGAATGTGATACTTCCTGTGTCTTCTTGTGCCAAGAGTGTACAAAGTTTACTGATATATATTTTATTAAATATGATTAAAGTTAGGTGTTAAATATAAATAAGTATTTTTTTGTTTGTTATGGCAGTTGAAACTTAATATTTAAGATGTACATAATGGAAGAGGTGTATGATAATATTGCTGAGATTTTGAAAATGTATGTATATATCTGATATTCTCTTTTTTTTCTCAAAATATAAAACTTACTTTTTTATGTATTTGTAATTTTCTTCAATTCCTTGTACTTAATTCAATACTTAAGTATGAATAATTAAAAACTGTAGTAAAGGTAAGCTTTTCTTTTAGACAATAAAAAAACATTTATTTACTAATCAATCAACAAACTGTTATAACTATTATAAACAAAGTGCTTATGATTTACTGTCAGTGAAATGTTTTTTTACTTTTTGAATGAGTTCAGCCTTTTTATCTCTGGTCGAGCAATGTAAGCTCCTCTCTCGCAGCCAATGCAACAATGTAGTTGTTGTGAGTTTCTCGATTGTATTGTTGTCTAGGTATTCCTTCATGTTTTCTATTATTTGCGGCTTTGGTTTACTGCGTACTTTTTTTGTTGGTGTGGTATTCTGAAATGACAAAAAAAATCGTATAGATTCGTTAATATTTTTTACAAGTTAAATATTTTTTTTTTAGTAACGCACATTTAAAAAAAAACTGACATTAAAATGCATGTTTGCAACTTTACCCTGTTTATTATTTAAAATAAATTGTGACTATTATTTAAGCGCAAGTTAATATTTAAATTTTGGCCAAAATTTATAATTATTTCAAAAATGAATACATTTGACGCTTATACAAGTTTTTTCCAAACATAGTGGTCAAATGCAAAACTTATTTCTTGCATAAAATAAGAAAAATGAACTCGTTTATGCATTCGAAATAATATAGCAACAGTTGAAAACGTTACTAATATGTGAAACATATACAAACAAGAAATAATAACGTAACAAGATAAAATTAACATAATAGCATAAACCATAAGGAAGGAACCATGGCTAAAGCGTCTCTGTACAATTTCTAACAGTTATGTACTGCTGCTAGAACAAACCTAGAATAACTGAATAATAGATTACCTGTGTATCATGGAAACAATAGGCTCTAATTCTTTTAATAGTGTAGACTAAAACCTAATAGCGTTTTCGATTCACTTGCACCGGTTGCACTCGGTGTATTTGCATCTTCTTCTAACCTCGTGTAGTAACACGAGATGAAGATATTCTGAGTAGTGTCCGACCGAAACCGATTTTTTCGCCGAAACCGAAACCGAATTTCGGCCTTTGTCTCAGTTTCGGCCGAAACCGAACCTTTTTCGAGGGAAGATGGAGATAGTTTTACTAAAGTCTAGATTTTGAAAAAACTCAAAAATAAAAATGTTTTGCCTCTAATGATCTCAATCCGTGGATACACTGTATAATAACAATAATGGCGATTCACCTGCACCGGTTGCACTCAGTGTATTTGCATCTTCTTTTAACCTCATGCAATAATATGAGATGAACATATTCGGAGTGCGCACTAGTGCGATCAATCGAGAACGCTATAAGTGATGTCAACACAGACAAAATCTAATCAAAAATTTTCTTTTCACAGAGTGCAAAGAAAATTCATTTTATAAATTTAAGATTTGTGAAGCATCATTCACTTCACTCAACATTTACTGTTAAAATTGAGTATTATTGTTATTTGATTTCTCCACGTAGGTCAATATGATTCATAAAAAGATTGTCGAAAAATTAGTCAAGTTCGAGATTAATATACATTTAAAGCAGAAAAATAAAATTCCCTGCACTCACTCAACTTATAATAGAAATTTTTAAGTAATTAGCAAGTTATTCGTATATACCTGCGTAATTAATTATATTATTACACCAACGGCAACAATACACTTTAAAATGAATGCATGCGAAAATTGGTTAAGTGCCTTGGAGGGGCGCTAAACGGTTGTAACCGAAGGTTCGACTATTTTTTAGCCGAAACCGAAACTAGCCGAACCACGTTTTTATGGCCGAAACCGAATCTTCGGTCGGACACCTATAGCGTTTTCGATTGATCGCGCTAGTGCGCACTCAGAGTATCTTCATCTTATGTTATTGCATGAGGTTAAAAAAAGATGCAAATATACTGAGAGCAACCGGTGCAGGTGAATCTAAAACGCTGTAATTCTGAGTGCGCACTAGTGTAGTCAATCGATATAAGTGACAAATTCAACGAGTTAAGAATAACAGGAGGAAGTCATAGTGGCAATGGTTTCTTGTCCAAACTGGTCACTAAATATGGCCGCTATATGTCATAGGGCCAGTTGTACAAAGGAGGTTTAAACTGACGCTCAACTGAACCAGGTTCAAAGTTAACAAAATCGCATCAAATTTTATTTATGAATGCATTAATTGCCATATGTCATTAAGATCCTATGCGAATTTGTTTACTTTGAACCTGGTTCAGTTGAGCGTCAGTTTAAACCTACTTTGTACAACTGGCCCATATAGCGTTTTCGATTGATCGCACTAGTGCGCACTCAGAGTATCTTCATCTTATGTTATTGCATTAGGTTAAAAGAAGATGCAAATACACTGAGTGCAAGCGGTGCAAGTGAATCGAAAACGCTGATAGACGCATAGAGGCGTTTTACAAAATTCTGGAACGTTCACAAACCAACAGTTCATCATTAGGCGTTTACGAAAATTAACCCGGTGGATACACCGTACTCTATTTTTCTCACTCTTACATGCACTAAGTCTCTTAATGTTCTCTCTCATACTTCTAACCCGGTTATCAATCGGGTGAATTTTCGTAAACGCCAATTGTTTATGACATACTTACTCTGGATTTCACAAACGTCACTTAACTTTAATCATCGATTAAGAATAATCATTCCTATACCTTCAACACATGTAACCATGGCAACGTTTACTTTTAACAGATGATTAAATTTAAGTAACGTTTGTGAAATCCGCCATTACAAAATACATTTAACTAAATAAGATTCGAGAAATGTCAATTGTATTCTATACACTGGAGTTCTATAACTAAAAGTACTTGAAAGGAACTTATTTACATTAAGCTTGCTGCCATATTGCAGAAACTGACCTACCGCAAAGTGATCAACTGTAATTGCATTCTCCCACTGCAGTATCTTCCCTCCTGTTGTTTTTTTACCCGTTTGGATAAATAAAATTTGATTTGTCCTCTGGATTTGTCAAACTGAAGCAACTACTTACTTTTTTGCAGAGTTTTATAATATAGAATTCAAGTTCTTGAAAGCAGCACTGTTAAAATGCCACATTGACTAAAGAACTTGGCTCCAACATTAACGAAAAGGTTTTTATTTAAATGATGTAATTTCAAAATAAAATTGAAGTATCTTATTTTTCGGCATTTAAATTAATAATGCAAAAGATGGCAAAACGCCAGGATACAGAAAATATTTTGTCAAGAATTCTTATGAATTTAATAATTTTTCTAAATAGCTGTAGCTATAGCCTGAATCTGTTAAAATAATTTCGAACTACAACTTCCTTTTTTTGTACCTAATAGAAAATGAAACTATTGTACAGTTCACTTTTTTGTTATACGCCTCAGAACTTTTATGTAGCTATCTCCTTTTAACTTTCGCGAAACAGCTTTGCCGCTTGCAGTCGGAAATCACGTTGCGTTCTTAAAGAGCGATTTACACGAACAAGTTTTTCTTTTGAAGCGGCTTTAAAAGTGACGTCAAAAGTACACCTACAAGTATAAGTTTTTCTTGTAAATTCTCTTGCTTGTGCAAAACTGCCAACTTTAAAACGAATGTAAATATAAACATGATAAGAAGCAAATAAGAACATAACCTTTGAATTTGGAAGGGAGAGGACAGTCTTCCATTGCCGCATTTTATTTCACAAACAATAAAGATACAAACTTCTAATTGTCGGAATTAAAGGTTATAACGAATCATACGTTGTAAAGTTAAGTTGGTATATCGTGAAATCGATAAATTGCTCTTGCGCAAACCGTCAACTTTTACAGAAACTTGTAGAAAATAGCGCTTGTTCCAGTTTTTCTGTAAAAGTTTTCTTGTACAAGTAAAAAACTTTTAAGCAATTGGTTGTTTCTTTCTAATGCATGCAAATATTAGAGAGAGGAAACTTTTAAGACGTTTTCGGAAAATAACTCTGATTGCAAAGATTAACTCTAGCAGGTTAGAGGTTAGTAGTCAGGTTGGTGAATTTTCGAACGCGAATGTGGTTGTCAGGTCAGTATCACAATAACCACATCTGGTCAAATTTGGCAAACCCGTCATTTTGTGCAAAATAATTCACAAATAATTAAACACTTTAATTAAAACAAATCAAATTATTCGTTAGTACATGTCACACATTTCAAATTACCCAAACTTGAAAGGGAGCAGATGAACATAACCTCAAACAGAACCTATTTATGTAACTCTACTCAATAGGCATTTACAAAAATTCAGCCGGTGGGTACACCAAATTTACCGATCGGTAATCTGCTGATACACCGGTGCAGAGATCGGTTGACTGAATTTAAAAACGCTTCGGTAGATAAACTTCGGTGAACTAACCAAACAAAACCTATAATAACATTTGAAAACAAGCATATTTAATGATATTTTCCACATCTGAAGCTGATGTTTTATTTTTGAACATTTTCCCAACTCCACATCCATTGCAACTAGTAATTATTTTAATTTTACAAAATGCTGCCTACAACTAATAACTTTTTTTAGGTTATGTTTAATGTACCGATCGCATGGACCATTAACTTTCCTCGGTGCACAAATTATGCACCAGGTGCATGAGTTCGGTACACGTAGTAAATTATCGAACGCGGTACAAAAGTAACCGGTTGAATTATCGAAAGCATTCGGTTTATGCGCTGTATACCCGGTGAATTTTCGTAAATGCCTATTGACTAGGGTTACTTGGGTCGCGTACCTGTACTAATTTTCGAATGCAGAACAAGTAATCAGGTTTAATAAACGAACGCTTCTCTAAGAACCTGACTGCTCCGACCGAATTTCCGAAAACGCCTTTAATGTCACTTGCAAAGAAAAACTTCGTGTAAATCGCCCTTAACTCGATCAGATTGATCCTATCGGCATATAAAAAAAAAGATGAACTGTACATAAAAATAAAATCGGTGTATCATTAAACATTTTTGAAGATATCTTGACGACCTTAACAGTAAATTATTTAAAATATAGTGATGATAAGACGAGTAAGTTTAACACAAACATTTCACAATGAGATAAAGAAAATTCCTTGTGCATGAGTTTAACAAAAATGTCCATAAATATTAAAAGTAAAACTGCAAAACTACTTACTACTAATAAATTAAATGATGATAAATGACATATACGTACGCTGTCAGTGCTACTATCCATCGACCTCTTCTTGCGATTTACTTGCTCTTCATCTTTTGGAGATGTTTCCCAAGTTTCCGCTTTAGTTTCATTACTAGTATCAATTTGTAATGGCCTATCTTCGTTTTCGGTTTCATTTTCTGACTGATTTTTGTTAGGATTTTCATTCTCTTTCGCTTCGACGTCTTTCAGTTTCGTTTCCTCTAGCCGTTTTGAGTCAGCAGATGAAGTCTGACAAAAATTAAATATATTAATAGCTGTCGTTTGTGAATCGGGGAGGAATACCACTGCAGTTTCACCAAACGGAACGTTGACGCTAACAATTCAATTTACTTACCATGCTGGTGCAGTAAACTTGCTGATACTGATTGACTACTCGTTTGCTTGTTGATTGCAGGATTTTGTTTGTATTTGGAAAGGGAAATAAAACAGGCGTACATACACGTACGCGATTTTCAAATATTTTATTGCGGAAGTGGGCTTGTGTTTTTAATATCTAATAGATGGCGCTCTGTTTCTTCTCTGAGATAAAATTCAAATGCCATGGTATTTTCAATGCAATCATTATTTTTCATACTAATCCTACCAATATTGTTTATGATTATGATTAATTGTGTGCAGTACAAAGACTAAATTAAAAATTTTGGGACATTACATATTTAGCGTGCAGCGTGCATTCCGAGTATTTGCATCTTGTTCTAACTTCATCATCATGTCGGTCCTTTTTTCTGAGACGCAAGCATTGGAATGCTACAGCTGCCGTGCAATTACACTACAAGTTTAGTGTTTTGCGTACATGATGCTGGCGTCTAATGGAAAAAATGCATCGACCACTGTTTGTAGAGATTACGAAATATGGCACAGTCAAATTCAGAAAGGATATGTTTGAATCTGAAGTAGGTACTAAGCGATTGCGGATCTAAATAGCTTGAAATATTCCGAAGAGGTGAAACGGAATTACTATTATTACGTTGATGGAAAAATGAGCCTGATTTTATGATTGTACCTGAGTTTAGAACGAATTTATGTGTTTATTTAGCAACTGTGTGATTAGTACAATTGAAGGGGTCAGTGGAAAAGTTGCCTATTCCCAGAGATAATATCGAGATGTGAAAGCAAGCCTAAAAATTTATCCCATTTTGAAATTATATCTCTATCTCACTTTAGTTCTTGCAGCATGCAATATATTTTTCTTTGTCTGTAAGGAGGAAGGTGAACGTAGAGGTCTCACCCATCGATCCTTCATTGCGCTTGTGCGCAAATGAAATTGGCGCGTTTTGGTATATCATAACCACATCATAACTGTGATCATAACCTCTACCTGTCTATACTCATTCCGCGTGTTACGTCGTTGTTGGCATTTTATTTTTGAGGTGTTTTGTAGTTTGTAGTAGAAAATATTGCTAGTGTGAGTGTGCGTACAGTGCTCGGACTTTGTTTAATGCGAAGATCATTGATTTAATGCATACAATGGAAACAAAAAGATGTGTTTGCCTTGTTTGTGGAGCAACTGATACAGAGGTTATGAGAATGCATTATTTCACATCAAACAAAGAAAGGTAATCTAGTGGTTGACAAATAGATTGAATTCTAAATGCTACTAAATTTTAGGTGAAAAATATGTCTCCAGGTCTCTTTGGGTTACCCCGACGAATTCTCTTGCGAGGGCCCGACGTATTGGCGGTTCCGCTGCCGGGTTCCGGAATAGGAACCGGATTCCCTTTCGCTCCGAGGGTGTGAAAAACCGCTCCTCCACCGAGATAGAGTTTCTGAGAGTTACGTACACCTGCATCGACATCGGCTTTCGCCTAGGGCTTCTCCACGTCAGTCCTCCAGGGCTTGCACAGCAGCAAAAAGTGGACATATTAACTGTTTTGTTTTTAAGTTTCATTTTGCTTTTTTATTGTTTCTTGTTTAATTAAAGAAATGTTTTTATTTGACAATTTGTTGTGTACATAACTGACAATCATGCTTGTTAAAGCTTATTGTACATCTAATTTGCAATGTTCTCCAACAAATTTCTAAAATAATTAACAATAAAAGCATGTTTTTCTTTAAATATCAATAAATTCAGTAGAAGACTTCTTAGCGTATATTAATTAAATCATCGACGCAAATATAACGGAGAACGTATCTACTAAATTCATGACTATTATAAATATGCAATACAATAAAATAGAAGCTAATACTCTTACTACATTGGATTAATAACACGTTCTATTATTAATCTAGTGTGCTAGTAAGTTATTAGCTTTTATTTTATTGTAACATAGGTATGTACTAAATTCCAAAGCAAAACGCATTTCAAATTTCGCGGCGCTGACCTGCAGCGTCCTCTATATTTCACCTTACCTTACAGTTGACCAGATTAGTTACAAGGAGTAAAATTTTGCATGCACTTGCACATCTCGACATTATCTCTGCTATTCCACAAATTTAACAAAATCGCCATACATCACTCTGCCCATTATATCATAAATACAAATATTTGTATCCGACATTTTCTAATCATTTAATACAGTATATTAGGTGCTGCTAATAACCCTTTTTATGTTTTCTTTATAACCATCTATTTTACATTTTATTCTCAACTTTTAACGTTTTGTTCTCAAATCTACATCAAAGTGGAATAGGCACCTTTTCCACTGACCCTTCAATTTGTGATTGATACAACTACAAGCGATACATACAGACTTTAGTTAAAAAGTGAATGACATTTAGGTTACTTTTTCATGTTCAGTTGCGTAGCAAGCTTAGTATAAATAAGTTCCTTTCGAATACTTTTGTCATTAATTCTGATGTTCAATATAAATTTATTTTTTGACAGAATTTGTCTAAATATGACGACATGTCAAATTCTTGCCCGGATTTTTTTGTCCGTTGCTGTACAACTTAATAGCGTTTTCGATTCACCTGCAATGGTGCATCTTCTTTTAACCTCGTGTAATAATACAAGACGAAAATAACGGCCCAGAATGGCTTTAATAAAACATAGACACTTAGTATTGTAATCAAGATAGTCCGTAGACGCAGATTACTGCAGCCGCGGCGTTCCAAAAACAATTTCGCCCGGCGAAGAATAATTGAAATATCCGGGCGGCCATTGTGCGCACAGAAAGTTTCGGGCTCTCGGTAATGCACGAAATGTTTTATTCATTTGTTCGCCGCTAGACGTGGTTCTTGGCTCGGAAGGGGGGCGGACAAAATCTGGGGCAAAAGTGCATCTTTTTCTTAATTCACAAAAGGATACACCGCCGGTGCTGATTCGTTATCGGAGATAAATTGGTTCTTGTTTTCTTGCAACAATGCAGGAAACTTGGAAAATTTTTCTCTTAAATCACCCGTTCTTTGCCTAAGAATTTATTGCTGCACGATCCTTAAATTGCGAAAATTTATTTTCTACATTAAACTGAAAATATCACTATCACACCTCTATACTACAATCAGCTGCTCTAATTGCATCTAGAAAAAAACTAAATACAGTAAACTTTCGATTATTCGAAGTGTAGGGTACCGGACCTGTTTCGGATAATCGAAATTTCGGTTAAAACGGAGGTTGCACAATTTTTTATTAGCATAATTGTACACTTACATACATTTTATATTTTACTCGATTCTAGTTAAACAGAACCTATATCTAACACAGGTATAGGTAATCTAATAAAGGTAGCTAATAAAGGTTCTATAAATCGACAAACGAATCTAGTGTTAATTCGAAAATAGTACGATTGAGTTATGGTGTCATGAGCCGAGTGCTCGCCACAAATTCCGAGCCGTCTTCTCACGAACCGAGACGACATAAACGTCATTTCGGATAATCGGGAGTTTCAAGCAACCGCCTTTCGGATAATACGGAGAAATAAGTTTCGACATTTGTTTCGGATAATCCGGAGCTTCGGATGATCCTGCTTCAAATAACCGGCAGTGTGTGTTGAATTCAATACTATTCACCTAAATTTGTATTTTAAAACATATACTCTGTATGTTCAGATCAAATTTGCGTTAGCACATAATTAACTATACTATATCATACAAAAAAGAAACAAAAATAATTGCTTTTAACTTTCTCAAAGTATGTACACTGAGCATTAAAAGTAATGTCTCCCCGATAAAATTTTAGGTCGCAATCTAAAAGGTAAACAAATACGTTGAATTTTATTTCATGTTTTCATTTTGTGTATATTTACCTGGTTGCTCGTTTGCTTGTCCGTTTAGTTATTATACTGAATAGAAGAGATTAGATACCAATTTCACTTTAAAAGAAGGGACATCACTTTTGATTCTGATTGTACCTGAAACATTTTTAAAGTTGTCTAAGGTGTGATTATTAAAAATCTGTGTCATAAATTTTCAACAGACAAGAAATTATGTTAATAATCGTAATAACATTTTTTTTAATGATAATTTTTCGATAGGTTTCACTAGTGATATAGTAGCACTTAGAAAATTTTAAATATTCAAGAAACGTAGCCGAAATGAAATTCGGTGCCCCATAAACATGCCGGAGTGAGTTACGGTCGAAATATATACAGTAAAAAGTATACGGAGACGATAAAAGTGAAATAGCGCCATCACAAATAGTCTATAATTTAAAGACAACAAAATACCCTCTCGGAATAAATCTAGGAGCACTTGTTTTAACCAGCATTCGTCGGCCAGGGTGGCGGTAAACCGGGGGTGTTTGTTCTGGGCGTGGCGCTTATCTCTCCGCTACGTGTTGATTTATCTAAGGTGTTTCGCGATTCCGTTCCGCACTTGTAAAAGTATCCGCGGAATGCCCGCCGCATTTTATCCTGGAAAATAAAGGACGAAAAAGGGTTGGAGGAGGAGTAGGAGGAGGAGGGTGCGAATTTATCAGATTGTTATCCAAGTTACTATGCCGACGTTTCTAGGCCTGCGGTCGTACGAACGTACGCTTTTATTAGATTTAAAGGGTTGTAAACAAGATATGGCCAGTAATCGCCTCTTTACGTCTCTCTTTTTACATTTGTTTTATTTTCACTGCGTGCGCTTCCTCATATAATGGCAAATAAAGGAATGCGTTTTCGACGAACCTTTCCTATAGAAGTTAGGGCCTAATTGTTTGGAATGATGGACTCCAGAGACGATGAATACGAAAAAAATTGGAATCGTCACACAAGACGAACTGTTTAAGGCGATAATTTTCTCTTTAGTTTAGCAATTGTTTCGTTTCCTTTTCAAATTAATCTTCTGTAAATTTAACTACAGTCATTTTTGATTACATGCCAATCGATCGATTGATAACTTTAAGTGCTTTTATTTAGCCATCTAATTTCAACTTTTTGGTTACATGTTCAGAGAAGGAAAGATGAATATCGGGAAAGGGTCTCTCGCTTTCCAAAGATTGCAAAGGACTCTAACAAATGTTAAGAGATGGGCACGTTTTAAAATTTTTCAAGGTTTAGCACCAAGAGACTCCATATTTTGCTTTTTGGACTTTGAGTGGAAAACGAATCGAAATCGCTATAAATAAGTTGTACTTTCGTTGCACAAATTTTGAAACGTCTGAAAATGTTTGGTCAACGTACAGACGAAAACACATAAACGGAAAAGTATGAATTTACTATTTTCTTCACAAGTTAAATTTATATTTTCTTCTAAAAATTTTCACAGATCCATCGTAATTCTTCACATGTTTTATTTGCACAAAAGTATAGAAAGTGCCATATAGGCACCATGCACATCTCTGCGTTCAGCGCCGCCTGGCGTGGTGATTTATGAATTACTGATATGAAAATATTTCTTGGGACTCATTGCATGGGAATAATATCACTCTTATGACAACTTATGATTGTACTACATAAAACTTGAGCTTCCTGCTATTGAAATACATTACAATATTGAAGTTCAAATGTACAATAATAATTTAAAACAATTCGTATTTTCATACCACTAATGCACAATATGGTCATTGGTGGCGCTGGCTTCGCATGTGCATGGTTCCTATACGTATTAAAATTATAATTCCCACATACTTACCTGTTTGTCTTCTAACCAACCATATAGATATGGATATTTCAATGCCGCCAAATTTGTTCGGCAATTAATGCGCAGGGGCCTTATTCTCGAGTTCGCTCGAATAAAATCGCGTGCGAATGTTTTCGAACGGTAGGATTCGCATGAGAAAGGCGAAACCGTGAAAGTGGTATTCTTGATTTCGTTTCCTGATTTTCCTGTGAGGTTGTTGTGCTGCTATACCTCTGGCTACATCATTTTCTTCAAGAATTACAGCACCGGCTAGCATGACGATTTCATCAAAATTTGCCATTTGTAAAACACAAAAGAAGTTCCTACCTAATGTAAATGAAATGAGAAGGTTGTGAAGAGCAGAATTTTGACACGACCGTTGACAGTTGCCTCAATTTTCATGCGAATGTATGTTTACGAGCGATAACTAGCAGTCGTATCACAACGAGTGACGATCGCTCGTATATTTTCGAATGCGACTTTCCAGAATAGCATTTTAAGTTTTCGAGAGAAAATGACGTCACTTTCGCATGTGCTTTTATTCGAGCGAACTCAAGAATAAGGCCCCAGGTCGTGTACGACGACGACGTACATTGTTATAAGTTCAAACAGTGAGATTCAATTTGAACAGGACTTGCTTCATTGTACTCTTAAGCGTAATTAATATTAAATAAAAGTAATCTTTAAATGATAGAGTTTTTAAATCAGTTTGAAATTAACATATCTTTTCCTTATGTTATTGTATTATGGTACAGTCATGCGCACCTAAATCCACCTCCTGCACGCAAACTTCACCCTTAAAACCTTGTGATTCAAGGCTTACAGAATTATTAAGTTGTAGCATTTAAGCTGCGCACGGCATACATACATACAATACTCAAAATTATGGTAAAAGTACCATAATTAGATATGGTAAGATTAGCAACACTGGTATGACTCCCTCCTGTTAATCTTTTAATCATAGGTTTCTTCAAAAATACTGACTTCCTCAATAATTTTTTTGTAAACTTATTATTTTTTATTATTTCTTTGTGAAGAAAATGTGACCACAATTTTTGAGAAAATCTGGTAATTTCGGCAATATTATGGTACCATAATTCCTTGACAAACAATGGCAGCACTGGGCGAACGCAAGAAAGCAAATGATAACTTCATGTTAATGTCAAAATTCCAGTGTTTGAAATTCGAAGTGTCCAGTATAATTTAAAATGTTTTTAATTTCTTGACTTACTTTCCACTTCTATTTGTAAAATTAAAGGTATGCCCCCTATAAGGACTTTGAAGGAGTAAACTAATTAAAGAAATGTCTGATCATGGTGCTGCTTTACAAACCTATAACCAAGAACTGGTAAAATGTAAATGTACCATGTACTATGACCACAGACAAATAACAATACTACTTACTTATTTATGTAGGCATAGAAGACCTAAAAGTTAAAAAACACAAACTCCAAGAGATCATCGACAAGGAAGAAGCTGAGAAACAATTTTTAGAAAAAAACATAAGAACATTACAGGAAAAACTCAACTCCGTAAACGTTCACATAACTCAACACAGAGCAATGCGTGATAACTACGATAAGATAATTCAAGATACGGAAAGCGGTTTTAAAAAGGTTTGTGTTTCACAGTGTTTAACACCATACTGATTTTAAATTAGATTTTAGAGAGTTCGCAAACTTTGCTTAATCTTGCCCAACACGAAGCATGTAAATTAAATACTGAATTAACAAAAAAGAAATCAATTAATATTTTCGATTGAAGATGCATGCAGAACATCATTATTGTATTATTGAAGTGCATTCCAAGTTTACAATTAACCTTTTTAATGTATTGTTACAGTTGTACATATTCTGTTGTAAAATGTTAAATAAGTTTACGTATGTGTTCAAAACTAAATGAAACGAGTGAATAATTCATAAATATTTTAATAAAAATCATTCCAATAAATATATAATATCAGATTCTTTAAACCTAAGAAAATATGAGTATGTTCAGCTATAAAAAAATTATTACAAAGTCTAAATGTTATTGAGCTACATTATTGATACTAAGCATTTCCCAATTCTTTCTGTTCTGTCCAAACTTTCATTAATTCTGCAGGGTCATCGTAACCATGTGAAGCTATTACATATTTATATTCTTCAGGTTTGTATGTTTTTTTATTCAAGTATACATGGTCAGTATTAAAAGGTTCAATACCAGCTTTTGATGCTACTAAACCAAGGTAGACGTCGTCGAATCTAAAGTGTTTAGTATAAAAACTGGTATAATACATATCTATTAAAGCCTCTCTTGACACCATATAAGAACCAGCTGTAGCATATAATGGAAAGTAATTAAACGGATACTCCTCTAACGTAATATACCATTTGCTAAACCAGTCTCTTAATGGTGATGCGAGTTTTACATAGCCCGTGTATAATCTAATACCATCTGGTAATTCAAAATCAATATGTCTTCTACTTCTTAATAACACATTATTCATGAGTAATTTCTGATCATATAAGTATTCAGGATACTTAGTAGGATGACGGAGGTATCTTAGAACATTCTTGGTCGACACATACATATCATCATCTACAAACATATAAAACTTGGAACGTGGGCAAAATGTAACGGCCCACTTGAATCCCATCATTGTCTTAATGGTGTTATTAAAGTAAGCGTCCAGAAAATTTGCCTGGACGATGTCGCCGAATTTTTCATGTTCGTCAAAAATTCTTTTCAGTAAGGCGGAATCACTTCTTCTTCCAAGTAAGAATACGGTTCTTATTGGTACATCAGAAAATCTACTTTCATATCCCCAGGTCTTTCGTATTGCCAATCGTCGATCAAAATGTTCAGGAGCAGACTTAATTAAAAATACTAAGCGAAGCTGGTCATTGCATTTGTGCTTGCAGTTTGTAATATATGAGTAATTATAAAAATTAATAGGTTTCACATCAGGAGTAACGTTATTCTTCAATTCAAGAACGAATTTTTCTATGTCACCTTCATATGGATAACTAAAGTATTTGTTGTAATCCTTCTCGAACAAACGTGTCAATAATCCTGCCACATGTAGTATTACCAGGGCCACAAATAACGCCATCAGATATTTCAACTTTGCTCTTGCTATCCATCGCAGAGATGTTTTCACATGCATTGTCGAAAGTACCCTTTCTAGTCTCATTGAGTTGATATATTGGACGCATTTCTGTAATTGCAGAATTTTAATTAAGCAGTTTTAAAATAAAAAAATGTTATCCATTGATAAGGAATAATCCTATTTATAAATTAAAAAATTTCTTCTGACACATTTGTTTGACAGCAGGTAACAGTGTTACCATAGTAAAAATTTTGCAAGTGTGCAATTCTCTAGTTTTATGTTAAATAAACTATCAGTGGTATTAAAAAGACTTAGGTATATATTTGTTTCTTTGCATTTTAATGTTAAATAATTTTATTAGGTAACTCTTCATGTCTCATGTGAAAATTTTACACGTAATGAAGTAACTCGCCACTCGCCACCACGTTTTGGCCGCGATCAGGTGACGGCAGCGGAACAGCGCTTTAATAAAGCGTAAACCTCAGTGTTGTTAAATTACCGGTAGTTTAATTTTAATAGGGAGTTTTTACAATACCTTGCGATAAAAATCGTTACGTGAAAGGCTAGTTTGCTTAGCAACCTCATAGATTTAGATAGATTTCAATGAGAAATCGAGTTTTAACGTTTAACGTACGTAAATGTGAACGAGTTATCTGTCTTCTATAAGCTGCGTTCGTTTATTCAACTCGTTCACTCTATTTACTCTTTTCGCACTCTAAAGAGTGAGAGCGAATAAGTTTTAATATGTACAAGAGTGAGATAAAAGTTCGAAATGAGTAAACAGAGTGAACGGAGTTGAATAAACGAACGCAGCTATAAGCTGCAGCGCTTTCTTCAAGCGGCCGCCATGAATTAAGCGTGATCTTTATATGCTACGTTTCATTACAACGTAATGAATTCATAACCTCTACAACTGAAGACCAGTTCAGGTAATTTAAGCTGTGCTGCAACACTGCAACTAATTTTCTGCCTGAACGCGACGCGACCATTAACATACTACTTAAAAAGGTTAATGCGTTTTTCTTCATCGTTTTTAATATACCTAATTGCAACTTTTTCGAATATAAATCGCACCCATGCACACAAAGTGCTGCCAATTCGAAAATGATTCTAAACCGTCTCGAACTAAAACGCCGAATTTTTGTCCCATTAATTTTGATAATATTTACTTATTACACACTTATTTGTAAGTAACTTAACTTGTACGTTATTTAAAACATTACATTTCATAACTCACCTCGTATGCAATCACTTATATGTACATAATTTCGACTTTTGTACTGAGGAAATAACCTTCTTGCTTTATCGAGCGACAAACTTACACTGAAAAGAGTTTAATTTTTTTGCCGGCTCGCTGGAAAATACTGATTACGAAAATTTTTTAACATTTTAAATATTTACTTTAATACTGAGCAAGCATTCACCTGGTAACCTGGTTTTATTGTCGTATTTCGAGTGCCTAGATTAAAGGTTGCATCAACAACTTTATCTCTTTTGCACGTTGACTGTAAACTTACTTAATCTTAACAATTCTGAAGTAAACTTTAAAGTTTGAATACTGTTATTTAAAATCTGTGTTAAGAACCATGCATATCGCACGTGTTTGTATGTATTTGGGATTGTGCAATTTACTTTTTTGAAATAAATACAGTGATTCAAAATAAAAATGACTTTGCAAGTTGCTGAAATTTAAATAAAAAACTTAATTAAGTAATCATGTTTGTTTACATTAAAAACAAATTAGTACATCATCCGTGTCAAATGAACTATTTGTATAGTATCGCCATCTGTCTTCAAATCTTTTAATTAAATTCATTCCGTTGATGTTAATTTACTTGTAAATATTTTCCGAAACTTTTTCCGCCTTATGAGTATTACCCGAACATTCACTAATAATTGGGAAAATATACGGTGTCATTGTGTTTATCTCCGGCAAGTTCAACGTTCCTCCGTGTCTGTGACAGGTCTGCGGCCATGTTTACCGTCTCGAAAGTGGGCTGTCGGTTTATTTGTAGAATTTAACGTGAATTTTTGTGTTCGTGCCGTTTGAACGCCGTGGCGTTTTCGCCGAGTAGGCCATGGATTCTACAGACCGAGGTAAGTCATTGATTTAAGTTAGTAATTGTATAAATATTAATAAATTTGCCGTACGGAAAGGGCAATGGCAAAGTCAGGGTCGTGTTATTTGGTTCAGTGACCGCATTTCTCAACAATCCTTGCATATTTTCAATTAATTCGCCGTATTGTTGTTAATTTTAGGTCGCTTTTGTGTGATTGTTTTCGGGTCGCCGTTTATTGGAATCAATGACATTGTTGAAGTAAACGTCTGTTCTGACGTCTGGCAAACTCAGGTGACCTAGAATTTACGAATTCCAGGACTAAAGTTTCATAATGTACGAGTGTTTTGACCGCGGGGGATTTATATGGATTTATTTTGAAATTATATCAATTGAAAAAGTTCATGGTAAAAACAGGTAGCTGCTGAACGCGTACGATTACCGTGTTTGCCAACAGGTGTCACTGTTTCCTCAGGAATAATAAAGTCCAGGAATAATTAAAAATAAATATGTAGTAGTATAATTTTTCTAAATTACTAATCATACTATTAAAATTGTTGGTTCAAGAAATAGAAAATAATCTATTTTTTATTTTGTCGGTTATATTTCTAAGCCAGGGCTGTCCAATCTCAGCCGTATTAAAAAAAATATATAGCATCTGGAATAATACACATACCGTTTTAATTCAACTAGATTCTTGTATTTACTTGTATTTGTATTACAATTTCCATGACCTAATAGAGCTGAGTTCGTTTATTCAACTCCGTTCACTCTACTCTTTTCGCAATTTTATCTCACTCTTACTTGTATTAAAACTTATTCGCTCTCACTCTAATTTTACTCCATCCGTGTGAATAAGCGAACTCAGCTTAGATTTCACGAAACACTGTGTCTTATTCGGCCTGCGCAATTTATTGGTTCAAGTGTTTCTCCGTTGGCGCCACTTAACTAAAAATTCGGAAATGAATAAATTATATCCGTTTTCTTGTGATTTTTTCTTTCGTTATTAAGGTGTTGCTTGTTTGGGCAATCAGCGCCAAAGCGGGGAAAATTTGCGTTTAATGAAATACTTGCCTAGGCCAACCAGATAAGACTGTCTCGTGAAATCTAATAGGTCGTGACAATTTCTTTATAATTTGTCAATTGTCAATGAACAACAAAAAATCGTGTAATTCTCAACATTTTCTTTTAAACTTTCGACGAAATTGTCAAATGATAGCAGTTATGTTAAGATGTTTAGGGCTAGTGTAGGTGTTAAAAAATATACGATCTTATTGTTATATTTTGTTTTTACAGTTAATTTTTTTACTATATGCCGTAAAAATGTTAAAAATCAAAATACAGTCAAAATAGTGATTTTCTCGAATTCCTTGATTGCATTAGGATGAAAATACACGATTCATAGCTTACTAGATTGAAAAACAAAAAAGTTTATTTCTCGTTGTCATGGAAACCAAAAATACCATTCGATACATATTCGGACTCGCAATGATCTGTAGATTCCAGACATGTAAAAATATACATGGTGTTCCATTTAAAATAAGAAAGTTGACATCACTTCCGGCGAAATCGGAAGTCGTACCGTACTCGATAGTAGTCTGAAAATTCGTTTTTCCTTGTTTAATTTATCCTTTCCAAATTTCATGTAAATCAATTAAAAAATACAAATTCTAGAAGGGTGAGCACATGGCGTTGGATACCCGGTATACCGATCGATTGATCGATTGCGGCTTTTGTTATGTCACGTCATTTCATCCTATATTTTCTTAACTCAGATTTATACGATCGGCTCATAGTAAAAAAAATTATCTATAGTTGGAAAAATTTAGATGCATTTCTCTGTGTGTTATACAGTCTTGCGCCCAAAATGTACAGGGTGGATTAATTTCGATATCTCTTATGGATATCTCGTATAAGAGATAGCCAAGTCACGATCTCTTTTTTAGAAATAAAGTCAATAGAGTAAATAAAAATTGGCTATCTTCTTTTGTTTTTGAGTTACATACAGTGAGCCTCTAAAGTATGGAACAAAATTCATAATTTCTTTATTTTTGACATTTCGAAAAAACGCTCGGACAGGTAAATTTTGTTTTTAAAAAGCACACATTTTTAAATGAAAATCTATTTTTGACAGTCACTTGTTTTCGAGTAATGACGTCATCGACATTTTTTTTTAAATAACAACCCCCAATTTTTTTCTTGATTCTGATAGCTCATTGAATTCTCTATCCAACCACATCAACAATTTATTATGTTTTATGGGAAAAATTTTGAGAAAAAAATTATTGAAAATGAAATGAAATAATAATAATTTAATTTTCGGTTAAGTGACGAACCATGATTACTCGACTTGAAAAGACTTTGTCTAAATGACAAGAATGACAAGTTTTCTTTTATTGTAGGTACCTATCATTTTGGTTTTGTTGTAGTAGATTTTGTAGGTAGTACATGATTCATTCATTTTCAATAATTTTTTTTTCAGAATTTTTCCCATAAAACATAATAAATTTTTGATGTGGTTGGATAGAGAATTCAATGAGCTATCAGAATCAAGAAAAAAAATTTCTCTCTCTTATAGTTACATACGTTACAGAGATGCTCATAAGAGACATCGAAATTGATCCATCCTGTACAGCGAAGTCGACGTGACAACGCTTGTATTTTGTGTCTTTTATTCTGTAATATACAGCTTGCGTAAGGTCATAACCATACTTCGTTCTGCTTGCTTGCTTGTTTCTTTGCTTTGCCCAGTACCTGCCAAATCTGATGGCCGAGCTACTTAGGCTCATTTTGCCAGTCACGACGTTAATGTAAGCTGGGTCTGACGGCCGGTATTACCAACGTTTTAAGGAGACCTTAAATTTAATTCGTGTTTAGAATGTGATTCATGTTATACAAACCAAGCGAAATGTCACAATCTAAACACGACTTAAATTTAAGGTCTCCTTAAAACGTTGGTAATACCGGCCCTGAGGCATTTAAACAGCACAAACATCCTAATAGAATTCGAACCTACGCCGCCGAGCGACACGACTTCCAAAGTCGGCTAGGCTGACCGCCAAGCCACTCGGCGACCCATCTTCGTTCTGTAGTCCCGAAAGGGAACCGTTTATACGACTTCCGACGTTCTCGTATCCGACTTAAGTTTGTATCAGGAGATTGATCTGTGTAGATCTAACTGTTGCGTGGCCTATTCATTGTTACTTTACAACTTCTCTTAATGTGTATATTATTTTGTTTCCTCTAATAAAATTGAATTATTTTATTCTAATTCAAGGAAACAGCAATATGTCGTTTTTTTTATTGCAACTAGAATAACATATAGCTTTTTACTTACAGTATTAAAAATTAACATTTCAATAATGCAAAAATTTTATTTTTTTGACCAGTCCCTGCATTTTTCATGTGCAGGGTGGGCCAAATTTGACACTTTTAATAGGAAACACCTGTTTTTAGAAGAGTTAGACAAAAACTGACCTCGGCGTCTGGAGCTCGATTTTTAAGACAAAATTAATAGTGAAGACCGCATTTTGATACCTTGTACTGTTTCGGAGCTGCAAGATGTTTTTCAAAATTCTTTTGACGTAGAATTCATTGCTCTTAATTACAATTTTCTGAAAAGTATAGTTTTCGAGGTATAAACAAAACTTCCGAATTTTTGCGGTTTATTTTTCTTCAAATTTTGTAAAGTTATAGGCATATGTTCTTAAGGGGTACGAATTAGGCAAGTTTACCCTATATAATAAAGTCGAGAAAAAGTACAATTTGTTTTTTCTTTTAATAGAACACCTTTTACCATGAAATGGTAAATTTACATATATTTTTACAGTATTTTTACCATGATTGATAGTGGCCACAAATAACCAATGATTTATTCATGTAAATTTACCATGAAATTTTTATCGCCTCCTCAATTTAATTGCCTGTGTTCTCACTTTCAAACAATTACCTGTATATTAGATGTTTTAAATTTAATTCCTTCTTGTTCGCGATTCGTTTAAAGCCTATTTTATTGGAATGTCACGTTAATAAACATTTTTTTTAGTGGGATAGACTTAATTTTTGCGAAGGTGTTCTTGTAATTAAATATCACATGTTTAATGAACTGGTAGACACTTTAATTTACATAGGAATTCATATCACGATCAGTGAATAAAAGTCGTTAATTAGAACGTTATGTTTAAATTCATGTTTATTAATTTTTTTCGTTGAATGTTGATTATATACGTGGGGTCCTAAATAAATTTTGTTGAAGGCGCAAAAGAAACACTGAACAGTTTACCACTTTTCAGGCTTTTTTCTCTGGAGTTAGAAGGATACATTTTTTTTCAAGATATAATTTATAAAGTTATGTTATATTTAAGTGAGTTCCTTCTTTATGGTTTGTTCGTGGGAAGATTTTTTTTGTGGTTTCGTTGAATATTAAAACTTTGCTTTCTCGTGAAACAATTTCCATAATGGACGATATTAAAAATTCAGTTCAGCACGCACAAAACTGTGGTAATGCTATGTCATATCAATCATTTCCAGTCGCAACAGTACATTTCAGTTAGATAAATTAACACAAACATTTCATAGTGATATCCCTATTTTTAATTATCGTCCGACACGCAAACATTTCGAACTGATTAAAAACGATGGGAATGCGACCTCTGAGTTATTATTATGTGATGTTAGTCGGGGCTTCGACATTAGCAATTTTAATCGTTGCACTAATGCAATGGAAGTGCACGGAAGGGTGGCCTGGTGGTCTAGTAAACCTTGACATGCACCGCTTGGATGAGCCAAGGTCAAGGACAACCAGCGAGTCGATATCGCAAGTGGGTCAGCTGCGCTGTTGGAAGTGGGAACACGTTGCATTCGCTTTTGAAATTGTAGGATGCAGTGGTGTGGGGATTAATCGTTGCTGTGGGGCTTCAAAGCGAACGAGCTTTGTGCATGTCCTTTGAAAATCTGGCGTTAATGCTTATCTGCTTCATTCGTTCCGATTTTTTCCACATTTGTACACATGCCTTTTTAAACCAGCTGAACTGAAAGAGCATGATGGTATATGAACCGGGTCTTATCATAATGTCCTGGGGTTGTCACCTTTTAAAAATAAAATTAAGGTCATTTAAGTTAAAATAAATAACATTTAGATAATTATTTCCTACTATCGGAAACGGAAACACATAAATAAATAGGTACATTTTCCAAATTTTAGATACTCTATAGCATTATACAGGGCGTTTCAGATTTAATTTTGGTAACTTCAGGAATCGATAGTATTTCTCAAAATAATAGAACTTTCTTTATTGAACTATGACCAGAAATGTCTTGTTTTTGAAAAAATTGCGTTAAATTTTAATGTTTGTGTTTCTTTAAGGATAACTTAGAATTGGAAAGTGTAATGACTTTGATATTTGGTTTGGTTTGATTCCTTGGTTAATCATGTTGTATTGTTTATCAACTCTTACCATGAAATTTGGACGGCATGTCGTAGCTTTACTGTAAAACAGCATAAAGGATTACTTTTCACTTAAGCTAAGATGTGCCGCCCAGATCTCGTGGCAAGAGTTGATAAAAAATCACTCGGTATAACAATCTATACCGCCTGTTACTTAGACATATGGAGTGCGTTAACATTATTTCATTTGACCTCAAAACTTAAATGGTCTGTACATGCGATTTATGCTCTTGTGAATTTTCGATATTTTGATTTCTTTTGACATACTTGAAAAAATTCATAACATTATGTCGCCCCGTTGCGTACATATCCAATCTTAGCATGCTACAGAAAACAAAGAAGAAAGCTGTAAGCGATATGTGTAGGCCAAAATATTGTTGTAAGATTCATTTTGAAAATTCATAAACTTTCAATATTTATCAATTTAAAGGAAATACAGAGTGATTTAAGACGTCTGGGAAAAACTTCACCGGGTGATTCCTATGAGTAATTCAAATAAAAGACTTCAAATAAACATATGTGATAATGCTTTCTGACGGAAGTATTAGCCCTTCAAAGTTTATAACATGTAACGTCAATCAATCAAAGCAATAGCAGTAAGCTTATTTCTTATTTCATTTATCTATGAAAACAAAAATTACTACCTTAACATCGTCTTAAAGTTGTAAACATTCAACATGTAATAAACTTTGAAGGGCTACACTTCCGTTAGAAAGCATTATCGGACACTTGTTTATTTGAAGTTTTTTATTTGAAGTACTCATAGGAATCACCCGGTGAAGTTTTTCCTCGTCGTCATAAATCATACTGTATAATAAGTTAATAACTGCTCAAAATTGATTATGATTTATGATTATGTATTGTGAACCTAACTTAGTTTTATACAGGCTGTTTTGTAAAAGTGTTCCGTAAATGTGAATACAGACTCAACGATGAAAATCAAACACCAAAATTTTAATAAACCTATGGTCACCGACGCTATGTTTCAGAGATATTCGACATTTGAAAATAGTTTATTATTTTTATAAAACTGAATAATTTATTTTCATATGGCTGTTGCTTTGCTAACTTAGATCAAAGGTAAACATAAAAAAGGAAACTCTTTGTAACGGGTTTTTAATTTATTCCTGTATCTCACGTGACCTATGATGTACACAACTAAGTATTAACAGTTGGCTAAAGTCGGGAAAATTAGTAACTAAAATTAGTGCTTCTTCCGCAGATTTGTCAATAGTGTGTATTGTTGGTTGCCTAACTATCGGGCAGAACTTAGACACTTGGGGTACAAACAAATTTGAAAGGATGTATAAAACCGGTCGATGATTATGCGTGCCATCTTACTAATAACAGAAAATTAAAATCGGTATAAATGCAGCTTGATTAGTTTTGACCAGTAGAAGCGTATTTATAATTGTTCATTAAGAAATATGGAGCATACTTTTGTACTTAATTCTTGGAAAGACTGATCAGGCAATCAGGTTATACGCTGGATGGTAACCAAACTGACGTTTCCCGTGACTTCTCTGAATGTAGCCAAGAGTGTGGTTTTTTCAAACCTCGTTCTTCTGAGTGGCGAAATCCGATGTCGAAGAAGATTGGAAATAAGCGTACAGTGAATTTCTGCGGTTACTGGTGCATTTCACAGTTCAAGATCTTATAGTACCAGTTGATAACAATCAGTATCGTTTATTTTCTCAATTTATTTTGGAACAAGTAGCTCAAGACAATGAATAGGTACAGTTTACGTTTGTACAGTAAAAACACTAAGAAGGAACTTCTTCAAAGAATACGTGAAACTGTTGAAGTCGTAGAGAGAGTTTACAGTTACTTAGAACAATGAGCGCGTAAGTGTCTTGTTCACTTTGAACAATTATTGTATCTAGACTTGTTTGGTGTTACCTTAATTTTTGTTTAAGTGTCAGATCATGTTTACAACATAAAGTAATATCCGCAAGACATAAAATGCTGAGTATCTTCTTAAAGAGACATCTTACCTCATATGCTTCTATAAACTTTTATGCTTGATTTTCATCGCTGAATTTGTGTCCGAATTTACGAAACCTGTTGACCAAATACCCTGTATATTCACTTTGCAATATATTGTATATTCACTTTGCAATGTCTATCCTTTTATTATATTCATTTTATCATACTTTTTAATTTGTGTTATTAGTGTATTCTATACATTTTATGTATTTTTTTATGATATTGCGAATTTGACTTGCCATAAACCATACTCCATACTCTGTGTTTTGTATTATTTATTTGATGTAGGTCAGTGGTCAATAATCATATTTATCATGGTATGCATTCTGAATTATTGGAAATAATGCTTTCAAGAATTTGTTGATCGGAAATTAAATATCAATCAATTACATAATATTTCTCCAAATCTGTCAGTTTTTCTAAGTATAATATAAACTAAGATAATCTTTGCACATTTTAATCTTTTCGCTATACCTGTATAAGGAAACATTCTCGGAGACATGTTTTCACAATTTCTTAACGATAAGCTTAGTTCTACTTTTGAACACGCCACATATTTTGAGTCTGTTTTGTATGAATTTACAAAACGATATGTTACCGTGTTCTTCAGTAAACGATTCTAATTCGTACTGGTATTTTTAAATATTATTCAACTATGATGGAAATATGATTCCACTTGTGATACTGATGGATCGCAGACCATTTATTTTTCAGAAGCTGTAGTGTGCCAAGAAAACTGAACTGACCTTGGAATGTCGGTGTTTTATCTAGATTTATTTTATCTGGGAGGTTGTTTTCTCAGTGTTCCAAGCAAAGCAAACACACGCGGTTAAAAGCGCACTTCTTTAACTCTTTGTTCTACTTTTGAGGAACGGATTTGTTCCGTACGTTCGTTTCACGTTTGACCTTCATGAAGTAGAAATTAATTTACACTTGAGACTTTATTTTCGGTTATTTTTATATTGAAATCGTCGGTTTTTCATTTACACATGCACATGGAGTTGCAATTTCGTTTGTCTGTTGTAAATGGTGTTAGATGCGGTTAATGAATTAATTTATGTATTTAATGATACTTATGTATATCACCCTGTATATGGTTCACCAAAATTGACTCCAACGAATTGAAAAATTACACTGCAACAGTAATCAGTTGTGGAGGTCTTTATCATCAGTGTGCAATTCGAGTACGTCAAGCTGCCACCAACGTAAAGAGATTATTTTCAGATAGCTGCGCTTTTCCGTAGTCTACATATGCATGTGCACGCCATGCGGGCCCAACAGGCCCAAATTATTGGCGGAAGTTCGTGAAGGTCAAAGCGTACGGATGCGCGACATGAGCATGAGACGCAACAGGCTTCGCCGGCTATCTGTTCCGTCTCAAGGATAACCATTGTTCTGCCGAAATTGAGTTCTTGGTAAACAGATCCGGCGGTGCGATTAGGAACGCTCCGGGCCGAAATTGCAGTGTATCTTTTTGTTATACGTAGGCACAGGCGATGAATTATTCAGATCGAAGGTGAAGAACTGTGAGTCAGTACGTTTGTACTTTTACATTTGAAGGCGAATGTAATACAAAAAAAAATTAAAATAAAAAAATCCGAAAGTTTCGAAATTAAACTATTTTTGGAATGAAGGACCAAAAAATTAGTGTGGTGAAGTTTTTGCCATCGATTTGGATGTAAATAGGAGAAGCTATTGATAAATTGGGATGCTGAACTATTATTATTATTAACACAAGGCTGATTCTTAACAAACCGAACGAAATAAAACCAGTAAGAAAAACGATGTCGTAGATCATAGATAAATGTTTAAAAAATTCTCTACAGCTTGCGAAAGGCTGCTAAGGTCACATCCATACTTCGTTCCATACTTGCTCTCCTTTACGGAGCACACAGACGTAGCGATATTCGGGCAATTCGATTGTCAGCAATCGTATCGGGCGACCGGATTGCTTCAATATCGCCCGATTACAAGCGATATTTTGATCGCTTGGCAATTTTTTTCATAAGTAGGACCCTGTTTATTCTGGCGATTTACGTGCAATTTCCGGACGATCAGATAGCAGCAACTAGATTGCCCGAATATCGCCACGTTTGTGAGCTCCATTAAGGTGCTTCTACACGTGCAATTAAAATTGCCCAATTGCCGGCAACTTCAGTCAATTTTTACATCATGGCAACATCTAGCAATACACGGCTAACATTGTATGAAATACGTGGAGCCACTCTTTGTTTTTTTAATATTTACATTATTTTGTCCCCTTAAATACTTACTGAATTACTTTAGTCTAATTTGTTATGTTTTAAAATTTCCTAATAATTTTCGTACAATAATAAGAAAAAATATACCTTCCAAACTCAATCAGATAAATTGCACATTTATTTCAAATAAAACTTACAAACACTGTAGCAAAGGAAACAGTACGGAGGTTTTTTTATTGCATCATTTTGAATACCTTTTATGAATGTTTTGGTTCCGATAAATTTAGAGTTTATTTATTGATAAAATTGTATTTTGTAAAATAGGTTCTATTAATAAAAAATATTTTCCTTTCTCCAGTGACACACTTAAAAACACAAAATGTAGAAAAATTAAAAATAAAATGTGAAAATAGTAATTTTCGGAAATCGACGATAAGCCGCGGTTTTCAACCTTCAAAACCGAAACCGCGATATACCAGGCTTATTGCGATTTCGGTTTTAAACCGCAAAACCACGACAGGTCTAATTATTAGCAGTACTAACCGATCTCTTAAGTTCTATTGCCATTATACAGTAATCTACTGGTAACGCGTAAGTAATTATTACACGATTTTTTAATATATCGTTTTGTTATTGCTTAAGCAGCAGCATATCGGTTGCTAGGTGTGTGCAAACAAATTTTAAGAGTAAATGAATTACCTCCACTCGAAGATCACTTTCAGTGATTCTCCGTACACAACACCCATATTTTAATACAAAATGTACACGGGGCAATCTATCCTTAGCAAATTTTATTGTAACTACATGAATAATTACTTGAACAATAGTTGCTTCACAATCATAAAAGTAACATTTTTTAGACACATCTGCGATATGCATTACCTTTTCTTTTACCTAACAGCCGTAATACTGTGCTGTGGTTTTTTGGATACAACTAACAAGGCTAACCAGTAAGACTGCGTTGCATAAATAATTTGAATCAGGATTAAATTTAAGCCTAAGTTAGAATGTGATACACCATAATATGCTGTACGCCATAAAGTGTGTCACATTCTTAGGCTTAAATCTTTTATGCATCGCAGCCTTGCGGGTTTTATTTTGTAGAGTTTATTAAGAATCACTCTGTACTATAAAATAAAATAAGAAAAGTAAGAATTATGGTTTTTGATATTTCTTAAATAACGCTTCTGTTTTTATAATATCTTTGGTCTTTTAAAGTTTAAGTAATAATTTTACGGAGAATAATTATGAAAGTCGACAAAAAATAGATAACAGTAAAGTAATGAAAACTTAGATAAAAAGAAAAGAAACTCGACAATTGAAAATAAAAATGAAAATACAGTAGAGGAATTTCCAAGAAAAATTAATATTTAAATCAAAAAATTATCTCTTACCACAATTAGTTTATATTCGTAGATACGTCTCTAGTACATACACATGCATACACACACTTACAAGTTGAAATCTTTGGTTGGTATGAATAGTGTTGTGGTAATTTTACCAATTTTACCGTTAAAGCCACAACACTAGGTATGAACCAGAACCAGAAGATATTCTTCTCACTAAATTTTCAGTGGGAATGTATCTGTAACATTCTCCTATTACTATCTAATTATAAGTTTCAAATTCAAAATGTCAACATCACAGTGAAATGTCACCTATAATTATAAAACATGAAATTAAATTCCACAGTCGCTTGAGATTTGAAATTTTGCAAATCATAATGTTACAAGGTATTCAATATAATTAATAAGTTTCTTAGAAATAAACCCTAAATCGAAGAAAATGTATTCAGTGCAAAAATAATTAACTTCCTGCCGTAAATTTTGTTGTTGACGGAAGGCCGTAATTCAATAACCATTGTATCGTAACTTCCTGATGAATACGCCACCCTCAAATCAAAGAGGAATGAACTGTTTATAATTGCTACCGCATTTCAATAAATTTCGTGCGAATCTAATAAAGTGATCGGCCTTCAAAGGAGTTCGGCCTTCAAAGGAGTTCTTTGTAAAGGCAGGGGCAAGCGTAGTTCAAACAATTTTATTCGGAAATGCCAATGTGCGAATTAATAACGCGAATAAAAAACTGTGAAATATTTTAGGTATAGTCGTCCCAGTTTGATACCGGTTTTATGGTCTTGCTATAAAAAAAGCGACAGAGAGGAGACACAGACACCGCAGTGCCGGTCTCTTTGAAGAATTTTTTATAGCAAGACCATAAAACCGATACAAAATTTGGACGACTTATATTAATGTATAGTAAAGTGTTGAAATAGTTTAATTACGTTAATTTATTTGAAAGCGATTAATTTGAACCAGAGCGTGCATTGCAAGAGCTTGGCGATCACTTACTCCTAAATCTGAAGTCTTAAAATGGGGTCCATTTGCTTAATTTACATGAAATGCCAATAAGATACCACTCGGCAGTTTCGTGAAAGCGATAGTTCAGAAGGCGCGGTTTGCATGCAGGTGGACACAATTGTACATTCATATTTTTCTGTAAAGTAATACACAGTAATTTCGTTTACATTTTACTTATGATGTCATTGATTGTACAAATGTTAACGAATTTGGATTAAAAAAAAAACCAGTTATTTGGAATTTAGAAAAATTAATGAATCGTGACTTTTTGAGTTTCATCGGGAAGTATTGCAATAGTGTACAAATTAATTACTATAATTATCTAAATTTGACAAAAAAAGTCTGTCTAGTAAAAGGTCATGCCATTAACCATGATTTATTATTAGCCAAAACAATAAATATGTGAATAATGTCCATAGGCAATTCGACTTCCTTAATAGTTTTCTGCTGCTTGAAATTCAAACCGTACGTTTACCACGTCGCAATTATAATCCAATGAATTCGCGGCCTTGGACAATTTAATTAGATTGTTAATATTTTTACTGCCACCTTCGTTAAGTTTATGTTTAAATCATTGGCCGGCGAGCCATAAAGTAACACGTGGGCTTGCAAGGGAAAACGCATTCCTGACTCGCCGATGTTGTTCACGACGGTTTCGATTTTTCTTCATTTCCGAACTTCTAAAATCCGTTTATTTATAAGCAGGCGAAGAAAATTTACGCCCGCCGTAAAACTGTTTTTGCGAGCAACACTATTAAACCCAGATGAAATGCGGTTATTCTAATTGTAATGGATGTTTTGCACAAAGTGCATTAAATTTCGACGATGGAAGAAAGGCGCTGTGTTTTGTGAAAATAAACAGATTCGGCTTCAAGGCGAACCAGTGGTAAACACGTACGGTTTTAAATTTAATTTACTTGTGGTCTTGATGGATTGATATTAATTACTTCAAAATTTGAGTCGCGGTCTTGCATTAGATCCTAAAATTTTCACTTCTTTTAATTTTCTTGCATTTACCTGAAAATAGTTCTGTAATATTTTTTATATGTATGCATCGTCTCTTAAGTATTGACCCATTAATGATATATCTAAAGAAATTTGAGGAACATCTTGACCAATGTTTTCTTTAAATCAGAAAATAACTTTTTATGTTTATAATTTTGTATTTTCGGCAATAATGATATCTAATACTTACAAGAATTCATAGAAAACGAGATCTGTTAATAACTGTAAGTAATTTCAGTACATTTTATTAAAGTATAAAAGTAAAAATTTTAATCTCAGGATGTCGCTACTTAAACTTTTTATAAAAGTAAAATAAAAATAACAAGTAGAATGCATTTACGTCTATTTATTAAAAGTTTTAACCTCCTGATAATAGATCGCATGGTGCTGGCTATATTTTATTATTATTGAATTCTCAAGTAAATGATACTATCGGGTATCGATTGAAAAGTTCATCAAGAAGCCTTAGAATTTTCCATAATACCGGACTGTAAAGCTGACCTTGAAATAAATAACGCGAAATGCCTCTCTGGATTATAAGCAAAAAAGTACAATCGTTTGACAACAATCGTCAATCGATTTAGGAAGTTTCGTTCTGTTTTATATCACCAAAAAATCCAAAGCAGCTGAACTTTTTAATTGAACACTCGTTATTTACGGTTCCAAAATAATCGATTCAAATTTAATTAAAGTAATTTAATTTTGTGCTTTTATTGGACAAAATTAAACAATCAACAAGCTAGTAAAAATAACATTAACATACATATTTTAAAAGAGTACTTTCGACTTTAATCGTTGTGACAAGCTTGAAACTTGTAATGTATCACCATAAATGGTAACGATTTAGCTAATTAATAGATTTGGAGAAAATTGCAGCTGAAATTTGTACCCAGAAGCACGGAACGGCACCGGCAGTTACGTTGAATGAAAACTCGTGCATTAAACAGCTGTATCTAACAAAGTTTTATAATGTTATATCACAGATTGCGACAACCATCACATCGGTGGGAAGTTTTTACCATCAGCTGTAATTTTGTAAACTTATGCGTGAATGACGAACTAGGTTACTTTAATTAAAGTAAAAAAATCTCAGCGAGGGATTGCTTTACATTTTTCAAAATACATATAACGATATGTTTAAATAATTCCTTGGAAATGTGATCATCTCGTCCAAATATAAGTAAAGGATGGATTTACAGAAAGCAAATCAAATATTTAATTGCGAATTGAACTAATTACGATTAAGTTGCCATCAGAATTACCATCAGAAATTTCAAATTAACAATGTCATTAAAATTTGATTGCAATTAAAGTTTCTGTAAACCGGGCCTAGTAGTTCATCTTCATTCTCGTTTTCAAATAATACAATTGGTATGTTTAAAAAAATGGTTTAATTATTTACGATTTACTGCCTAAACTACGCAACGTTTTTTTTTTTGGCAAAACGCAACGGAAAAAACGACGATGTAAATTTTAATATTACCATTCAGGTTGGTCTCCTGGCGAATACTAAATTACGTCAAAAAATATCGATTTTATTCTTCAAGACCAGATGATGACTACGTTACAGTTAAAGTTACGCTGCGCTGGATGAGCAATGATGAGTAAAATTTTATTGCAGTTGTATTGCTTTATTTATAAAACGTTGCATTGTATTTCTCAGGCAGTGTCGTAACGTGATTTTAAGGTAAATTTTTTATTCATTTTAATTTATTAATTAGAATTAAAACATAATATCCCGTAATCTGTGACATGGACAGTCTTAGTGACTTAGTGATTTTATTTTCTCTTTCATTTTTTTATTATTAATTTGACTTTGTACAGTCGCATTTCATTTCTTTGCGTGAACGTGCCTATCGCTCTCTTTTAAATTGATTTGCAATGTCGTGAATGATCTATTGCCGACAAGAAAATTTCTTCGAATCTTCTGGAAAATTGGAGACCATGATCTTTTATTTTGCGGGTAGATGTAACAACACTTAACAGTTCGTTACACCATAGACAGTAGAACTAGACAGATGGCTCATCAATTGTTCTAAATTTGACGCCCCAATTTGGAGACAAACTCGATTTAGTTTGAAGACCAAATATATGGTGGCGCTACTGTTATAATAGCAGAGTGGAAAACCTAAACCTGTAAATATGAATAACATATAAACAAATTCTATAACTAAGAAGTGTGATGTAAAGTTTAAAAGGAGAATTAATAGCATATTATAACCGTGCGTCACATTAGCGTGTCTGGTCCCACTTTAAACTTATTTCTCTGCTACTTAAAAACGACATCTGACGCATGAGCCAATTGAGCTTCGGAATTAGCAAATGGTTTGTGACAAAGGTTCAGTTTGCGAATTTTGTTAAATTCCCAATAGATGTCACTACTATTTTTAGAGCGTCCATTCGTTCCTATCTCATTGGCTATCTGGAGAGATCTATTATCTGTGGTTACACAGAATGAATTTCTAACATTCACTAAAGTGAAAAAAAAAACTATTCTGTATTAGAGAGAAATTAAAATCTTGAAGTATGTGTTACTTATTATTATAGATAATGAGTATATTTTGATATAGCCATTTTCTGAGCGATTGAAATTACGTTAAATACTTTCGGCTAAGATTCGCAGGAATTCACCGTGAATTTTTCGACTTCTTAATCCGGCGCCCACTGTACTTTCAGATCTTCTGTCAACGCTGCCTTACTTGAACATCGCAGAATATTATCCTTTCATTAAAAACACTGAATCATCATTTTAGTTCTTTGAATTTCATCTTTCGGAAAAACAATAAATAATCCATCTGATCTTAAAATATTTTACATCCTCTAATTAGACGTCAGCCATTCAAAGCAAAATTTTTCCCTTTATTGCCCTGGAATTAGAATATTTTGGCTATGCATGTAATAATGAGTTAAAATTGTACCTTACTAAAACCAACTTTGCAGCCAAGAATTACAGGAAATAGAAATAATCAGAAAAAGATTGTCCTGACTAGGGAATGTGGGAGTTATTCCCCAAAATTATTGCTGTATTAAAATGCTGTAAATGCCCCAAAACATGGAGGTATTAAGTCGGACATGTGAGACCAAAGACGAGCGTGTATTTTAGTAGGCGAATTTCAAAGCTGTTCATTTTCAATTTATATTTCATGGTTTACTTCAGTCATAACGAATTCCTTTGGTTGCCAGCAAAGATGCCAAATTCAATTCGTGTTTTAATTTAGTTGTTTTAATTTTGTAATTTTTTGTACATTTGTAAGTAAACTTTACCTGTAAGTAGTGTGTGTGTTGTGTATATTATGAGACAATCCTGACTCACTGGAAGTAACAACCTAAGTGACGGTCAAAACACTTACATATCTTCGTATTTGGTTAAACAGTAATATAAGAATAAGAAGATACTTTCAAATGAAGCTCCGCTGAATTATTTAGAACAGGTGTCAATAAGTACTTCCAAACGAGTGGATATGATCAAAATTGTGGATTGCGAAAATCGTTTTTTCACAATAACACGTCCAATTTTGCTTACACCAACGTCTTCATTAATTTTGAGAGTTCATTGGAATACCATTTGTACACATTTTAAGTTTAATGTTTTCCAATTTCTCGATATTAGCTTCTACAAGTCTTAGCGTACAAATATTAATAATGAAATAAATAATATTTAGGAAGGAAGGTTTATTTTGTATTGTATCAATTAAATCAAAAAAATACAATAAACATGAAGTAATGTTACATTTTCTATAAATGTTTTACTTTGATACTTTCAGAATTTATGGAAGAAAGAACTTCATCAGTGTACGGCACTTTTAATTAATTTAAAATTAATGGACATGTGACTTCAAAAAGTTATAGAGTGCTGCTTGTAGTGAAACTGCCTTCAGTATGTATTTGTTTAGTTTGGCAGATTCATAAAGAAATGGACAGCTTTTAGATTCTAATTTACGTCATGTGGAATTTGCACCGATGACACATTAATGTATCTCGTCTGAAACTTTGTATTCAATCATACGTAATCATACGGTACTTTGATTTTTGTTTGTGACCTTTCTCTAGTTTTAAACAGAACGTTATCACTTAAACAATTTAAACAGAAATAAGTCATACTTTTAATAATTAAAAATTTAAAAAAAAATTGACAGTATCATAAAATGTTTGTTCTTGTATAAATTTCCCCTTCTGTATTTTTAGTATTTTTTATTTAAAAGAGACTGTTGAATATTTCAACTTTTGTTATCCTTGTTAAAAATCTGTAAGATTTATCAATTGCCATATTGTTTAGTATGTATTTTGAATGGCTATACAAATTATACATATATCTGTTATGCTTTTGAATCTTTACTGTCAACTTTATTGAAGTATTAAATACTTTGCTCCACATCTTCTAATAGTTAGGTGTCATGTGGAACACTTTTTCAAATGCCATTTATTTAAAGTTATATTTTGAAAACGTTAACTACGGCCCTGATTCTAAACGAATTAGATTGCAAATTTGCATCGTTTTCGATTTTCTCCTTTTCACATCCTCTTTTTATTTTGCATATTTAAATTTGCATGCTAAACACATCACAGTCCCTGACGACCATCCCAAATTTAATAGTGCCTGTTTACGCGGACGAAAATGATTAATGGCCGCGCGTTTGCCTCAGCATAATTATTATTGTGAGGGAAAAAAAACACGAAGATCCGACGATCAAACCGTGTAGGTAGGCGCGAACAAGATGAAACTGTTTATGCACGGCGAGTGGCGAAGCAAATAAAGCCGCATACTTGCGAAAATAAACAGCCACCTCTTCTAAAAATGTCTAAAACTTGACCTTTCTCAATGAGAAATTCCATAAGGAATCATCTGGCAAATGAAAAGAATCCGTATTTCTATTTTTGCATTCTCGATTTAACGATGCGTTAATGCAGTTTTTCGGCGAAAGGACCATGGAACAAAATATTCAATTTCAGAAAATCTGAGTTTAGAGAGATCATTTTGATTTATGGTACACAAAGTGTCTCGTACTGTTTATTTATACATAACTTGCATTAAGTTAGGAGTTGATGAGCTACAAGGTAGAAGTTACGGTTAACAAGTATAAACGTACGAAAAAATTTTTCGTTTTTGAGTTCGAAATATTTTTCCAAAAGGCCGTTTACACTACTTTAAGATTTGGTCAAAAATTAAATTGAATCAAAAACTAACTGAAAAAAAAACGTGTTCTATCTCCAATCCATATGTGTAGTACAAAAATTTCTTGTTCCAAAAATTGTACCAAATCTTGTATAAGATTCTGTTTTTACGGTGTGTGTGCTATTAGCGAGTTACCGCAACCATCACGTTAACTTACCGTAAACGTTAAAATTACGTGACCCCATTCATTTTCCATTGGATCACATGATCTTAACGTTTACGGTAAGTTAACATGATGGTTGCGATAATTCACTATTAATTCGTCTCATGACAAATAATATCTGAGAACAAAATTTTATGTATTCTAGAATACTATCCACTAGGTTCATAAAAGAAAAATCTTTCTTTCTTTCTTTGGAAACAATTCCTCCACAGTAACTAGGGCAACTTTTTAAAGGCCGTTTTAGACTACCCTATTTCCAAATAAAAATATTTCCTTAGAGGAGTTTAGACGTTATCTTGCTCAATCATTATCTGTGGATAGGGCCAATATATTTGTAAAAAAGACATTTCCCCACTTCACTTCCTTAAAAAAATTACTTTTTAAAAATAAATTTCGTTGGTAAGAGGCATTTTAATTTGCAATTGCATGTGACGCATGTTCCTCTCTACATATTTGTCTGCTCCTCATTAATCATGTCCAAAATTTATTCCTCAATTGTAAATTTTCTTTGTTCTTTGAGCTCTGACATTGAACATAAATTAGAAAACGCAATAATCAGTGCAATTTGTATTTAAATTACCTTCTCTTTGTTTCACATGTGATTTCATCACAAATACAAAAACCTTTTCTTGCTAAACTTTTCCTAAATATTTAATGAATCTCACCTTTTCGTGATGATTGCGTTGAGCTTACAGCAAAGTCCAGTAGCAGCAGGCTATCCAATTTTTTTTTGCCTTGGTCGTTTAACATGGCTAATGACTGTATAATGAACGTAAGGTCGTGAATGTAATGTATGGCATGAGTTATGTTTCCAAGTTTTTCACTTAATAATTTATTCGCGTTCAAGGCGAACCGCTCATCTTGAAATAATATAATTAGATAATAATAAATCGTGTGTGTGGTAAATGAACGCGGAGATTCTCTTAATTTGCGGCCCGTTCATTAAATCTATTAGTGAAACCAAGTTGTATAATGGATTTATAATGATAAGAGTGGTGACGTGGTGTCTATTATGTTTTTTTATATGTGGTCGTTTTCCTTAAAAAGTATGTTGCAACTTTGTTATTTCAGTGTTGTAGTTCTGTAATTTGATTGGTTAGTTTTATTATATACAGTGACCGCCAAAAAGTCGGCATCAAGGGGGTAAAATTTTTATTTTGTTTTTTTTCTCGGGAAACCCAAACCTTTTGATCCTTGGAATTTGTTGAAAGGAATCTTTAACTACTAATTATTTCAGTGTGTGATTACCTTAAAATATTAATATTAATATTTGAATGGTCCACGGGAAAAACGTGCCATATCACAATTTGTAATTTTAACCCTTTGACTACCAATACTGATAAGTATGTCACTAGAGTCTATATCATACCAATTTCAAGTTTTAAATCCTCTTTATGCTAATGCTTTATGCAGAGTACTGAATACTAAAAATTTTTCGCGCCATTTTAATAATTTCTTACAAGAGTAGCTTATGATTTACGTACATGTACATCTTCCTCTTGCAAATATTGGTATTTAAGAGGTTTTTAAATGCTGGTACTTTCAAGTACCTACATGAGTCTGCCTAATAAATTCTGTGTTTAAAAATGCATTTGCAGTGTCCTGAGCAATAACGTGATTCGCTACGTAAAATTTTTAACTAATAATTGAATCCTGCAAGAACAAAGCCGCTAGGCGATCTGAATGGTGGAAATTTTGCTCGGTATTGTATAAACATTGACATGTATAAACGCCTTGCGTCATGTAAACATCGACAAGGAGGACGTTCGTGAATCCACTCATTTTTACAATGCGGTTATAATACAATATTTATTTTGTTCATCGCCTATATTTATTCACCATGGAAGTACTGTCGTTTGGGGTACAATATTTCGCATTATTTCTGGAAAACCAACCAAATTTTGTTTAATAAAAATTCTCGTCAACTTTTGTTATACGTTACTTATTGTTTTATATACATATTGTTACTTATTTTAATGTTCTCGGATTTGTTTAACTTTATGCTGCCCTAATCGACTAGTATGATTTAATTTTTTTTTATCAAAAGAAAACGATTTTTTCCAAGGTATGAATGAATATGTTGGAATTTATTCATGCTTATAGTAGGGAATACACGACCCAACATGTCTTAACACATGTACGCGCGTACATGTTCGCCGAACATCAACGTCACATAGTACCATACCACACACGATCGAACTTGTCTTAAGACATCATAGTCCAGTTATCAACCAAGACGATGTCCGAAGAGTTATGTTTGGTGGCAGTGGCATGCGCTATTATAGTAAAACAAAAATACAAAAAAAAAAAATAATAAATAAAGCTGTGATAAGTCCACAGTTTAATAGTTCCAATTGCAGGCCGGAAAGTTATTTATTAAAAATCATAAATTGGCTGTTTCGAGGTGCTCTGGAAAAGAGTATGCAAGACGCCGACGCGACGCACTGCATTGAATAAGTCCGTGGCGGACATGTGCGTTTGGCAATCACACGGTCGGACATGTAGAGTAGTATTAATTAGAGAAGAACCTATGACTCATCAAAATCTGCGTGGCGGGCTTTTACTAAAGGCGTAGTGTATTTTCAGTTCAGAAGGGGTTTTTAATTAAAAGAATTTTACAAGATTACTTCACTTTTTTTAATCAAATGGTATATTAAAAAATTTATTACATTTTACTAAAAAAAGAATGCTTGTCAAAA
Source organism: Dorcus parallelipipedus (assembly GCA_958336345.1). Taxonomy (NCBI): domain Eukaryota; kingdom Metazoa; phylum Arthropoda; class Insecta; order Coleoptera; family Lucanidae; genus Dorcus; species Dorcus parallelipipedus. Next base: position 24,349,070 of record OY284483.1, read on the forward strand.
TTCTCGATAAAAAAGAAAATTAAAATCGAGGAAGATAACCTGAAAAGCTTATTTTTGCACATATAATTTATGATTTTTGTGTTTTAAATAAAAAATATGTTGTGTTGTGTTGTTGGAGTACTTATTCGTGTCATTTTTTCTTCATTTATAAATTTCATCTTTAAAGAAGCTCAAGAAATGAGCCTCATACGAACCTTTACTTGCAAGTGTCCTATTTTCAAAATTCTTTTCAAGACACTTCTTTATTAAGGTAAATATTCTATAAAACTTACATTAAAGGCATTTTGATGTATTATAAAACATATTTGTGTTCGCACCAGTTACCGCTTGCAAAGAAATTAGAATATGACAAATTGGAATATTAGTTTACGAACGTTTAAAAGCACTCAGTTGTTCGTTCATAATTATAACAAAAAAAAATTCTCTTTTTTGCAAAACTGAAAATGAAGTATTATGTAGCTAAAGTAAAGGCTAACATTTACAAAAAAATACTTATTCATAATTATGTTTGAAATTAGGAGCAATAATAAAAATGCCAGGAGCTAATAAGTATACAGTTATCTTACTACAAAATATAAAATTAATAGAGCTCTCGCTATTTGTAACTGAAAATAAATGAAGAAAAAGGAATATTATTATTATTATTATTTACATTATACTAGTTATATAATATATGTACACTAAAAGTAAATTAATAAATTAATCCGATTCATCTTCTTCGTCACGATGTGGTAATTGTTCTATTCCACTTAAAGAACTATCTGATTCTCCAGTATTTACTGTAAGGGTGGGCGCAGACTGATCAAGCAAAAACGTTTTTAGACAAAATGTTTTTGTTTGAACTTGCCAAAATCTGTTTTTTACATGCATTAAATAGGTACCATCGCACACTGATGAAACAAAACTTGCCAACAAAACACAACGCTGTTAAACAAATTGTTGTGTGAAAAGACAAATTTGGTTAATCAGTGTGCGACGACATCTAACAAAACGTTGTCCAACAAAACGAATTGCTTTGTATAAAAACGTTTTCTGTCTAATCAGTGTGCGTTACTGGCAGGCACCATCCAACAGGTTACAACAAAAAGCAACGTGTCTGGAGTGCAAACATAAATTTTTGTTTGACATTCATTCAGCCGACTGTTTTGACTAAAGTCGTTTTGCATCATCAATGTGCATTTCACTCAAACAAAGCGTTATGGAACAAAACGAAACAGTTTTGTTGCAAAACGTTTATGCATGCATCATTGTTGCAAGATAAAACATAATGTTTTTCAGTGCCACAAAACGTTTTGTCTAAAGACGTTTTTGCTTGATCAGTCTGCGCCCACCCTAAAGCACAGATTATCGAGAGCCTCATCAAGTAAATGCTCTTTGTCTATATAATCATTAACTACTTTACCAGTATGTTCGCAAACTGCACACCATTCTGCAACCGTAACTGACTCAAATTTTTGAATTGTTAAGGATTTAACATCGTCTAATTTAAAAGTGGTATTCCTTGCTGCTACCCAATTTTTAACAAGCGCCCATATCATCTCAATTGGATTAAACTCTGGATGGTAAGGTGGTAATCTTAAGGCAACATGCCCTTTTTCGGCTAAAAGCGTATCCAGTACATATCTGTTATATGTGGGTTTATTGCATTTAATAATTTCATAGAGTTCAGGCTTTGTCATACTTTGATGATAAGAAATATTTCTTTCATTCAACCATTTAATCATTTCTCCCTTTAAAGAACTGGTTGTCGGATGCTTTTCACAAGTTACGTTGTGGTATGACGCATTATCTAATACAAGAACTGAATTCGGTGGTAAATTAGGTAACAACTGGGTTTTAATCCATTTTGAAAAGTTGTCAGAGTTCATGTCATCATGATAATCACCTGTTTTTTTACCTGCAAAATGATAAAAATGGATTAACATAGTTTCTTGTCTATAAACTGTATTCAATAAATTTGTTTAAGTTTTTCACACAATAAAGATAAATAATTAAAAAGTAATATGCACTTATTATTATTTTATAATCATTATTTATGTGAAGAGGACTGTCAAAGTACAGTAAAATATACATAATCCATGTGTTTTAGCAAGTGTTAATTTTTTCTTTATTTTCAATTGTAACACATTAAATGCAGTAATTAAAATAGAATGAAACATAAAATGTTACAAATTTAGATGCAATGTGTTGAATGATTTTAGAAAATTCACAAATTTAAGCTCGATCGTAAGCTTTATATGGTATTTATGGCCTGTTCATTGCATGATTGAATATCTTATGATGCTTACGATCGAGCTTGGAATTGCAGCATAAATTTAAATATCATGTTTTCATATTTTTATTATTTGACATTAATAAGTTCAAAAGCACTTTCACATTTTGCTGTGAAAAGCTGAATAGATAGTTTAAAATACTATTTTATGAACTTTCAGTAAAATATAAAAATATTTACTGTTCATACCTGATGGAAAGATTAACAATGCGTTTGGTATGAATCCCATAGAACCACCAGCATGTACTATAATCAGTCTTTTTCCTTTTGAGATTGGACGCTTTAAGCCTTTGCTGCTGCTGTCAGACCATTCCTTTCCTTGTGTGTGGGTACTATGTATATAGGTTTCATCGCAATAAATAATTGGTCTGCCTTCTTCTTTGTATTTCATTAACTGTTTTAGATACTGTATTCTTCTAATGCGAATGTTGTGTGTTTCCTTGATAATGACTCTTTTATCGGCAGCCTTAACCCACCTGTAAATAAGTTTCAGTGTTTTAATTAAATGCACACGTACAAAGATATTACAGTCTGTATTGGATTACCTAAATCCCAGTTGCTTAATTATTGTTCTTAATGTTGATAATCCTCCAGTAAATGATAATCCCGATGCCATAACTTTGTTGTAAATTCCTTTTAATGTTGGAGTTCTTTTTTCTATTATGTAAAAATTATGAATTATGGTACGAATTGTTTCAAATTCTCCTTGTGGTAGTGCTCTTTTGGAAGGTTGTCGTGGTCTTTTTTTGTGTGGTGTTGAAAATGAAGTACTTTCTCCCAATTCAATGTTTTTCATTTCTTTATTGATACGTTTATAAGAACTTTCTGAAATTCCTGTTGCTGCTAGTACTCTATCTTTCACTTTCTTCAACGGAATTGAAACTTCATCATTTTCTGATTCCTGCTTCGTAAACTGAATCACATTTGCAATTATTTCTCGGCTTTGACTGTGTAACACCTTTCCCTTAATACCAACAGACTTTTTTTGAGGATTCATTATCGATTACTTTTCTTATACAAATATATACAAATTTATAACACGAAATAATTGAAATTGATATAACCACCTGTTAACACAACCTCAAATGTTTGTTGTGACCAAACAATCTGTAAATAAATACTTATTTATTATACGGGTCTTCAAATAAACGGAACAAACTTACGGTTTATTTAACAAAAAAAACTTTTAATTGAAAGACAAAAACACTCTAAGGAAAATTTTAAATAATCACTTAATCACCTACGGCACTGAATACGTAAACAAACACAGATACCCCTTCAATACAGCAATAGACTCGTCCGAACGTACTTTGGTTTCTGCGTCGGTGACGTAGTAGGTTCTTCTCTATTTAATTTTACTCTACGCGCAAACATCAACGCACGCACTTGTTTTCAGGAAAACCAGAAAACAAGTTCGACGGACTTTTTGTATGTGCGTACATGTTCTAAGCGTTTTTCGGGCCAACACACACACGTTGATGTTCGGCGAACATGTATGCGCGTACATGTGTTAAGACATGTGGGATCGTGTATTCCCTGCTTATAACTTGTAAATTAAAGACAGTCATCTTTTTTTGCAAGCAATTTTTCATGTCTTCTCTTTACACCTTTTTCCTGCAAATATCTAATTTTGCTTGTCTGTCACGCTGCCCACATTCAGTATTTTTCTTAACCGCATCACCCACCCAGGTTATTTTTTGCAAATAAAATAAGAGTAACATTCTGGTTGCTTGGTTATCAGAGAAATTATTTCAGGAATAATATATTCATGTTTTAGCTTGATTGACGGTGCTATTTAAAATTCAGTTATGAATAATGCACCACTAAAAACGCATGATGTACGAGGAGGCACTGGTAATTAATTCACCTTGAATATTTGCAGTGTTTAGCAGTCGTTTTATTGCTTCTGGTAAATTTTTTTGATTAGACGTCAGTTTTGAAAAGTGATTCTAATAAGCGAGTGTGAGGTTTAGAGGAAAGAGTTTTTCAATTGAGATTGCAATAGGCTGGTGCATAATTATCGGGCGTTTTTCATATTACATAGTTAATTAATGAGATACCCCCCTAACCACATAAATTGTGAATTGTGAATATTACATAGTGTTTAAAAAACACCTGATAATTATGCGCCATAGTAATAATAAATGTTGTTAAGGCTGAGTTGCAGCGACATCGATTAAAGTTAATCTTGAATTAAAGCGAATAAAATCCTATGTTTAATCTATGATTAGTTAACAAAGACGTTGGTGCAACACAGCCTTAGCTTAAAGACATTTTATGCCTTTTTAAATTCCGCAACTGTACATTTAAATGAGTGATTAATTACATTAATCATTTTAAGTCATGTCTTGTGTATATGTTACAAGTCTAATGTTATTTAAAATGAGATGTTTTTCCACAATAAGAAATACATATTGTCGCGTTAAAAAAAGGACATTAATATTTTTAAATATATAATTAAGATTACGTGAATGTCTTTTACTTACTTTTATTTATTCTAATTTGTTTTAAACATAATTATTCTAAGAGTCTTTTTATTTTTTTTAATTAAACCTTTAGTTAAACTAACTTCTTTTAACTTTATTCAAACTAAGTACCTTTAACTTTATTACCAAACTTGACTTTAACTTTAACTAAACTTTTAAACTTGAAACTTACTTCTTAATATAATTCTAAACTTATCTTTACTTATTTTAACTTCACTTATTGGGATAGGGTCTGGCACGAGCGGCCAGCCCTATACTCTGTTTACTGAAGAGATATAGTAATAAACACTCCTACAGTAGCCCGCCCGTCAACCAGTACAGTTGAGTTCCGGTGATACTTATCCAATATTCAAGGTACAACTTGAACATGTGTGTTACTTTGTAAAACCATCTTCTGCGCTATAAGATACTGCGCATAAAACTCTCCTACTTATTTTTTTTATTACTATATCTCTTCAGTAAACAGAGCAGTGTTGCAGATTGGGCGACTTGTCGCAATTTGGGCTACTTTCTGTATGTTCTTGCGACATATTTCTCAAAAAAGTCGCAGTGCGCTTTTTGGGCTACTTTTGAACGTTTCTGAAAATTATTTTGACTACTATTGCGTGCAACACTGGTTGCCCAATGTAACTTACCTATAGTATAATGCAGTTTTCATGATATTAATAGTTGGTAGACTTGGCTAATTTTTGAAATTTGACATGATACCTTTGGCGCCTTGGCGGTTTATTTATGAACGTAATTACTTACATTGGGTGCATTCGATATAACGCTCGGATCGCTCAGACGCCAAAAGTGTTCCTTTGTCTCACTCTTACATGCACTGAAACGCATTCGCTCTCTCTCACACTTCTGCTCAGATCGTGCCATGAGCGCTTACCCGAGCGTAATATCGAACGCCACCATTGTGGTTAGTTTTAAATCACCTTGCAACTTTTTATGCACTGGTTTTTAAAAAGTGACACTTTACAAACTAGGATTAACATTTGAAGTATCTACTTTAGACACGGTTGTAGAAAAACAATATTTTCTGCGACTTTTGGGCGACATTTGATAAAGCGCGTGCGCCGTCGTGAAATTATATCTGGCAACACTGAAACAGAGTATAGCTCGTAGTCACTTGCTTGACTTCGTTTTTTTCGCGCACTTGACTTTACACACTTTCACTGCTACCTATTTGACTATCTACTATTGACTCCAACTATTGACTATTGACTGCTCCTGCGGGTTGGGTTCTTATCTTTTATACATTTTTTAAATTACGTCACAATTGGTTCTTTCGTTCTGGTGGCTGGGGGTTCGGTCCAAAGTACAAAGTTTAATGCCATTTGAAACAATAATTAGCTGAAAATGTTTGACTCTACAGCCACCCAGGACTACAATAATTGTTGGACACCCGTTAGAAAGTACCCATGCAAAAGTTCATCATGAAGATTTTGGAAGAAAGGTTCGAGTAAATTATTTCGATATCTATCGGCAATGACAGTTCCATCAAAAAAGACTGCCAGCCAAACACCAATTTTCTCCGGATGAAGAGGCGATTAAATAAATTCATGGGATTTCTCCGCAGACCAAATACGCATATTTTGTTTGTTTATATAACCAGAAAGATGGAACCATGCCTCCTCCGTGAAAAATGTTAAATCCAAAGTGTTGTTATTATTCAAGTGATTTAAAAGCCACCGACAGTATTCCATCCTAATATCAAGATCTCGTGGAAGAAGCTCTTGAACAGCCCTTATTTTACATGGACGAAGATTTAAATCTTTTTCCAATATTTTCTGGCAAGTTCTATATGAAAGTTCAATCTCCTGTGCCAGCCTGCGGAGAGATTTTTCAGGAGACTGCTCCATTATTGCTGTTACATCCGCCACAACTTCAGGTGTTCGTTTTTTGGGGGCTCCACTACCAGTTTTTCGACCAACAGTCCCTACATTACGAAACTTCTCCACGTAGTGGTAAATTTTGAACCAATTTTGGGTATTCAACAGGAAAATCAGGAGATGCATTTTGAAAATCATCTACGCAGTGCTGTATGGAATACTTCTTTCTATTCACCATTTTGTTGCCGTTCGGCATTCTTAAAATAACTTTCCATAAAAAAATTATGTTCTAAATTATATATATTTTGAAGCGTCACTTTGACAATTCAAACTCAAATTAAGCTGTCAATCTAATTCAAAATTCATAGCCTACTCTAATTATAAATTTAAATGACCTCGTAGTATTTTAAATCGTCAAAGGCCAAATGCCCCGACCTTGGAAGTACATAATTAAAATTTTGGTTAACAAATGCCTAGTATTTTACATTATTTATTATCTATTGTTTTTTTTTTGTTATAGTTCCTGGTATTTTAAATCATAACTGCAGATGTATGTATGTACACTGTGATCAAAATGTTTACGTCTGAATTTTTCAATTTTTTAAGTCTGCAGTAGGTGTTTACTACTAGGATGTCAATAATAATTTCCACACAGCTCCGTGTGTTAATTTACTTATTTCTTGTTTTAGTACTTCTTGACATTCTTGATCATAGTGTATGTCATAGCTGCTCTTGTCAGTCGTTCACATTTTTTTTGCTTGTTGGTTGAATACTTTTCATTGCCTCATCGTATGTGTATATGTGTTTTGTTTTGGAGGCGAAATAAAAAGGAGGGCTGCCTCCTAACTACAGACCAGACTAAAATTAATCGATGTCTGCGTCGGTGGCGTTTTAATGTAACACTCCCGATTCCAGTCTGTGAAACAGAAATGTATTGTTCGCGGAGCACCCGGGTTTATTAATATGCATCCCAGTAGCGAATTGCGTTGTATTTTGGACAGACAGACGTTCCGCGGGACTTCTAACAGGTGAATCAGAGAGTCGCAGCCCGAGGTCTGCCGTTCGTTCAGACATTCCGCGAACCGCGAAACGTCAGGACGCGCACACGGCGGTCCTCTCGTGTGGTGCAACGAGGATTGTGCGCTTAATTTTTCTTGCTCACCGATGGCACCTGATGCTGTCGTCAGCGTAATTAAGTAGATTAATCGCCTACTTAATTCACGAAGACTTAATTAAGTGCGGAGTTGGCGGAACGCAAACATGAAAAATGCCATTTCGAAATCCCACCGGCTTATCGTCGTCACCGTCTGAAGAAGAACGTCCTGCAGTGTCTTTTTTTTCCGTGCGCAAATATTTACCCTTGCAACAAAAAAAATCGCTCCGTTAACCGATTGTTTTGCTCGTAAAAAGCGTTTCGTTATTTCAACGAAAGAACAACAAAACATAATTACTGAACAAATATTGATTGCGCCGCCGGTCTTATCTGTTTTGTTGCAGTCTGTAGATGCAGATTAGTTTTTGATTAAGTCGTGGCTGTTGTTTGTTTTTTTCGCGGCGGCGGATAAAAAGTGCGCCGCTGTCTGTTCTTGTTGTGATACCGTCGTGAAATTGAAAGTGAAAATGATGAAGAAGGAAAAGCCCATGATGTCTGTCACTGCTATCATCCAGGGCGCTCAGGCTCAACATTGGGGGCGCGGTTTGGCCGCCCTGGGACAACCAAACTTACCCATAGGTAAAAAGTGTATTTCACTTTCCTCACTATCAACGCTTATTTTAATAACATATAATAACCTGTTTATAATATCGAAATTAACACAGTTATTTCTAAACCGCGTTTATTTAAAGCGCGCCATCAATTTAATTCCAAAAAGCTTTCTACATTGATACACCTAAAACAAATAATAATAGTAAGTCATGCTCGTAAATTAAGCACCTTCAAAATAACTAAAATCTAATTGAAAACAAAGCATCTATGTTTTATTTAAGTACGATACAATTACACTTACCTATTTGGAATCGAAACTGTTCATTTTAAGCCGTACCGAACTTAAGCTGATTAACTTAAAATAACCGATGAATTTAACTGTTTAACTATATGTAACCAAAAAAAAGGTAAACAGGCTTATTTATCTTTTATCAAACTGTCTAGGAAACTGAATGCTGAAAAGTTATGGCATCTGTTTTCATCATAATCAATTAATTTTTAACTAAAGCTGAATTGAAATTCAATAAAAAACAAACAGCCACATGTTTGTTTTGATCTAGTGTCAAGAATAACTTATCTTAAAATCAGTTCATACATAATACTTTAAGCTTCTGTTTGAATGAAAACGAATGTTTCTGTTTTTTTCATTAAATTTTGTTTTTTAAAACAATTTAGTACACAATACTTAGGTATGTTATTATCTACGTAAATGTGAAATTTCGTATTGACTTTTGTAACAAAGAAGCAATTTAAAATGCTGGGAATTGAAAACTTTAATAATATTAATGTTACGCAGTTCAAAAATGAAAAATGAAGTTTTAACAAAGTTTTAACAAAAGTATAATCATCTCAACACAACGTGAACAAACAATGATTGGAATAGTAAAATGAATCCTAAAAAACAATACCGATAAATATGTAGTTTCAATTTTATTTTAATTTAAGTTGAGATACATACTTATAAAATAATTTCGGGTCAATTCATATCGTAACATTATTGTGTTATAATGACAAGTAACTTGTAGTAATAATATTATTCAATCTTGATGTATTTTGATTAATTAACTGTATAATTAAATGAATGAATATGAGAACTACGATTGTAAAAAAATTATGCGTTGTTATTATTATGTTAAAAATATGTACACTGAGCGTTAAAAGTAATGTCGTCCCAATAACATTATTTATTAGTCGCGATTTAAACGGCAAACAAACACGTGGTGAATTTTATTTTGTGTTTGTTTACTTGGTTGCTCCTTTGCTTGCAGTCTACTTATTATAACAGTCGGAAGGAATTAAGACACAATTTAACACTTATCGGGAAGACGTTACTTTTGATTCTCAGTTACCCCAAGGTGTTTATTAATTTTTTTTTCTAGATTGTTTCCAAAATTTATGAGAAACGCCATTTCCAATATAACTAGTTTAAATGTTATAACATAAAAATAAAAATTAGTAATCTTGAAATGCTAAAATTGCAGATAAATAAAGTTAGGATTCAAGGAGTACAATTTCAAATTGATGGAAACACTTTTATTTATTATTATTGTTTTATATTACAACCTTAATATTCTTCATTATTTTTAAAGATTTAAAGCAGCATTTTATTTATGAGTAGTCTTCTATTTGAGACAAACTTGAAGGCTCCATAAGGCTTGTACAGGGTTTTTGTTTATATTTTGAACGGTACCTACGCATTTTATTATTAGACATATCAAAAAATGTTAAATACAAAAGTTTTAGGAATTTACCTAATTTAACCTCCAGAATTTACTTTAAAAAGAAACAAATGACAATCGCAAACCTAATAAATGAGTATCAACTTTGTTATTTTAAATGGAACACTCAGGATATTTTCTAGAATTAAGAAAGATATTTTTCTCCTATTTCAACAATATGTAGTTTGTCTATATTTGGTTTCATACTTTTTACTATATTTAAGTTTGAAATTATTATTGTTTTAGTATGTTTTTATTAATTTATTTCATATAATATATTAATTTATCTTAGATGTAAGCGTTTTGACTTATAAAGTGACTTTCAATTAGTTTAACACTTGTCACCCGTAATAAATTCCTTATTAATCCCCATAAATGCATTTTTTTTTAATTTTAAATTTAAATATCGCAAGAAATATGAAACCAAATATAGATAAACTACATATTTTTGGAATTAGGAAATAAATGTCTTTCTTAATTCGAGAAAATATACATAGTGTGCCATTTAAAATAACAAAGTTGATGATACTCATTTGTTAAGTGTCCAATCGTCATTTGTTTCCTTTTTTAGTAAATTCTGGCGGTTCAGCTAAATCCCTAAAACTTTTGTATTTAACATTTTTTTGTATGTCTAATAATAAAATGTGTAGGTACCGTTCAAAATATAAACAATATCCCTGTACATATTTCTGTTGAATCACATCACTATGTTCTTCTTTTGTCAAAAGAAACCCTTTTTTATCTGAAATGTCATAAAAGATTACTTTTTATTTATTGTCATAGTGTCTGATTTTTTATTTTGGAAACGTGCCATGGCTACGCAGTGAATGAGCACTTTTCATTCGTCCTCGTATTGCGTAAGCATGGCAACGCTCCGAAATGTCCGAAGTCTGGTTATAGGTAATTAAAAATTACACTACTCAAAATATAAAAGCGATCATAATATTTTGTAGGCGCATTTTCATTAAGGCTTAAAATTTTTAAGTAAGATTCAGCATATCTATAAAGCTATTATTAGATCTGAAGTTAAAACTACAAACATAGAAGCAATTCATACAATTTCAATTTGTTTAAAAAATACTTCTACAAAAATTCATTTACAATTAGAAATTTTCAGCGTTGCTAAAAATAGACGTCAACAAACAAGAATGACTACTTCTATTTTTTGAGTAGTGTATATCACAAATTTTGAGGTGATATGTATACAGTATTTCCCCGGATTGAGTTTACAATATGTATAATGGACCAAAAATTTTTGAATTAAGATTTCATGTTCTGCAATACAGCCTGCTTAGCGTGAAATGAATTTGTGCCAAATTTGACGCCGAATGTTTACAAGCTGGCGGAATTAACGCAAGAAGAAGTAAAATCTGTGTAGGTAAAGTGGTCTACCTTTTGAATTTAGGAGAAAAACTTAGTAAGATAAAATGATTCTCATTTCAAATTAGGGAGATATACCAAATTCCAAAATCCTAGAAAAAAGAATTGAATTACGGAAAATTACTAATTATAAATATTTCAGTAAAGTTGTAAAATACTAACGCCATCTACATATTTATTGACCAAAAACAAATAAAATATGATTATTCAAATAACACTCCATCCATATTAGCATCTGACAGTGTTAATGTCTTACAACTGTTCTGAAATCCTAATATTCCGCAATTCAGTTTTTTTTTCTAGGATGTTGGAATTTGGTATATCTCCCTAATTTGAAATGAGAATCATTTTATCTTACAGAATTTTTCTCCTAGGTTCAAAAGGAAGACCACTTTACCTACACAGATTTTACTTCTTCTTGCGTTAATTTCACCACCTAGAAGACTTTCGGCGTCAGATTTAACATAAATTCAATTCACGCCAAGCAGACCTGAACTGCAGAACATGAAATCTTAATTAAAAATTTTTGGTCCATTATACGTATTGTAAACTCAATCCGGGGACATACTGTATGTATTTTATTAAGTTTGAGAAATAATGACATCTATAACGTAATGATCATCGTATCAAAACGAGAGAATGAATAGATTGTATATTACAATATTCCTTTTAAAGTATTTTTTTTTGCTGTTTTTTCATCCGGTATCTTGCACGTCAGAAATAATTATTAAATTGAACACTACATTTCGCAATTTTATGTTGCCATTCTGGTTGTACAGCGACTATATAATTAAACTGCCGACGAACTTGAAACACAGTTGGCACGATATCGTTCCATTTGTTTAACAAAACAGTTAGTTATTAGCGATTGATAATATCTTTTGCGTTATGAATCTGGGGAAAACCCGATGCCACGATTAAGCAGTTGATAGCTCGAAAACCGGATGTATTCGAACGGGTATGCAAAATTATAAGAAAATATTAGGTCTGTTTGTTATACTGCACTGGTGTACACCAATGCATACTTTTTCGCAATTTACGCTTTAATGCAACCTTAAATGTTTACGTGGTATGTCAGTATGAATGAGTATGATTCGTATTGACACATTATTAAAGAATTTAGGCTTCATTAAGGCATATTTCGTAAAAATAGTGTGCACTAGTGTACACCAGTGCAGGATAACAAATAGACCTATTATTTTGACGAGTACAACAGATTAAATTAAATAAAAAAGACCTTGGAAAATGGGAAATGTGAAAAAATAAAATGAAATCGAAGTTAATAAGTAAAACTTAAGCCAAGCAGTTCAAATATGAAAGAAATATGCTTTTAGATTAGTAACAAAGGAAATTGAAACAAGAAACAAGAAAACAAGAAATAATCTCGTCTGTAAATGATAGATACTAATTGCATAGTATCTTTGCGAATAAAAATAAATAGATAAAACAGTGGGAATATCTGTTTAAGAAAACCTGTCAGTTTTTTATTTCTGAAAGTAGGTTGTGGTTATTCAATTAAATTTTTTTTGTGATTTCCATGCAGAAAATATTTAATCATTCGCGCCATGTATGTAAATGAAAGTTATTTCAGGTATATCCTATTTCTCAATTTTTTCTCTAATAATTTGCAAGTAAAAAGTTTTTGAAAGTTCTTGTATTACTAGTCGCCTCTTCTACGGTTAACTGTACAATTGTGTTAGATATAATTGCAGTACAATAACAACGACATTTTAATAATAATGTTAAATATTAAACAATTTTCTTTGGACGGGAATATCTTCAATAATATTTACGGCAGCGTTTTAATTTTTGAGTCAATTATCAGAAAAAGGGCGGACTTATTAATCACAAATTTATGAACGATAAATTCAGTTTCTACCTACGCAGAAGAGATCTCGATAATGGTTTTCGGGCATATTTAATATTGTAGCAAAATTAAGTGGAGAGCTTCGAGCGCCTCCTCCTGCTTCCACTTTCCTTTGTCAATATTGCTTTACGCAGTCCATTTTTGGTAAAGTATACTAAGGCCCCAGTTCTACGGACTATTCGCAGAATAATAACTATTCACCGAATATCCTTTAACATTCTTCCATACCTACGTCACGTTATTCCTAGAATAGTGATATACTCAGTTTATCCAGCGTTTGTAAAATTGGGCCTAAAAGGAACATGAATAGAACTTGAATTTATAAACAGATTCTTTGCATATACTTCTTGAATTTCGAATAAATTTCTTTAATCTTTATTTTCATACTAAAAAGTATTTTATATAAGTATTCTTTTCATTTTTACTTTCTCTTCTTTTTCCATTTTTTTTTTTTTAGCAAACAGTGTATAAAATAATTTTCTTTGTCTTAATTAAGTTTGAGTTATTTCTTGAAGATTAATTTCGTTTTTTTATTATCGCATTGTGTATTTTTTTAATCAAATATATTTATATATGTGGTTAATTCAAATTGCAAGTTTAGATCCCTTCTCTAATGTCTCTTACGCATTACATGTCTCTATTTTGAACGATTTTACATATATTTGAATTTTCGTTCGCTTTTAGGTCAGTTCGCTTATTGCAGTGACGTTTTGTTCGTTGTTGGTTTGTGGTTTTTTCGAATAAAATGAATTAATAGATGTTTGTGGCGAATGCGGTTTTGTGTTTTTCACGCTCATTCAATTTTTCCTGGGTTAACATCGGAAACATGGTTAACGTACGGTGTGAAAATGCTTTCAAATAAGAAAACCAAATTCAAAATGAAAAAATAAAAGTTACCTACCAGCATTAAATACGTTTTTAGAGAAACAAAATACTAATTTCTGTATTGAATTCAATATACAGATCGTGTAACTTTTATCCCAGTCAGTCAAAAAATTAAAAGTAAATTGGACTTGCCGTAATATAAAAGGAAGTGTGATCTGATCATTTAGTTTTCATGACAAATAAAACAGCTAATTGTTTTATTTCATTTTCTTTTTCTTAACATTCATCTATCATTTCTAATGCTAATTTTTCGTTTTCAAGGTTAGAAGGATTCTTTAAAATATTTGATTTTCTTTTCCTTTTATTTTTAGTGGAAAAATGATTTCTAATTTTTTATTGGCTGGTTCACTATTCAATATTTGAGGCAGCATAACATTTTCTTGGAATGGCCTTGAACTATACTTTCCAAAGGTGCTAAATGTTTTGAGACAGCTTTTAATTGTTTCTCATTTTCAATCATATTGTGTATTTTTATAAATTTTTGATGTAGTTGCTCCTTTTTATCGGAAAACTGACTGATGCTTGCTTCTTGGTATAACGTGTTGATAATAATTGCGTCTTCTGTGGATACTGGTGTCCGTGCTGTTGCTGACAAATTTATGATTAATGAAATTTCATCTGAAATATTCGTTTGTTTAGTTGTTTTTTTTTCAAATATTAGCAAACAGTATGAATATGTTTGCACATATTCCATTTTATTGATGAATCTGTGCAAGTACAACTATATGCATGTATACAAACTGCACATTCTGTACGACGTAAGTCACAATTGCAGCCCATATTCTGTTTGTGAACTACATAAATTTATATTTATTTTCTGAAGAAATTATATTCCAATAGTTATCGCTTTCGAAAACACTGTCATCAAATTCTAAAGATTTATTGTACCTTAATCTAAAAAGTTTTCAATTTGGTGGTAAGTTTTCCCTTATTTAACAATATCAATCTATTAAATAATTTATCGCCAATAAATTTTAATTAAATAGAAATTGCCTTATCCAAGCGTTTTACTTTTTTCCGTCAAAGTAGAAGAGTTTTATAATTTTATGCATATTTTCTAAATTCATGTTGGTGTTAATATGGCAGTGCTTTCTGTAAGAATACGCTCAAGCGGAAGCAATATTTTTGTAATATTGTTCAAAATACACGCCAAATTCTTTGCTGTCGGAATCTTGAGATATATCTTTAAGAAATCGATCACACATTATGTGAAAACTGCTTTCGTCGGTTTCAAATATTAATATTTTCAGTTTTTTATAAATTATAGCTTGTTTTTTTTTGTTTTAATTCTATTTAAATTTTTCCTAACATGTATAATTGCACATCGTTCATAATAATAAGAAAGAAGTCATCATGTTTCAACTCAGGATTATCTTCTAAACGTATGTACACCCTATGGTTTATACAGTCTAATTAGGTTTTCAGAAATCTGCATGTGAGAAACCTCTAATATACAATGATTTTTATCTAACATTGATTCATGGTTTAGATTGAAGGAATATACAATGTTCCATAAATTTTTTCGTGTCGAGGTCAAAATTTCTGTAGCATCGTTTTGACAGTCACGGGGGCTATCGAAATATCAACTCAAACTTGGGGGTTGTCATTACTCTTATCTGTGATACTTTGTACATTCAGGTGCAATACCAAAGAACGCGGAATTAAATCAAAAATTGACCTGTTTTTGGAATTTTCTTTCAATATTGAAAACTCAATTTTAACTTTCCTCTAATTTTTGATTTTGTAGTTCAGGGATTTAGAGCCGATTTTTCAATCATGGTTTAACTTTAACCTTGGTTTTATGTATGGAAACAATTGTTGCTATGAGATTAAAACGAGGTTTAACATTAAACTTAGATTGAGAACCCTAAAGTCCGGTATTTCAGTTACAGTTTAACTTTAATCTTCAGTTTATTTTCATAGGAACAATTGTTGTTGTAATTGTTACTATGGGAATAAAGGAAAAATTAAAGTTAAACTCTTACTGAAATACTGGGCTTTATAGATTTTTGACATAATATGTATCTGCAATTTTGTTGCACGAAACTGAGGGGCAAATTCAGAAACACCACTCTCACTCAAACTTGACCTTTGTCGTTATTTAAAATTGAATTTTGCTCTTATATTTACTCGTATAATAAAGTTTATGTTCAGTATAGATACTTTTCATACTTAATCATCAGTGATTTATGATAGAAAATTAAAAAAAAAATCATTAAAATGAAAATTAAAGCTTTTCTGAGTTGCAAAAAGTGAGTGGAGTGTTCTCTCCACTCAAGTGAGGTTTCTGAATTTGGGCTTTATTCTGTAAATACATTACTTTAAAAAAATGCCTTTTCATAAAATTTGAAAAACAATTCGCATCCAACTTTTTATTAACATTATTAAGACTTACTATTTTTTTAAGTTAGTTTTAATTACATTATAGAACATTAAACGATTTTAATTTTACTTAGACATTGAAAATATGTTGTAAGCCATATTTCAGCTTTAATTTTATTAATGGGCAATTAAAGTGAATTATTAAAAAAAAAATACGCAATCAAAACTTTGGCGGCACCCAAGCAAGCATCAAAGTAGATAATTGCAGACTTATGTCAGTTCATTAAATCTTGGTTTTTTGGTAATTAACGAATCTGTAAACAAGCTCAGTTGCGAATATATGCATATGCTAAATAGCATGAGGGCCAACGGAATATCGGCCCCGAAGTTAATTGAGGCCCCCAATAAGGTATAGTATTGCGCGCGCTCGACGGTAACAAAATTTTTTGGATTGTTTTAACAATCAAACCGTGTAAAATTGACGCCGGACTCAAGGACATTCCTCAAATAATGACTTATTCACGACGGCGTCAACAGAATTTGTGTACGCGGAACAAATTTCAGCGCAGATCGATCCGAATGAATCCATTGTTGGGTGACCTTGTCATTTGGAATAAGGAATAATAAATGATTTCTTCGATGGCTGGCTTTGAGGACATGTTTTCCACCTGTTTTGTTACCAATTATGCTTTTTTTTGTGCGCCTGTTACGTTGTTGCTTATGTAAATTATATATTTTGACGAACGGTTTTCGTTTCGTTTATAAAAGATTACTAATTTAATTTTAAGAATTATTCTATGAATGACTTTTCAGGTTTTGAAATTGTTTTATTATCGAAATATTTTTTTTTACAAGAAATAACGGACGCCTCTTCTTTTTTTGCTTCGCCAATGTGATCAAAAAAATTCCAATCAAATTTATTTAGCTTGTTACAGAGACGATTAGAATGTCACTATTAAATTAATAAACATGTTTTATAGTTTTCACTTAAAAAAAATGGTACAAAGTTAAAAATATAACAACATGAATTTAAAACTTTTGAACTGTGTTATTGACTTCCCTTCCATCAATATTTCCTTTCTCTAATTTATTTAAAAGAAGAGGAATATCTTCCATTCAAAGACAGCTCCAGTTGATGTAAGGATTATTTTTAATTTTATACTCCTTTACCAATCAAAAAAAGTATCTCTCAATGAAGAACTTTGGAAGCCCATTTTTAATTGGATTTACTGTTTGCTAATAACATCGACTTAAAAATGATAGTTTATACACGTATAGAAAGTTTCAAAGTTTCAGTTTATGACCATCATATCACGTTAAGTATTTTATGAGTTTCAAATATTTTAAATTGTTATACACTTAAATTCAAGATATAAAATATTAAGATGACAATTTCATGAAGTTCTAATACAGTGCTACCAAAACACACAAGTTCTATTATGATCCTTCTGAATTGCGCACAGTTTATTTTTTTTATATTTCTTGATAAGTGTGTTAAAAATGAGTTAATTTTCTTTTAGAGTGAAATGTAAATATAACACTCTATTTTTAAATTATATACACATGGATCTTGATGAATTGAGCTCACGAGCTCAGTCATAAAACTTACAAAGTGTTTACGCTTCGTTTCGGAAAATATAATTAGGTGAACGAATCGTTAACCTAATTTTATTAAAAGAAAAGCTAACGTAAAAACAGCTGTCGGGAATTCTTCGCCGAAAATATGAGTGCGTTCTTTTTTTAAAACGGTTTGTGGTGGGCGATGGCGCCCGCTCTGGATTGTGGTTTTTCTGCAAAAACGAAAAAATAATAAAATAGGTTTAGTGCCCGTTGATTTTTTCACTCGCCTAACGTTTTCAATTTTATTTCATAAAAGGGTGAGGGGCATGTCTGTAAGGAGCTAAAAATAAATGAAAGAAACCGTTTAGGTTTTGCGTAAACCTAATATGGATTCTACGGATTCTTCGTTTCCTGTTCTCAAATGGCTTCTTTCAATTAATTTGCATATTGCTTTAGAAGGTTAAATATATTTGAAATCGCCAAAATTGTTTCGTCAATTAAAAGAAAGCTTTGAATAACATTTAATGTAAAACTGGGTGTTTGTCGTCTCCTCGTTGGTAAGTAACAAAAACATCAAAAGACATCTTGGACGACGTATTGAATTTATTTATGTGAAGAATTCATTGTCAATTTGAACTAATCATTAGAACTGACTATCAGTTGTATGTGAAATGAGTCTAAAATGGCGCCTATTAAATTTTTATAATTTTGTTTTGCAATAATCTTCTGTTAGTTCGGATGGTTAGAAAATAGAGACCGTGCATTGTTGTTGATTGGTAATGATTTTCTCTCCCCCCAACAGTAAAGGAGGCAATAAAATCTAATTCTGCCTCTGACATCATTTCGGTTTCAAAATGCAGTCGGAATGCAGCAAGACTTACGGCTTCCTGTTATAAATAAATTTCACACGAGGGAAAACGGCTCGGAAATAGCCTGCGCCGGTAATTTTAGCGGCGCGGTCTTCGAATGCATTCGATTTGCACCTTGATATTGGCATTCGCTATGCGATAGAATCTTGTTTGATCACTTACATTAATCACGCAAGAATACGTGAAATTATAGAGCTAAACAATTTCGAAACAAAAATCCAAATTGTTGTTAAATTCCCATTAACTACATTGTAACTTTGTCTTCGAGAGAAGGTCTTTTAATCTTATTATAATGATCTTGTTGACAACAAAGTGTGTTAATATTTTAAAAGGTTTTTCTTGTCCTCAACAAATGTCGACATAAATCCACCATCATCTTACAAAGTAACATCATGAAAGATGCATTTTGATGAATGTATGCAGTGGCGTTTAATTTATTTTCTATTTTCTTAATTTAATATCTCAACTGTATCGTACAGGATTACATACACGTTTCAAATTAATGTGACATATACGGTAATGCTAATTTTGCTTGAAAGATGTAAGTCATGTTAATGTTATTCTGATGTTAATTCTCGTGCCTGTACCTCCTGCATGCTTTATTGGATCTAATAAATCGTCTTGAAAGTGTTTGTTACGTTTACCGCGTAAGGACGAAGGAAGACAGCTCCTGTATAATTCTGTTTAATAGTTTTCTTCTGAATAATTCACGTTCGATTTATCTACTATTGTTTTTAAATGCGTCTAATTTTATTTTAAAACCCTGAGAACATCTCCGAGCAGTGAGAATATTATGGTTTTAACGCGTTTTGGCCTTGATTTGCGGTGATGTCACTGAAATATTAGGATAGGTCCAGACATACCAAAAAACGAACACTCCTACATTGTAAAGTAAATATGGTGATGATGACAAGTTGTGTTTGCAAAAGCTAATGTTATAGCTTTAAGTATCTGTTTTCATATACTAATAAGTCTCGTTAAATTTACTTTGTGTTACATACTCGAAAGAGTTAAGTTTTTTTTTTGCTTAAAGTTAATAGGTACATATAAAAGGATATTCGATATTTTTATTATTGTAATTTTCGAATTATTTGAATTTGGTGTTCGATACATATTTATTTCAATCGTTAGGATTGTGGACTGCATGTTCCATGCATTTTTGGAAAAAACTAATACAGAATGTTTTAATAAAAATTAAATACATATATAAATGTGAACTATAGTCTTAAATCTTGGAAGGAGGTTTCAGGAACAAAAATAATTGTGAAAAGTTGAAATTAAATACTTTTCTAAATTGACTTGTATTAAAGGTGCGATCGTTCTAATTTTACTAATAAAACACCGACTACAAATGCAGGTTATAAAATCAAAAATTGGGAAGCAGAACAGCACATCATCACTTTCTTAATATTAAAGCAAATAAACGAAGATGAACGTCAACATTTCACACATTAAAAATTTGGCAACATCTCAATATCTAATTATCCTTAATCACTAGGAACCGCCCGCGCCGTGGATACGGTTCTTATTAAAGACAGTTTTTTTTAAACAAAATGCTGAACAACCAACATCTTTGCTAATTTGTCAAATGTAGAACATTTTCAAGTGCTTTGTGGCTCTCTTGTAGCTCTCTACAAATAACATTTAAACAAAACACTGATTTCTGTTTCTATAAAAGACATTATTTTTTGCAATTTTAGGAGTGTGTATCTCCGATTTGGAACAGTTTGACATTTTGTAATGATTTATTAATTGAAGTAATTAATTAATAATTTTTTTTATAGAATTTCAGACTTAAAATTTCTCTGGAGATTTCTCCAGAAACCAAAATTTACGTTTAGTGATTGTGCAATTTAATTTAAAATTGGAAAGGAAATTTCTTATTCGTTATCTTCACTTCTAGTTCTGCATTTTCTTCTGAGCTAGATCTTGGTAGCATTTCTTTCAATTTCCAAATCAGAGAGATTTTTAATTACTACGAGCTGTCCAAATCAGAAAACTGTTGTGATATTCTGAGTATTGTTTCTTGACTCAATTGCTTCCAGTCTTCCTCTGAATTATTAAAATAATCTTCAATCCGTTGAGAGAGAGGTAGGTAAATTCATTTTTTTCATAAAATTCTAACGACTTGACCGCAAGGCCAGAATGCACAAAACTTTTTTTTATTATTGTTTCTAAAACATCCTACTTTTATTAGAATATTTATTGATTCGAGTTAAGTATGCATATTAGTGTGTTCTCGGTTTTTAAAAAGTTTTATCATCTCCTTTATCAAATACCTGCGAAAGTGGGTTTTTAAACTACGAATTACCGCTGGGACTTTCCAGAATTCTGTGTAATCTCGGAATATGTATGTTATAAATGCTTTAAACTTTCTCTATAAACAAATATACGTTATAACGGATTTTTTTTAATACGTGTTACAAATTCGAAGCTCACCATTGGATCTCGAAAACGGTAAGAGATACCAAGTCGGTTAAATTGGGACAAAGTTGCGTATTTTGGTGCTTAACAACAATCCGTTTTGAAAAATCTCCTACGATTTGTAGTTTTTGAAGTATTTCCATAAAACCGAAAAACGTAACTTGTGTGATATACGAAGTAAAACTCCGAAGGTACATCAAAGCTTCTTTGGTCTTGTCTTCACAGCGCACCAAATTTTTCTGTTATTTTCAACAATATCTTGCATTTATAGCTGTTTCAGTCAAATAGGGATGTGTGATATATGGAAAAGCATCAGAGAAAATAAATCTATTTAATGGTATTAAAATCCATTTTTATCCTACTGTTTATTTAGAAATTTTTTACTTGGCTCGAAGCACAGTATTTAATTATGTTGTTAAATTGTCTTCAAGCTGGTAATGTTCTTATTTCTTTTTTCTTTTTTTTATACACTGTGATCAACAATGATTGAATGTTTGCATTCTTCTAGTTTCTTATTTGTGGGTTTTGTTATTGCTTAGTTTTTCCTGCTGACAATATAGTCACAGTATAAGTAATTACCCAGTAGCGTCACTTAAACGTCAGTGTAAAAAAAAAAACGCCATTCTATTTGATACCCTTATGGAAATGCAATGTAATTTCCAGCTGGGTAGGTATCAAACAAAAGAACAAATGTGACAGTTATACTCCAGTGACGCTACTGTGTGATTCTTATACTGTGATATAGTTATGTGGTGATAATTGTCATAATTACAGCACAGTATAAGAATTTACACAGTAGCGTCACTCGAGTATAACTGTCACATTTGCCATTTTGTTTGATACCTACAGGTTTGGAAATTACATTACATTTCCATACAGATATCAAACAGTATGACAGCTTTTTTGAACTGACGTTTAAGTGACGCTACTGGGTAATTACTTATACTGTGATTATAGTCTCTCCTAAAAAATATAAAATCAATATGAATTTGACAATTTCATTCCTGCCATTATGTACTCAGTTTTGTCCAGGGATGAATTACTAAAGTAAAAACAGTAATCAATTTCGTCACATTTTATTTCGTTATTCTTGGTATTTTTGAGGATACGGTATAATTTCAAGAATAAAGAATAAATACAATCAAGAAAAAAATTGTTTAGATAAAACATGTTATATAATATTTCCAGCGATAGAAAGACAGATTTATTTTGAATTTCGCGCCAATCTAGAAAAGTCAATATTATTTACTAACAAACTCAGTCCAAATGCTGCTTTTAAGTTGGTTATTCGGAAATCAACTCACACCTTGTATTCCTACGCCGTGAAATACATGCAGATATGCAATGTATTGGCGCACTGCAATTTGGGGTCTGTCTTTCTATCGCTGGAAATACTATACCAATGTATCACATAGCCATTATATGGTACTTAGAGATGGATGAATTGAGATTTACATTAGCAGGAGTAGTGAGTAATATTCGGCGGATAAATGGACCTAAGATTTGGAGTCTTTAGTCATGTCTTAGTTTAAGTGAAAAGTACGTCATTGCATTCCTTGGGCATTTTCGATAATTAAACCGGTGTACTCTATTTTCTCTTACATGCATTAAAGTCTCTAAATGTTCTCTCTCAAATTTCTAACCCGATTATGAACCGGTTGAATTATTGAAAATGCCCCTTGATGCTGGTTTACAGGAAAGCTAAGACATGCCGTCCAAATTCCATGGCAAGAGTTGAAAAAAATTTAAAAAAAATCACCCGGTATTATTCTATTGGGTTGTTTATTTATGCTTTATATGTAAAATGAAGCACTTTTTGAACGAAAATACGACTAATCTTACGAGAGAAACAACAAGAAAACAACTTCTCTTTTTCTTTAACCTTTTTATATTTTCCTTATTGTTTTATATTTGTACATACTTTGTATCTAATAAATATTGCTAATGCTTTGCTTTGCATGATGTGTACCTACATAATGTTATGAAGAAGATTATACATCATGGTCTTGGATATTTAAGGTATGTGCTAGAAAGTTATGGACACTGTGTTCTGGGATCGTCAGGGTGTTATTCTTGTAGAATGTCTTGAACCAGGCACCACCATAAGCTTAAGGAAGCCATCTGAAAGAAAAGAGTAAACAAAAAATTGCATAACATTATCTTACACCATGACAATGCAAAACCCCACACTGCGTTTGCTACGGCTGAGACAATCCAGAAACTCGGATGGTTAGTTATGCCCCATCCAGCTTTTAGTCCCGATTTAGCCCCGTGGGATATCCACTTGTTTGGAACAAGGGAAAAAAGTTTAAAAAGGAGCAGATTTTACTCATCGGAGGACAGAAAACTGGCTGTAAAACAGTGAGTGAAAAATACCGATAAATCCTTTTTTCAAACTGGATTCGAGCGATTTGTCCAAAGATGGCACTGATGTTTAGAAAGGAAAGGAAATTAGTTGAAAAATAGAGTTTTGTAGTTTAAAGTTTTAGAATTTTAGACCAACAGTCAATTTTTATTTGCCATTTATTGTTGATAGACAATTTACGTCGCCTTTACTTTAGGTTTTCTTTTTCAAACGTTCATGTGTACGTAGATGCTCGATTGCTTTATAGTCCTTTATTTTTCAATGTCAAGTGAGTTTTACGACTCGCGATATATGTTGGTGTAATTACTGTTTATCAGTTCTTAAATTATGCACGCGCTGCTCTAACAATTTTCTGCAGTTTAGTGCTCATTCCTTAAGCCTATCTCCATTCAATTATGCCCATTCGTCACAAACACAAAGAGAACTAACCTGCTTGATTTGCACCTCTCGGGGGTCTCCTTTTTTTTGCGGTGACGCCACGTCATCGTAATAATGAAGTAGTACAGTAGTTAGCGAGAACATTAATAATGCAAATTTTTTGCATGTTTTTAATGTACGGTTTGACCTGCAGACGACTTTTATTCAAGGTCCCCAGTTCCTCGCATAACACCGCCGCCTAGTGTTTTAAGTTATTGGTACAATGCGGCAAAACGAAAACGTTGGTGACCCGTTGCAGAAAAGCCCGACGGTGAAATAATGTATTATTCAAATAAATACGTCGCTTGTTCTTATTTATGCAGACTTAATCGTAACAGTTTTTCTTTTTTCCTTGGCAGCGAACCCCGCGCACTCCGTCAGATGCACGGAATTTATGGAAATATTCGAAGAAAAACACGCCACGATTGAAATGTCTAACGCAAACATGTGTTACAATGTTGAAAAAAAATTTCAGAAATGTAAATAGTTAAGAAAACGAATGGTAAGTTTTAAATACAGTTAAAAGTTATCGTAATCCGTTTTTGGCAAGACATAAAGTTGAAACTTGATTTATTTAAAATTTTTTGTTAATGTTTTCAATTATTTAAATTTGTACCTATCCACCCTAGGCGAACAAAAGATGGTACTTAATCCTAATTAATTATTTCAAAAGTTTGTTACGGAATAAGCACAACTCATGTTGTAGTTATTTTAATTTAAAGTTTTCTTCTAAAAATATTTAGATATGGAAACCGGTTATGATCTTGGTTGAACATTTCCATATTTACGTTGCTTGCGGAAAAAGGACGAAGAGATTTTGCACCATCTCCAAATATCGTCTAGTATGTATTTATTTGCCCTCTGATAAATTATTAGTCCTTCTCTCAACGTAGTTTAATCGCAAAAGTATTTTCCTTACATTCGATCGTCTGCCTAAACTACACACGATTAAATTGAGTCCTTATGAAATTGTCAAGCCCTAGGCTTTTCTAGACTGTAAAACTGGAACCTAATTTTTTTTATTTATTAACATCTTAAAAATAAAAACAACAAAGTTTTCTTACTTTTTTTTTATTAATATTTTGTACCGCACTACATAATTTCATGCTTTTTCTTATATCATTCGTTGTACCCTTCAGAATTTATGAATTTTATGAAAAATGAAAATTTGTGAGTTAATAAAAATGCACTTAGCATTTTCGTTAACTCTCTGGACGCGTGAGTTATGAAAAATATTTCAAGTGGCTATTTGAAGTCGAATTGCCTTAAATGCTTGTTTAGTTTGGCAGATTTATAAAGAGATAGACAACTTTTAGACTCTTATTTACGTAACATGGAGTTTGTACCGGTGATTCACTAATGTGTCTCCTTTGAAACTTTATGCTCATTCTTATATGGTGTTTCGATTTTTTGAAACACACGTGTTTCTAGCGTCTCTAAACATGGGTTGTAAAAAATAAATATATTTATATTTTAAGGAGTAAGAAAAACCAAAACATTGGATTAAGCTCTTGTCTGCTTCCTTTTATTATTCCTTCTCAGTTATCTTATTGTTAATTATTATAGGATTGTAAGGTTGTTTGTGGACATTTATAAAAAAAGAATAGTGTTAATTATTTTATTCTTGTACGTAACTATGATTTTACCCTCGAATTTAAATTATTATTACACTATCAAATGGTGAAATATTTATTTAGCAAATTTTAAACCGTCCTTTATCTTTTCCACTAGTAGTTGTCGGAAAAAATGGTGAACATAAAAGGAACATATTTTCAGGTTCATGATAGTGTCCAATTCATTATTATTTAATTAATAGACTGTAAAGTCGAGATGCTTCTTTCCTTAAAAAGTCATCCCTAGATTTTAAATTACTTAAAATGTTTTCATTTTACAATAAACTTGTCTTTGAAGATGGATTCATATGAATATTATTTTTTTTTTCTTTTCAGGACTTAGTTTAGAACAAAATTTGTCGATGGGCCCACAATCTCCACTAGACATGAAACCAGACGCGGGCACCCTAATAAACTCGGGTCAGTTTAGTCCACAGGGCCCCAACAGTCCTGGCTCATACAGTTTAGGCCACGGAAGCTTGCTCAGTCCATCACCGGGTGCACAAAGCAAAAGCGGAGGTTCACCCTATCCCCCAAATCATCCCCTGAGCGGATCTAAACACCTCTGCTCGATATGTGGCGATCGAGCTAGTGGAAAACATTACGGTGTGTATAGGTGAGTTTTAAAATTATTGTATTATCTGTTGTCAGTCATTGCGTAACAGACGGAGTTCATCAAAAGTCGAATTCGCGACTGATTAAAACGTGGTCCGCTTCAAAAATCCGATTTTAATTATAGCCTGGGCTTTGATCTATGCCCAAGTAACACGGTGAGTTATTTGCGTCCGTTTGCCTCGGGTTATCCGATATTATTCACCACGCTGTCGTGACTTGTGGGTGTTTTGGCGGTCGACGTGCGGCGGCTTTATTTCGTTGGCAGAATACTATTTTGGAATAGTCGTTACATGACCTTCCATTATTGCCAATTGAGGGCAGTTAACCAAGACTGTTGATTGACGGTCAATGTCGACGTGTCAGATTTTAGATTTATTTTCGTACACCCAGCACGATTCTTACTTGGTGTCAAAATCTATTATTCACTGTTGATGAAAACAGCATTGCAAAAGCCAACGTTATTACTCTTTTATGTGCCGCCTTTTGATTCATTATTAAATTAAATATTTCCTCCAGGCTTCTTGGAATTTTAGCTTTAATTTATCTCCTTAAATCGTGCAATATTTCCTCCAGGCTTCTTGGAATTTTCGCTTTAATTTACCTCCTTATATCGTGCTTAAATTTATTTGGCAGGAAAATCGTCTTCAAGGTGACTCTTCAGTTTATTGAAAACAGTTCGCTTAAATATCCAATATTTATTTGACACCTAACAGGGAACTCGGGGAAACGAGCGCTTTGCAAGTTCTATATTTATCCGTCCTTGTAAATCCTTCTCGTGATCCTTGAATTAACTCGTGAATTCTGTTCATCCACTTAATGTGCCTGCTTCTCCTCTGCAGGTGGTGTGAGACGTTTCAACAACTGGATAAACTTCTGAAACATTTTCATTAACAACGATTTCGGGAATCTTTCCGAATTTAACGTAGTGAATGTTTCAAATTTTGAAGAGAAGAGTTTTCAAAATATTTACCATTTAGTATACGTGGGTCACTAGGAAAGAAGTGAGGTAGGGGATTCTTGAATGTAGGCATCAAAAATTATACTTATAGCAATTGATAAAGTTTTCATTTCTATTGGTTACCATTTGCGTAATTTACGCATTTAAGTTTAGTTAAGTGCTGGTTAATAGTGGATGAATATTTCCCAGCATTGTTTTTGTAGTTAATGTGTTTTGGAGTTAATGTGTAATGTAATATGTATGTAATAACAGGTGATCAATATCTTTTCTAATCAAGTAACCTATAGAAATAAAATCATGTGTCTTTGATTAGATCATTATTTCAAATGCAACTTGAATTACATATTTATATTGCATTCCTATACAAAACGATAGGAATGCAATAAAAATAATTCAAATGGCATTTGAAATAATGAACCAAATCACTTGATTAGAAAAGATATTGATCACGCGTTATGTATCATGCATCCAACAATTATTGTAGTCTTAGATGGCTGTGGTATCACACATAAATGCCGATTTTACTTCGTATCGTTGAATTGAAGTCTCAAATATTGACTGTTAGACAACAAATAAATGTTTCTTTACGTATTTAATGTTTTAATGCCATTTGAAACAATAATTAGTTATAAATGTTTGACTCTACAGCCACCCAGGACTACAATAATTGTTGGACACACGTTATTTGCCCAACAGTTACAAAAAAAAAACTTACGGACGGAGCAAAACAAGCTAAGAAAAATGGAAAAGGAATATAATTAGACTAAATCTAAAACGAATACTAAATCACAATTATGTAGAGAAATGAAAGAAAAAATGTAAAATAGATAGCACAATAAAAGCAGAAGGTAGATCTTCTAAAGGTGCATTAAAAGAGCTATGGTGCTTCGAAAGATCTAGCTAGTTGCGATAGTAAAAATCAACTTCTCTGGACATTGAGGACCCTGCTCCAACAATTTTCTACTCCTGCACTTTTAGTTACTGTAAAAAGAACGTTGAAACTGTAGTAAAAACTGTTGATTGAAGATCCAAAAACTAGTTAGAAAGAGATTGAAGTATATAATAATAATAATAATAATAATAATAACTCTCAGGATTCCATCACCAGCTATTGATGAAATTTTACCTCAACATCTTTGCGTCAGAATACTTTACTTTCGTGTACAACTTTCAATTCCTAATCAAAAATAGACTCGTAAAGATATCACGGGAGAAGAGACTTGGGTCTTTCAATATGGGTGTTGCTAGACGAAGAATCTTTGAAAAAAGTCAAATGTGTTGGTAAGAAAATAGCGGAGACATTATTTTCAGCAAGTAGGAGTTTGAATTTCTTTAGAAAATCATAGAACCGCGAAAGCTAAGTGGTATACAGTGAAGTCTGCTTGCCACTTGTGTTTCATTGGGCGCGTTTAGCGAACAGCAGCTGCTGAGTTGCTTACTCAGCAATCGTTTGTGATTGGCTATTACTTTAATGTGAACCAATCACAAACGATTGCTGAGTAAGCAACTCAGCAGCTGCTGTTCGCTAAACGCGCCCATTGTTAGAATAAACAGCATTCACAATCTGTATGGAGAAGATTTTTTGTATCATTTCAGTCATGAAATCCACGAATTATGACGCTCACCTTTCTTCTTTTTGAGCTTGGACTCTGTGGACTTTGTGTTTGCTCTGAAAGAATTTTCAAAGAAGACTTCCATGACAGTCTTAGGTTTTGATATAGATATGTACAGAAGCTGATAGCGATTACTTTGGAAAGTTAAAATTAGACCCGGTAGAATGTTTCCCTCCATCCTTCGCTTACGTATATCTACCACAGGAACCATGTCTCACTCATTTTCTTTCATTGGAGAGGCTTATTGAGTCTTGCTTGTGCTGAGCTGTAGTTATAATTAAAGTATTTTTATATCTTCTTTGAGTTGTCTGTGTGCCACTTCTTAGCTGGTCACGTATAGAAAAATACGTATAATAGAGTTAGACTTTTCAATTTCTTCTGATTCTATGGAAAGTATTTTTCCACCACTTTCTCTGATAGAAGCTTATAAATTAATTATATTTCGACGTATAAGAACATTTTTAGAGACGTCGACACAGAGCATTGTGGATTTTGTACTTCAAAGGAATTTGTTTTTTTGCCTTCGAAATATTTAACGCTAACTATTTATCGATACTTCCAAGGAAACACCTCCCCTCCTCTTCAATTACCTTACATCTTGTGAATTTTCTGTTTAATTAAGACAAGAAAAAACAAAGTTTATAATAAAGATCGGATCGCGTCCTCGCTCTACGACGTTCCTGCACAAATAAATAGTGTGAAATATTGACATATAAATTTAACTGAAATGGGATAGTTTTCTAATAACATGTTTCTTGGTTGATTGCGCCTTCGGCCTATAATGAGTACATAATATAATATGGAAAAACATAAATTTAAACCGAGATGTGACTTAACCCAAACAATAATCGATAAATAATTTATATGGTCGAACACATCTTCTGTTGAAATGAAAATCTAAACAGGATTTAATAACTTCAATAGCCTAACTAAGCACGCATTGCACTGGCATCTTGTTGGTTTCACAACATTTTGTGTATTTTACAACTTCTAAAAATGAATTAGCAATGAACTAAATTCGCTTAAATGATGTTTATAAAAGAAAATGTGTTGCTGAAAACTGTTGCTTGTCATGAAAAGAATAGACAAGCGTCAAAAATGGTGGAACTATTGTATCCATGTGTTAAGAGATTTAAAGCGTTGTTTTGGCTTGGCATCAAATATGTATTTACAGACTTTGTTGTGTGAAATTAAAAGTAGGTATTACTATTTGATATTCTTCAACTAATACGGTTTTTATTATAATAATACCAAACAATTGCTGAAAGGGAAATCTTGCAGACAACGTTGAATGTCTCATGTCGTAACTAGTTATAAGTTGTAGTAAAAACGACTTTTGCATAAAATACGTTGGAGAATAAGTAAACTTTTATGACGTCATAAATGCAAGGTTGCTTTTATCAGCTTTTAGAAAGGGTAGGACGTCCTAAAAACAAAAATAAACCTCCGAAAAGGAGCGATAAACTTGGAACTTAAAAATTGTTCAGGATATGAGATAGTGCAACTTTGCATAAACGACTGCCAGGCTACAAGAAAAACCAATAATTTTTTACCGCTATGCGTTTGCCCCAGTGCTATAATTACGGCACATTTTTCATTTTCAGCGGATGTGAGACATAAATGTCAAAGAAAAATTATGTGAAGGTTGCTGCGTACATACGAAAAAAAAGCTTACCTGGTAGATGCTTACCATAATAAACTCTCAGCAAACTACCTATTACTCGATCACGATTTACGGGCGATTGAAAAATCGTACAATTCGACGACGGGCGGCCTTGGAACCTTTAAGAAACGAGATAAACCTAATTAAGCTTAATTAATAATAAATTGCGGTGGTTTTGCGTTTTGTGGTTCCTGCATTGTTTTTTTTTCCTGTCATGGTTTTTTGCTGGCCGTAATTATGCTTTGTTTTTGTCGACGCATTCGCAATGTGACCTTTCGTTTTTTTTTTCTGCGTGTGAATTACTCGAATTCTATTCGAATGCTTTCTGCCCGAGAGATACGAAACGCCACGAGTGAGCGGAAACGTTTCGTGAATGTCAGCCGATTATTATCGTCACCTTTTCCAAAAATGCTTGATAATCGAGATGCAAGAATTCTTCTCTTGAATTAAATGTCAAGTGTGTTTTACACACATGTTTCGCTATTGTTATGTAAATTGGGTGATTTAAATATTTTTCAAAGAAAACGACATTTTTTTTTTGTAAAACTATTTAAAGGAATGCGATGAAAAAAATGGAGACGTAAAAAATTAATTATTAGTCTTCAATGAAACTTTTTTTAATGAAAAATATATTTGAATCCAACTTGATAGA
Source organism: Dorcus parallelipipedus (assembly GCA_958336345.1). Classification (NCBI taxonomy): domain Eukaryota; kingdom Metazoa; phylum Arthropoda; class Insecta; order Coleoptera; family Lucanidae; genus Dorcus; species Dorcus parallelipipedus. The sequence goes on from OY284483.1 coordinate 24,380,277, forward strand.
AAAATTTAAATTTGTTCAACTTTTAACAATTGTATTTTTGCGTGACTCTCTCGCATGTGTTCATGCCAACTTGCACCTACTAATTATTCCTGCTTCAGAAGAAAAAAATGAAACTGTTAATACCTATTTCATACAATGTTAGCATGTAAGTGTCGAGCGTGTGTAAAAACATGTTTTTGTTGGAACGGTCAGTCGCGATAGTTGCATGTCCACAGACTATCAGGTTTTTCCTTTTAAACCCGGCTATCTAAGCAGTACTTAATATTGACAATGACAAGTGCACCATGACCATGGCCCCCGTCATTAATGTTGCATCACCGCGGCCTTGAAATTGTTATGAACACTCGCTTATTATAACAAATGAACGTTGTGCTACTCACGATCCGTGAATCCTGTGGCGGAGCGTCATCGTAAATCTAGCTTTAATATATGATTGTTAAGGCCGGTTTTTCTGGACGCTTATGATGAATTAAATCTTGGATTGTTGTATGGTCGTTGGGTTGATTTAAACAAGTTCACGTGTATACGGGGGGGGGGGGCGCTTTTTCCTCTTCGTTTCTGTTTCATCGCGCAATGAAATTTTTGTGGTCAGCTTACAAGGTCGCACTCCGCCAGTTATGTAATAATGTGTGTAATTTATGAATATCTGCAATAATGGAACCACATGGAGAAGGAGGTGCTAGTGTCAAGGCCAGAATCATTGTTATAATGTGCTAATCCTCTGTTTAAAATTAGATTTCCTTGATTGGTTGGTTGGCTTAGGTTACACGTGACTATAATTTAAGGATGTGTTCGTGAGGTTGAATTAATGTGTGTTCTTATCGAGTATCTTAACAGTGACATGTTTGTTCTGCTTTTGTGATTTTGCAGCATTTCATTTATTATCAGAGTTTCAATGCATTTGTTAAGATATGTATTTGACAAATGGGACTTAAGTGTATATGCAGATATACTCAACCAAAAGCTTTGTGCACTTAATGAAAAAATCAGGATTGTTTTGCTCAAGCTTATCTTGGATTAAAGAAGGAATGGCTAGAGTAAAACAGAACACTGTTAAGTACAAAGGGTAAATTGTCATATTTTTGTGTGACTGACGTAAACAAAGAAAACGTCTTCAACATTTTGGCAACTAAATTTTTAAATATTACAAACAAAACATTTAGAAAAGAAAGTATAGAAAATAATAGTTAGACTACAATGTTACTTTTCATAACTGCTGAATGACAATCCTGACAGTTCACCATAAATATAAAATTGGTTATGCATGGACACCGGTGAGAAGTTAGCAACAAACCTCCAGCAACAAAATTTCAAAGTTTCAAAATTGTGCATTTATAGTTAACGCTGTCTTGAATATTTGAAGTCGTGGGAATGTCCGTTTTCACTCGATAAATAATCGATAAAATCGATCGGCCAAAACTCAGAAATAGCATAAATCGATAGGTTTGAATGTTCTCTTTCGTGTTTTGCCAGAATTTCGTTTGTGCAACATTTGTACAAAAAGTTATGTGCTATAGTATATGGAGTCTTTTAAGTACGTGACATTAACTATTTTCAGTCGATCAGTAATCAATAAAATCGATCGGCTAAAACTTACTGGTGGCATCTTTCGATATATTTGATCATTTGCTATCCGATTACGTGCAAGCTTTCATCGTAAATAGTTTCTTTAAAAAGTCATTTATACAGGGTGTCTCAGAAAAACTATTCTTAACTTTCAGAAGTAGTAGAGGGCATGTAGTTAAGCAACTTTTATTAATAAAGTTGTGGCCGGAAATGTTTCCACATCAAGTTAAAACGAAATAAAGAAAATGAAGACAAGAAATAATTTCGGTGTAAAAAGTAACTTTTCTATTTATTTCCAGCAACTACATTCAATTATATGTCATTATAACGTAAATGAAACGTGAAAAATATAAACATTTTTCACTTCTGACGAAGCTGTCTAACGACTGCGAAACGTTAAGTGTTTGTGCGCCATTTAGTGTCCGTTTAAAAGAGTTTATGATACAATTTTCATCGGACAAGAACCAGCTTTAATTATAAATATTATTAGTTCTTATGTTTTTCATTTTTGTGCGAGTATATTAAAATAAAATCTGCCTTACTAATAAATTGAAATCTATTAAATATGCTGGGACTTATTTTTATTTACTTTTTTTTAAGAATCAGTTAAATATATCGATATATGAATATATCGATATATTTCTAACGATATATCGAATGTATCGTTATATGGTTAACGATATATCATATGAGTCGGTATATCGATATATAAATTTTTTTGCCATCCCTAATTCTGAGTGCGCACTCAGTGCACAATTTAGTCCCAGTGAGAAACGCTATTAATCACGAATATCATGGATAATCCTTTACATGAAAGTTGTTAATGAAAGTGTTATTGATTTTAAGTGTACTGAACAAGTTAATTTTTATTGAGAATTGAGGAAAATTATTTCTTGTTTTAGACTTTACGATGATTTCAAACTACATATTTTCGCTGAAAAAAAAAATTATCATCGTCATTCTCATTTAATTTATTTTTAAATCTGGAGGAACCTACAAGCTTTTATTTTAATCGAGTCCTCCACTCATCGCTATCTCATTAGTGTTTTAAGTAATGATTAAGTAAGTATTGTAATTATTGGAATGAAAAGAAAACAAATTTATATCGAGAAAAAGTTCACTTCATTTAAAAACTACCTCTACTACTTTACGAATTCAACACATTTTTAAAGTTGTACAATATATATATACACATACATATTTTGGTTACCCATTCTGTACATACAAATTGTATTAAACACATATATTTACATAATTTTAGCATTTCGACTAAATTTTGAGCACGCTTCTTAAGAGAAGAACAAAAAAATTATAACATTATTGTATTTGTTATTTATTTACTCTTTGTTATGTGTCATATTGTTTTTACCATTTGCAGCGTAGAGTGATTTAGATTTACAACAACCTAAGTTTTTATTTAATAATATTTATTTCTAAATTCTATTGATTAATCAAAAAATTAAGCAAATATATTGTTTCCTATAGTTTTGCTTTATGTATTAATTTTTATCGGCTTTAGAAACCCAAAATATTTACGGAACCGTTTTTTTACCTTTGATTGGACTTACTTTTTTAAATAATAATCAAAGGAGAGAAAATAAACGATCTCAGGCAGAGTGTTAAAATACAACAAGTTTGAAGAAGTTCGGGGTCTTGGTCTTTTATAATTATACGATATTAATCATTGACTTAATGAGATGTTTTATTTTTAAAATATTACGTTGTACTTTTTTCTGAATTCTTTATGTCGTAGTAACTATTTACCAATTTTTTTCTTGTCAAGTATTTTCAACTTTATCTCACACTGCAATTATAGGATTTTCCAAAACGTTTGTGGTTGGCAAATTTAAATATTAAAAATCATCGAATTGCGCAAGCCGTTTGAAAAAGTTGTTTCGCAATCATAATTATTGTTATTAAACAGTTATAAAAATAGCCATTGGTAATACATACTGTCATTACAGAGAGCAAGTTATTAAAATTTTCTGCATTATTTTCGGTATTGTTTATTGTTTATATTTAATTCAAATTTACTAAACTACATAGTTAATTCCATTGACGTTAATAATTTTTGCTACTTATCGTTTATCTTGTATTTATGTTAGTACTTTTTTTAATTAAATATATCTTGTTCGTTTTTGAATAAGTGAGCAGTTGATTAACTGACTGAATTAGCTGATATTTTTGTGAGGTATATACAGTGCTCGCCAAAAAGTCGGCATCAAATGGGAAAAATTTTTATTTCAGATTTTTCGAAAGAACTTTTTACGGCAATAATTTGTGCTTGTCTGAAAACCTGTTTAGCCCCTATTAGATATCCCGAACGATTTTTACTTAGTTAGAAAATAGCGTTTTTCGAAATTGCTAAAATCCTAAAATTGTTATTTCTGGGAAATTAATCGAGATTTCAACGAGACTTTTTTACTGTGTATTGGTTTTAGCTCACTGAACAATCTCAAGGCCAGAAAATAACGTTTTCTTCTTTAACTTCGGCATATGTGAACTTTTCACAAAATTTCACATATCAAAACTTAATTTTAAATTTCAAATAATTTTAGGTGAAAACTTCAAAGATTTGTAATTAGAAAAAAAATAGAGATAGGGATTTATTGCTTTAGATATTTTATTATTTATCGAAAAGTAATATTTGTACATAATCGCAACGTTTTTGATGCAATATACTTTTGAGGATAAATATTTTTTAATGATAATTAATAGGTATTGGAATGTCTTCTAAAAACTCTAATCTACTCCTATTAATGAACTCTTGTCACAAAACCCCCTAAATGTTCTTTTACAACGACCTCAATGAGGAGAGTTTTTCCTATGTAGTTTATGAGACGGCTATTGATTGTTGTAGTGTCAACTAAAGTTATGGAAAGTCACGTTTTTAATTTTACCAACATCTATTTTTAAATGTACATTTAATAAAAATTAAACTTATTTCCGTGTTTCTTAATTGCAGCATGTTCTTTAGTATTAAGGATTTTTAATTAATTTTTTTATTCAACTCAACTTTAAAAATAGAAAAAAATGTGTTGTTGTGAACTTGTTTTCTTCTTTATTTATTGAAGTTTGCACCTTTTCTATTTTGTGTATTGTAATATCAATTACGCCCGCACGTGTGCCCTTGACTCCATAACATTGTAAAAAGAATGTCAAGTTATGTGATTCTTAAGTTGCATTTGATTATCGTGATTCATAATTGCGAAACATGAATTATTCGCCTTTGTTTTTGCCTTTTTGTAAAGTATTCAATCGTGTTAACAAATCTTGGAGGTTAAAGTTTCACAGCCTGGAATTATTACACATTTTAAAGAAACATATATTTTTTTATAGTAACAAGTAGGTAGTCAAACTTCCGTAATGAAACGTGTAACATCTCAAATTTTCTCTAAAATTTCTTATAATTTGCAGAATGCTATTATAATAATCTAAAAACTGATGTACAAAAAGAAATAAGTAGTATAAGTTGGGGAATCCCAAGACACTTCCATGGACTGTTCGTTCAAGACCAACTCCTTTCCAGAGCGATTGTTTCTTATGCTAAAGAAGTAACCCCTTTATCTGAAAAAGTGTCGGTAATGACGTATGTCATTTTACCAGAGGTGAACGTTGAAGAATTTTTAAGGAAAAGAAAAGTCTCACGGTTTTCCTTCTCAAATTTTCCAGCAACCGTCCGGAACCATCTATCGTTCGACTCGAAACTCATTAGAATAATCGAAAATGTAGATGGCGTTACCAGACTAATTGAAATCCATTCCATATGTATCTTGAAATTATTTTGTTTCTGATTCATTTCGTATTGCATTTTCTCTCTTGTAAACCCTGTTTTGCTCGAATAAAAAGTGTTGTTCTTGACCCCCAGCGTTTCACCTTCGTCTTTGGCACCATTGGCTTGGGTATACATTGTTCTTGTGAGTATCCCGACAAGTACTGAAGAAAATTGGTACTTACTAAATGACGAATAGTCCGCGTAAAGTAGCGATAATACACACTTTCATGCAGTTGTGCCAATTACTTTGAACCTGTAAATTGTACATCTCCTGAAGTATATTTATACTATTAAGTTCTCCTACGTTTCCAAGGTTTTTTTAAAAAAAATATTGTTATACCTTTTCTGAAATTCTATACTGGTAGTTAAAATGTTTTATTTTAATGGGTGGGTGAGATGTAAAACTGATGATCTCTCCGCGTTATTAATTTTCCATGTAAAGTTTCCCGGCTTGAGGCCCACAGTGATTTATATGAAAACGGACGTAGTCATCAATATGTGAATATGAAAATAAGCAATTATGGAAATTAGGTTTGCCAACACGGTTTACGTGTGACCTTGCCCGGCAAACACGAAGACAGCGTCAGCTCCTTTTTTTTTCCTCTCTTTTTTCCCGAGATTTTCTTGAGTCGTATCGAATTTATTTGCATTAACTTGCGGTCGAATGTTATAAGCCGTCTGCGAAAATAATCTATTTTCCGCGCCTGTTTCCGTTGCAACACGTTGACCCAATCGCGGCTATTTCTGGCGAAACTAAATCAATAGCGTGTCGTTTCGATGCATAATTTAATTTACACTTGGCATTGGCCGCAGTTGATTGACGGGATATATTTACATCGCTCATTTGACCGTTGACGTGGCACATTTAAATAACAAGGGCAAAAGGAAAGCCTACAAAATACACAATTCACTTAACTTATCGAAACATATTTTAGCTCTCGATGAACTTTGGACTTACGCGAAGAAAAATAAATGCTTTTATCGGATGTACAAATTTATTTACTTGGAAGAAGGAAATTATCTCAAAAGGGTCCCACTCACTTACAGGCCACCTGCAGGTCGTAGACTGCAGACCATGGACTGAAGATAAGAACTGAAATCGGCCACATATTATTCAGTTTGCCTTAACAGTCCATACCTACAGATCGAGGACTACAGATCACCGCCCGCAGGCCATCTTTACCGTAGTTAATTTATATCCGTAGATACGTATTTCAGCAGCTAGATTGCCATCTTCAGCACACATTCATAACAGTAATAAAAAACTAACAATAATTAAAAAACCATAGAATTTGAATAGAATTGCGTACACCGAATTATACCAACCAAAGATTTCATGAAATGCTTTTAACTCTGTTGTCCTCATACATTGGTTACACATCTTTGTTGTACTTCAATTTTTATTAACTATTGTTGGCAATTAAGACAAGGTCTAAATTCTAAATTGGGCAAGATCTCCACTTGATAATTTTAGAATAAGAATTGATATCACTGAAAGTAGTGTTAGTTGATATAAACCAGACGAGATTCTTCTCATCCATATCTCCTTTGGTTGATATAAACCAGAGGATTTTGATGAGGAGAATATCCTAGTGGTAGTTGGTATACACCAGAGGGTATTCTCCTTACCTATATCTCCTTTAGTTGATATAAATCTGAGGATATTGATGAGGAGAATATCCTAATGGTAGTTAGTATAAACCAGAGGATATTGATGAGGAGAATATCCTAGTAGTAGTTGGTATAAACCAGAAGATATTCTCCTCACCAATATGGTCTGGTTTAAACTAACTACCACTAGATTATTCTCCTCGCCAATATCCTCTATTGTTATTATTTTGAAATTTGTTGCAGGTCGGTTTTGATAGCAAGGGGTTCCTCTGGCCCCTATTCCGCGATCTATTGATGATTATTAAGAAAATAAATGGCTACATTGAAAGGACAATATGAATTCTTTTCTGATATAATTATTATTTCTCTTCTAGCTTTCAGATCGAGGATTTTCAGCTGAGTTTGGACTACCTTTAACAAACTCCTTCCCTTTCTTAAAGTCTTCGATCAACATTGTGATTCGTTTCTAATCCCTATCTTCTTCGCAATTATTGCTGATCTCTATCAAGGCCTCTTCTGTTTTTTACCTTAGTTTCCTATACTTCATTTTGCAAGGCTTGCTTCTGCCGTTTTGCTCTTCAGTCTACTCTTCCATCCCTATGTCTTCCCATTCATTAATCTACTGATAATTGACTAAAACAGAGATCATAGAAACGCTTCTGCAATGGATTAGAACTTACTTGTTCATTTTTTATACCTCCGTTTAGGACATTTTGTCATTTATAAAAGTTAATAGAAGCAACTGTACATTTATAATGATATAGAAATTTACTTATTTTTGTGTGTGATGCGCAAATTATTTTCATAATTTAAGAACGTTTCAGAGTCATTTACAAAGAGTGATTGAGCGATTTTAAAATTACTATTAGTATATAATTTCTTTTTGATTAAACGAAATTAATAGAAAATCCTAATGAAAAGTAGCACAGAGTGGCGAAACATGTCACAAGCGTGTCTAATCTCACACAACAACAAAATCTGCAAAAATTTGAAGCTGTGCCAAAGCAAAACTTGACCTCTTTATCAACAGATACAATAGTCCATCGCTTTTGACACTTGTGTGATTATTCTATTCTTCAACGATAGACTATTCTGTCGAGTTATTCAGTTTCTTTCATAAACATAATTTAATCGAATTTGCCTCGTTGTTTATTCAATTGCTAGAATAAAAAATAGAAACAAAAACAAAGAGATATTTGTAAATTCAATTCAAGGTTAAAAGCGCATGATTTTGGAAATATTGGAAATAAAGTTAAAGCTATGGACAAGTTGATAAAATTGAAGTATTGAATATGTAAAGTTAAATAGTGACTTTATTGAATAAATAATATTTTGTTCAGTTACTTACTCAGAAATTTACTCACCCTTTATGCGATCAATGTTATTGCGCAATGTTATTGTGCGCAATTATTATTGAGTGATTGACAATTGTATCGCAAAAAAAAACAAGAGAATGAACGTTATAGATATATACGGGAAAATGTTTAAAAATAGTCTATGTTTATTAAACTTTTAATAGTTTTGTGTTATTGCGCAATATTATTGTGTCAATACGCACGGAGATTGCCAATTGTAGTACCACAAAAAAATAAACATGAAATAATAAACGTTATAGATTACGGGAAAAATGTTTAAAAATTCTACGTTTGTTAAACTTTTAATAGATTTGTGTTAATAACTTGTCTTTTATCATGCAATAGACGCTCGTTAACATAAACACCCAATACCGAAAACATTGCGCTAACGTAAAGACCAAATTCACGTCACGGGATCAATTGGAACGCCCGATAATGTAAACAACCTGTACACCTGTGCTCTCCATAACGTAAATTATTGTGACGATAAATAGATAGAGATTTGCGCGAGGGATTTCCCTTTGCGACGAAATTAGAGTCTCTCTCACTTCAATCATTTCTATAATGCGGATGAAAGCTTTTATTGGAAGCTTCTGCCCGAGAAAAGAGACTTCATTTGAAAAGTCTGCTCCAGGGAGAAAACCAGAAAAACGTCGAATTACGTTTGTGGCATGTACGAATGTTACTGGCACACACAAAATCATACCAACCCTTATTTATTTACCATACATTTATAAAGTTGCACGATAACGTCAACATGCTTGGTTTTAATCTTTTAATTCGTCCACGTTATCGAGGGTCTGCTGTAATAGAATTTGTTTCTCATTGAACGGTACACATAAAACGAAATTATAATAGTTGAATAATTGAAACAGATTATGAATCTGTTTACCGATTATAAAGTTTTAAATTCTGATTGTTAAATGCTTATGACGGACACGTTACTTGTAGAAATAAATTTTGTTTGTAATACAATTTAAATTAAAGAAAATACTAGGAATCCTTAACATGGAGATTCGAATTGTTTTCGAGTTGTAGTGATTTATATATTTGTTTACCTGTCAAAGCAAGTGTTATCTTTTGTACGGAATAATTTACTTCAGGTGATTTTATAATTTTGAAACTATCAATTTCATGTTCAACGCCGCGTTAACAATCATAAAACTATAAACGTTATTACGACTGTATTTATTTCATTCATCTGCTCCTCTTTCTTAACTGGGGGCGTATCGTCGCTTTGGGGACAATTTTTGATTATTTCTCGGAAACTAAAATACATAGAATTTTTTGAACCTTTTTCCCATACTATCGAATTTCGCTTCTTATAGCGGTTTTTCTTTGACAGAATAATTGTCTGTCACTCTGTATATTCTTAAAAAAATGCTGGGCTGTCAAATATAATCCTTCAATCTCGCCAGCTATTGTTTTGCAATATCAAATTATTGCAGTTTTAGTAACCATTTCGTGGAGACAAGTTTATGTTTATGTGTTATGGAAATTGTCATTGTAAACATTAGTCATGCGTGATAATGTATTGTTTGACGAATTGATCTGTGAAATAAATTGTATTGTTTGCGTGACACGAACGTTACTGAAAAATACATGAAAAGAAATCTTTATTTTGGCCGTTTCCGATTACACGTGAACAGGTTTGCAATGCCAAACTGTTGCGAAATGAACAACAAGATTTCAATGTCAAAGAATGCTCGGCCAGGTAACAGGTGCGCGCTAATTCAAGGTGCGCTCGTTATAAATAATCTTAACTTTGGACGGAGTCACTTACGTCCCGCCGCCGCCGCCTTTGGCTCGCAAATGTGGACTTTCCTCGATTCTTTGCTAAGTCTTAATTTCCCTTGTCCGAGTTCGTGTCGTTCTTTAAAGTTAATTGCCGTACACGGAACGGCGTCGTCGTCGTGGTAGTACTGCTTTAATGTATGGATGGGATTACAACATAAGGTGAAGGTTAGCGGCGTATTGTACTGGAACTTCAAAACGGTGTCGGGCTTGCATGTAAATGAAAGCGAGAGGCACTCACTCTTTGTGAACATAATCCGTCTCCTAAATAATTTTTTCCCATAAAAGTTCCAGCCATAAACCAAGAAAAAAAGACGTCCGCATTTTTCATGCCATGTGTTCATATACACTTTGTACCTCTTTCGCAGGTGACTTTAAAAAATAATTGTAGTCTAGACATTAAGGCCCGATTTTACAATCGTCGGATAAGCACTATTATTGGTATAACCTGTGGTATAACGTGACGTAGGTGTGACGTAGATATGGAGGAACATTAAAGGATATTATGCGCACAGTTATTCCGTTCTTATTCCACGAATGTAAAATTGGGCCTTAGAGAGACATAGAAATTCTGCGGTTACTGTTACGAAAGCAAAGTTAAATAAATTAGACTCTGAGAAACATAATAGTATATTATTTTACAAGTTTCACAAGAAAGCTTATTGTAACACGAGTGGGATATGAAAAATACTGTCAAAAATCGGATCTTCTTAGTATATATGGAGAATTTTAGTTGTAATGCGTGGCAACACTAACAACCCTTCGTTTTAAACAAAAATCACATTGACAAGTTATTAATTTTTCTTAGCCAGCTTCATTGTTAGTTTTCTGTTAAATAACAAATAAATAATGAATTATTTTATAAAATCTATTAAATATTTTCAATTAAAAATTGGCTAAAATTTCCCCAAAAACAGTTTCATAATGAGCTTCATTGTGAAACTGTTTTTGGTGTCACAATGAATTCATTGTGAACGCAAAGTAGAAAATAATTAATAACTTGTTAATTTGATTTTTCTTTAAAACGAAGGATTGTCAGTGTTGCCACGCATTACAACTAAAATTCTCCATATACTAAGGAGATCCAATTTTTGACAGTATTTTTCATATTTTTGTTCAATAAGTGACGCAAAGTAGAAAAAATAGTATATTTTACACGTTTCACAAGGGGCATTGTAACACTCGTTCCGTTGGGGCACTCCGAGCTTGCTTCGCTTCGCTAGTTGTACCCCAACCTCACACGTGTTACAATAAGCCTTCTTGTGAAACTTGTAAAATAATATACTATTTCGTATAGGTGCTGCATATAAATTGCATTAGTCAAAAAATGTAAATAGTTTGAATTTATTTCGCAGACGAAGCTCAAATAAAAAGAGGTAAAAAGAAAAATAATTTGCAGTCAAGAAATGATTTAAATTGTTTTCCGCCAACAGCAAGGTTAGAATAATAAAAAAATATTAATTGCCAGTTTTATGGTAATTTATTGCAATAATTAAGTAGTAAAAGAAAAATGACGTCATTTGTCCTAAAAGAGTAATCTTCTCCGTCATGATAGCGCACCGGCATACAAATTTGTAAACACCATGGGAAAAATCCACCAGACACTAGGGCAGGAGACTTTCAAAGTTGGCATTAAATCAGAAGCATCGAATTAATTTCTAAATTAAATATTTTCTTTTCGATGAGTAGTAAGTATGTATTAAAAACGTATATAGATAGTTTACTGAATATTTCTAATTTCGAAATTTTATGATGTAAAATTAAAAAATATTAATTTAGAAAAACTATATAATTTTATCAAAATTATTCATGTTCAGAATATGAATCTTCTTCATTGTCTGCAATAATATGATTATCGTCTCTACTGACATCATCACTGTTATTATCATCTTTATTATCATCATCGTGGCTAAAAGGTTGAGTGGTTGGAGATTTCAGTAGATCTAATGCTTCTTTTGGAATATTTTGAAGCTTCTTCTTTTGTAATTTCCTCTTGCTGGAAAATGTCTTCATTTTTCATTTGTTTTCTCTCGACTACATCTTCTCGAACAATGTTCTCGATATCTTTTGAAGTCTTTGTTGCGCGCTTCCTGCGCCTCTTCTGTTAATTAATTAATTGTTAATTAATATGCTCTTCCTTACATTTTGTCCGTTTTTTGAGCTCTTCCAACAAAAAATTAAATTGTTCTTCAATTCCACTGCTTCCTGATCTTCTCATAATATCAAGAAGTTCAATTCTTTTTATGAACATAATATTTGAACTTGTTCCTACAAATAAAACACACTGATTGTAACTAAAAACGCATAAATCAAAAGTAAAGAGTGACGCTGTTAGTGTTTTTAAAAATTCGAGAAAGAAAAAAAGAGCAAATAAGAGCAGAAAATGAAAATGATTATCAAATATACAATTAATATTAATCAAAATCCTCCAAAAACAAAAACTTGGACTGTCTCGGAACACGATTAACGAGTCCAAGAATATTTAGAAAATTTGACATTTAGCATATACTTTATTTTACAGTATTTTTATAAAACTATATCCACTTTCGTGCAAGTTTCTAGTTACTAAAATATTACTGCATACTTGAACTCGTGGATTCCATCATAAAATTAAAATAATTCAATGAATGTAGTCAAATATAACACAAAACTGAACCACAAGTGATGTACAAAACATGCACTTAATCATTGCTGATAAAGTGATTGCAATTAATAAGCCCACTTGAGACGGGTACAGACGATCGTAAAATGTTTGGTATACTGATGTATTGGAAAACATTAGTAAGGAATCTAAATAAATGGTTTCATTTTTTTATTTAATGCCAAATTTGAAGGTCTGTTGCCCCCACTGTGAGACGTCCAAAATTCATTCGTAACGGATATACAAGCATTTTTAATTTTAAGCGAAGATACACTGACTAGTATTATAGGAGATAGAGGTTTAAAACGATATAATATGAACCCAGTGATGTCATCAAGGACCCTCCTGACAAAGCTTGTATTTTTGCTGTCTAAGGGGGTCATTCTAATCGGGGTTGCAAGTTACAACTTGGTATGATCTTACTTCCGAGCACTATCGAGACTGCATAATTGTATCGTGTTACCACCGAACATTGCCGAGATTGAAGCTTCTTAACAGTTGCTAAGGAGGTACCACCGTCGCTAGGTTGCAAATACGATTAGAATGACCCTCTAAAGCTTAACGTACACGTACCACTTTGTTGCGATTTTTGTGTGGTTAGTTATCGACGGTATCAACCAGTCCATTTGAAATTGATATCGACCACAAAGAACCACACAATAACTACAAAAAAATCGCAGCAAAGTGGTACGTGTGAGTTAAGTTTAATATGCTAATATTTTCTGGCAACTCTGTACCAACTAAAGATTCCATGAAGAGTTTTAACTTGTGGGTGTATGTCTGAAGATAGCAGCATAATTGTCGAAACACGTATCTACGGATATAAGGGTATGGGGACAAAAAATTTGCACAAAATTTGCAAACATCTAAATCATATATGCCTTGACTGATCGCCGTTATGTTTATGTTTTATTTGACAGTTGTCAAAGATTGTAAATTAGTACATGTGCTGCTCTTTGTGATGTTACAATTTATTATGCAGTGCTTAAAAGAAAATGATCGGAAAATGATTGCCGATTTTATGAATTACATAAGAATATGAAAAAACTTGCACTGTAAACTATTTTTATGAAATTGGAAACGGACAGTATATAATATTTACAGACGTGTAGACTTGGGTTTAACAATAAATATTGTCTGTTTCAAAATCAAAAAACCACCAACCCTGCAATTTACATTGTTAATACAACCGACAACGCTGCTGCACGTACCTCCTAGTGACATATTTAGGGGGAATAGAATTTTAACTGCACAATTTAAAAGATTTCTGCGTTCCTGCGACATGATAAGATTTAGGGCAAATTAAGTGTTGCATGACATTTTAAATTTTGACGCTAAATTACTGACGTGCTTAAATTACAATGAGAATGTGAAGTACCAACCAAAATAAATGTGGCAATTTTGTTTTTTGGCAACATAATTCAACAGGTAGTGGTTTTTAATTTTGAAACAGACAATAGACAGCGAGGATTCGGAAGAATAGCACGAGAAATGTGCTGAAATGGGGAGTCACTGCGAAAACTTTCTCGAAAATTTAAAATAGATAAACAGCAACATCTTAAAACAAGAAAATGTAACATTAACTGTAAGAACATCTACCCCAAAGTACACCTTAATTAAAGCAAAAGGAAGAATAAAGAAAGAAATTAAGACGACTTGCTGAAAACGAATTTAAGCCTTCCAGTAATTCAGAAATTGTGATCGATGATGACTCTTATTTTAATTTAGATTAGATGGGAGCGAAACAGCTAATAATAAGTCGTATTATTGCAAACAGGGGGAAGCTGTTAATTCTGAAATAGTTTTTAAGCGACAAAAAATTTCAGAAAAAATTGTTGGTATGGTTAGAGATATCCTATTGTGATTATTCTTCAGTTTAAATATGCCCATCTGGAAATTCTATTAACTCGAAATTTAACAAAAACATTGTATTAGGACTCGACTAAAGCGATTTTTAGAAAAGGAACATTCTGATGGCAAATTAATTTTCTGGCCAGATATGGCACCCCGGCACATTATGCTCAGAATGTTATCCGAGCATACAGAAAATTAGAAGTACATACCATTTAAGAGAAGGAGAGAAATGTGTCTAATGTGCCTCAACTCCGGCCAATTGAGAGATTCTGGAGGATATTGAAGAGAGAAGTCTATTTCGGAGGTTGGGAAAAATTAAAGAAGAGAATCCAATAAAAACTTGGCAGATGAAAATGTCTATTTTTCAAAATTTGATGCAAAATTTTGTTTTGTCAATCTACAGTGGCCGGCAGAAAGTTGGACACATATGTCATTTTTTATTATTGATTTCTCAGAAAAATTTATTCCTTATGAAAGCCCCTGCATCTTCCCAAACTCAAAATGCACATATCAAAATTTGAATAACTCGAGTCATATACCGAGGGAATCAAAATATTTGAAATCGACATAAGAGTAAAGTACCTTTATTTTTCAAAATACGCTGTAATATTATTTGAATAAGTTATTCAGAATTATCATGAGATCTCAAATATGAAATGTTGACTGTCTACGATGAAAATGAAAAAATCATATTTTTCTGGCTTCAAGGTGTGTATCGTGGAACTTTGAATGTATAGAGCTGGACGTTTCTTCAGGTGTGACATGAATATACTGTAGGATTTGTTTTTCACTCATCTATGAACTAGAAATTATGATCAATGATATTAGTACCATAAAAATTTCACTTTTTTGTGTCCAAAAATTGTTTTTCCATCTTAGACAGCCATGAAATGATCCAAAATTTACTAAATTATTTTTTAGGCGGAAGAGAATGTCTAAAGAGTTGCCTTATTTCAGGGTATCGTTCCTGGTAGAGATTGCAAGCTGCGTTTATATTTTCACCTACTTCTATAATAGTATATTATTTTACACAAGAAGGCTTATTGTAACACGAGTGCCCCAATAGAACGAGTGTTACAATGCCTCTTGTGAAACGTGTAAAATATACTATTTTTCTACTTTGCGTCACTTATTGAACAAAAATATGAAAAATACTGTCAAAAATTGGATCACCTTAGTATATGGGGAATTTTAGTTGTAATGCGTGGCAACACTGACAACCTTTCGTTTTAAACAAAAATCAAATTAACAAGTTATTAATTTTTCTTGTCCAGCTTCATTGTGAGTATTCTGTTAAATAACAAATAAATAATGAATTTGTTGAATTTAGAGGTAAAATATTTCTTATGGAACACCCCGTACCTATAATAGAATAAGTACAAAAATATATACATATAGAGCAATTAAAAAAAACAATCGTTAGCTACGATCTGTCAAAATATAGTTGTCAAAAAAAAAATCACAGCAGATCAGGTTAGAGTGTTTTTAGAGCGATTTTGTTCGACGTATAATTTATTAAAATCGGATAAAAAAAATAAGGAAGTTACAGCACCAAATGTTTTTTTATGTTCCACCCGGTATATAAAAGGTATACATTTACACTGTATCTGTATCTGGATCTGCACTGATAAAAGCGGTAGTAAATTTACACTATTTTTACATGAAAATACTATGTACATAGATTTCTATGTATTATTATTTAATAATAGTAAAATAACATGAAATTTTGATGTAAAAATAATGTAATTTTATCAGTGTAGTTACTTTTCAAAAAGAAGTATATGTACCTAACTCTATCCAGTTATAAATTATTGTAAGTATCTGTATCTGAATCTACAGTGTACTTTGAAAAATGTATTTTCTACACCACGAGTTATTCTTCTATACAATATACAATTTGCATTTCTTTTAAACTGATTTTGAAGAATTTTGTTGGAGTCAGCGCCTTATCTGCTACATTTATGTCAAAAACAATTGCATTTAGACATACAGCGTTTCCACTGGCTGCACCGGTGTGCACTCAGAATATCTCTATCTCGTTTTATTACATAAAGCTGAACCGAGACGAAAATACACTCAGTGCACACTAGTGCAGCCGGTGGAAAACGCTAATAGAGAAATATCGATTTAATAAGACATTAGCATTCTATCTGATATAATTACTGATGTGTGCTAGTAGTTTAAGGGCTTTAACTAGTTACTTTGGAGCATTTAGACACCAATACAAAATATGAAGTTTTTAAAATAAAATCCTTCAAGAAAAAGAGTCTCAATGATCCTGGAAATTGTGAGTTGAAAAGTAACCTGATGTTTAGATCTCGTGCGAGATTCTATGTGTGTAATAAATTTGTAATTATGCTAAAACATTTTTTTGTCAGTCTGTAGTCTTTCAATGATCCTAGGACAAGAATTTTATGATTGTATTAATTATTTAAATTATCTGTGACACATGATAACAATTTTTTTCTTGAAATATATTTATTTTTATAGAGGTGTTATAGTCTCTCATCGATCGTTTGATCGTTAACATAATGACAGCTCTAGCGGTAGTTTTCATTCTTTCTAGTTAGCAGTTTTTTTAAATAAATTTATTGTCTTCTGTTGACCTGAAACTACTCTGTTCATATTCCTAGTGCTCTCTTTATATTCTTTTCATAAATTTAGGAAATAGTTTTGTTTCATTGTTACATTTAATAATGAGTGTTGTTTTATATGTATTTATTATCTCATATCCGAAGATATCATGAAAGTTTACAGTAAAAACTGGAACTGTGAGCTGAATCGCCTCAATTTTTGAGCTGCCTCACGTTCTTAACCTGATCATTGCACAGGCCGGCAAAATTACAGTTTTTGTCTGGGGTTTGGATTATCTTGTATAAATTTGATCAGTATGTGTTTGTTTACACATTCCTAGGATACCATCAAAAAATTTCTATCACGTAAGGATTTGAAACTACAGGACAAATTATAAAATACTTAAGGTGGGCAATATTTAAAGGATTTCAACATTTATTTTATTCGTTTAACATATTATATCGTTCTTAATATCTGCAGTTATTTTGTTTATGAGTAATTTTTAGATGCCCGTTTTGTTTTTGCACCAGAGAGTTTTTTTTTTCTTCAAATTTTTAATACGAGGAAGGCTCATAATCGCGCTTTAAATTTCAGCAGTAATTAATCTGACATTATATTCAAATTCCAACGACCTTGATTATTGTTTTTGCATGTTTCTATATCTTAATGGAATCTTTCGTCTTGTTCCTCACTCACTGCACCAAGATTTTCTGGTAAATAGTCCAATTGTGTCACATTGGTGACACAACACAAGGTTTTTCAAAGTTCAAAGGTTTCATTTGCCCATGGAATCATTTCCTCAATTGCTCGGCGCATGTATGGCAAATTTGAAACTTGAACATAAATATGGAGAAACCAAAATATAAATGATATTATGTACTTTTTTACAAATTCAGTGATAGATCATCGTTACTTACATTACATAAAGGTTACGTATTTAACAAAAACTACAAGGAATATTAATACAGTATGCACGAGATGAAATTGAAGCCATTTTATCACTTTTCAACAGTTTTGAACAAAAACTGTAGCGTTAATAATAACAGATGTTAATATTATTTGTCTGATTTGATTTAAATATCGAGTGATATTAAAAAGAAATTATAACTTTTGCCATAAAATTTGGACTCCGTATCTAAATTTAATTGAAAAATAAGTCATTGCACTCCTTGAGGTAATTTTACAGTAAAACTAAGACATGCCGTTCAAATTTCATGGCAAAACGTGATCAAAAATTTAAAAAGTCACCCGGTATAAAAAGTGTGGCTAAAATAGGGTCTACTTACAGCGCCATCCATTATGTTTGCTTGTTGCGACTATTATTTAATCAGAATACTATAAATATTAATGTTTCATCAAATACAATTCAAGAGATAAAAGAAAATTTTGTGAATTTAGATTTTCTTTCAGATTTTATTCAAATTTTGAAAAAATTCTTTTTTCAAAAACTAAACGTGATGGAAAAAACTACATACAGATTTGTTAATGGTATTAGACACTCTTCTTAAAACAGCAATAAAAATTCAAACCCCAGATTCATGCCAGCCTGTGATTATTTATCAAATGTAAGGTACTAAATCAACATACTTCGTATAGAGGTTGCGCATTTAGTAATTTTTTTATATCTATATTTGCCGCATATTATTCTCATCTGGGGATAAAAAGAACACAGTCGAAAATTTGTTATCATTTGAAATGACGTTTAACAAAGTTACTGTCAATAACTGCAGCTTGCTTTTAAAGTTTCAATATGTTTTGTATCGGAACTGTTTTTACTTTGTTATAAATAACACATTTTTGACTTCAAACTATTGCCACTGTGACAAACAGAATTCCCTAAAACTGTTGTCTTCCTTGTTGCACTTGCGACAATTGTATTTGTTATCCTTGTTTCTCAATGTTCTCACGAGAGGAATGGGATTGCGTTATCTGGGGGGTTATTCTCGAACTGGGGACAAGCGATCGCTCCCGAAAATGACGTCAAAATGACGCATTTCTCGAAAAGTTTGTATAGGTTTATATGAGAGTCTACGTCATTTTGACGTCACTCCCGCAAAACGAACCCTCTCCCTCGTTTCGAGAATTCAGGCCCTGAACGGAGTGTTGATTTAGTACCTTAATCAAATGAGTCTTTGATTGCCTTCGCTTAGGTAATTTGCGCACTATACTGAATTTTGCTATATTTGAACTAGATGATGACTTCCTAGATGCATCTTTTCATTAGATTTCAGAAAACGCAACAATATACAGGCTGTGGCATTTAACCGTGTTTCTTAAATAACACTCATCCTAATTGAATTTATTAAAAAATATTTGATACGAAAGTCTCATCCTTCCAAGCTCCGCATAATTTAAAATATACAGGGTATCTCAACTTGGGTTCCCTATACCTAAGTCCAATGGTTTTTAAGATAATAAGCTTTATCTGTGGTTTTTGGAAAATACTGATGTAACTTTTGTAATTAATATCTCATTGAGTTATTAACGAAGAAAATTAGAAAGCAGATATTGTGGTACTGTTACAAACTAAGAGGAAGGTATCTACCGCAGTAACAAAATTTACTTTTCTCTAAACAGGGATCCAGTAAAACTATTTCCATTTCGACAACGCTTCCCTATACCAATCATTGACGGCTGAGGAAATATTTAATACTATTTCATAATTTCTGGAAGTTACACCTCGTACAGCCAAATTGATTTGAAAATCATTTTAAATTATGCGGAACTTGAAAGGATGATACTTTTTATATCAAACACTTTTTCATAAAACCTGGTTAAATGTCACAGCCTGTATGTATAGGGAGGTGCAATAAAAAAGTTGCATGAACTTGGCAGTCTGTATCAATATTCTTAATAGTAAAAAATTGCAGCCTCTGCAAAGAAAATTCATCCGTCCTGTAGATGCGATTATAAATTACCAAACGAATAGTGTAACCTACTATAATTACTCGCCTATTCAAATTAGCGAAATTTTTTTATTGTTTCGTCATTATTTAATATTACTGATGATACCGCGCATTTTTCTTCAGGCAGGAAGTATTTTGCAGGAAAACATGCTTTTAAATGCGCACATTAGAGACTCCGAACAAGTTTTTTATAACATTTTTTTTTAACATGTCTTACGTCATGTGAATTATTACACATTTTTGTGTTCGCATACGTGCCTGGCGGTGATTTACCTGACTTAATACAAACTAAAATTACGTTCGAATGTAAAATGGAGAAAATTATATGAATTTTTTTTCGTTTGTTGCAGTTGTGAAGGTTGCAAGGGATTTTTTAAAAGAACTGTTCGGAAGGACTTATCGTACGCTTGCAGAGAAGAAAAGAACTGTATTATAGATAAACGACAAAGAAACAGGTTAGTTATTTTCTTTTTTCATTTTATTTCGTTTATACAGTTTTTCTTTTAACTACGAATCTAATCTAATCTAATTAGATGTGCCATAAACTAAATTTCTTATTCTTTTGTGAAATTTCCAGTACTTCATCATCATAATCTAATTACTGGAGTCCCTCAGGGCTATAGCTTTAGATCCTCTACTATTTATGACTTACGCAAGCGATTTACCGCAATGTTAGTTGTTGCGGACGACACTACTACACTGCTGTCTGATAATGAACAGTTCAAAAAGTGGGTATAATGTAATAGGTAAATTTATTTTTCAGATGCCAGTATTGCCGGTACCAAAAATGTTTAACCATGGGTATGAAACGCGAAGCCGTCCAAGAAGAAAGGCAGAGAACGAAAGAGAGAGACACGTCAGAAGTGGAATCCACCTCAAACTTACAGACCGACATGCCAATCGAGAGAATACTCGAAGCAGAAAAACGAGTGGAGTGCAAAAGCGAACAGCAAGAAGAATTTGAGGTAAAAGTTCGACATTTTTTTACTCGTGAATCTGATCACTTTTTTATAGAACCCAGTAACAAATATCTGCCAAGCAACAAATAAGCAACTCGTCCAGTTAGTGGAATGGGCCAAACATATACCCCATTTCACGTCTTTACCTGTGCACGATCAGGTGTTACTGTTGCGTGCTGGTTGGAATGAACTTTTAATTGCCGCCTTCTCTCATCGGTCGATAGAATCAAGAGAAGGTATTGTCCTTGCCACAGGCCTGACTATTCACAGGTACACTTTTCAAGACTTATATTGTATGTACCAACTTACCACTTTATTTTAAATTTTTTAATAGGAACTCAGCTCATCAATTTGGAGTTGGGGGGATCTTTGATAGGGTTTTGACGGAGTTAGTATCGAAAATGAGGGAAATGAAGATGGATAAGACAGAAGTAGGCTGTTTAAGGACAATTATATTATATAATCCAGGTGAGTTTCGAGCACCCTTATTTTCGTTGGAAAGTAATTATTGATTGCCTTAGACGTTCGTGGTTTAAAATCCGTGCAAGAAGTGGAAATGCTGAGGGAAAAGGTTTACGGTGTTCTAGAAGAATACACAAGGACTACACATCCGAATGAGCCTGGACGGTTCGCTAAGCTTCTCTTGCGTTTACCCGCACTCCGGTCAATTGGCTTGAAGTGTTTGGAGCATCTGTTTTTCTTCCGACTTATAGGAGACATGTCAATCGATGCGTTTCTAATGGAAATGTTAGAGAACCACACTGACACATAAACAATATTTTGATATGATTGCCAACATATATTATTTTCGAACGTTGTTTTTCTGTTTCTGATATGATTGATTAGTTGTTACTAAATAAGGTCTGTGATTCTTAATACTTTGTATAAATTATGTTTACGTTTGGGTATTATTGCAATTTAAGCTGTTGTTTATTTTTTTATGGCGTCTGATTGTGTAAGTTTCGCAAGTAAATTTGTTGTGAGCGTTTAAAGAAGAAATGCTAAAAACTGTTTAAAAAATTTGTTTTGTTTTTAAAGCTGCACTTCTATAATTCGAGTGTTCTACTAAAAAATATCAAGGTTTTGGACAGATGGAGATTCAAAAAATAATTTCGTATGTTATCGTATAGTAAAAGGGAATGCTAACATATCAATAAATTTCAGCTGAATGAAACCTTGATATTTGACTGCTTGATTTCTATATTAACGTTTGACTTTCTTTGCTTAGATGCTCTTAATTACATATAAGCACATGAAATTTAGGTATAATTCTTACATTGAAAACTTTCAAATGAGGCATTTACCACATAGTCTAAAATTTTCCTTCCATAGTGTCTTTGAAATCTTTTATTTTATTAGTGGCTTGAACAGAACAAAACTGTTCCATAACATGTTATTTTCCGTGGGAACATAGACTTTACTCATGTGGTATAATGCAATTTTAAAAATGACTGTTACTTTTCATTTTCAACTTAAAAAAAATCTTAATGTCTGTAACTATTGAATCGATTTAAAGAATAATAATATTTGCAATGCAAAGAATAAGTAGTTTGTAGTAAGATTTTAATGTTAGAATGCCTACGAATTAGATTGTTGCAAGTTCCAATTAATTTTATAGTAACTGTGACTTCCATTTTTTATAAAAAAATCACAAAATTTTTCACTTGCAACAGTTCAGTTTCTCATGCAGCGTCCCTTGCATGTTTTTAATTTCCACTTCTGTTTTACAGAAGTACATATACAATACAATATTTTATATTGTATGAAAGCAAATGTAAATAATATGAGTTGTTATTTATCATATACAGAGAGAGTAGGAAGGGCATGTTAATTATTTCTGAACATCGTTTTAATTCTATTTTTTCATAATTGTATTTGTTACTCATTTAAGAACTAGCTTTTGCAATCACATGCAATACTTTCACCAAATAAATAAATTAACTTTCGGCTTTCCATATTTGACATAGTTTTTGAAATTGCTCAAAGAGAAAAGTAAAAATGGAGCAAGTATTGTATGTGGTAGTTTGTTTGTATGTAATACGGAACGCAAGATACAAACTAGTACCTATAAAGTTATGAAGTGATGGTAAGTGCCTGTTTGGCTTATGTAGGTGTAGTGATCTGTTAAAAGTATGTCTAAAACGATAACAAGCTCAAATTCTAGAATAGTGTATTACTTAATTGTGTTACGAATTAACTAGATCTTGTTTCTATGACGAAAGAATTTTTAACAAACAAAACAGGAGAAAAGATGGGTAATATTAATAGGTTGTAAACGTCTAATACCGACCGGCTTTCCTTTCCGTTTAGGCAGCTTTCATTTTGTTACTTTCTATTATTATTTTTTTTTTGTATATATTGTATGTTAGACATTCCACATTGAGGATATATTTATGATGTGAAGATATACCCTTGAATATTATCGTTTCCTTGAAATTTGTTATGGCAAAACCGTATTATATTATAGATGTTTAACGATTCAACTTATAGTCTGTGTTTGAAGTAATAACTGTTCAAGTTTTAAGATTTTAATTGTTGCGAATATATTCGAGACATTTTCATAGTTTATAGATATAACCAAGTATTCTCTGTAATATTGTAAGCAACTTGAAAAATATGTCATATTTTTAATGAATACAATTTTTTTCTTCATGTTCTTGTTTTTCTTTCTAAACCTAATGTGGTTGCAGTGCCCTTATTTACCGTGTGATTTCGACGCGCCTCTACGAGAATGTTGCTGTACACTTCGTGTCTGGGCTTCTCCGCTCTGTTTGTGATTGTTTAAAGTGAAAAAGGGAACGGAGTTACACTCCGGGTTTGGTGGTACGCTAGAACCTTAGCAGGCTTACCCAAGCTTGATCTTTAGATTTAAGGCAGGTCAGTTTCATAAAGCAACCGTAGTGCACCGATTAGTTCGTACTACGTGTTTTTCCGTTTTAATCTGGGCTTTTTCTTGTTCGTTTTTTCTATCTTCCATTTATCCCAGACGTTTCACCGGAGTTCCTTCAACCCAGAGCTGCCTGGCGAACTTCATCGTGGTGTCCTCGTATTGGATTCTTTGATAAAATGATAAAATTGTGGGTGTCCGCGGCATAAAACAGAACACTTCAAATTACAGAAACTTCTTTGACCATTAACGAGCAAAATTATGCGTTGCACTCTTGAACATTAGTGTATTTTGTATTTGAGAGTTCGTTTCGTGTACGTTTTTATTTCGGCGGGAAACTGCTACGTACCTTCTGACACCTCATCGCACTCATGTGATCCTAATACAATTCTAGTTTTGTACGAGAATCTCGTTTCGCATATAATTATTTTTCGACTTTCGGCTACTCATGTGTAGATGTCGCCACCGGTGACGCAAATATTTTTAAAAAATATGTAATTTCGTTTCATTCTCATGTATTTATCTTGGCGGGAAACTTCTTACTTAGAATGTGTGGAACTTACTTTTAAATAAAAACAAGTGTGCACTACTTTTATTTATATTTCATTGCCACCATGGTGGTGGTGGTGGGTGAAGATGAGAATTCAAATCTTTGTATTGGGATTACGTATGCCCCAGCCCATCTCCATGAGTTAGCCGGTCGTGAGATGAATTTAATTTGCCCATTTGAAAATTCTGCAAACAGGTAGGTCACATACTCACAGAGAAAGCGTGATTTGTTTCGCGTTTCGAACGCAAAATTATCCTGTGACGTGTGATAAATAAAAAAAATAATAATAACTCGCTTATTTACCGTGCGATTTCGACGCGCCTCTACGGGATATTCTGGAGGCCCTAAGGAATGCGTCGTCCTTCAAAATTGTTGTACATCTTTAGAAACGACAAATAGATAAAAGGGCTGCGCAGTAGATAATAGAGTGTCGTAGGGCTGCGCAATATTATGCATATTGAGAGGACCTGTTGTTCAGTAAAGAACTTTTCTTTTTATTTCGTTTCGTTGTTGAGAAAATGTTTTTACACCGCGCGCTGGTGCATTTATAAAAAAAATTTCGAAAACGTAGGAAATAGAACGATTTTTGTATTAATATGCTTCCTAATAATTCGATAGAACAAACTGTAACTTGCCACAATGAAAAACAAAAATTAAAAAGATTTGAAATATTTGATTATAATTCTTATCGAGTATCAGAGAAGTTTACTAAAAAGCGATTATTAGAATGAGGACCTCATTAAAAACGTTTAACTATTAAAAAGAAGTTTTATACAAAGATCACTCCCACCCCTTAGATGGATATCCAGAACAGGGATATAAGAAATGTCTCTCGAGCTCTATGTTTGCCTTTATGCAATCCTAATCACATTTAAACATAAATAAAAAGTGACAGACATGATTGATACAGTTTATTTTGAATAATACATCAGTACAAATGTGACTGGTAACTTGAACAGTCAGAGAATGTATTAACACTCAGAATACAAACTAAAAAAAAATCATACCTACATACTCTAGAACTCAAACTATTTTTTCATCGTCGAAGATTACAGGGCGAAGCGACCGACTTTTTTTTAACAACACAAGAAAATAATCAGACAGAGGGCATACGGACAATATTTTTTAATTTAATGCAAAAGAGAGAGTCCATCGCCTTATAAACTCCACCGATCTGAAATTATCACATTGGTTATTGCTTACCAACAAAGTATATTAATTTTTTTTTATAAACATCGATAACTAAGCGGAACTAAATATCATTTAACATGATAAAAATGTTTGTATAGTATATAATATATATATATATATATATGTAAATGAATTTTCATTCCTGTCACTGTTACGATTTCGTTCGCACAGAATTAAAACGGAATCATCGAAGCCGCAACAGAAACAGAACCGTCCTCCTAAAATACAATAGTTACAATAACGAGCATTAATACATCAATGGAAAGGCTAAAGAGACAGGATGAAACAATTTGAACGACACGTATCACAATAGGACATAGAAATTACGGCGAACGAGCACTAGTGAGGAACTCAAAGTTGTTTTTAATCAAGACTCTCATTTTATAATGACGTAAACGTAACACCTAACAAATATCGTTGTTGTGTAATCTAATTAACAACGTTTTGCTAAACAAACAAAAATAGATCACAAACTCAACTACTCGTTATAAAATAAGGTTCTGAATTCACGATGTATGCATATGTAGAATGTTAATTAAATACTTCTGATTCTGATTCTAAACATTCTGTGTATGACACTAACTGTGCAGAAAGTATAAGCAAAAGTCTGACTTAATAACGACTTCAAATGTGCACGTCGATTGAACTTTCTAGTTGTGATAGAGCAGTATCTCAAAATAGTTTGCATAGAATTTGATTCTAAAAGCTCGATGATGTACAAGTACGATGATTGATTTTGATTTTATTAATTTTTAAGACACTTGGTGCCGAGTACGAGTACTGTCTAAAGCTCGGCCTCATTGTGTAAAGCAAAATAGGCAATTTGGAGCTACATTTAATTTTTAATGTGAAACGCATCTATTTATAAAAATGTGAAGTGTTCAATTAACTAAGAAAATGCACATCAGGTGATGATGGATGACTAGAAGTTACTTTTGCATTCAAAAAAGCTATTCTATCTTCACTGATGTGTCGTCGTTGTAAACGTAAATCAATAATTTTTAAAATTAGAAAGAAAAGGGCCTTAATTTGAGCCGAGACATTAGTCATTTCAGTCATTAAGTTTGAGTGATTCTGCACAGCTACTTCTACTTTGGACCGACTTATTATTATCGAAATGATTGTTCACATACACAACAAGGCTATACGTCTTACTACGTTTCCTGTGCCTAAAATATAAAACAAAAAACAATACAACGCACATAAACGAAAGTTATCACTGGTGGCAAATTAACGTTTTACATCGGCTATGTTAATTGTATTATTTTTTGCTGTTTAAACACGAATATGATTAAAATTTTGCAATACTTAGATATGTTCTACTTTCTTCGCCGCCTTAAGGGAGGAAGGGGGACAGAAAGGGCTGATATGAATACGTATTACGATAACAACAATCTAAGTGTGTCTAAGTATCACAAAACACTCAGAAGGGACATTATAACAGCTGATTTGCACCACGAATAACATCAAGCGTTTAGTAAAACACAGATAGTAATAAAAAAAAATTTGGCACAGTTAATGTGCAACTAACTAACTATGTAGTAGTAGTAGTAATGACGATGGTAAACACTGAAAGGGAGAGAACAAATTTCTAAATTGTTTCATTAAGAAACAGCAACTAAATGTGCCACGGAATACTATTTTTTTTTTAACCTACAACTAATAAGCTTCGCTCGGTTCCGAAACAACTGAAACAGTGTCGGGTCAAGCGAAACAAATATGGCACAGTTAGCTCTGTTACAAAACATAAAGACGAAACCTACAAAACTAAATAATGAAAAAATATAAACAATACGTATATTAACATCATATATAATAAACTTATCATTAAACGTAAAATATACAATCAAACATACATATATACAAGAATGCTTATGATGTAATAAAACAAGAGTTACTGCACCAAGCGCTACTAAATACAAATTTCATGTACACTACATTATTTCATAATAATAGTAATAATAATAATAATAATAATACAACGACTAGAATCTAGTATTTGTCATTAAATTTTATATTCAGGTAAATCACTACATCCGGAAGTTACACGCGAAAATAAATAACATTACCTGCCAAAAAAAAAAATAAGCGAATGGAATGAAATCAAAAAAAGTCCGCCTTCTTTTATGTTCTAAAACCTGGAGAAATTCGCGTCGATTATTTCGCATACACAAGGCTGTGTACTTTCCTTGATCCAATTTGGGTCTAGTATGAAACTGAAGGCTGGTTCGTTGTGGCTCGTTGTTTTCAATTCAATTGTTCCGTGGCGAAGCCGTACACTTCTAACACCCGAATCTCGAAGTCTCCGCTGGGGCACAGCGGAGGGTTGTTGAACGTTTGGCATCGGTCTGTCTTTCCGAATCGTATGTTCTCGTCCATCCAAATCGCTTGACCCTCACTAAGAAACAAAACATTCAATTTATTGTGATGGGCCAAGAAATTCATTACATTAATAAATTAAAAATCTTGGCTTTCAAACCAATAAGCTTGAAGCATTTTGGCATATGTTATTAATAATAATGGCTTCGAGTAGAATATTACAGACTCTTCAACTTTGTACTGTAACTTTTAAGAAAAGTTCAAACATTTTCTGTATTATGCAAAATCTACAAAATACCTCAAAATAATTGTATTATATTTAATCACTTACCCTCCACCAATTGTTATCATCTTGGAATCGGCAGCCATGAATAGTTCTGCGCTGTGCTCCACGTGATTGTCAGCGTCCATTCCAACCCAGGGGTACTTCGCTCGTTCGGGATACAGAGAGAATAAGAAGGTCTCGCCGGTACCGAAGTAAGCCTGCCTGTTGCCTCGGTCGTCCTTCAAGTTCCTTTCACCCCATCTCGATGAACAGTATGCACCGAAAACCTGCACAGAAACAAGAACACTGAAAACAGGACATCGCCGCCAGCGTTAAACGAAAATTGTCTAAATAACGTTTATAATACTGAATAACCTAAGTAAATTTTAGTCCAGTTGTAGTTACTGCACTTGTCCATTGCGATAGCGAAATTATATTGACAGCAAAAAATCAAAATTATGCCTACATCAAATGTATCAGTAAATTAATAGTCTTTCTTTGCAGAAAAAACAAATAGGTGCCTGAACTGCATTGTGCCTGAAAAACCAACCCTTATAGTAACTTTCAAAACATGCTCAAGTAACATACGCTTTAAAAAATAAATGATACCGAGTTCTGTGCAAATTTTGGAAGTCCACTTGCAAGACATCTTATTTTTAAAAAGATCGTGGATTGATTATTTCCGTTTTATAAGAGTAAGACAGTTGGAGTGTAAACACCGATCTCAAACGGAATGCTTTCTGGAAGTACTGTTTTGTCAATGTGTTTAGTACCGTCGGCGATTCAGCCTCAATTTCCTTTATCGTATCAAATCTTCGGTTCTTCAACTTGATTTTGGTTTTCGGAAAGAGAAAAAAGTTCCAAGAAGCCAAGCCAATAGAGTACTCTGGGTGAAGAACGACGACCACGTTGCACGATTGGGTTTAACTTAGAAACGTTTTGTATTTCTATTCTTCGTTAAAATATAGATTTTGTCCGTAGGATTCTAGAACATTCCATGACGGCCGTTGAAGTTATGAACGACCTCCGGGCACCCTTTGCTTTTGTAATGGCCTTGTCCATGCTGAAAGTGTTTCGCATTAAAGGCTATTGGTCAATATGGATCTGGCGACCCCCCCGCCCGCGAACCGATCGGTTTGCTACAGTATTGTCTTTGCTAGCTTGCCGTACTCCTCGTGTCTGGTCTTTTCCGCTTTGTTTGTGATTTTCACTAATCTGTGATTGTTTAAAATGAAAAGGGAATGGAGTTTATACTCCGGATATTGTTGGTACGCTTCGAGCATTAAAAGGCTTTCATCCAGGCCTATCCAAGCCTGTCCTTTGGATCTAAGTCAGGTATTGTTTCATAAAGCAACCGTTGTACGCCGATCAGTTCGTAACACGTGCATTTCCGCTTCTATCTAGGCTTTTCTTATCTTCCCCTTTATTCCGGAAGTTTCAATGGAGTTCCTTTAACCGGGAGCTGCCTGGCGGTCTCCTTCGTGGTGGCGTTGTTGAAAAGGTTGATGGCGTCGACTTTGGGCATCCACTTTGGTGTTTGGTAACACGACGGCTCACCACCCTACCGCTAGGTGGGCGCTCATACCCGGAACGCAATGAGACACATAGAAGTTGACACATCGACGCGTCCCTCCTGTGGTTCGTTCCTCGAACATCTTCACGACCCCGAATCAGCTGGGTTGTGTTCATAAACTACACCTTCGAGTGCACCCTGGGTATGTAATCGCATCTTTCTCACTCACAAGTTTTTAGTTATTTTGCGTCTCGCTCATCAGCTTTAAGAAGTCTAGTGTTTACATGATTTCCATGACAACGAGATAACTTTTCACGTCCCACTTTTAAGTAGGGTATAGAAAATGTGTTTGTTGCTATGGAAACACACGCCTGATTTAGTACTTTATGATTCTTATGTGAGAAGCAAAATGTATAAATACATTTATGCGAGAGAGATCACAATATTACCCGAGAGTGACCCTAGAGTGTAATTTATGAACACAACCCTGTTGTGCATTTAGCTGGATGCTGAAAGTCGAATTAATTTTGATTATTTTTCGAAGTATTTGAACGTTCTTGTAAACGAACAAACGGATCCGTATTTTCATGCTTTGACGTTTCTTGTCATTCGAGTTTGAACACGGATTGTTTAACCGAGTGAACCATTAATTCTTTTATTTGTCTTTAATCATTTCTTCTTATTGAATTGCATATTTATTTTTTTGGGATTTAAATAAAAACAAGTGTGCACTACTGGTGATTTTTATTTTATTTCGTTTAAATTCACCCTTTGTTCTTGGGTTACGTAATGACCCCGACCCATCCCACCGAATAGCCGGGCAGTTGGGATTATACCTTAATTTGCACGCTCGACCATTTGCTTACAGGTAAGGTAGCAGCCTCCAAGTCATGTGCAGTCAGAATTAAAAAGTTTTTAAATACGAAACTGAACTGTGCATGTTCCGACGCGATGATCTCTGAAAGGTATCAAAAAGCTTTCGGCGAGTAAAAATTTTCATTCCTGAGCTACCAGTGGGAATTTCTAGTTTTAATTTCACTTAAGAACGGAAGTATACCGTGACCTGTCTGAATTAGAGGCTTGGAGAGCTTTGAAAGGTGGTTAATAGGTGCAAAGTTCACCGGCATCAGCAACACCAATCACGATCATTACCTCTTGCTATTTGCAACTTCGAAGTGAGTTTTTGGTACAACTTGAAGCTTACTATCAATATAACTGAAAATAACAAAACGTTTTCATGGTTTGTAGTATTCCATGCATTCAAAAAAAAAAAGAAGAACGAAATAGTTCAAAACGTATTTGGGAAATGTCACAGCGAAGGTGGTGTGATAATATAATGTTCGATGCCAGAACGACGATTCATTTTTATGGATGGATAATGTTTGTCCACATGGAGCAAACATTAAGGATAACTGGTGATTTGATGACGTGAGAATCGATAGAATAAATTAGTCCGTAAATTTCCCTGATAGAATTTTTTCATTGCATAGTTAGGAAGATAATCAACATTAGAGGAAGAGCAAAAATGTTTGCTGCTCCTCTGAAAATAAATTGTTTACGCGCTCTTGACCTTCAAAATGTTGTACACACATGTGCACATGTACAATGTAAAACATCTGTTAGTAGCAGTGCAATAAGAACATTTTGTTTCAATTGTACTTATAATAACTAAACTTTTTGACGACAGTGTTTACATGGTGATGGGAAAACGGCGCACTTGCACCATATTATGATATTTAAAATCTGTACTGAATGTAGTATACTTTTTATTAAATAAAATCGGGTCAATCCACATGAAGTGATCCAATACAAATATTTTTGGTTGCTTGATCATTTTAAATATCTTTAATTTTTTTATATATTATTGCCATATGTATTGGGAGTACAAAAATGATGTTATTAAATTTTTATCTCAGCCCGTTTGTTTGTGGCGGCCATTTTTGTTTTACAACGCGCACCAATTAGGGAGTTTGCGATCGTTAACGTAAGTTTATTTTTCTTAGGACTGGATTATGCTAGAACACTGCAACAAAGACCATTTTATTCAGCATTTCCTCCTCTTTAATTTTCTGTCTCAGCATAAACAGCCTTATTTGTTTCCTTACAGGTGAAAATGTTCCTTAAAATTTGGCAACGGAATTTAACAAATGCCACTTTTTGGAGCCTAAGTTTATGATGAAGGGATGGTATATCACAGTTGATTTTTTAATTACAATTACATATACTACTGTATTCACTATAGCTAGAGTCATAACACTGATAAATGTGCCCTTTAATTTCTATGACTTTTTAAAAATTAGCGATTTTTTCAAAGTTTGAAGCATGATATTTCTGGTGGGACATGGGATAAACATCTAATTCTTTTACAGAGTATCCACCTGTATAAAAGGAAACTACGGTAAAAATTTTAACTTTGGTATTTTACTATGGAAAAAGTTATGAATTTTTAAAAGCGTAAAAAATTAACATGGAATTGTGTTTAAACCGCATTCAAATCAAAGGCTTTTAATTGCACAGAACACAAATTTGAATTCCTATTTCCACAGACATTTCAAAGTTATGTTTTAAAATAAAGGGAATTCCACAACTCAATACAAAAAAAGTTTATTATTATATTTCGATAACCTATTGACCTTAACAAAATTGAAACAAGAAATTATCCTAAATTTCATGGAGTTAGAAATGGCTTCATCCTTAATTATTTGACCTGTGCAAAGAAAGTTATGGTTAAATTTTAACTAGAACTTAACCACAAGCGGTGGCCGTTAGTGGCATATGTGTATGATGGACAGTGGTGGTTGAGCAACTAAGTTTAGTAAATAGTAATGTGTATGTACACTTTTACCATCCTGCAGGACCTAGAACGTCTTTCAAGAAGTGTGCTAGTGATAAAGTGTGGGTGCCAACTAAAAATATATTAAGAGAAATATCACCTCTTAAACTTACAACTGCAACTGGAAGATCACATAACATTTTACAAAACCTGTCTGAAGAAACAAGCGTGCTTCTTAACAGTCATTCTGATTAAACAAAATATCAAACGTGTTTTTCTCAATTTTGTTAAGATCATTAGGTTAATCGAAATATAATAATAAATTTTTTCTTGTGTTGAGTTGTGGATTCCTTTTGTTTTAAAATATAACTTTGAAATGTCTGTGGAAATAGGAATTCAAATTTGTGTTCTGTGCAATTAAAAGCCTTTGATTTTAATGCGGTTTAAACACAGTCCCATGTTAATTTCTTTACACTTTTTGAAAATTCATAACTTTTTCTATAGTGAAATATCAAAGTTGAAATTTTTACTGTAGTTTCCTCTTATACAGGTGGACACTCTGTAAAAAATTAGATGTTTATCCCATGTCCCACCAGAGATATCATGCTTCAAATTTTGAAAAAATCGCAAATTTTCAGTTTTTAAAAAGTCATAAAAATTAAAGGACACATTTATCAGTGTTATGACTCTAGCTATAGTGAATACAGTAGTATATGTAATTGTAATTAAAAAATCAACTGTGATATACCATCCCTTCATCATAAACTTAGGCTCCAAAAAGTGGCATTTGTTAAATTCCGTTGCCAAATTTTAAGGAACGTTTTCACCTGTAAGGAAACAAATAAGGCTGTTTATGCTGAGACAGAAAATTAAAGAGGAGGAAATGCTGAATAAAATGGTCTTTGTTGCAGTGTTCTAGCATAATCCAGTCCTAAGAAAAATAAACTTACGTTAACGATCGCAAACTCCCCAATTGGTGCGTGTTGCAAAACAAAAATGTTGTATATATGGTAATAATATATAAAAAAATTAAAAATATTTAAAATGGTCAAGCAACCTTCATTGGATCACTTCATATGGAATGACCCAATCGTATTCAGCGCCAGTAATGATGCCGTAATGCGAACTTCACTTTCACTTTAGGGATTTCTGTAGTTCTGTAATTACTTATGATAGGACGATAGGAAGACTTTGAAAACGATTTTATAATTAATTTTAAGCACCAGATACTGTAGTGTGGTGTGGGTGCGCCATTTTCCTATCACCCTATATATTTGTGTACATCTTACCTCGTTATTGCAAGTTTTGATCATCAGCAACGTCGGTTCGTGATGTTCCACGCGGACATAGAAGGTCGTCAGTGAGCACCCATGTTCCTCCGTGGTGTAGAGGAGAATCGGTTGGTACATGGTGATCCTCACAGGTAACCATGACCAGAGAGTTAAAAGCTAGCGAAACTCAAAATCATTAAAGGCAGCGTTAAGTGCGGCCGCACGTGGCGACGACTTAAACAAAGAACTTAAAAGAAAGACGAAAGATCTAATTAACGCAGATTTGTCCATTACTACTTTTATCTTGTTCAGTTGCTTACCAAATTATTAAAAAGAAAAAAAAAACATTGATTGCTGGTATGATTGAGTGAGAGTTTTGTTCCGAATTTGAATAATAGTAAAAATACTGGAAAAAGTTGTTTGAATTAATCCAGAAACATAACAAAGAAAATATTTGAATGCTAATCTAATCACAAATATTGAAGAAATGAACAAATCTGTCGCCAATTTCAAGGATGCCAAGTCGATAACGAACGAAGTAGATCGATTTTCCATTTTCCTGTAAGAGGAAAAGCTTCAACACACGCAACTTTCGCAATTATTAAAATTGCGATGTAGAAATTTGATAGTCCCGACGGATTATGCGCATATTAATTAAGAAAATTTATTGCTATGCAAACAGTTCCACTTACGTCACGCGTTTCTGAACACACAAGACAATATTTTAATTAAACAATTAAGACTCCGGGTCCTCTAATATTTGTTTTCTTTTCGCGGATGCAATGGGAAAAACGATCTAATTTCGTTCCTTATGTGACCGTCATATGAATAATGTTCGATTTGTATTATTTTGAAAGAAGAATCTTAATTAAATTGATTTTGTGGACACGCAAATATCATTTGACAATCACATAAACATGTAAACATCTAATGAAATAAATCGACAACATTAAAAATGAAACAACGAAAATAAACCCAAAAAAGAAAAAGAAAATACGAAGTGGACACTGTCGTATTATTTCCCAGTAGTATTGTTCGTTAATAATTTGGTAATTACATATAATAAAACAGTGTCCGTTCTCTTAGGCCCAATTGCACAATTTTACAGCTTAATTTTAAACTAAAGCTTAAATCCTTAACAATCATAATTGTCGAAAGCTTAAGTTTATGCTTTAGGTTAAATTTAAACTGGGATTATACAACTGGAACTTAATAACATTTTAAAATAAAACAGATTACAATCAAAAATAAATAAATAAATATCGCATGCAATTTCCAAAAAATTCAAGCTCGAAAATCACAAGACAACAAAGCCGGCAGGCAAACATGGACAGCAAAACGAAACCGTGATGTCATGAAGGCAGTAAAAGAGTTAATCTTTGATGTCATGCAGAAATCATTTTATATTGTCGTTAATAAGCCGTCCGAATTTTGGCCAGTTTTATGTTGCTGTTACGTAAAAATAATCCTCGTAAAAATGCTGTGTTAATATCGGCACGAATGTGATTTTTTTATTCGTGTTGTCGTTTACGGTTCTCTGAATTTGGATCAATTTAATAATAATAATAGCACAAATAAGAGCGGTGTATTCGTACTCGAAACAAAACTCTTCGTTTTGATGTGTCCAACAACTAAGAACCATCGAACTTTTGAAAAAAAAAAAAAGATGATTACTTAAAAATACTTGATATGAAAAATTAGTTACAACTATTTTTCTACTAACGAATTAAAACACACCACTCTTAGAGTAAGTATTTTGTTAATTCTACGGAAAGCAAGAAAAAATAATAACGTGCTAACCAATTTTCTTGTCCTAATGTGTAGTTCTGTGTCGGCAAAAATGGGATTAGGAAAGGGAAACCACTTGGCTAGGTGGAGGTATTCGGGAGTCTGAAAAAAGTTCTGCACTTACATAAATAAGGTAAAAACCATCAATCATAGAAAAAACAACAGACAAACACAGAAAGAGATACTATATTCTCGTTTGGACTAAAACATCTATACGAGCGAGTGTTCTAATCTGAATTTCTCCAAAAAACTAATTTTTTATCTAAAAAAAATGTACAGTGAACTTACAAGTTTAGAATTCTGAAGCTTGCCACCCTAAACACACGCAAAAATAAATCAAAGGAAAACGTATTTACAGCGTACTAAGAAACATAGAGGAGTAGCTATAGGATTAACGAATACTTGTAACTTACATCCTGATGGTCAAGGATGTGCGACTTGACATTCTGTATGGGATAAATCCCCATGGATAGGATGCGAGGACCTGGAGAATGCGCTCCCTTGTTAGCAGCACAACAAAACACACATCACACAACACAGAGGTTCAGATTAGAATAAAAAAAAACAACAACTTATTTACAACTAACCCGAAAGTATTTACACTTGGTCTTTTTTTCAGAAATTCTACTGCATCTGACCCGATACGGTCAATGGTCGAAAGTTGTTTGTTGTTACCTCACGATGGCTGTCTGTGGTTAGATTATGCAAGTAACTTGATATCAGTCGCATACTATGTAAGAAAGAATACTTGTTGCTTGTTTCATTCAATTTCTTTTTTCTTTTATATCGTCAATGAATCACATAGTTAATTACATACATTTTCTTGCTTGACAACGGTTAAGTTTGATTTATGTTTAAATATGCAATAATATACCGCAGACGTACTATCAGGGCCTTAAAATTTTGCACGATTTTCTATCAAGTAGCCAGAATTTCTCTAAATTATAGTTTTGTAGAACAGCTTCAAATTTTGACACTAAAATATCGCGATCACAGTGCCAGTTGAATTCAGTTTTCTATTAACCATGGCAACGAGAATTTTCTGTTTTTCGTAAAATATCAATAAAGTCAATTAATTACTGGGCGCTGTGAAATTTTTGTGAGAATGGCAATTAAACGTAAATCCAAAGTACCACCGAAAGTCTCCTTGCTAGGATAGTCAAGCAGAAACGCGAAATTCCGAACCGTTCAACTTTTAGTAACGTTCGTGCCGAAGACGCAACCGAAAAACATCACCTACGTTGACGATCTACCTGACGAAATGATGATCCAGATTTTTTCGCACCTATCACCGAAGGAGCTCTTCTTTAACGTCCGACCTGTGTGCAAAAGTGGGAACAATTTGCCATAAGGTCTATCCTGTGGAAGAAAATCAATGTTGATAATGAGACTCCAACGGGGATTTTGTGCGAGTGGATCAAATCCACCGATCTCTTGAAGATTTTCATCATGAAAAACGGGAATGACGGAAACATCATCGCGGAAGAGGTTAGTCTCCCATCGTCATGATTATTATAATTTAACACCCACGTCATTTCAGTTGTAAAAAAATTGTAAAAGCTTGGCATCTATTGAAATCCAAAACTGTTGGGGTGCTCCTAAAAATTGTTTCATACAAAGCAAACCGCTAAGTCACCTTGTGACACGCTGCCGTAAATTATACAACTTAAATCGGTGATTTTCGTTTTTCAGATTTTTATCTCGGAAGTTCTTACGTCTGATTTCGAGAGACAAGCGCAGCGGAAGGCTCATGGAGAAGTACGTCGGCCCCAAATCTACCAAGCAGATGAAGGCCTATTTCGCCGCCCTCTCCCACTACGAGGTGCACGACTCGGCGGTCATAGGAAACATGAACTTCACTCAGAAGTTCAAAACTGCGAGACGTCATTCGGCACTTTCAGGAATTTCAAAATCCGCAGCGATATCTGAACATGATCCAGGGGAATTTGAATTACGGCCCGAATTTTGGAGACAACTTTTAATCTATTTCGTGGGTATACAATTAAAAATAGTATGTACAAGAGTTACAGAGCAATAAAAATTTGTGGATACAATAAATTGTCAAGTTGGTATAAAACCAAAAAGATTACAGAAGGTTTTCTTTTTGATAGATGTGTACAATTAACAATTTTAGATTGATTTTCTCTAGTTCTTATATTAGCAAAGCTCCAATATATCAACGTTATTTATTCGAGAAAACATTTAACATAAACTGATTTACAATATGTTATGACAGACATGTTTATCTAATGAATCTAACTCACTTGATTTTAAAACACCACGAATCGCTGCAAATCAGCGTTTACTCTAACACCTCCCCTCGATGAGTGGTTATCTAATTACACCATACCACACATCTCAAGACATTTGTCATGTTTAGCTTTAGATAATCCCTTAGTTAACATATCAGTTGGCATGTTCTCTGTCGAAAGATAATCGACGCAAAATATTTTATTCTTCAACATGTTGCGTATAAAATGATGCCTGATGTCAATGTGCATGATATACAGGATTCTCAGCAAGTTTAAGAGCTCCTAAATTGTCATTGGAAAGTGTAATTTTAGTTAAGTCATTGAATCCTAATTCACTGAGTAATCCCTGTAAGTATTTAATTTCCTTTGGCACCTTCCGTCATAGCCATGTACTCAGGCCTCGGTGCTCGAAAGAGCGACGGTCCGCTGTTTTCTAGAATCCCACGATATGGGACAGCCACAAAATATAAAAACATACCCGGTTTGGGAAAATCGGTCTAATAGACAATTACCCCAAAACGTAACCTGTTATCAGTTTGTTATTATGTCGATACTTCAAACCAATATCAATGCTTCCCTTCAGGTATCGAAGTACTCGTTTGGCTGCCTGCCAGTGAACTTCTCTATAACAGCTGTTGAATTGGCCTAATCGACTAACGGCAAAACTTATATCCGGTCTAGTAGTGACGGCCAAATAAGTTAAACATCCACCGAGTTCACGATAAGGCTTTTGCAGTTCATCAGTTGGATCACTTTCCGATTTTTCCATGTTGCAATTTATATCCATAGAAGTACTAACTTTTTTTTACAATCAGACATACCAAAACGTCCAAGGATGTCTTTGATATATCACCTTTGGTGCATTGTTACGGAATTCAATGTTTGTGCGAATTCTATCCCAAGGCAATATGATATTTTTCCTAAATTTTTAATTTTGAAATAACTTGATAAAGATTTCCACAAGTCATTAATTATTGTTTCACATCGTGAAGCGACAATAATGTCATCCACATATATCGCAATAATAACTAAATCCTTTTCTTTTCAAAGATAGTATAGACACGGATCAGCATTAGTAGGGGTTGCGCCGAGCTCGCGCAAAACACTGTCCAGTTTGGCATACCAACTTCATCCTGCCTGTCGGAGTCCATACAAAGCCTTCTTGAGTAAACACACTTTATCTCCTGCTTGCAACTCCTTCAACATATTTTTGGCTTTTGATCTAAGTTGAGGATCTTTCTCTGGTTCAACAATCATTTTCAAAACATTATCAAGTTCTTTAGGAGATTCCATAAAAATCTTTTCCTTAAGATCACCATTTAAATAAGCAGTAGTAACATCGAAATGATGTATAGACATGCCACAGTGCACAGCTAATGAAGCTAGAATACGAACCGAACTGAGGCGAGTTACTGTTGCAAACGTTTCTGCAAAATGAACACCTGGCTGCTGAAAAATCCTTGAGCCACTAAACGCGCCTTTCTTCGTTCGAGTGTTCCATCCGATTTGTACTTATTTCGAAGTACAATGCGGCTTCCAATGGGCTTCTCACTGTTAGGTCGATCTACTATCACCCAAGTATTATTAGATAAAATAGATTTTATTTCAGTTGCCATGGCAATTCGCCATTCGTCAGCCTCAGGACTCGACATTGCCATTCTCATAGGTACCTCAGAGAGAAATACCTGTTCCTGCTCGTTTTCAAGTATCCTCTCAGGCTCCTCAGAAACAACCTGATACTCTTTGCGCGGTCTTCCCCTCGATCCAATCCTTACAAGTCTGGGTCTACCTTTTCCTCTACGAAAGTTGTCATCGGCTGGTATCCGAACAACCTCTTCTTCTAACGAATCTATTGATTCTTCGGCAGTAATGTTCTTGTTCTACGTGAGTAGTTGAATTACCAGCACCAACATCTTCATTGAAATCATTCTTCGTATCGTCGACATCCTCAGGGTAAAAACTGAGTGTCGATCTTCAAGTCCGGCATGCCAAAGAATTTAACGTCTCTGGTTATTACCGTTTTCTTGGTTTTAGTCAACCAAACACGATATCCCTTAGATTCTTCCGCGTAACCGAGAAATACACCCTCATTACAACGCGAATCCAGCTTCCCCTTGTTTGGTTCCCGATTTAAAACAAAAACACGACATTCGAATTCGCGAAAATGACTCACTGCTGGAATCTTTCCTGTCCAGATTTCATAAGGTGTTTTTCCTTGCAACGATTTGGATGGGCAGCGATTGCGCAAACAATTAGCAATGTTCACTGCCTCCGCCCAAAAAGAATTCGGGAGTCCAGCCTGCAGCAGTAAATATCTAGCCGTATCGAGAATGGTACGATTCTTCCTTTCCGAAACGCCGTTTTGTTCCGGGTTGTAAGGGACAGTAAGACGTGTCGATATAGCGTGATCCTTCAGGAAAATGTCGAAAGCTTTGTTTACATATTCTCTGCCATTATCTGACTGTAGACATTTGACTCTTCTCTCAGTCTGATTTTCAATCCATGAAATGTATTCTTTAGTCGCTTGAAGCACCTCATCTTTGGATTTCAAGAAACGTACTTCACCCCATCTTGATTGGTCATCTATAAACTGAACAAAGTATCTGGCTCCTCTGGACCCGCATTGGTCCACATACGTCAGTGTGAATCAGATCCAGAACTTTTGTATTTTTGATAGATTTCTTCGGAAAAGGATTCCTTACCATCTTACCCGATACACAAATTTCACAGTCGAATTTTTCTTCTATTCGCTTAGCTTCTAGTAAATCCGTCATATTAAAATGACCAAATCGTCTATGCCATAATTCCGCTGCCAGAGCTGAATTGACCTTCTGTGCCAATTGTGAACTCTCTTCACACTCGTGCACGTAGCACAGACCCCCTTCTCGTTTGGAAAATAATTTAATATCTCCATTACAATCCAACACCATTGCACTATTCTTTTTGAACAACACATCATATCCGTTGTCTGTGATTTTTCCAACGGACATTAAATCTGAACGCAATTTTGGTGCGTGTAATGTGTTTTTCAAGGTAATGTCTTGCACATTTCCCAAAACATCTGCTTTGAATGTTACCGTCTCTACGGCTGAAGTTTTCGTCGATGAACCATCCGCAAGATTTAATATTCCGCGGTGTGACTTGTTAATGTTACTAAAATTGGTAAGTTCTCTGGAGAAATGAGATGTTGCACCGCTGTCGAGATTGTCTTGATTTTCCTAATAGCTTTGACCTAACAAACCCCCAAGTACACTTCTGTGCAATAAAATGAATCACAATGAACTATCAGTTTAAAACAGACGTAAAGAACAAAGATAAATTTGTCAGAAGAGTCAAATTGGTAACTCTAAAAGTGCCCTAAAAACTGTACCTAAGGAAACTTTGCCTTATACATAAGTTGGCAGGAAGATTATTTTTGAGGTGCATAATAAACCATAAAGTAATTACTGTACATAATTTTATTGCCTAGAACAGTACTTGGTCGAAAAATAAATTCAATAACTGTCATTTAAGGTGTATACTAAGGAAAGTTCAATAAATTCTGTCAAAAACTCACTTATTTAATTGTCTTACATTGGTCATTTTGATTGAATTTGAAAGTTTTATTTCAGTTAAAATTGTTGAAAAGGAACGAAATGTGCATATTCTTTTATAAACAAATATGGCGTTAAAAATATAATCGATATGTCATGTAATCCTTTTTTAATTGTGAACGTTGCATCAAAACATAAAACGTGATCCGTTGATCCCAAATGGAAAATTTTATTAAAATTTTTATTCATTAAGCAGCAACTATGAGATTATAAACAGAACAAATATTCCTATTACAGCCTGACCTTGGTCTTCTCGCATTTCACATAGCATAAATTTAAATAAAAATTCCGATTCAAAGCGCTATTCACTCGGTGCAATCAAATTTGCATATCTTCCACGTGTGCGCAAATTCGCGTTCACATTCTCGAATTTCGGCCGAAGGAAAACGCCCTCCGCCGGTGAGGTAACAACAATACGATTTCAAGAATTCTCGTGATTTCTCCGGGTCACCGTTTATTAACACTTTAGCTGTTAGTATTAGTAGCGTGAAGGTTAAATGTTGCGATGGAGGAGTTAATGAAGCGGATGAGAACACGAGAAAAACAAATTGTAGTTCCACCAAAATGCAGCTCGTTTTAAAGACTTTTTGTAGAGTGCAATGAAATGAATTATGGCTTTGTTATTATTACAAAATGTCGCTGGGATTTAGGACTTCTTTTCCTCGCTACAACGCAGCACAATTTTTACAATTTGCATCATTATCTAATCAAACAAACTGTGCGTGTGGCAGGCAGCCTTCATTTTTGCAGCAGCGACTTCAAAATAGACATATCAAGTTTTTTTATCGCAAAAATTTCTAAACAATTAGGTTACTGAATAATCAGCACTTCACGTGGCAAACTT
Source organism: Dorcus parallelipipedus (assembly GCA_958336345.1). Taxonomy (NCBI): domain Eukaryota; kingdom Metazoa; phylum Arthropoda; class Insecta; order Coleoptera; family Lucanidae; genus Dorcus; species Dorcus parallelipipedus. The sequence goes on from OY284483.1 coordinate 24,422,558, forward strand.
TATTATTGTTTACGTGCATTTGGTCATAACGATCTGTATCTGTCAGTGATATTGTCCTCTCCTTATTACTGAAGTGCTGATAAACGAGATAACAAAATTTGCTTTACCAATGACACACCGGCAATTTATTTATCTGATTCTATTACGTATCTAGAAATATAGGAATTTTCATTTTCAATGAGTATTATCTTGGTTTACATTAAAACATTGGAATTCGTTTTTTTTTTCTGGTCCAATAATAGATTGGAAAACTATGTTATATAATTGTTCATTTATAACCAATAGGAAATTTTTGTTATGGCTTTATACTTTCCACTTACTAGAATTCATTTAGAAATAGAAAATACGTTTAAGATTTTTAATATTTTCCTTTGTGTTACGTTATTAAGAATTTGAGAGAAAAGAAGTCCAAAAAACATGTGCGAAGCAAGCCTGTCAGACACGGACATGTAGGATGAACAATCAGTCAATAAATGCGTACTCAATTTATAAAAACTTGAAATACAATACCATTTCATTGTACGTTTCTTCCGACAAACTCTGAAATGCAAACGGAACGTTCTAAACTAAATTTTGCTCTACACAGGGCGTGCCAAACAATGTTCGCAGTCGCATCGTCGAACTTTGAAACTTACGTTTTCGGGCTTTGGAAGCGACGGAAACGATGCAACTGAAAATTGTTCGGCGTTCAATTTGAATGCTTAGTGTGTGCTTGGCTTTAGTTAATAAATAAAGAATCAAAGAGTTACCTATGCTATGGTACAAAAATTTACAAAAGAATCCAGCACCCAGATGTTCAAGTTCAAGCTGGAGGTATTTACAAAAAAAAAAAAAATAGGTTGAAGATAGTAAGTATAGTGAACCATTACCGTTTTTATAACAAAAAAGACAAACAAGACACAGACGGTAATTAGAATCCATCACCATCAAAGGGTAATTGGTGACATACGCCAGTGACATTCTACAAGAAAAAAATCTCTTGCTTGGAAATTATCTACATAAATAAACAATTTTTTTCTGTAAACTGAAATGTAATAAATAATGCTCTTTATCTTTATCGTTTTTTTTTATTTTTTTTTACTGCAAATAAAAACAAGGAATTATATTAGCACCCAGCTCACTTCTAAGAAAAATTCTACTCATTTTCCTTTCCTGAAACTGAAATATTTGTTTTCACAAATCTGTCGCTGACATATATCACTGTTTGTATTTCATTCACCTTTAACTTGCAAGTAATCTTCTTTATTCTAAAAGTTGTTATTTTAGAATTACTTTTTTATGTACAACCTACGGTCAGTTTAATAAATCGGAAGTCAATTTAAGAAGGCGACAACAAATCCATTTTACGATTTAGAATACTACTACGAAATGGATAATAAAATATTTAAACAAATTATAATGTGTAGGTACACACAGAACGAAACGTTTCTTGAAGATCAGGAGTTCTAATAACGATTTATTTATGCAAACAATTGCGTTTTATTTTCAAAAGGGAAACTTATTAGTTTTTGGAAAACTATAATATGTTAAAACAGGACTTTTTTGCATATTTATGAAGGAAGCAAATAAAACGTAATTTCTTATAAACTGTTTTGCAAAAACTTGTCTCCTTCCGATACTTTTATGAAGGAAGGCCATCAATATAACAACCTTATCTAATTTGGAAAAAAGGTACTAACTTTCAATAAAATTTTTTTTGATTGATCACAATTTGGTTGATTGATTTTTATAAAAATATGATTGCACCAATAGTTGTAGACAATGTTTGATCTAGAATATTTTTCTTCGTTTCCATCTTTGGGCATTTCAAAACTTTTGGGGTATGAGATGTTTTAATGAATTTATTGTTTTTAGCAGTTGACTCGACACGTCCTTTATCTCTACTCCAAATACTTCAAACAATTTGACTACTTCAAAATAGCAACTTTGTACACGACTGTTTAAAGTTTTAAAATAAAGAAGATTACTCGACTTACTATTTACTTTCAGAAAGAAGTCAATTACTGAATTTAAAACTATCCAAATCATGTTCAAAACGATGCTCATCTTACTTCGTTTCCTGCTAAAAAACGGTAGGTATAAAATTGCAAAAAGAAATCGGGACTTACCTCTCGGATGGTAAGGGTATGCGATACCATTTGTATGTTGTTCTGACTTTGCGAGTTCGGCAAGTTTTCCGTCGACCTGGACCTGACTATCTGCCTCGAGCCGGTGATGACGCTCTTGCTCTTCAGGACCATCTCGGTGCGCAAGAAGACGCGTGATATGTACGCCGAGCTAAGACCACGAATCCCGAAGGCCACCTTCAAGAGTTTACTCGGAGGGTGTGGCATTTCCTTGCAGAATTTATTGAGGGCGTACTCGATACCGTTCTTCTGTATTGAGGAGTTCCAATCTGATGATGATGGTGAGGAACTCTTGTGGAACAATACCAAAATTGCCATGGCTACTCGGTATAACACCTGGAAATAAATGGGAATGAAATTACTTAATCATAATTTCCAGAAAAACTACTGAAAATTACTTCTTTATATTCGTATTCATAGCGTTCGTTTTTCTTCAAAATCGTGCGCTCCTCATGTCAGACCGATTCGATTCTCTATTTACGTGCTTTGAGTGAACGTGATAATATCTTGCTCTGCATCGTGTTTGCGTCAAGATTTGCATTTCAAATCTAAGGCCATGCATCTGCACTGCCTTTTACAACCTCTTTAAATATCATGTGTGAAGGGTCACTTACTGATCAATAAGCGTTCACTACAATTAGGACAGCATACTTACAGTGCAGATATGTTTTATTTAAAACAAATACTTCAATTTTCTTGTGGTTAAACTATTTTAAATAATAGAGTATAACATTACCTTAGAAGTAAATTAACTTTTTCTTTCTTTTTTAGTGAACTGATCAAGATACCAAAGTGGAATTGCGAGAAAAACTAAGATTATTTCAATTAAGAGAAAGAGAGAGTAATTTTCATTCGAGTTTAGAATACGAAGTGATATTTCCTTTTTGTTTTTCTTATGTTTTCCATTAAACTACGCAATAGTTGTTGACAAACATTTAAATTATCAGGATTATATTGTCGGAAGATGAGATAAAATCGACAATTAACTAAAGCCTCAATTTATAATTCAGGTCAAATACGTGTGTAATTAGTGAAAGAACAGATCACCTGTTAAGTACCTGTATGCTTGATAAGTAAAATTAAAGGATTACGGAGACGACTAATTTACAAAGTGAATCTAATTAATTAATTCACGTAGTAACAGAGTTCTCGTTCCTTTAAAACACATATAAATTTTCTGTTTCTAACGAAATAGCACTTAAACGTAGGAATGTGCACATACACGTAATAGAGAGAGTAATTTTGCGCTTCGTACCTCTGTTATTTGCATATATTTATGTTTATTGCAATATATCACGAGTCACGTAAAAATCTGATTTTCATCGAGAATGTTATTTTCGGTTAGTTTACGATTTTGTGTCGAAACGACATTAAAATCCTTGCTATAATATTTTGCAAAACTCAACTTTAATGCGTTTCCAATAATAGAATTTGATTAATAAATTATATTTCCCATTTCTTGAGAAAATGATATAACAAAATATCTTCTAGGTAAATTTTAGTTTGGTTGCGGAACTCGGAATATTTGAATTTTGGCCAGCTCTTTATGATTTGGCCCACTGCGAGTACTGTTGTTTATTACAATGATGATCGATGTGCACTTGCATTTTTGCAAATCTTAAAACAAATTTGATTTGAGGGGAAAAAATTCAAAACTGGAAAAATCCATGCAACAAAACTGTGACAGCTTTTAGGACAGGACCTCTGAAAATGATTGACAATAAAGTGAATAAAAAAGTACTGCTTATAATATATGTGCTTATCGTATACAGGCCGTCCCATAAATAAGGGACTATACAGCAGCAGTGGATAGGTGATCATATGCAAAAACTTTCTTTCCTTTAACAAAATTACGAAAACGCCATCGTTTGGTAGAAATGCTAAAGTATCTGTACCTGTTTTCCCAGACCAGTGCAATGCAACCCCTATTGTGCAGCAAAGCGAAAGGTTTCGGTGAATCACAAACGTTAATCAGTTTAGTTGTGACATTGTGTTGATGTAGAAGCACTTATCGCAGCATGTTTACAACTGTAGAATATGCGGATATGTTTCTAATGTAAAATAATAATACTCCAGGGCGCAGTACACGTGAAATTGGCGTGCCACGTACTGTTGTGCACTGTACTCTGAGAGAAAATTTGTTACATCCCTATCACACGTAACGCGTGCAACACTTGATAGAAGTTACCATCAGCGACGCGTCTTTTCCCAGTGGATGCAACAAGAAGAACTGTCAGCAGCAAACTTTAATGCAAGCAAAATTTCGTCGCCGCATGGACGCCAACGGAGGGCATTTCGAACACTTGCTGTAAGTAATGACATAGCGATCGGAGTCCAAAGACCTCAGCAATAAGTGTCATTATGTTGAGCAGGTCAGTTTTATTATCGTTTTCCATCACATCTGCGTACCAATGACGCATAGAATTGATAAATAAACAGGACGGTATTCTGTACGTAATTTCTCCGAAAATGTTCCCAAAAAAAAAATAATAAAATTACCGAAGCAAATCACTTTCATTTACATTGGCGGACTCTAAATGCATCTTTATGGCCTCTTATTTATGGGACAGCCTGTATATTCTATTAATATTTCTTCATTGTAATTTTTTTCTTGTTTATTTGTCGTTCCTGACAGTTTCTTATCTTAATTGTCTCAATCCGCTCTGAAATAAGATTATTATTATTAATCAACGTTTCACTGCATTTGTTGACAAGCTTTTTCAAGATTAACCTACATTAATGTTTTTTTGGCAAATATAAAGGTACTTAACAAGTGATTTGCCCTTTTATTAATTACATGTAATTGACCTAAATTATAAATTTAGCTTCAACTTATTAATATTAACAAATTATTTTTTTGTCAAGGTTTAACATAGATTAAACTTAGGCTTTCTTTTTTAATGATAACAATAGTTTGGAGTGGTTTTGCACTGAAGAAAATAAATAACTAAATTGGATATTTGAAATCTGTCCTTTTTAATAATACTAACTTGGTAAATTATAGTTGTTCATAAGCAGCCTTTAGTTCCAAGCAATTTGTAGACAATAACAAAATTGTTCGCAGCAAAGAAATTAGAAATGCAGAATTCCTATAAACACATAAAGCAGCAGTACAATTGCAAAATATGGAGTAATTCTAACAATTTTGAAATTTTTAAATAAAAATTCTTGTTTAAAAAAAAAACTTGTAATTTCTTGCTACTTTTCTATTTGATTTACCTCATACTCACTTTAATGGTAACTGTTATTAATTGAAAGATGATAATGATAACTGTTAGTAATTATCAATCGCAATTTTTGCATTCATATGTATGTGATTTAGTTTGTAGGTCCGCTTAGAATTTCTGGCAATCTCAAAAAGTTATAAACAACGCAATTGCTATGGAATGCTATAGGAACAAATCAAAAACAAGAAGGTGCAAAGCTATCTCTTACTAATAAGATATTGTATTAATGTTAATTCAAAATGACACGCATTTTGCACATTATTCTAGGTGCTGAAAATTTGACTGGATCATTTAACTGGAAGTAATGTTTGTTACTTCAATTTTTACAGAATTTTGTAATGTTAATTTTTGATAGAAACACGTCGATCAAAAGTATGGAATTTACAAACATTGACTGACAAATGGTTAAACTCAATTATAAGGATGTAATGTTCAAGCTTTCACTTGGAAATTCTCGGATTGAAAAGCAGCAACTCTTAGAGGGCCTTTAACAGTTTACAAATTTTTTAGAGTCACTTTACAAGTGACTGCCCAAAATTAAGATTACAAGCTTTAGCCCTAAAGACATAAATAATAAAAATTATCGGGCCTTTGAAGATACATTACGATTGCTTCCCATCAACTCATTTAATACTCGTCAAAATTTGCCTTTTCGGTTTCTAAAGTTATTGAAGAAGATAACTAGAGATACTTATACTCAAGATTTTAGAAGGGTGCAAAACAATGGCGACTTGTGAAGAAAGCAAGTAAGGCAGACTCTCGTCAAATTAATATTAAACATAATCATTGTGTATTGGGGTCGTATGATTGATATGACCACCTGTGAAGAAATTATATATTATATTATTACGAATTATTTTAACAGCAAACTTGCCGTGTCAAATAAGGAATGCATCAAAAGAAAAATGGTAAACATTTTGCAGAATAACGTATTTGCACCTACTCATGTGACTAACAAGGCATGAACGTTTGGGACAACACGTAGAGTGTCACAATGGAAGCAGAGTCCTAACGGCCCCAGTACCCACCTACATTTTTTTCAAATTTTCGTTTGCTTTTGTGTTGTATGTTCATAGTTTGGTTGTAAATGATGCATTTAAAAAAATATATTATCAAAAAACGTAAATTAGTGCGTCGGACAACGTTTATCCCCCGCGGCCACAAACACTGTGTACTTCCCCAGGAGCCTTGGAGGACATGCGCAGCAGACATCTTTTCCAGTCAAAACTTGTGTTACATAGCATTTCAAAGATTACGGCAAAATTGTAATAGCGCTTGTTGTTATTTCTATTGTAATTTACAGTGTTTGGTGTACCTACAGGGACTTCCAAAATGCACTGATGGTTTTTGAGATGGAGTAGCTTTTTAATAGTTGAACTAAAAAAAATTACAAACACAACATCTTAATCTACGACTCTGGGAGTTTCTTTACTTAAAAACTGAATGCCGTAGGTGGCATCCTTCTTCTGCTACACATTCTAGTCGTCGCACAAATTCATCCGTTACTCTGCCCAGTATCTGCAATGGAATTGCTTCAACTTTGTTGGAGCTCTTTAAGACTACGGGGTCTATTACTGTATGACTTTTTAAAAAGAAATCCGGCGCTGTTGAGACAAGGAACCAGATTGGTAAACATATCACACTGCATATTAATACTGATTAGTCGTTGTCCTATCCTGCTGATGCCATTAAATGCCATCCAGTTGTTCATATCATATTATTGTGTTACTTTTCTGTCAACTACACGAAAAATAAATTTTTCTATATGTGTTTCAATTTTAGACAGTTTTTACCTTCTCCTGAAAAGTTGGCAAAATGTTTATACGCAGTATTGCCATTAAGTCATCGATACGTCGAGACTTTCAAAGATGTTCATATCTATTGCCGCAATTTATTCAATCAAAGTATTCACGATTCTTTTACGGTGAAAAATTTAGACGACGATTATGATTGACTTAAACTATGCAAGAGAATTGGTCAGTAGAGAAAAATGAAAATGCAAAGGCGTGCGGATTCGGATCTTAATTACGGATGTTACAAAGAAACGCCACTTGACCTTCACATCACATTCCTTTTAAATACATATTTGCGAAAAACATATCTATATTTTACAAATATTTTGCAACTGGGGAGATGCTTATAAAGGTTTAATATTTAACAACAAATTTCGTTTGAATCATTGGAAAGTCCGTACCTTAGGTAAATATTTTCAAGTTTGCAAAAAATTGAAAGATGCAGCTAATTTTCTTAATTTAAGGTAATGAATGTTAATTAATTAATGCAAGGGATTAAATTTTACCTAACTTTACCTCTTTAATCCAGAATTATGAATTTAAATTATAGCTTGTGATCTCATTTGGAAATGAACAAGTTCTAATTTGAAAAAAAATTCTTTCTTTTTATTACTCCGATGCTCCGGTACGTTACCAAAAGGCCAAGTCCAAGAAGTTTTTAAAAGTCAATTTCACCAGGGACTTTTATTTACGTCTCCTAACGGGCAAATATTAATTTGTTTTGACATGAATTTCAGCATAAGTGCGGCCAAAAAAATTCCACTTGGCAAGGTTAGCATTTGCGCAGCCAGAATGCACTTCTCTACTGCATATTAATAGAGAAATACCAACAAATTATTCTATATTCCTCGACGATATGACGAAAATGTCCCCAAATATAAATTTCCGAAAATAACCGGGCTATTTCCCGTTTAATCAGCGGCCAAATTGGCACGCCACGTCACGTCACGCGCCATTGACCACCGCTCGATCAATAATGCTTAATTGATACAAAATTAATTTTTTCCGCTTTAATCTAAAAATTAACACGCCACAAATAAACAAATATCCATGCCAAATTTCAAAATAAATTCTATGTTCAAGCCGGAAATGAGGTATGGAGTTCGCAGAAGTCACATACAATGCGGTCAGCAATAAATTAAATAAATATTTGCTCAAGATCTGATTTTGTTCAGGCTTACTTTGATTCCCTCGTGGAAGAAGCAGTCCATTACTCGCACTAAGTGGCTGAAGGGCAGATTCTGGAGCACCCACCAAATCCAATCCATGTAGATCTTCTCTAGTTTTGGCGAAGGGCAATGCCTTTGGAGGTGAACCGCCGCGGCCTTCTATTAAAAAAAAGAAACTTTCTTATGTAACAAATAATTAGGAAAAAAAAACTGTAAGGAACGCCTTATTGCAACACAGATAAATTCAATTAAATTTTTGGCATTTTAATGTTTCGTTTTTAAGATTTTATTTTCTTACGAAGAGTAACTGAATTTGAATGCATTCGATTTTCTGTCTACGTATGACAAGTTATGTAATTAACTTCTAGCCGTTAAACGAACTTTTTATTGATTTTCTAACGACGCAAGTTGATTAAAATAATTTCGCAGTCATTCTCGTCTTCCCGGAGAACAAAGAGAATACTTAATTTCCATGTTTTAATGGCGTTTTTATCACTCAGCGCTTAAAATAATTAAGTATTAAAGAACAGCGGCGGTGTTTTAATTTTCAAAATGCTTTTACTTATTCCTTTTCTGGGAAGTGAGCACAAAAGTTTCCTGTTTAATTTGCATTTGGCACATTTAAAAAAAGCATTTTGGTACAGATTTTTTCTGTATTCCACCAATCATAAGAAGAAATATATTTTTATAAAATTTCGGATTTAATGAACGGTTTTTAAAGGTCCAATAATACACATTTAAATCTTCACAGTCGTGTCGAATAATTCGTGCAAGAGAATTTAGATCAATTCTTTTTTTTTCTCTAAATCTTGTATCGGTAGTGCAAAACATATTTCGATAGTCCTAAAGGATTATGAGACGTTATCCTTCTCCTTAGATCAATTTTGATATGTTATTTATTTAAGACCATCTTATGGACTGCACAAACTGGTTTGGTTTGAAATTAAAGAAGGACTTGATACAGAGATTTCTAAAGCAAAAATTTCGATTGTTTTTCATTTTCCTTATAACTAACAGATTGCATTTCAGTTTCATTCTCGCATGTGTATGATCGCGAAATACTTTTGCTTTTGTTTTGCTGAAACATGAAAAGAAAAATGGTTGTGTTACGCCAGGCTAGAAACTGTTTTATTTTCTTTTTCAGAGAAGACGTATAAAATTTCATCGTAATCCACGTCAATAAAGCTCCCGTACGGTTCATCTAATCTTTACATCGAAAATTCCTGGCAACAGCACCAGTTTACATTATTTTGTCAGACGCTCACAGAGTCCAGATTATTTACCATCGCTCGTAGTCTGGATAATGCTAATTGGAAGCGCAAACAGCGGAGATAACCAGTCGATCAGGATGTCGAATATCGGCCTTATGTCTCTTGTACATTAGACCTGCGCCCACGATATGTTGCTCGTTACGTCGAACGAGATAAGAATCGTGTGTTTATTTATTAAAACACACGGCGTGACTTCTGTCATGAAGAACATTTAGTTCGTGTTGAATGTTTTAGTTTCGCAAATGTTCGAAATAGTTTTGCGCTTGCGAAATTTTCTGTGAGAAGAAGCAAAATAGTTTTTGTTGAAATTATACTATTTTTGTTACATAAATTTAATTTCTTTTTCTATATTCATGGTCTTCTGTATGATTCCTACACTTTTTACAAAAAAAAAAAAATTATTTAAATTGTATTCATTTTTTGATCACCGAAAAATCTTTGAAAAGATATACGACTTCATTCAACCTGTTTGGTTTAATATTTCCTTATGTTAGTTTTAGGTCAGTTTGTTTTAAAGATGGTATAAATAGAGGAAGACGAACGTTATGAAAATATGAAATCGGAATTGAAAAAAAAAAAGACAATTGCGCGTAATAGGGATCTTCGCTGCTTGAATTCTAATCAGCTTTGAAACTGCTCTCTGTTAATTAAAAAATTAATGCCACCTAAATTGTCTCAAGTAGTTTTATGAGGTTTTAAATGGAAAATGGAAGTAGTGTACTTTGTTGTCACCAACGCGTGTTGCTAGGACGAAAAAAAAATGGTGACGTTCAAACACAATTAATCCCTATGTGATTTGAAGAAAAATCAATTTTATAGTTCAAGTATATGCCATCGATATTTTTGATATATGCATTTTCAAGACGTTTAAAAAGTTACTAATGATTTAGGATTAAGATAAACGGTTCTTACGCAATACATTCCTGTACGCTGAATAAATGTTCGTTAAACAATTGATTTAAATATACAATTATTTTGGTAAACAGAAGTGATGAATTATGAATAATTGAATGTATGAATATCAAATGAGTGTTTTGATAAATTCTACACAACAAAACTAAATTAATGTTCTCATCACATTATGATAAGGCTGTTGATAGTAGGTTTAATAAAAATAATATTAACCTACATTTGAAATTATGTACGTAGGACATGCCAGATGATTTTAATAAACGCTTGGGATTTTGTAATATAATAATTATTACGATAGCATTAGAGAATACATCAACACTTTGAACTGTAAAATCGAGTTTTTTGAGTTATTTATGTTTCGCAGTGAATGCAGCTTACTTAATTTCTTTAAGAACAAAATTAAAAATTACAATATTTGCTGAAAAAAATTGTCTTTCAATTATCAATGTAAAAAGCAAGCTTTTCGAAACTCCTTCTAGTTTCGAAATAATATTCTTTTTTAACTAGTATCATAAAATGATGCATGCTTTCATTGTAAAGTAATAAAATATTCAATTTGTTGTACATTCAGCAAAAAAAAACGACTAACTAATAATGGATTTTCTTAATCTAACGTTTGAATTTAGTGTGTATTTTGAAGTAAGGTGATCAAAGTTCAGTTTTGTGCTAGATTATCCAGAATTTTAACAATGATCCAGGTCCACCAAGCATCCAGCAATCTGTTACAAAAGACTTACTCTTAAATTATTATTAGTTCTGAATTTCAGAGAAAAAATCTTTGTTTTGTAGTTGACTTTGTACTGTTTCTACGTTAGATAAAGAAGGCAATGATCAGTTTTGACGTCTCTTCGATAAATTAAAGAATTGGGGTTTTTCTGATATGTACCTAAAGGCCGTTTTACATTTTACAGTTTATTATTGTACAAGAAATTGTACAATTTTTGAAACAATCTAAATTGTGTAGTTTCAAACAGCAAATTGAGCGAAATATTGTTTGCTTTAAAAATTGTGTGAATCTGTTCTATTTTTCACACAGGCAATAATGGCAATCGTGGCTTCTACATCTATTTTAAAATAAAAACAAATGTTGATATAACCAAACATCTGACAAATTACAATTAACAGCGCAGAATCACTCACCATTTCTTGTGCAAGAATTAGTCTGAATGTCAAATAAGAAACCTTGGGACTACACAAGATGCTATACAATTTATATTGTCTCAAAAATTGTACAATTTCTTGTGCAATAAATTGCGTAATGTATAATGGCCTTAACACTTATTGAAAATTGCAGTTACGAAACGATTGAGTTTGTTCTTCTGGATTCTATAAAAAAATACTTTTGTGTTGGTAGTGACTCAAACTTTGGAAAATACAGGCTGGAAAGTCTTATAGCTTTTTCGATTGGCCGTTCTAGAGCACTCTCGGAGTATTCTCATATTATTTTAATCTCATGTAGTAATAGCTCTGTTCCAACATCATTTTCTGACCATCATAATCAGTCCACCGAAATAATGATCGATTTTGACAATTTTATCAAGTGTAAAACTTTGATGAGCGCATGCTTTTGACAGTTTCGAAACCGTCAGAAAGTGACGTTGGAACAGACCTAATAAGAGATGGAGATATTCTGAGAGTGCTCTAGAGCAGCCAATCGAAAACGCTACAACTATCTAAAGCTGGATTTCAGGAAAATTGAATTTGCAATCTGGCAACTCTTTCTTGGATATCTGAATACATATCTGTTACAATGTTCACCCAGAAATCAAAAAAGCTACAAGAACAAGCAGCGTTTATTAAGAAAAATTGGAAGAGATCCAGCGCTTCTAATATTTTTATCAAAGTAACAGAATTTTTTCTGAAAAGAAAGGAGACAATTTTCAACAACTGAATTATGCTTAGCACAGATTCTTCCACTTCTGAAACAGCTTCAGAAACCGAGTCGGAAGAGACCGACCTTTCTGGGTCAAATTCATGAGATTGCAATTGCAATCGGGGACCTCTTTCTGGATATTTGAATGAAGCTCAGAAGTAAATGCTTCCAATGTTCACCCAGAAACAAAAAAAAGTTGTAAGAATACTTCTGAAGCAGCATTTATTAAGCACAATTAGAAGAGATCCAACGCTTCTAAAGTAACAGCTTTTTTTCCGAATTTCAGGAAAATAATCTTTTTGTTGTATCTGTAGTTGACCGAGTATCTTGAGATTTTTCTAACAATCTTGCTAAGAAAAAAAAAGGAAAATGTTGAAATTTCTTAATACATTCTTACATCTAAAACCAGAGCAGTCATTATTTACAAAAAAAAAAGTTACATTGGCTATCGAAGAATCTGGTCGCCCTAACGAAGTTATTGAAGATATGAATAATTTCAAAGCTGATGGGATAAAAGTGAAGTACCTGGATCATAATTTACGTTTCCAAAATCTCTTATAAATATTAAATTTGTATTTTCAAAATATCTTCTGTCCTGTAGACACTGGAGACTTTTTACATATTTAGAAATACATGAGGCGCAGACATTTATTTTTGTTTGGTCAAGAAGCTCTCATTTTTGATTGAACGAAGATGGTGTAGATTTTTATAACCCAAACACCAAAGCTTGAAAACTGATATTAGAGCCGTGTTTTTTCACGCATTAAATTTGGATCTAAAGGCGTTTGATGTGATCAATAGTGTTCTTTCGTTAAACGTTATTCTGTTTAAACGAATCATGATCCGTAATCCCCTTGCCCCTCTGGATCATTGAATTTTTGTGATTCGTATGAATATTTTATACTTGGATCTCGATCACGATGTGAAGTTGCTAGCGAAAGAACATAGCTTAAATATTCCTTAGTGTTCTCCAGTGATATCACTTTTAAAACAGAGAGAACTACGAATTAGTTATTGATTTTATAACAGATAAATCTCATTATCTCGCTTGCAGAATATGAGCTTCGCAACTGCAAAATTCTTCTACGTCAATTAAACAGAAAATTTGAAACTTGTATTTACCATTTTAAACCAGAAATGGACAAGTTCATTGCATATGATATTCAAAACGAGTTAAGTGAACTTTAATTAGTCTTTCGTTTCTTAAATTCGCAGGGAGATATGTATAAAATGTTAATTTGGAATTGGAAGTCAGGTTAAAAGATGAATAAATGATACAGAAGGTCTCAGATTACTTGAAACTCAAAAAATAATCGACATCCTACTTATATTGTCATAAAACAGATTGCCATCGGTAATCCTTAAAAACTCCTACATTCGAAATCTTCGCATTCTAAAAGCTTCAAGAAATTATCAGCTCTATTGATTCCATTATAAAGGTTAATTTTCCATGTTTTTTAATACGTAAACAGAATATTTAATGTGCGCGGACGAAATGCACGAAAAGCTTAAAGCTTTTAAACTACGAGAATATCGACATGATTATGAGTTTCAAATAATCTGAAACGTTCTATAATGTAACCTACATTATAAAGTGTTCGATGTTAACAAGGAATGAATTAGAAAATGTAAACAGCCTGCAGAAATTAAATATAACAAGTGGGACACGTAATTAACTTTATCGGAATTACATTAAGTATTATTTACAGGCGGTCATTAAGGGTAAAAACTTTAATTTCATTAAATCGCCATAAATACGGATTAAGCGGAAAGATTAAAGGCGTTCTAAAATGGGCGGCTATCAGCGATTATTATACGGACAGAAAATAAAACCACTGCCAATTAAGAATTATCTGTGTGCAACCAGACTTACACAATTAATCACGCATAAAACCAAATGACTCACCACGTGCTTTTTGCTAATTTGCATAACAGTCTTCCAGGTGACTTCGTGGAGCAGCTTCGTCTGCGTGATGAACATCTTCTCTTTGGACGAAACCAAACTTGTCATGCAATGGTAACATTCTTCCTCTGAAATTAGACAAAGTTAATTAGGGCGTGTAGGTTCGGATCAACGTAAAAGCAATCTAAATTAGCAGCGCGGTATTAATAAAGATCAAAAGTTTGCTTGTTTACATACACTTAGGTATTTCAATAACGATTATGAATTATTACATTTCTGTTTTCGAATACATATTCAATTTTGTGTGATTGCGTGGGTTTCAAACACATTCCAGCACTCAGAGACACACATATAAATAATGTTTCCTGTTTTAATAGAAAATGTTAAATTTAAAATATAAATTAACATTTGTTTACAACTTTTTCAAATTATTTTACATAAAGAGACAACAAAGCCTAATTAGGAGGACCATAAAAATAAAAAATATAATATATATGTATACTGTGATTAGAATGCATTTTAATGAACAAGAATAGTTTTTATTACAGTTTAAATTTAGAACGTTTTTAGAATGTTTTGCATAGGGAGGACAACATTTCGAACATTTATTATTGTGACATTTTGTCATTAACAATTAAATTATTTTGACCTTTGTCTTATCTAAGCTTGCATATTCTGCATTCTGGCCCATTTTCAATAAATCGCATGGTATATGATCTCAAGTAAGTTAAAAAAAAATATATGTATTTTAACTTTAAACAAAACAACAATAGATCCGATTATCCTGACTCAGATGTTGGTAATACGAAAAATGTAGCTGTTTCCCGTTTTGTTTGCACAATGATTAAAAAATTATTAATCTAATAAAGGTATTGGTTATTTTTCGTATTCTCTTTCAAATTTTTTAATTTTACAAAGAACAAAGCCATTTTACTTTATACTTGAAACGATTAAGTAAAAAGGCACCCTCTAAAGAAAGTCAAAATAAAAAATAAAAAATATCTTGTTTCTTTGTTCATCTTCATGTTCCAATTAAGTTGAAATGATTGAGTAAGAAGGGAACCTCCAAAAAGGACAAAATAATATTCATATTCTAATTAAGCGCCATATTTAATTCACGATGTTGACGAACATGATGCTTAAAGACTAAATATGATATTTAATAGTTAAGACGCATGAGTTCATAAGCACTTTAAAATTAACAAGGAGTTGGTAACTTGGAAGATTTCCAATATTACAACATAACGTGACGTACGACAAATTTATGCTTTTTCCTCATTTTGGCCGAAAATTATGTTTACTTTAACTAGAATGTGCGCAGGAAATGCATTCGTTTTTCAATACGAAAACAAAATCAATGTGTAGTTTCTTTAAACGAAGGAAATTATTCAAAGGAACTCCTATTACTTTTTAGTTATCTACATTTTTAAACTTTTACTAAAGCAGAAGGAAACAAAGAAATGTGATGTGAAACGTATTAATTAGGGCAATTTCGCTATAACTATTTATTTTAAACACTTTCAAGTGTTCCAATTTATAAATTATCTGGCTACAAAAAGTCATAATTAACATCGTTAATTAAATTTCAATACTATAACAATATGATTAAAATTGTCTAATCGATTACACAGGCCTACATATAATAATAATAATATAATCTTATTGGTACGAAATTGTATGTAATAGAAAACAGAAAAATAATAAAAATAGTAATAATAAATTATAACGTACCAATAAGAGAGTCATCAGTTTAGTTGCAAAAGCAACCAACTGCTCTACCTGACTCCCTTAAGGAAACTAAAACTAAAAGAAAAGAAAAAAGAAAAGAAAAGAAAAAAGAAAAGAAAAGAAAAAAGAAAAGAACAAAAAAGGAAGGAAAATATACAGTAATTAAATGGCAATGGCGACAGTAATCAGAGATAAAACTAAATCTAGTTCCATAAAATAGTAGTATCACATATGAACGGTTCACCCACCAAGCAAGTTGCTTTTTAATTTTCTCTTAAATGATGTCGGCGGTAACTTTTTTAGATCCATATCTATAGAATTTAAACAATGAGCAGCAATGTAGGTAAAAGATGTTTTAAACAACGCAGTATGGTGTAAAGGAATATCTATAAGATCTTTACGACGAATATATTAATACTATGAATGTCAGTACGATATCTGATTTTAACAAAAAGATACGGAGGAGTTTTTAAAACAAAATTTTGTGACAAAACACGCTAGATGGAAAAATCTCCTATCTTTCATCTGAAGCTAACCAGCAGCAGTCAATTTATGTGAAATGTGTTCGCGTCTTGGAATACCATAAATAAATCTTAAGCAGGAATTTTGCACAACTTGAATGCGTCTAGAATCATTAAAATCCAAGCACGAGACATATATCACATCACAATAATTGAAATGTGATAAGACTAAGGTATCAGGTATAACTAAGGTATAACATTTTTAAGATGCAGAAAGCGTTGCCAATACATGAAGTAACATATTCTCTAAAACGCAATTCAGTGTCTATGATCAAACCTAAATTTTTAAAGCAGTTACGGTGAGATAATTGAATGTCATTCAACAAAATTTTAATCAACGGCAAGGCAATATTTCGGTCATTCATTTTTCCAAATAAGGAAAAGAACGATTTGTTAGGATTAATTTTTAAGCAATGTTTGGACGATATATTAAAAAGTTCAGTTAAATCATTGTTAACCCTATTAACGGTAATTTGCAAATCACGAAGATCAAATGAACTGTATAACTGGGTATCGTCAGCATACATGTGATATTTACAAAAAGTGTTCCAAAAGTTAAAAAAAATTAGAGGTGCAAATTGCAAACAGTAGTGGACCAATAATTGACCCTTGTGGAACACCTGATTTAATACTAACACTACTGGACTGATTGCTTTCTATCTGTTAAGTAGCTACCAATTAACTTCACAGCTGTCGTCTCCAACCCACAGTAATGCAAAATTTCAAGTAATAAGTCATGATTAATCATATCAAAGGCTTGGGAGAAATCAAGAAGAACAAGGATACTAAGCTTATTGTCATCGATTCCTTTCATAATGTCATCAATTATAAGAGATAGAGCGGTGGAACAGCTGTAACCAGGTCTAAAACCGGACTGTGTTGAAGGCAGTAAATTATTTATGCCGAGATGAAAGCGAAGTTGCTCATCTAGGATTTTCTCCAAAACCTTTGATAAGACCGGCAGGATGCTAATAGGCCTAAATATCACTAATAAATGACGGCTTTGTTGTTTTAGGTAAAGGAAAAACTTTTGCATGTTTCCACTGAACAGGAAAAACACTATTAGTTATGCGAAAATTAAAAATATGAGTCAAAATAGGCAACAAATAGGGACAACAATAATTTACCATATTAATAGAAATAGCATCAACACCGGCAGAATTAGAAGTAATAGAAGCAATAATTTTAGCCACCTGTGATTCAGATACGTTTTTAAAATTAAATTTACATGCTTTCTCGTCAATATTTGAACGATAAAAATTAAGTAAATCCGGGAGTGTGCAAGACCCAGTAGTGCTATTAAAATAAATATTAATTGCATTCGCATCTTGGAGATGCTGGGGAAGATCCGGTTGTGCACGATTATGGATATTAAGTTCCCGTATGTTTTTCCAGAAAAGCTTTTTGTTTGATTTTCGAAAACTAAATTGTAAATAGGCCTTCTTTTCAGTTTTAACAGCGGCAGAGGTTAAATTACGAAGCTGCTTATAATAATCCCAATAAGATTGTAGTTTACTTTTCTTAAATCTTAGAAGAGCTTTGTCACGCAAGTTCATCATGAGTTTTAAATTATCTGTGAGCCAGCCAGCTTTGGGTTTGCAAAATTTAGATGTTGTCCAAGGAGCATGACGGTTAAAAAGAAAAGTTATATGAAAATTTAAAAAGTCAACCTTTTCATCTACAGTTTGGAGCTCTATAATTGTCCACCAGGGAATAAGGGATAGCTCATCATTAAAAGAATTCTGATCAAAATATTTAAAATTTCTATAAGTGTGGTAGATAGGAGCATTTTTTATAAGACTGCAGCTAATCTGACAGAAAACAAGACAGTGGTCGGATATTTCATGAACATCTAAAGTGCCGCTATCAATAACATTTGTATCTTCATTAGTAACAATAACATCGATTAAAGATGCAGAATTTCGAGCGTAACGTGTCGGTACATCTATCAACTGTTTTAAGTTTAGACCTCTTACAGCTGAAGAGAAAGCAAAGCTATCAAAGTTATGGGATAGTAAATTAATATTTATGTCGCCCAAGCAAATCAGTGTATCACAAAGTACCGTGTAATTAGCTAAAATATCGTGATAAGCAGTGAAGAAGTCATTCAAATTAGCATTTGGTGGACGATATAAAACTCCAACATATATTTGCTTTTTACTGCACGAGATATTTATCCATAGCTGTTCTAAGTAATCAGTGCATTCGGAATAAACAAATTTGAAATTAATATTGTTTTTTATATACATAGCCACACCTCCTCCTCTATTGAGGCGATCTTGTTTGACCAAAACATAATTAGGACTATTCACAGCATCATTAAAAATTTACAGCATCATCAAAAAGAAAATTTTTTGAACATTGTTTTCGTTTTGTTAGCTGTTCTTACCTAATTTACATGCTCTGAGTTCAGTAGAATTCACAGATTTTCCCTATCACATCAGGTTTTCCCACAAAATTAAAAAAATGTTTATATGTATTTTCGAAAAAAAAATCAATAATTTATCTAAAAAAAAAAAAAACCCAGTTATTTTCAAAATTACTACCGAAATATATCTATTTTAATTAAGCCCTTTGGATATCATAAGACAGCTCTGTGTGATATCTTCCGTTTTCCTGCACCTTAGAGTGCTTTTGTTATGGGTTTCGTTTGGAATATCACGTTTTACTGACCAGCAGTAGTTGGCTGTGATATTTACATTCCACTGGCCTTGGTATCGCTTTTCTATCTCTTTCATGTCCTGAAAAAAGCGTTCTTCCTGTTTTTCGCTGAAATCACCAACATTTTCAGGGAAGAAATCCAGGTGTGAACGGAGTTTGATGCTCATACAGCAACCCAGTTTTTTTAATTTTTTTAAATAACGTTACTTACGGTCATGTTTTTATAGTCTGGATGCTTGTGTTTGATATTAGTTACAAAGTTCCCCTACTGGGGGTGGACTCTGTAATAATAACGTATGTACAGTTGAAAAAAACTCGTAGCAGAAAATTAACGTGTGTCTTAACTTGATTGTAATGAAATAAATGCAAACCCATTCATGTTACAGAATGTCATGAAGGGTTTAAAACGCACAGTTTAAAATGTGTTGAATAAGGTGGAGGGCATTTTAAACCCTTTTTATAAAATAAAAAGAAAATTTAGTAACATTGCATTTTTTCAATGATATAAAATTGAGGGGATTTTCTGTGTCAAGTGACATTTGTAAATAAAATAAGAGTACTAAGACATACCTTCATTGTCATTTCAAAGCATGCTAGAGTTTTTTTTCAACTGTACATACGTTATCAATCTCTATTTGCTGCTAACTCTATTCTCATGAATGGAGTTAGCGGCAAATAGCGATTGATATTGATACTGATACTGATGTGATACGGTAAAAATAATGACTGATTCGTAATCAGCGTCTCCTAATTAGTAAAGATCACCGACAATATTCAAAACAATGAAAATCATGTCGGCTTGTGTTATCAATACAGAGATTATCACATCACGTATGCATTGCTTAGGCGAACGGAACCAGAAATGACTAGTTTCAAATAAATTTTTACCTAAAAGTTATAGGTAATTAAGACACGTCAAATCAGAAATATTTAATTTCAAAAAAATCTGTAAAAGTTAAATATCGTTTTTAGTAACTTAAGGACGGTATTCATAATAGAATTAAAAGTAAAACAAACATATTTTTAATGTCCGACTAGACTATTATAACAAAATAATGGATCACCCTCGGGCCGAAGACCCTCGGGTTGTACACTGCCGACCTCAGGCATTATAAACCCTATAACGCCCTTGGTATCTTAATACATAATTATTATTTTAATGTAACTTTAAATTTAAAGTCCCATTATGAAAGCAATACTTACGGCCGGTATTACCAACGTTTTAAGGAGACCTTAAATTTAATTCGTGTTTAGAATGTGATTGATTTATACAAACCAAGCAGAAATGTCACAATCTAAACACGACTTAAATTTAAGGTCTCCTTAAAACGTTGGTAATACCGGCCAATGGAATAATCAATTTCCTGTTAATTGAGTATGTATTAAATGATTTACTATTATTGTTAATCATAAGAAACTCTGTATCATGGGAAAGCGTTTAAATTTCACAGAGAAGTTAATAAACCGTTTTAAATAATAATAAATTGTTGCTGATTGCACACTCAGCAGAATGATGGCATTTAATCTCAATGAACGTGAATTACCCTGTAACAACAGGCAAGTGAATAACATAGCGTGCATTAATTACATCCTTTGTTATAAAAGAGAGCACAGAGATAACAGAGAAAGTTGATAAGTTAAAAACAAACACTGTGCATGACATTATGACACTGTGCGCGTATAATTATATTAACATTTTTACTAATATGCAAATAACATCAAGTTTATTAAAATCTCACAGCATTTTATCGTTTCGTCTTCCGAGAAATTTTTGCCAATTCCATTGTTTGGAATATTTGGTCTTATTAATGAATGCCTCTTTTTGATTTAATTAAGCTACACTTACGAAAAGAATTTTTTCAATTTGTCAATACAATTGTTCAAACGACTGCTGCACAAGAAATAAAGTAATGCTAAGAAGGTTGTTTTCGCAAAGGTTATTTTTGTTAAGTAAAATTTTTAAATTAAAAGAAAACAATAATAATAAAGTTTAAATATACTATTAACGAAAAAAATCATCTTGATTCAAATTTGATCTTGCAACCTGACAGATATGAAATGAAATATGTACGAGCAAGTGTTATCACTAATGTTAAAAATATTTTTGTTTGTTTTATAAATAATTAATACTGTAACTTACAAATTCATATGAATTTATTCAGACAGATAATCTAAAGCAATTTCTATTTCCCTATGTTAAAATCCTATGTCTCATCGTCTGAAGGACAGTCGATAAATTACTTCATTTGTATTTTCCCTTGATACACGTAAACGTACATTTGTTAGATCATTAGTGAGTGAGAGTGTGCGTAATTTCACGTAGTTTTGCTAAGCGGAAATGTGATGACGTCTAACTAAAAAGTTGTTACTGTAAACAAACGCATATGTGGTAGGTATTGATTTAACGATCCGAGTTTTCACAGACGGGCAGAAGAAATTTTTAATTTTTAAATTTTAATCAGAATAAACGGGTGATGGTACGATCTAAAAATAAATTAAATTAAGTACTGTGGTGTAAGAAAAAATGATGAAAATGACGATTATTTAGATATATTACAGAATATTTTTAAAAACTCTATTTTGATATTGTCACGTCCGAGCCGTCACGCCATCTACCCTCTTGAGTGAGTTTCGAATCGAATGGCAAGTGGTTCTGGTCGTTCGCTGGAAAGATTGAGAAGGAATTGATTTCTACTATTTTAAGTCAGTTATTATTCCGAACACGATAATTGTGGATCCAGCGAATAGTAGAACGTTTAACGGCGATAATTTTCTGCGAACCCCGAATTCATAACAATATTATAAAGGAAAGAGTTAATACAAAGAAAAATTACTATTTAACATTGTACTAATTGCCAAAGTATGTACAGGGCGATTCTTAATTAAATCGACAAAATTAGTCAGTAAAAGAATCGATATTCTGTTATTTAAATGTTTTGCAATGTTAAGGTTATTTTACATTACACAATTTAATGTATAAATTTTGAAACAATCTAAATTGTATAGCACCTTGAGTGCCTCCAAGGTTGTTTGTTTGATACTCGCACTAATTCTGGCAAAGAAATGGTGAGTCATTCTGTCCAGTTAATTGTCATTTGGCAGATATATCAACATATTGTCTTCTATTTTAAAATGGATGTAGAAATCATACCATACAATATGCATTGAAGAATCTTTTGAGGGATGGTATGGAATTATTATCATACAAAATCCATTGAATAATCTTTTGACGAACGTTGACGTAACGTTGATGTTTCGTATAGTGAGAATCGCGCTTAAAGGTCGATTCGCATTATACGGAATGTCAACGTCACGTCATCGAACAGGAGACGTTCGTCAAGAGCTTCTTCAATGGATCCTGTATGGTTGACGGTGCGTCGCGTTGCCTGTATATGAGTCGTCTAGTTCCAAAACCGGCCATCTCCACAACTTCATGAAATTGCTTTTATGTCAAAAAAATATCTCTCCGACACTTTTACACTTTGCCGTTTGAAGCCGTCAAACGTATAGGCAAAACGACGTTTACTCTGGTCTTTTGATTGTCGGATCAATTATTATTACAAATTTTACTATAGTTTACAGTTACGAAAGTTACAAATAACTACAGATTCTACAATGTGGGAATTAAAAAATGGGAGATAATGCATAACTGTAATAAAACAAAGTAAAAAGATCCAGGGCAAGTACTACTTAGAAATTCAGTGAATTAGAGAGAATTAGAGAATTTGTTTCTACCATCTCATTCGAAGCAATTTTCTTGGATATGTATTAAATATACTTCTTAACTATATTTAGAGAACGGGTATTAACGGCTTCAATAAAACTTCGATTATACTGGTCGATATTTCGTAATATTTTATTACTTCTTCAGGACCATTAAATTACTACAATTGGACAACTAATTAAACTATGATACAATATTATATATAATACTTACTAATAATAGAGAAATTAATACATTTTTGAAAATTTTAACTTAAAATTTGATGTGTTATTTATAACAAAAATTGTGTATAAATAAAAGAACTCTAGGTGGCGTGACTTATTAGATTAAAATATATATTATTAAGATCGTCAATGTCAGATTTGAAATTGACAGTTACGTCATTATGCTTCTGAATGCATGACATTTCCAAAAATAATCTAGTTTTATAAAACATTTGTTTTTCTAAAATTTTAATATTATTGAAGTCAAAACAATGGTTATCATCAATTGAGTGAATGGCAAGAGCACAGGACCTTTTACCAATTCTACAGTCACTTTTGTGTTGGGAGACTCTGTTCTTTAACCATTGACTGGTTTGGCCTATGTAACATTTATTACAAGAATCACAATTGATTTTATATACAACATTGGAAAGGGTAAAGTAAAGTAGAAGGGTAAAGTAAAAGAGGAGTTGGATTTTTTATATTACTAAATATAGTTAAGAAGTTACTAAGATACACGGCAATATCTTCTACTTTTATTGTATTAAATATATACATATTGTGGAAAGAGGGGATAAGTCACGAACATGTACATACATAAGTAGGGAAGAGAAATGAGAAATCTTTGTTATCTATGTTTGACTATAAATGCCAACTGAGCAACAACTTATAAAGATTTTGTTTTGAAGTCGCTTTAAAACTTCGATATAACACTTGTTGATTCCTTACAATTTAACCAGTTGAGAGGATTCTTCGTGAATAATACTTGGAGTAACAAATTCTTCAAATCACTATTAAATGAATAAAAAACTGTATATGTAAGTGGTAGTTTAAATGGGATTAAAGTATAATATCAACAAATAATAAGGAAGTGCAGTTTTGAATTACATAATTACAAATGATCTAATTTCACTAAATTTGTGAAAATTCGCTATTTTAGTGTTTTCATTAAGTGTAATAATGAATTTTCATCAAGTAAAGGCCGAATCAATCCAAAAGATCTAATTGATATTCCTATTATACAATAATCCAATTATGGCGATAAATGTTAAAGACAAACTAAAAAATAAAGAATAAAATAAAAATCAATTCAAGGATTCAAAGTGCAATAAGTGAAGGATACAAAACGCAACGACAGCAAGTGAGTGGAAATATTTTCTAAAACAATTAGAGCACGTGAGCTAACCACCATAATTCTGCTAAATTACCAATAACGATGCTAACTAAGAAGTTGTTTTTAGCATCAAAGTCAGAAAGTTGAACTTTAGGTGTAAGTAGCACCGTAGGCATTTTAATTTGATTGTTTTGTTGTCGTAGAAAAGCGTTCCACTGATAATGAAATAATTTCAACAAGTGTGCAAATAATATGTTAACGTTGCGATGCATAAACATTTTTTCTTTGATGTAAACAAACAAGTGTACTTAATTTGAAATTGGTCTTTAACAAACACCTGTTTTTGAGTTCTCGCGTGACATTTCATTTTAACTACATACATACATACAAAAAATTAATTCGTCTAATTAATGATAGTGTCTTTATGCAAACTATTCCCAACGTAATTTAATAAAGTGGCACGATAAACAAACATATGGGACATATCATAGGTACATCACAGGAAAGAACTAATTTTGTACAGTTTGTTTATAGCATCAATTTTTTTTCTCATTTATCACAAGACTAATAAAACTACTTAAATTTTTACAGACAGTAAAAGTACAGAGGAATATACTTGTGAGCCATGGATTAGTGAGGGGATATCTCCTTTCGAGGAGTTTAATAAAATAATAAATAAACACCAGATCGCCTTAATATTAGTGTCAGCGTTAATTCGTCGTAATTAAACGAGATTAACGCAAAACAAATAAACAGTCGCAAATATTCCGTGTTATTGGATTGCATTGGAAATACGGATTTGATCTAAATATTTTATGGCAGGCGTTAAATATTTTATGAACTACGTATTGTGCGAATGAATTAATAACGAGTTGCAAGTTTAATTGAGCTCAAGGTTGCACGCAAGTAATTATTATTGTAAAAATTGGAGAGAAAAAAGTGGTAATCGTGTAATTACTATTGCTATTAGAGTTTTAGGCCAGCTCCAGATGCACAGATATGCTCGTAATTATGCTCGAAGGACCACAAAATAACATAGCGTGCCTTTTAAAAATACTAAAAAAAAAGACACGCAGATATTCATGTTTGCTTCGAAGGCCAGCGCATCTCTCGCTCCGAGTTTAAAGAAAAAACAGGTGATTAGGTGTCTTATGGTTCCTCGAGCTTGACCACCAGCATGTTTAAACGTCTTGAGCCGACCTTACGTAAGAACAATTACGATTTATCTTTTATTTATTTATGCAGGCGGGCAATAACCCGCTCTATAAATAGTTGGAATATAATTCTCCTATATGTCAGAAACGTTCTACGTGTCAATTGGTTTTCAATATAATTTATGAAGTTTACTTGATTTATGTTATTAATTTTTGAAAAGAACCGACCACAATTATTTATAAACAAGGGAAATAGAATGTCGGTTTTAAAAGTTACAAATTTAAAGAATATATTAAATGAAAATCGTAAGATTTAAAAAATGAACAAAAATGCTACTTATGGAGGTTGAGAATTTTTCTTGGAAATCATCAATTTTTGCCAACGGAATCGTCATAATAATTAAAATTGGCACAGTGGCAAATCGTTTACCGCGAAGAAGAGCCCAGTAATTAACGTTTGAAAATTTCCAATTCACAAATAGAACGGCAATTCGCGAGTTCTTGAGGCGAGCGCACTTCGTGTAAATATTTACGGCGATTGTTGGAAGATATCAGTGGGCTTCTTTAATATGTTTATAATTTCCTCTATTTGGACAGTTGGAGTGTATTTTCGTAAGTACGCCATCTATTCGAGTGGAAAATTTTATTTCTAAGAACACAAAAGTTAATTGGGGCTTTGCTCTTCAATCTTTCTCAAAAGATATTGCAGAATGTATTCAGAATTTGATCAAATTAAATCAATACATTTATGACTCGTAAGCGTAATATGTATAATCATAAAATAAATTACATAAAAGAATTGAACAGTTTCCTAAGATTTCTATTAAAGTTCCATCCGATTATCTAATGGAGTTTATTCTGAAAGATCTTCAGTAAGGCCACCCACTATTATGTAAGAACTTCAGCGTACATATAGCAATTCAACATTAAATATTTACTAATTTCAAGATAATCTGAGTCAAAATGAGGTTCTAGATTGAAGTCTTCTATAGATGAGAGGTATGGTTTCAAGTTTCAGATGTCTCAGTTAATTTCATTTTCCTTTTCCCCATCTTATCGGTTAGGTTATAATAAAAAACAATGAAAATTTGTTGCTCAGAATGTTCACACGAAATGATTACACTCACGAAAAAAATGGTGCCTATCTTAGGAGTTTCTCGAAGAAGCATCTTGAGTCCCATCTTCCTTCACCATTCTGCTTTCATGGCAAAATATCGTAATGTGTTGCTGCCATTTATTTCATCAACTTCATGAGAAATTTTGAGGTAGTACTTGAAGCGTTCGCTAAATTTGTTTTCAAAACAAAATCGATTGTTACATGTTTAGCTTTAAAATAACAAACACATGTCCGTATTCTTGGTATTTGTTTTGCAAGCGATAAGCCAGCAATGCAGGGCGACGTGCAGCCCTTTTCGAGTAATGATGGACCACACAGAGAGCCATAAGTCTGGGTCCTTTTAGTCAGGCAGCGGATACTTTAAAAATGTCAGCTTTTACACTTGAATAGAAATTTATGGGGGCCTCATTTGCACCAGACGACAGCGAGTATTCCTGATAAGTGAATAGAGTGTCTCTTGATACATTTTGGCATCTGGAATAGGCGTGACTGTGAACTAACTGCTACGACTATGATTGGACGAAGTGATTTCAGAATTCAATTTGAATTTCAATTTGAACTGCATAGTCATAGCAAGCTTAGTGAGGTTTCTCTTTCACCCTGTATGTGTGTGAACTGAATTGGGGTTTTTGCCGAGAGATTTGCCGGTTAATTAGAAGCGATTGCCTAGAGACTGCAATGCCAAAATCACCCATAGTGGAGTGCAAAAAAAGCAGTCAAAGCTGGGTTCTTGCGCTATAAATTAATTAGATAGGTTAGACGGCGAAAGAGCGTCATACAGAGGGACCTGAAAATCAGGCAAGTGGGTACAGAGTACTGCCCTCAAAGCAAGGCAAAAGTAGTCGAGAAGCTCCTACTATTTCGACCTTAATTAACGCTCTGGTGGGGGGAGTAGCAGTAGTTCGGCTCACTACACTCCACCGTATTAATCAGGTTAGCTAGAGACAGGTATTCAACACCTCCCACGAGAGTCCCTGAAAAGCAGGTGATTCCTACTTACTTGCAAATTGATCGCTGAAGGCCGCATTTTCTATCACATACTTCTTCAAAACATCTAATGAATTCATTAATTAACTCCATCAATTAAGTACACTGTAGTCCCAGTGTGATATATTGTGCGTTAGTTTATTAAACAGAACAAGTTTTCGAGTACGATCAGAAGGGACGAGCACTAGTACCAAGACTCGAGCTAAGTTGAAACCCAATTAATTGTGAAGCCAATTAAGGAGCAGAGCTCTCCAACAAATATCTGTGTAGATGTTAAACCACCAACGGTGTGAATCGAGAGAAAGTAGATCGCGCCGATATTCGAAAGTGAAATCTGTTAAACGATTTATACTGCACTTTCTGAAAATCGTAATTTTTGTTTATTTGTATTGATTTCAAACGCAAGGGTTTTTCGCTCACGATATCAGATTCCACGGACGCTGATATCAGGAGTTTTTTCCCATTTTTTTTTTCTCAATAAATGATTAATTAAAGTTAATTGCGTTTTATTTTATTTAAAAGTATCTAATTCCTTGTTCTGGAGAGTTATTTACTGCTCGCACCAAAGAATCAGGTTATCACAGCGCAATTACGGGGTTACATTAACGATCGGGCCATAATTAGGTAATATTATAATTATTACCAGTTCTGCACGAATTCCGGAGGGCATTCACCGTAAGCCGAAATAGGACACTAACCCTTGTAACGTAGCGCCTGCCCTAAAACCTCAGGTAGAGACAGGACCGCATGTCGTCTAGTATTAACAGCTGGTGAGCCCTCTGAATTCTTCGAAAATAAGTGTTTCATACGGTTACTTAAGGGGCAATAAATTTCAATTGTCGGTTTGTTTGGACCGTTTATTTGTTTTCTTGTCCGGGAAGTAAACAAACAAACAGGGCTTTAGTGGGCGTGTTACATACTTTTGAGGTTCCAAAACGTTAAAAAAATTTGTAGGTGGACTCATTAATTGGTTTTGATACTTTTAAGAAATTTAAGTCTCGTAAGAATAGAGTCAGAACGTCCTCCCACCTGAAGCAATTACCAATAAAATCTGAAACTTGCACATCTGTAATTAACACGTTCCAAAATGTCTCTTGCTATGGGAGTTTGTGGGAATGTTATTTATAATTCTTTGTAATTATTTTATCAACATCTTTACCCAATCTTTGAGATTTTTAGCCAAATCAATAACACGGAGAAATATTGTTTATCATAATGCCTTCAGGTGATCAGCTTTATGTTCAGTGTTTAGTCTACGTGCTATCAGGTGCACAGAAAAGTAAGCAATTGTAAATTGCTATTGCGTATTGACTGATTTATAGTTACTAGAATAACAGAGCAAAGCACTTGATTTTCACAAATACTTGTCAAAAATATCGCTGCTGAATGTTATATACCTAAGGCAATTAATTAGTCACTGAGTTTGCTCAACATACCCAATTAGTGACAGTTACACATTTTCTTAAATTTAACATTAGAAAGTTGTTCAATTTCCACAGGTGTCCAATAATTATTGTAGTCTTGGGTCGTGGAATTAAACATTTTTAAGTAATTATTGTTTCAAATTGCAATAAAATATTAAATACGTAAACAAGAATTTATTTGTTGTTTGCCAATCAATATTTGAGACGCCCCTACAACGATGCGAAATAAGAATCGACATTCATGTTTGATTCCACAGCCACCCAGGACTACAATAATTGTTGGACACATGTTATGTGTTAAGTACACTACACGTCAGCAAAGTTGATTGAAGAATAAATCTGGATATCGTCGGCATTCATGTCAACGAGGTGAATACGTGACAAATACCGCCCGCCTCTTTTGCTGAAACTTGAAAAACGGAAGAATATAAAACTGTCACGTCTACTTCGCTGTATATTCTAGGGACAACGTTCATATAAAAATCAAAGGGTTTGAGACAAGAGCGAACAAAATATGAGCGTACGTTTTCAGCCAAAATGAAACAAGAGCAAAGGCTTTAGCTACTACATTGGATCCTTGAGACACTGTAACAACACAGGTTATATTGAGCTGATAGCTCACATCTAAGCTGTATTGATTTCTGGCGTTTGTTTAAGTGAGAACTAAATCACTGATTTCATTGCGAATTACAAAAACCAGATTAAAATTTGATATTTCGAGAATTTTTTAAGAGAAATGATAGTCAAAACAACACTAGTCTACCAGATTTGAATTATGGCTCATAATTTGAAATGTTATTACAGTCTGTAATTACTTTCAATACTGTACATGAAACAAATAAAATCGTTACCTGAGCAGACTTGACTTGGATAGAAATATCCAAATACTGAATACACTATGATAAACAAATATCACAAAATCTTTTAAACGGACACTAAATAGCTAAATAGTTATAACACTTAACGTTTCGCCGTCGTTCGACAGCTTCGTCAGAAATAGAAAATGATGGTTGGGATAATGAATGATTTTGTTTTCATATTTTTCAATAAAACTATTACGTGTGTATAATAGCACAAAAGCAGAAGGTATTTGAGATAATATACAAGAAGATAAGATATAGATATGGTACGTCTTTGAATTAAAGGATATTTCACAAGAAATAAAAGGAGAATGGTTAAAAATCACCGTAGGAAAACAAGATGATGATGGTATTCAATGGAGCTTGTGATGTTTTGTGTTCCATAGCTGTAATTATTACTGAAGTTATTGGTCTTGAATGAACACATTAAGAAAAAAATGGAAGAAAATGACATTTGAGAGGCAACGTTTTAGCACAAATCAGTGGAATTAGCATAAAGATAAGCTACAAATTATCAGTGACATCCAATTAAATTAAATTGGTTGTAAGTGGTGATAAATTACATCTGTCAGATTTCAAAATTTCACAGGGTATTAGAGAGGTAAGTGTGAAAATTGTAAAGAAAGCTATTTTTAAAACAAAGTGGGAATGATACTGCTTAATCTTTGGATTAAAACTCAGGCCAACGAGAAAGTCGCTATATGAAGTTGTTTGAATCGTACAGAATTAATGTGATGGATTTATATTTCGAAATTAAATAAGTTTCGTTCTTATTTAAAAGTACTTGTATAAAATAGATAATCTACCACAGAAAAATTTGGATTTACAGCAAAAAAGAGAAACCTATGATCTCTTATACTGACAAAAGGTTAGGTTGCGACATCGCGCGACCTTCTTTGATCATTGCAATAAAAATCGACTTGACTTGCAACAAATTTTTAAATATCCATCTCTTATAAATAATAGTTAAAGTTAAGTTTCTGAATTCCTGTATTAGTTTTACTTTATTCCATTGTTAATATTCTCTGCAAAATTTGATTTTACTTGATTAAAATAAAAATTTGATTATTGAAAGAAATAAGAAATCTATGGTAAGTAATTAATGGCACAGTTTTATTCGCATGTTGTAAAAATGTACTAAATATGCAAATGCAACAAAAATTTACATTTACAATTATAAAAATGAAATTGTGTAATGTATGATTAGATACAAGTTTCATAAATTACAAGGAAAATCATTCAGAGTGAAGAAAGCTATTTTTAGACTACACGTAAATGAAATACTTTTTGAAAAACGAACAAAATTAAAATGACTTACTTATTTTGGGTGAGAACTACAAATTTTTAAAATGTGGTTTATTTACATATAGTATATCACGAACAAGAAGATTACAGGCTGCAACTACAGATTATAATCATTTCCGAATTTAACTTATCTTACTTATTTGTACAGATATCCATTTTATATCTAAACAAACGGTATCTATTCAAACTATTAAGACAACTTTCTTTTAGTCAAACACTACGTGGTTTCTTAAAGGGATTGTCTTTACTTTTTTAGCATGTTACTTCAATAAGAAAAATCGAAAATTTGCTCTTTTGTGAGGTATTCATTTTTAGATATTTTACTAAACCAGGTAAGCTATTTTACAAGTAGTTTATGTATACTTATCTTGTTTCTTTGTTTATATTATTTTAGTAAAGTGGACTCTTGTCCGATGACTAACAAATAACAAATTATTTTTAATCTCTCAACTGTCACTTTAAAAATCGCATAATCGCTCAACGTTTCACTCATGAGTCCTGATGAAGTTATAAACCGATAGTGAAACGTTGAGCGACTGTGCGATTTTTAAAATGTTCATTAAAAGATTAAAAATAATTTGTTACGCATATTATTTTATTGATTTAATTAAAGAATTCAATAATTATTGTAGGCGTGGGATTTCAATTATACTGTTTACTATTCTTTAAGCTTAAAACCTTCACTGTAAGATTAATTTGGAATAGAATTTGTACTTAATCTCCCCCCCTCCTTTTTTTAAAATCATCTGTCTCTTCTCTTGTTACTCTTCCTCTTTCTATTGCAGTTTTGTTACATCTTCCCAATTGTCCCTTTGTTCTCTTCTTGCTCTCAATCCATCTTAACCTATTCTCTCATTTTAATTGGATCTCCACAGTTGTTTCTACTAAAAAATTTTGTTTTTTTTTTCTAGGGGGTTTCATTTCTCGTTTTCTTTCCCTTATTGGATTTGTTCTTTTGTATCACCCTTCAGACTACGTAATTATAAGTTAATTTTAATTAACTTAATAAAATTAAGTCAATTTCTTCAGGTTAGTATTAGTTTGTAGTTCTTCTGCCTCTTGCTCCTTAGGGTTTCCAGATCTTCCGAAAGTGCTTTTAAACTTTGTGTAGGTTTCTAAGGTAGTTCCACAGATACTCGAAAGAGTTCGTATTTGCACTCCGAGTAGACCAGTACTAAAACTTGAGTATTAACTTCCCTTGGAAATTTTATAATCTCTCCTCGCCTTCTATCTGTGCATTAGTAGCCTTTGTCCATAACGGCTGGTATTACCAATGTTTTAAGGAGACCTTAAATTTAATTCCTGTTTAGAATGTGATTGATGTTATACAAACCAAGCAGAAATGTCACAATCTAAACACGACTTAAATTTAAGGTCTCCTTAAAACGTTGGTAATACCGACCGTGGGTAATACCGGCCGTAAATGTAGCAAATAGCCCAAGTTGCTCATTCAAAATATCGGTCATAAATAAATAATTTCCTGCGGCCACGATAAGGAATTCTATCTCTACTAACTCTCCCCCAAATCAAATTGTGCTCTAAATATCATTCTCCAGTGTGACAATAAACTCTTTCACGCCAGTTACGTCCTATTAAGAATATGGAAAACAAAACTCATGCCAGTCCTTCATTTGTTAATTGTAAGGTTCTCAGCAAACCTTAACAACGTTTTACGACGAGCTAAGTGGCTCTCTAACTGGTAGTATTTTTCTCAAGTTATTGTTATTTTAAACTTCTGCCTTAAGGTCAGTACACAATGGATTTGCATAAAACATAAGACATAAGCCGTAACAGTAATTCGATCTATGTAAAGAAGTGCGCTGTAACACAATAGCTTCATAACGAGAACAATGTGTTGTTCTTACTCTTACGTCTTATGTTTTATCCAAATCCATTGTGCAACCGGCTTAAGGCATCATTGGGTTGAGTTGAACCTTTCTTATGCCATATGGCCAAGATTTCTATTATTATCCTTTATTTTTTCTGCATCCACATTGAATTCCGTCAATTCGTTTAGCGTTTCCTTTCATGTTCTGTGTACTGATAAATCAAAAAACGATCTCTTACCACAATTATTGTAAACCACTGCCTGTGTCCTTTACTATTGTTGGTTCTATTTACTGCTTCCACTGTTTCTAAAATTTTTACAGTTTCGTTGTCTTCTTTTTACATCGGAAGATATTTTTCTTGAAATAGGTTATGGTTATCATATGAAAATGAATATTGTGATGAAAAATGTAGCATTTTTCTAAAACTCGTAATGTCACTATTGATTCGAAGAGGTAATGTGACTTATTTTCAAAATTTTGTCAATTTCAGAACAAATATAAGAATTTTTATTTAGGTTATAATTGATAAGGGATTTGAAATTAAAACTAATCTGTAGTTGCATGTCGTCACGGAATGTTTTGGGGCCGATAAAACTTTCAAGATGCGAATCCTTTCGCGCGAGACCACCGATAAAAATGTGCAAAATACATCTATCTTCTTCGCTGACAAACAATCGTCAACTGCCGAGAGGCTATTTTCGTGGAGATATGTTGCGTTTATCTCTTTCGAACAAAGGACCATGATGTCGAAGCGATCGCGACGCTCTTTTCATTACGTATTATTTGCTCTGGACTATTGTACCTAATTATTTACAACTTGATTAACTCTCATAAATTTTGTTTATATACAATCTAAATGGCCGATTGCGTTTATCGAGAGCGCACACAGACACTTACTGACCGATAACAAACAAATATTTAATGTTTTTCATTTCGTGTTTTATAGGGTCGCTTGAGCTGTATAATTTGTTTACTTCTCGGTTATTGGCGAAGATATGTTACATTTATGCCGTATTATTATTGTCAAGGCTTGATAATATGCAAATTATTATTATTATTATGTATTCAGATCCACTTGAGTTGTTGTATGTAAATCGTTTTGTTTCGTTTCCATAATAGTTCAATAAAATATCGCCAGTAAAACCAAATGTTTGTACTACATCCCTTGTTAAGGCACGCATACATATTTAGAATCATTTGTCTTGAACAATTTTGATTTAAAATTTGAATAATTGAAGATGGAAAAGATACTTCGTCGAATACACTTGGGAATGATCAAATTATGAAACCGCAGCGAATGCGTTCGTCCTTGAATCTAAATACCTCATTACATTCGCGAAGTATGCAGCCATGTCATTGAACGTACTTATCACCTCATTTGAACAGTTTGGCGAGTTTTCCCTATTAAAAATGCCAACCCTGCACGATGGGGTTGGAAAATCGATTTGATAACATCGAACTGTGAGAGCACTTCTGTTTGCTAATAATGAAAAAGTTAGCCTTCGTTTTTGAAATAATTGAATAGGAGAATGCAACGCCGAAGTCAAAAGGGAAGAAGTAACTTTATCCTAAAAAATGTACTGATAATTAAGTTCATTCAAAATTATGTTAGAATGATTTAATTTAAATATTGAATTAAGCAATTGTTAACTTGATTTAACTATAACTTTGGCAGCCCATCAATTGTGAACTTTGAATAAATCAAATTATTTTAATTAATAAAAAATAAATCTTAAATTTGTTAGTTTTGAAGTGTCTTTCCTGTATAATGTGTGTAAAAATTAGTAAAGTAACTTTCACCAAGTCGTTGATAAAATGGCTTGTGGACTGCAAAGTCACGGTAATAACAATTTAATTGACCATATCAAACCTAAGTGAATTTCAAGCATTGATGATAAAGAGAGAAATATCCTCGAAAGAATCTTTTCGTGCAGAAACAAGGGTAACAGAACATAGGAAAAATTCATATCAAAATCATACTTTAATGCGCCTAGAAAAAGAACAAGGTAAACTATCTAGAAAAGATAATTGTATTATGGTTTGCTTTAATTTGGAAAACGCTCTAATTTGTCGAAATCTGATGTTTTATTTTACAATACAAATGCTTTAGCAAGTGCCTTTAGAGAGCATCTTGTCAAAAAAAAAACAGATGTAAATAAAATAATTACTTGGAGTGACAAAATCTTGCGGAGACTAATTTTTTAATAAAACATGAAGATATATAAAAGGCGAGACTGCGAAATATTCTTGCAGTAACTAATTTTTTAATAAAACACGATGATATAAAAAACGTGACTATGAAATATTCCGTTCTAGACATTTATGCGTGCAAAAAGTAGACAATGATCATTTTCGGACAGAACATTTCGAATAGACGTGACGTTTGGTCTTCTAAATCACTGGTACAACTTCTGAAAAAAGTTGGAAAAATCAAAAGAATTTATATGAGATAAACAAATTGTAGATTATTGTTCTCTATAAAACAATTTAAAATGCGCTAGATTTTAATAAAGTTGTTAGAAATATAAGGAAGGAAGGGGGGAAATAAAAGATGTTAGAAAGGAACACCAGAAGTAGCGAGCAAATTCATGAAATCTATATCTGGTCCATGGAATTGAAACAAATATTTTCGATTAACTAAAGAAATGTTGAAAAAGGATTTAAAATTATATCCTCGTACCGTCTAACTGCAGCTCAAGAAATATGAAAAACGGGAAGAATTTTCTCGTTGGATTCTGGACTAACGCAAATGAAGATGTTATAAAATAATATTTTCTTTCATATGAAGCGATTTTAAGCGCATCACCGGTAATTACCGGTTAAAATTTTTTTTAACTAAATGCTTTCCAAATGCACAGATACTACTCGGAGTTATTCCAGAGCTGCTCCAAGTAGCTTCGAGTAACTCATCCGTGCAATTGGAAAGCACCTCATGTAGCTTTAGTTAAAAATATTTTTGACCGGTAATTACCGGTTATGCGCTTAAAATAGTTTATGATTTCACCTGACCGGATAAGTTAAGTCACAAATTGTGCAGGTGAAGTGCTGAAAATCCGTACTTTTATACTTACTAAAGCCACTCTTCAAGCTCAGGAAATTGGTACTGGAACGAAATTATTCAGAATTTCATAGCCCAAATCGTGACGATGAAATACACGAAGGATTTTTATAACAGGATGGAGTAACCGCACATGCAGCGCAAGATACCGTTGCATACTTGAGAGAATTTTTCGAGGGCTGCTTAATTAGTAGAAATACAACTCCCATTATATGGCCCCCAAGGCCTAGTGACTTAACTCCTCTTGATTTTTTTCCTGTGACATATAACTCCAATAGATAATTAAAGAACCATAGGCGATGAATTACAGTCAAATGTGAGGAAGTGAATAACTAACCAGATCTATTGCAACTAGTTATTGAGGGAATAAAATGAAGAGTATAGTTATGCATACAAATGGGTGGAAGTCATTTCCAACAACTACTGCAAAGCTTCATTTAACATGGCCTATCTTAATTGAAAATTTTTTGAAATGTGTGATACACACAAACTATTTGTATTTTACAGAAATATGACAGCGAAGTAGTAAGTGGAGTTGTAGTTATTTGATCGGAGTTGGAATTATTTGATTGGTAAGGGGTGGTTTAACAAGTAACAAATTATAAGTATACAAAGATGTTGAAAATTCTTTTAATAGCAAGCCAGCTTACATCCAATTGGATAATTTTTAATAAAAACAGAACACATTCTATAAACTTGTCAACGTAATAGCTGTTTTAATTTACGAGCAAATTCAAAACAACTATTAATAATTACTAAAAATGATGATGAGCAGGCTCGAACTACGCCTTCGTGCTTCTACAAGATACTTGTTTCGATGCAATTCCGAGGCAGCCCACACTTGAAATGTAATAAACGCTATAAATAAAGCGCATCATACGGCGGCACATCTCGATTGGTATAATTCAAATGTCAATGGGCGAACGGAGAACACACACAACATAATACATGTGCGAGCGACTGGCGTTCTGCGTTTTGCATACATACATGTCAGCGTGTTGGAGATACAAGACAGTTTAATTGGCATTAATGCAAATTAAATTAATCGCTCGCGATTATCGCAAACACAGTTTGCGCATATGTTGACAGACGGAACGAACATGAGACTTCATAACTGAAAGTTAGTTATCTTTAATACAGAAATGTATACGTCCAATTTTATTTCAATTTAAAAATATACTGGATGTGTCTCACAGCTCAACATAAGAAAATATATAAAACGTGCGTGAATAACATATTTTACAAATTCTTGAATGTTGTATTGTAGGATACTTTAATGACCAAAAAAATGGGTGCTTACTGATTCCATGTAATTAGATTATAGATTTGAGCTGTCTTTTGGCGGTACACTATTTTGAAATTATTTCATATATTTCGAAATGTGCAATTTTTAACGTTGAAACAATGACGTCATGTTTTGAAACAGTTGCATACATTTCAAAACGCTGTGAAATATTTTTTGAAATTATTTGAAGTTGGAGTGGGGGTTAAAAGTAACAAGATAAGTGCTACTCATAACCTGCAAACCGATTGTATTTTGAAACGGTATAGGAAAACTATTTTAATGGAATCATCATTAATGACGTCAAAATTAAAACAGTTTTTGAAACAGTTTTGTACGCCAAAAAACAGCTTTGATAACGAATTTCTTTCCGAAACACGAAACATGCCTCTAGTCATCGGTTTGTGATCTGGATGTGAATAAGATAACAAACACATTTGGAAACTTGACATCATGTTAATTTTTTTTTTAATCTGAACTGTTTTTTTTATTATTTATGTATACAATATGTCCCAGAAAACTTTTCCAGCATGGGGATCTCGCTTATTATAAGAGATACGAATTCGACTAAATGGGACGAATTATTCCTAAGTGTTAGGATAGTCATAAACTTTTTTGAAATTTAAAAAATTACATGTGGTTCAGGAGTTATAGCCAAAAAACCAAAATTTTCAAATTTCGTTTTTTTGTAATAACTTCTTTATTGTAATCGATATGTTTTTGTTACTTGTTCTTTCTTTACTTTTTCTTGCAGAATTTAAATGTGTCTTTAGATTTTTGTTTTCACTTTCCGTTTTCGAGTTTTCACCCCCAACTTCAGTTTTTCTTATGGACCGTCAAGTAGAAAGAATTGGAAGAATTGAATGCGCTCTTTTTTTCTCTTTACAATGATATAAAACACGTAATATTTATTTTGACAGATAACGAAGAAAATTAAAAAAAAACATTTTCTCGACAAACGTATGCTTTGTTTAATGCAAAAAATAAAAAATAAACAAATTTTCAAAGAAATTAATTAAAATTATTAGAGTACATACTTTGGAGATCAAGAGAGAAGATTGCGATTTTGTCAATGGTATCTCAACCAATGTCAAAATAATGATAATTTTCCTAATCTTATGGTCGGATGAAAGTAGGTTTACAAACAACGGCTTGTTTAAAGGCTGTTTTAGATTATACTATTTTCGTCTAGAAACTTGAACAAGTTTGAATACTGGAATCTAGTATCTAAATTCAAGGTTGTTTTAAATATTAGTTCATAAACCGATCGCTGGCGTCGTAGTGTGGAAAGTACAAACGTGGAACAAAACTGCCAACATACAAAATTAAAGAGAAGTTAAATGCTGGAAAATGAATTTTTATAAAAGAAAGCAAACCAGATTTCAGAAAACTTCAAAAATTCTGCATATTTATTATTTCCAAAAACAAAATAAGAAACCTAGAATTTGGAGTCAGGACTGGTTATTGCGGAGGTACTTCGAGGTTATATTTTCAATCACAGTTACGTTTATCTTTTAGGGTGTTGGTAATACTGCGACGTGTACTTTATGCGCAAGTCCAGTTTGTAAACTTTGACGAAAAATAGGTTGAGAACTAGTTTGGAAATAAGTTTCTAGACGTTTCTAGTATGAAAACTTGGATGACTTTTTTCTGATTTACATTATTCAAGTTAGTTCTAGTATTAAACTTTAAATTAAAGTTTCTAGACGAAAAAAGTATAATCTAAAACAGCCTTAACAGACATAACGTTCATTTTTGGGAAACTGAAAATCCCCACGTTATTAGGGAAAGTCGGCATCAAGTGCGGTTTGGTTTTAATGCCTGGTGCGGAATTTTAAACGACAAGCTTTAGACAAGCTTATTGGACCCATATTTTTTAACGAAACGTTAAACAGTCAAAGATATTTAAATTTATAACAAACTGATTTAGAAGATAAACTTGATAATTTACCATTGATCGAAATTATCAATATTTGGTTTCAACAAGATAATTCTAACATAATTAGGGAATATCTCAATAACCAGTTCCCTAATTCGTGGACTGATAATAGTGGACCTATTTTATGGCCTACACGGTCTCCGGATTTAACCCCTTTGGACTTTCTTGTCTGGGGTTACGTCAAAAATAAAATTTATGTGCAAACATTTGCAAATATTGAAGATCTACGTGAATCCGTGCTTGCAGCATTTCGCAGTATTTCGTGTCGTAATTTACATAATGCATTTGAATAATTTATTTTGAATCGCTAAGAGAAACAGGATAGGCACCATACAGATATCGTAATAACTTTTTTTGAGGTTAGGAAGGTAACATTAATTAGTTAATTTTTAAAAAGAAACATTCATTAGGAAACTTTTTTTTATTTTTATAATTTTTCATATTTCTTACGATTTAGTCACAAAATAGAAAAATCTAAGAGGCTGCAACGTTTCTTATTGAAAACAGTTACAACTATAATAGGCTGTACAGAAAAACAAATACCTGCCACATGCATAATTTTTTTTTTCAGATAGAGGCATTCATTAGTGAACTTTTTTTGCATCTTTGTAACTTTTGATACGTGTTACAATTCTGGTCACAAAATAGAAAATCTTTCTTGAAAAAAGATATAACTTAGTATGTATAATTTTACTCTACAAGCAAATGCTTACTACGTGCATAACTAACTTATTTTTAAAAAGCTTAATTATAAAATAGACAAATCTTCCAAAACGAGCTCTTTTCGAAAAAACAGTGATGAAAAGTTAATTTTATTCTTCAAAAGTAAAAACCTTAATAGATTTACAAAAAAATGTCACAATTTTTCCGAATATAAATATGTTCAAAATTCCTCTTCAACTTTTCTGCATTGTTTTTAATTATTTGAGCAGTACCTTGTTTCCTGATCCAAAGAACTGCTGCCGTGTTAAAAACACTAGAATGCACTTTTCACTTTAATAAGCATGTCATAGTATTTGCTTTCCTGTTTACAGTCTAGTACCCAAATTAAAATTATATACGGTGAGCAAATAAAAATCAGACTAGAGTAGGCGGTGCAAAGAAAACGTATGCCTGTGATTAACTGAATTATAATGTAATACATGAATGATGTGTCAAATTTATTGACTATTTACTTAATCACGGACATACATTTTCTTTGCACCGCCTACTCTAATATGATTTTTATTTACTCACCGTTTACATTAAAACTGTTTGCAAGAAAGCACACTGTAGCCACTTAGATTTTTCTATTTTTTGACTAAACCATAACAAGTGAAAAAATTTGCAAAGACACGAAAACGTTTACTAGTGAATGACTCTTTCTAAAAATAAATTAGTTATCCATATAATAGGCATTTTTTCTTCGTGAATGGGCTACTTTTTTCAAAAAGAGGCGCTGCAGCCACTTAGATTTTTCTATTTTGTGACCAAACCGTAGCAAGTATCAAAAATTACAAAGACTCGAAAAAGTTTCCTAATGAATGCTTCTTTTTAAAAACTTATTAGCTAAAGTTATCTTCTTAGCCTCAAAAAAATTATTGCAACATCTGTATTGTGGTAACCCTGTTTTTCACAATAGCTGTCTACTCCAAATTAATAAAACCATCTGAAAATGTGACTTACCAAGTATCATACAAATTGGTTCAATCATTCTGTTGTTATAAGAATAATTAACTTTCTTTTCAACAACTTTAAAGCAGAATATTGTCTTAATGAAGCAAATTTGGATATACTGGGTGAGTCATTTAACCTGGAATTGTCAAATATCTGCAGAGAAACGCATCTTTTCGAAAAAAAAATGTTCAAATTAAAAAGTTAATTATTCCGTGGGGAAATTGATTGGTACTAAAATTAGAAAATTACATTCGATTCTGCAGATTGGCAGCATCATCAAGATCCTGCCAGATTCTCCGTAAACAAGAACCATTTCAATTTTCTCTTGTACAGTTAAATACACTTTCATAATTAAAACAACCTACTCGAATCACTGTTTTGT
Source organism: Dorcus parallelipipedus (assembly GCA_958336345.1). Classification (NCBI taxonomy): domain Eukaryota; kingdom Metazoa; phylum Arthropoda; class Insecta; order Coleoptera; family Lucanidae; genus Dorcus; species Dorcus parallelipipedus. The sequence goes on from OY284483.1 coordinate 24,463,776, forward strand.
CGAATGATGTTTTAAACGTAATTCGGTATAAGGTAGGTGTTTTTATGTTTGAAACAAATGAAACTTCGTCGGTTACAGCGCCATCTATGTAATGAATCGAAAAAAATGTTTCCCATATCAAAGTGTGGTGTGGAATAATTGGCGACAAACTCATTGAAGACAATTTGAACCGTCAAAGGTATCGAGGCATTCTGAAAAATGAACTGCCAGTATTACTTGAAGACCTAAGCTTGGATTATTCGGCAGTAACACATGAAGTACTTCACCGTGATTTCAATGGTCGCCAGATTTCTTTTTGTGGAGTTACCTGAAAGATAAAGTGTATTGAGAAGTGCCAACTCGCGAAAACATGATTGAGCGAATTAAATTGAAAATCAAGCAAATACCCTTTTGAGTTGTGTACACTGTACAATCTTTTGAAATGCGGATTAATAAATGTATCGAAGTTGAAAGGACATCATTTCGACTCACTGAAATCAAGCACCCCGAATCGTGAGAGGCAAGAGGACTCACGTAAATCAAGCACCCCGAACGGAACAGAAAACTACCACGTCCACCTCGTTGTTCCCGGGTTACGCTAAAAGTACTGGTCATCTAGATTTCTAAAAGTTAACACTTTTTCCAGTAATTTCAAATTAGCTTAATAAATTTTTTCTTTTAAGTTTCAAGTGCTTAGAAGAAAAAGTGGTATTTTTTATTGAAAATGCACTGCAGAATCGAATGTATCGGTTTTCAACAGAAGAAATCAGAACAATGAAATTTCGTCGATTACAGCGCCATCTGTCATGAATCGAAAAAATGTTTCGCATAAAAGTTTCATACTTTTTGACGTATTATCCGAATCTGCAATAAAAAGTCGGGGTTCCTAAATATAAGATTTGAAAGTTACCTCCGCCGTACCCACACGGGGAGAGGAACTAATTTTAGCACCAATCAATTTCCAATCCGGACATTTTTCCATAAGATGCTTTTTTCTACAGGTATTTGACAATTCCAGGTTAAATGACTCACCCGGGCGATAAGTTGGGTTAAATCATTTTATTTTGACTCCAGGAGTCTGTGGTTAAGCCACGTCCATGGAATTTAGCGACACACTGTATTTTATGGTTAGTCAAAACAAAAAACAATAAAAAAAAACGATCTTATGTCAAATATTTATCAATGTAAAGTTAAAATAAAAGTAAATCGATAAAAATAAAAGAAATTTTTTATATGTACAAAAATTTCTGTTAATTAATGTCACTCCTAATAACGGTGTGTCAATCCGGCCATGATTAGGTACATACGTACATACAAAATTAATGTTTCTAGAAACTAGAACCAATAATAATTATTACGGGCAACATTTATAATGCGAGTGGTTAATTGAATCTTCTCCCAATTTATTCTGTGCTAATGAACATATGGTGTTGAATTTGGCGAACACATAGCAGGTTACTTTTTTTTATAATTGCGCTAAATTAAATTATTTTACCGCAGTACAAACAAGTCGGCTTCAAAATTTGAATTTATTATTTGCAAATAACGTTTTAATGTTACTAAAATCATGCGAATATTTTTTGTTGTTGTGGGAAGTTTGGTAGAAAACTGTCGGCAGATGATATAAAGACTATCTGAGTTTGAAGTATCTTATTATGTCAGTTACCTTGTTTATTATTCTAAAGTGAAGTTTGTTGCAGAATTAAAAAAATATGTTAATCTGAATTTAATGCAGTCAATTATAACAATTTCGATGAAAATTTTAGGGCCTACTACGAGTAATAATTTTAACAGGAATTCCATTTGAGTTCAGAAACAAGAAACGATTAATCGTATGTGATTAATTTATCCGTAATTTAATCGTACAATTAATAACCCGAATGAATTATTGTTTAATTAGCAATTCTATCTATTAATATTAACCGATCATTTAATCTAATATTTCTATGTATTCCGTAAATTAAACGACTGAATCAGTGCGTTTAAATTCATAATTTAACTGATAAATTGATTACTTACAACAACTTAATTAATTGATTGATACTTTAGTCTAATAGTCTTTGGTCTAATAGAAGAGGTGGTAGTTCTTTGTAGAAAGTTTCAATATGCTAGTATTTGGTCGGATAAAGTTTTAATTAAGTTCATAATGGACTGTATCTAAACGATTGTTCATTATAGTTTTGCTAATTTTTCATAAATAAAATTTCGCAACCTGAAAAGTTTTTGAAACTGTTTGAAACTGTTGAAATGTTTTCCAAAGTTTGAAAAAAAAAATATTATTTTTATTACATACATATCTGTCAATCCATATGAAGTGATTCAATAAAAATATTTTTGGTTGCTTGACCATGTTAAATATTCCAAATTTTCTATATATTATTGCCATATGTACTGGGAGTAAAAAAATGATGTTATTAAATTTTTATCTCAGCCCGTTTGTTTGTGGCGGCCATTTTTGTTTTTCAACGCGCACCAAATAGGGAGTTTGCAGACGTTAACGTAAACTTATTTTTCCTAGGACTGGATTATACTAGAACACTGCAACAAAGACCATTTTATTCAGCATTTCCTCTTCTTTAATTTTGTGTCCCAGCATAAAAAGCCTTATTTGTTTCCTTATAGGTGAAGATGATCCTTAAAGTTTGGCAACGGAATTTAACAAATGCCACTATTTGGACCCTAAGTTTATGATGAAGTGGTGGTACATCACAGTTGATTTTTTAATTACAACTACATATACTACTGTATTCACTATAGCTAGAGTCACAACGCTGATAAACGTGCCCTTTAATTTTTATAACTTTTTAAAAATTGAAAATTTGCGATTTTTTCAAAGTTTGAAGCATGATATCTCTGGTGGGATATGGGATAAACATCTAATTTTTTTACAGAGTATCCACCTATATAAGAGGAAACTACGGTAAAAATTTTAACTTTGATATTTTACTATGGAAAAAGTTATGAATTTTCAAAAGCGTAAAAAATTAACATGGAATTGTGTTTAAACCGCATTCAAATCAAAGGCTTTTAATTGCACAGAACACAAATTTGAATTCTTATTTCCACAGACATTTCAAAGTTTTGTTTTGAAATAAAGGGAATTCCACAACTCAACACAAAAAAAGTTTATTATTATATTTCGATTAACCTAACAAACGATTAACTTAACAAAATTGAGAAAAACAAGAAATTATCATAAATTTCATGGAGTTTCGGAAAACGTAATTAGGTGCTTTGCAACATCAAAAACTAACATTTACAAAGACCACTGTGTCTGTAAAATTGTGCCCTTGACTTTACAAACGCCCGATTTTACAATCGTCGGATAAGCATTATTCTTAGAATAACGTGACGTAGGTGTGACGTAGATATAGAAGAACATTAAGGGATATTCGGCGAACAGTTATTCCATTCATATTCCACGATTGTAAAACTGGGCCTTAGTGGCATGTGTGTATGATGGACATGGTGGTTGGCAGAAGTTGAGCAACTAAGTTTGGTAAATAGTGATGTGTATGTACACTTTTACCATCCTGCAGGGCCTAGAACGTCTTTCAAGAAGTCTGCTAGTGATAAAGTGTGGGTTGCTTACTAAAAATATTTTAAGAGAAATATCACCTCTTGAACTTACAACTGCAACTGGAAGATCACATAACATTTCACAAAATCTGTCTGAAGAAATAAGCATACTTCTTAACAGTCATTCTGATTAAACAAAATATCAAACGTAAGTTTTTCTCAATTTTGTTAAGATCGTTAGGTTGATCGAAATATAATAATAAACTTTTTTTGTGTTGAGTTGTAGATTCCTATTACTTTAAAACATTTCAAATGTTTATGGAAACAGGAATTCAAATTTGTGTTCTGTGCAATTAAAAGCCTTTGATTTTGATGTGGTTTAAACACGTATGTATATTTTTTTACACTTTTTGAAAATTCATAACTTTTTCTATAGTAAAATATCAAAGTTGAAATTTTTACTGTAGTTTCCTCTTATACAGGTGGACACTCTGTAAAAAAAATTAGATGTTTATCCCATGTCCCACCAGAGATATCATGCTTCAAACTTTGAAAAAATCGCAAATTTTCAATTTTTAAAAAGTCATAAAAATTAAAGGACACATTTATCAGTGTTATAACTCTAGCTATAGTGAATACAGTAGTATATGTAATTGTAATTAAAAAATCAACTGTGATATACCACCCCTTCATCATAAACTTAGGCTCCAAATAGTGGCATTTGTTAAATTCCGTTGCCAAACTGGCAAAGGACCATTTTCACCTTCATGTAAGGAAACAAATAAGGCTTTTTATGCTGAGACACAAAATTAAAGAGGCGGAAATTCTGAATAAAATGGTCTTTGTTGCAGTGTTCTAGCATAATCCAGTCCTAAGAAAAATAAGTTTACGTTAAGTCTTCAAACTCCCTATTTGGTGCGCGTTGAAAAACAAAAATGGCCGCCACAAACGGGCTGAGATAAAAATTTAATAACATCATTTTTTTACTCCCAGTACATATGGTAATAATATATAAAAAAATTAAAAATATCTAACATGGTCAAGCAACCTTCATTGGATCACTTCATATGGAATGACCCATATATCTATTAAAAAGAATGAAGGAACTGATTACAATGATTACAGAATACCAGGTGCCGCTTTAATATTTTGACGTTTATTTTTGGCCCGTGTTCTCATATTATTATTAAATATAAGGGAAAGGTTAACGCCAGGAAAATACAATAAGTAAAAGAAGTAAATAGCGGCTTAGCTGGCAAGTTACTTTTCCTTGCCAGCTAAGCCGCTATTTACTTCTTTTACTTATTATTATTAAAGTCGTATTTAACTATAGTTGTGACTAAAATAATAAAATATATAATAAAATATAAAATAAATCGCTTAACGTGATTTTCAAAGTCTAATTTGACTAGACTGGTGTAGTTTTTACTCGTGATATGATAATACGGAAAAGAAAACAAATTTATAACGAGTACCGCATATGAATGTTAATTGGATGTTAAAAATCACGTTAAGGCCCAGTTTTACAATCGTGGAATAAGAATGGAATAACTGTTCGCCACATATCCTTTAATGTTCCTCCATATCTACGTCACACCTACGTCACGTTATACTAATAATAATGCTTATCCGACGATTGTAAAATCGAGCCTAAGCGTTACATTAAACGCAAATGTAGCAGCGGAATAAGAGAGTGACGCACGAGCTTTGCCATGGGAATTAATTTTTAATTTTCATGGCAAAGCTCGGGAATTAATTTTTCGTCCGTCACTCTCTTACTACGAGTATTTCATATGAGAAAACGGACCTATGTTTGTAGTTGAAAAACGTAGTGCGAAGTATTAGTACGGAATTTTTAGAAAACAATAAGAGTTGCACGTCCGCAGTATAGATTTCCGATATTGTTTGTTGTACAATGACGCTCCATTAAAAGAATACGTCTCGACAATAGCAATTCAGAATAAGGGCGCGATTTACATGCAGGAGTATTGTTTAATGTGAGCGTCATAGTACGTACATATTGCTGTGATATTGCCAAAACACAAATGTTGCGAAATTTACTTTGCTTGACAATTAAAAAAAAATCGCAAGCCACAAGAAAAATGAAAACAGAAGCGAAAAGATTTTCAATTCCCAAGCAGTTGAAGAAAGTAATTATCCATCGTAGAGGTGTAGTGCTCCACTAAACACAAAGGTTCCTGACTGCGGACGAAGCCACGCACCCAGAACCAACGTGGGGGTCTCCTCCATCATCAACTCATGACATAAATTGGCGCCCAACGTGGGGCCGTAAGCAATTCAATCTAACGATAATTCGTACAAGTCTTACTGATTCAGTTACTCTCTTTATAAATCTAGTTTACGGATTCTGTAAGTTTGTCAAAACTAACACATACATAATTTTCAAAAATTCTTTCTTTTGGCAGATATATGTACTTACTGGATGTAGTCCAGCTATTAGTGCACGTAAACTGCTGGTTTCAGTTTTTCACGTAGGAGCCACTGAATAAATTTATCTTTCTTGGAATACCAAATTTACTAATTGGACCATCGCCGGTACTAAAAACGAAACGAAAAGCAATAAACTCGTTCGAAAATGAACCTGAAGACAGTACTAGGTACTTACGAGGACTATGGCCTTGGTACAGCGCTTCGTTATAATTTATAACTCTATGCCAAATGTAAATAATCCTTCACTTAATGTGGGATGCAATTCAGGGATGCAAAATGTAACCATAACCGTTCCACAGTTTCAGCTGCAAAAGAACAAAAGAACTGGTCCAAGGACCAAAATTTACAGTACGTCTTGCATCCCTGGTTTTAATGCGTTACGATTACAGTTCACAGCGGATTAATTATTCTACAATTTTCTTTGAATTGTTTTTATTTGTTCCTTTTTTTAATTGCCTGTTTTACTATGCAGCATTTTTTTTTTTTAATTTTACCCGCATCTCTTTTTATAGGGGTGTACGTTTATGTGTATATGTTCAATTTATTTATTTTTGAAATAGTTTGTAAGTTTGTAAATTTTAAAATACAGTTTGTTTTATTTCGTAACAATTCATTCATAGTAAACCGGGTGTCCACTTTGATTATGCACTATAGGAATTTCAATGCAATTTTTTAGAATTGTAAATTCCTGCTTCCCTTTTGAGTTATTGTTAAAAAAGCACCAAACTGAATACAGGCTTGTTGATCCACGATGATTTGCATGTTCGCCGGATTTAATACCAAACGATTTCTTCTTGTAGTCTTATTTAAGATTAGACTCCTTTCCGCGATTTGAATGAGTTGAGATTGACAATCGTGGAAGAATGGACAACTATTACTGCTAGAATGTTGAGCAATGTTCGTAGAAGCTTCTAGGGCAGGTTGGAGGCAAACGTTGGTGAATTATTTGAATATTTGGTGTAGTACCTATTAATTTATAAATAAATATTTTTCAATATGTTTGAAGTCTCAAAATTTTTAAAATCAATAAAGTTTATCAATTAGAAGTTTGCCTGCTTTATTCTCTTTGAATTTTGAAAACTCATTTATTCGAAAAACATAGTAAAAGTCTAATCCATTCCTTATCTATTTGTTATCACACCATGCCGTGAAAGTCTAGTGAGAATGTGGTACTCATGTATATAACTAAATTTTGACAATGATTTCAAGGTTCCTCCGAATTAAGCAATGTTGCAATATTTTCTTTTCATCACGAGGTGCGTAATCAAAGTAGACATCTGGTATGCACAGTACTTACGGGACCTACTCGAATATTACGTTTGTATTAACTTCTATGAATTCAAAACTGTGAACAATTCGTTTTACCGGCAATAATTCCTTCTAATGGTATTCCGTGAACAACTCAGGTTAATTTTAAGAAATTCCTTGGAATTAGGTTCACAGAATTCTGAGTTACGGTGCAGTTTTTAGAATTTTAAATTTCATTTTTATTTCTCTTAGTCTCTTAGTCAATGAGACTTGTCTGAATTACAATAGATTTTATTTATCATTGGTGCATCTCTAAATTTAGGTTTTAAGAAAATGTTTCTAGGGAACACGAAATTAAAAAAAAGGTTCCGTCTAATCAACCAAAAAGTAAAATTTAACTTTAGTGATTTATTTCAATAATTTTTGACAACTTAGTAGTAAGTATTAGGTAATGAATAAAGAATTGTAACTGACCTGATCGTTTTGAAATTTTTTGATCGAGAAAACCAAAACTTTTCTGCACTTAAAAATTACAGATTAAAAAAAACTATTGTACTGAAACTAGAAAAATAGAAAATAAACGAAAAGCAAATTTCGAAGGTTGCGAAATTAATTTCAACATTTTAAAATTGAATTTACGTGAAATTTTTAATCAATTTTTTCTTTAAATTTTTACTAGATTAAATACTTTTATTTATTCTTTTAACTTTATTTAAATTAAGCTAAACCTAATGGCAAATAATCAAACAATGTAATTTGTATAAAAAACAGTAATGAATCTGTAATTACTTCTCCAGGCAATTAATAAATCGCTGAATAATCAAAGTTCTATACCGGTTAAAATTTCCATTTTTTTTTAGAAAACTGAAAGTTTTTTAGAAAACTGAAACTGGACATTTCAGTTGGGACATATTAAATTTTGACATTCTTTATTCAAAGTTCGAAGTTACTGAATTATGTTTATCTCTATCTATACTTTTGTTATTTATTTTCTATTTAAAATTGATTGACTTTTTCGTTGCTGTTTTATTAATGAAAATTGTAATTAGCATTGTTATTAATAAAATAATAAAAAAACTAAATTACAGTTGCTGTTTCTTTATGGGTTTCATTAAATACAACGATAATTGAAACTGTGCAGGAAAGTTTCAAATCTATTCAGATAAATTAATAATAACAAAGAATAATAAAATTTAATTTCCTCTACAATTTTTTTTTTCTTATCAATGTCACACTTATTATATTAGTTAAAACAGAGTTAAAGATTTCTTTGAATACAAACATCTATTTACTGTGTTCAAGCATAATAATTCAAAGCTTGCACCTATACAATTAAAACACTAACGAAAGAAAAACAGATCCTTATTTTGTTTACAAAGTTTTGCTAAGAAAATTTAATTTACCCAGGCCAAAGCAAATAGCCGGAAAAAAAGTACTCGGATAACAACTTCGTTGTTTTATTCCATTTGTTTACACCTTGCTACAATGAAACTACTCATTCTAAACATATGACCGGAGAGCAAATAATCTTAATGCCATTAACACCTGTTTACGTGGCAAATTAAAACTGCCAGTGACAGGCCAAAATTAGCACACGCCGGCCACTTTTAAGACCCGCCAGAAAATCCCATACCCGCAATTCGCATTCCTTCTTCCTTATTTCCGTACACGAAAACGATCTCTGGAAAATTAAATATAAGCCTGACGTCGAATTATGAATTGCCAATAAAATTAAGGTCCGAAATAAAATTATATTTCCTTGTAAATAAATTGGGCGTCAACAAGTTTTATAGCACGCCCGTAGTAAATATAGTGTTCCTCGATTTCTGGACTCCAGAGCGCGAATTTTATTTCGCATTGGATGGACAGGTCTAATTTTAAATCGAATAATTCAGTTCGAACTAGATAGAAATGGTGTAAGTCGATTTTGACCGATGCGCCAGATCGAATGCGTTTGCCAAATAAAATAAACTTATTGAAAATAATCTGCAATGTTCAGACGTAATGAATATCATAAAAAAAATCATGGCTCATATCCGGTCAGATACGTACTAAATAAATATTCACATGAAGATATAAATAATGTAAGTGTTAAACGCTTGAAAATTGTTCATGGTCCTAGGAAATTTACATAAATATGAAACTAATCATTTAAAATACTATTTCGAGTAATTGTCTGTAAAATCAAAAAGTCTGAAGTCATTATTTCAATTCTATAATTCCTGTATTTGTATCAGCAAAAACCCTTACAATTTGTTCATGTTCACCCGAAAACAGAACTCAATCCTCTGAGGAGCGCAAAATATTTTGAAGTTTGCGGAATTAGTTGTTGTTTTCGTTCATCTTCGAGAAATTTGTAATCTAAAGAGTGGTTCTGCATACCTGTTTTCAAACAATATTTTTGGGAGAACAAAAGGTTCTAGATAAAATTAAAACGACCTCTGCGTTATCGATATTTTGAGGCTTTCTAGAATTAATTAATTAATTCTGCGTATTCTTGTCCATTTTAGTTTTGAGGAACTTTCTGTTAAAGGATTTAAAACAGAGTTATGTTGTAGAAAAGACGAAAACTTTATGTGCAAAGAAGAAAAAAATTAGAAAAATCATACAACTCAATAGCTTGATTGTATTTAGTTTTAGTATTTATAACACTCGCAAAAATTCACTTAAGATCTCATAACGTATTTATTGATGTTGGAAGGTAGCGCGTATCTACAATGTAAACCTTGTTAGCGTAAATAGTCCGTGGTATTCCCACATGAAGCCCAAGGTTTACAGTTGTTACGGAAGTAATTTCAAATAAGATCTGATTTGCTTATAAATATATAAAACACCTGTTAGTTTTGTAAGTAATTCAAAAATTTTGAAAATAAATAAAATTGAAAAAATATTAGTTAAAACTGATATAAGAAAACGAAAATCATAGTAATTGAAATATGTGATAAAATTGAGTAAAATTCACAGAAACGTGCGTCACTTCTACTTTATTTTTAGCGAGCGGGTGTTACTTTATTTTTTCAAATGGAACCCCTAAATTTTGTTGCATTTTTAAGTTTTCAGCTTCATCAGCTTCCCCTAAGTTATTATTAATACTTTCTTTGGAGACTTCATTTAAAGATTTTCGAAAATGGAGTAACCTAATGGACACAATAAGACCGGATTAATTCAATGCCCAAAATCCCTCTGCTAAATTCATCGTGTGCAATTGATGCAACAAAGGGACTAATAGCTGATCTCGTTAACATTGACTGTTTATGTGTCGTGGAAAAATATTGGCCCTCTGAGCCTACAACGCGACGTGACATAACTAACTATTCTCTAACTTTAAAAGGATTGTTGACCAACCATATCCTGTAATTTTGTTTATTTACATATCCGCTGAAGAGGAACCATGCCTCCTCGCTAAAAAAATTTAAATCAAGTATGTCGTTGTTGCAATAATGTGTTCGGCTAGCAAGGTCCCTTGATCGAATTTCAACACAACACTTTATATGGATGCATGTGCAATCACTTTTTCAAAAAGTTGTGAACAATACTTGTAAGGACATCCGTCCGAGCTGAAATACGACGCACTTACATTTGCAGAGTTTGTACAAGTTTCGACATATGGATCGGTGGCTGGATCTTTCGGAAAACCTTTTTCTACACTTTCTGTCGCCAAAATTTTTTCAACATTGCGGCGACGAATGTGGTGCAACAATACACTATCTTCAACAATTTTGTTAGGAAACTGCAGTCGAAATTGCTGCTTACAAGTAGCATACACAGATAAAAATGCGGAGTTAGATTTAACACCGGTTTTAGGGTAAATGGGGTGAATAGCGGCCCCTGGAGTAATACCGGCCATCTGATATTTCTAATATGGAAACATTTTTGAAAATCGTGCGTCACAATTCGCGAAATCAAACAAAGTAGACGACCTCTGGTGGTCAATATTGATACCATCAAAAGGGTGAACAACATTTCACGAATTGGTTTATTAAACCAATCTGTTGAAAACATGCACCAACATTGCATATTAAACAGTTGGTAGCAATGTCAGCCACAGAGAGGCTGAAAAGGGGTTAGATATAAAAATTACTTTTATCTACGACCACTACTGTAAATGACGAATTACGTACAACACATAAGTTAAGTAAGCGGGTGTTTACAAACGTCGTGCGTAAAGTAAGAAAAACGCACAACGCACCTACTTACGCACGCTTGTAGTTAGATCTACGTAGCCACATCACATTAGTTTAACAGTCGTCGAAATTGCAAGTGTCATTGCTGATTATTTTGAACTTGAATAATAAGGTAATTTTTGTGGTCGTAGATAAAGTATAGTACAAAACTCGAGTTGTAAAGCAATTACGCACTTGGAATTACTTGCATTCGCCGCTGCGCGGCTCATGCTCAACTTTTCCACCGTGCGTAATATGCTATTTACAACTCCCGTTATGTAATATACTATTTTGTTAACGCTGAAATTCTGAGCAATTTGTCTAACTATGACACCCTTTTCTATGCAGATACCTTTCCTAGTTTTTAAAACAATATTTACTGTAGCAATGATCGACAATTTCAAATAATTTTAAATTTGTGGTCGGTAGCAGTTTTACACAGCTTAAAAAATCTTGTCCTAGTTTTTTATGATAGCAATAGTACACTGAGAAAAATAAACTGTTCAGTCAACCAAAAACACGTTCAGTTAACAATATTTTCGTTTACCTATTAGCAATCACGTGTGGTCATTGAACCAACAGTCAAAAAATGTTAAATATATTTTAGATTGAATCAACTCAATATTTTGTTTGAGGCAAGCATACAATGAAGACATCTTTCTTGTTGATTTAATGCACAAGAAGATTTATACAAGAACTTTGGATTGTTAAAATTGCTAAATATTTTACTTGTCTGAACGCTGTTAGGGAATTAAAATTATATTTCTGATATATTTAGGCCCAGTTTTACAATCGTGGAATAAGAACGGAATAACTGTTCGCCAAATATCCTTTAATGATCCTCCATATCTACGTCACACCTACGTCACGTTATACCAATAATAATGCTTATCTGACGATTGTAAAATCGGATCTTAGGCCCGAATTTACAATCGTCGGTTCTAGTCCTGTATTATGTATTTTTGTAGGAAAAAAAACTTGGTAATTGATTTTTTTTAAATTGTGAAGTCAGATTGCCGCAGATTTCGGGCGAGTTGACGGATATCATCGTCATTGGACAAATAACAGTCAATTATGAATATGTATTTGGTTTTGTCATTGGTCGAAAACAATGAATTGTGGATTCATAAGTGAAGATCGTTAATTATGGATACACATATTAATCGAAAAAGGTCTATACTATACTGAGAATATAACTCAATGGCAGCCGAAAAACAAATTTAATTAAAACTTTTGGAAGCGTGTAATCTACTTTTTAACTTGACAATTAATTTATGATAGATCTGGGTAATGTAAAACCAATAACAATGTAATGCCACATAAAAGTTTAAATAAAAACGCATTTCAAAGATATAATCCATTCCTTCACTATTTGTTATGTCGTGAAAGTCTAGTGAGAATGTGGTGCTCATGTATAGGGTGGATCAATTTCGATGTCTCTTATGGGCATCTCTGTAACTATAAGAGATAGAAAAAAACTAGTGGCCAAATCTCGATGTCTTTTATAAAGTCAATAGCCTAAACAAAAATTGACTGCCTTCTTTTGTTTTTGAGTTATAAGACAAAATTGAGATTTTAGACTTTTCGTCAGTCGCCCATATCTCGTTTATTTTTATAGATATCAAAAAACTGTTTTGACATTATTAGGACACTTTTTTAAATACATTTCAGTGGTGTAGTTGGTTTTTTGATATTTAATAAAATTTTCGAGTTATAATATAAAGTTATATTTTTTTCAATGGAAATCATAGTAGGCAATGCCATCATTAAATAGATTTTTTTTTCTGTTTTCAAAAATATATACTTTGTTGGGTTTATTTCTTACAATTAATAGAAAAAACGCCTTTTTTATTATTCTTGGGAGCATCCTATTCTTAGTAGGCTGGTTTCAACAAAGACCGACAATTTTTTTGTTTGTTTTTATTAAATATCAACTCTTGTTCAAATATTTTGACTGTTGCAGCCGCATAAATAGAAAGAAAGATTGAATTGTCATCATAGTGGCCATCTAAAAAGAATTGCAATTTGATAAGATCACGATAAAAAGATTGGTTTGATAAAGCTTAGGATAGACTAAGCCTGCCCTTCTTGAAGAAAAAGAAGCTCCGTGTTTCAAAAAGATCGGCAACTCTAGAGGCAAATGATGCAAAGAAAACATTTATTCAATTAAATAGAAATAGATCAGAATTTCGAAAAAAAAAAATTGCAAGTGAGTCAGGAAAAACAACTTAATCGAATGATGCTGAAATAGTTAATCAAGTTCTTTATTTCGACAATTGAGGAAATCAAATTAATTTTTTATAAAACAAACTGAGTTTGTACCTATGTATATTTCATAATTAATTTGAGAGAATTTCCGTTCAAATCCGATTAAGCGAACATGATGTAAGTACCAACAACATTAAATAAGTGTTGAATTTCAAAGCTCAGTGCCAGGGAAATCCTATCTAACTAGTTCAAACTAGCCCCAATATACAAACTAGAGAGTATAAAATTCCAACTATCAAAAGCATCTGTTAATATATTTGATAACGTAATTAACATGACCTGTACTTTTAGGTATGGTGGTTACATATTTGTAGCTGTTTTATATTCGTTTCGAACAGCTGTGAATAATCTGTTTTACAATTTTTTCTTTTAAAACCTCTCCTGAAATTTAACGGACACATGTCATTTACGTCTCTTTTGATGAAGCTGAAAATTCAGTTGCGCTGCCTACCACGAGCGTAGCGCTTAACTATTTTTATTCCAGCAAAAACATAATTAATTTCACGCACGAATCCACGTAAATGTACGTAAGAGATAAAATTAATCATCTTCGAAGCACGTAAATTACTATCAGCCGGTATCTGATGAATTTTTACGAACGTCGCGTATTTTGAATACGCCTGACAATGAATTTCTGTTTAGCTGTATATGTATCTTAGGTCGCTTTGTGTTAGGCAAATCGACGCCGTAGGACGCGGTGACGCAAGCCAACTTTTTGGCACCGCGACGCGTTATTTTTCTCTTATTAATGCACACGAATACCTGACATTTCAATGCCGATGCGCTCAGTGCAATCGGAATCATATGGTGAGTCATTCCGTTTCAGGTAACTTATTTGCGAACGGTTTAAGAAATTATTTTTAACTCTGACTATTTTACTTTTAAAGTGTGATAATTTGCAGTAATTAAACTTTCTGAAACTAGTTTAATTTCGCTTTTGTTTCATCATTGAAGCAAATCGACAGATCAAACTATGTGTGTAATTAACAATACAATGACTGTGAGCAACTTGAAATATTAATTAATAGATTAAATCAAAACTTTCGAAAATAAAACGTAATCATGATAGAAAATTGATAAGAACAATTTGTTTTTAAACAAAAACTAATGTTGATCAAATCTATTGTTTTTTTTCCGTCCTAAGTAAATATGTATTCACAAATCGATTTCGTTATAATAAATAGAAAAAGGAAAATTTTGTAAAATTAAGAAAATAGAAAACTCATGAGGAAGAATTGGCAACTCAAAGCAGTGTTTACATAATCTATAAAATTTTTAAAATAAAACTTACAGAAAACTTACATTAAAAAGAGTGGCAATTTGATATACTTGCTCTAAGGTCTACTTATACTAATTGAAGAAGCACTTTAGATTTCCACCTACGTTTGATGAATTGATAGATATTATCAAAATGTGATATTTCTCTATTGTATATAAATTGTTGATAAAGGGAGGCTATAGAAATGAAAACGTACGTTGTAACCTACACCGATGTGAACCTGGCGCCCAACTTCATCAAAAATTTTTTAAAATAATTTAGTGGGTTTGTACCCGTTTGTACCACTTTTTATTTCGTTTGTACCTCAAAGGGTAACAAAATAAAATATAATTAAAAAATAACCGGCGCCCAACTTTAAGACATTTTAATTTCGTTAACGCCATTCGATAGAGAATCGTTTGTACCTGTTTGTACCTCTTTTCATTTCGTTTGTACCTCAACGGGAACCGAAGTATAGTGTGAAAATGAGCTTTAAAAATAGTTTATGTAAGAGTTCCCTTTGCGGTACAAACGAAATGAAAAGAGGTACAAACAGGTACAAACGATTCTCCTTCGAGCCCTCTTGGTCGTTTTTCGATATCTTAAAAAATAGCGTATGTACCGCTTTAACGTTATTTTCGAAACATTGAAACCGCTCTACTTCGGTTCCCGTTGAGGTACAAACGAAATGAAAAGAGGTACAAACAGGTACAAACGATTCTCTATCGAATGGCGTTGACGAAATAAAAATATCTTAAAGTTGGGCGACGGTTATTTTTTAATAATTTTTTATTTCGTTCCCTTTGAGGTACAAACGAAATGAAGAGAGGTACAAACAGGTACAGACGATTCTCTATCGAATGGCGTTGACGAAACAAAAATATCTTTAAGTTGGGCGCCGGTTATTTTTTAATTATTTTTTATTTCGTTCCCTTTGTTCGTTTCCCAAACGAAACGAAGAGAGGTACAAACAGGTACAAACGATTCTCTATCGAATGGCGTTAACGAAATTAAAATATCTTAAAGTTGGGCGCCGGTTTTTTTTAAATTATTTTTTATTTTGTTACCCTTTGAGGTACAAACGAAATTAAAAGTTGTACAAACGGGGTACAAACGGGGTACAAACGGGGTACAAACGGGGGTACAAACCCACTAAATTATTAAAAAGAGTTTTTGATGAAGTTGGGCGCCAGGTTCACATCGGTGTAACCTACAACTCGAAGTTCAAGGTGAAGGAATTTTCTTCGAAATTCTTGCATAAAAGCGTGAGTTTATTGACCTTTTATTTTATCCACGTTACAGAAATAACATTCAACGGTAAAACCTTTATTTTTTAAAGCGTATAAGTAAACCACTGTAATTTACAAACTTCAACGATAGGTCACTGGATCGATTCTGTTCATATCTGTAAGGACCGTAAGATCTGTTAGCCTGTAACCTCAATTATTAAAACATAGAATTTTCATTATAATGGAATGAATGATAAGTCTTCAGGCAAAAAAAAAATTTATTAACCACAACCGGTTTCACCTTTTATATGGCATTTTCAAGTGATTCCTTAAAAATTAGATATATCAATAACTCCGTGCTTTTAATACTGATAATTGTGACGTTGTCGTTTTTAGATTTGATCTCAAGTTTTTTGTGATAAATTTTGGATAAACTTGGTAATACTTGCAAATTTGAAGTTTTTTTCATTGGAAACATTACTGCAGGAAGATGCAGAGATGAAATTTTATAGCCATTTTTCAAAGAACTCCACGACAATGAATTACTTGAGAGCTACTTCCAGCAGGATGGAGCGAGACCACATTGTACAGCTGACACTTTAGAATTGCTTAGAGAGTTCTTTGATAATTAATATATTAGCAGAAACACTGCAATTCCTTGGCCTGCACGATCTTGCGACTTGACACCTTGTGATTTCTTTTTATGGCCTCATGTTAAAAATTCAATATTTCGAACTCCTATTAATAACTTAGAAGAATTAAAGGAACGAATCAGGGAGAAGTTCGAAGAAATAAATAATATGCCTCAGCTTTTGGAAAACGCAATAAATGGTGTAAGGAACAGAGTTTTAAAATGTATTAAATCCATGGTGGGCATTTTAATCTTCTTTTTATAATTTAGTTAAGTGCAAAGTTTTTAGTTTATAACCTCAATTTCCTTTGCTGTTTATTTTTGTTCGCATGATACATGCAGTTCATAAGTAAAGAGATATTTTGTTTGTTGCTATCTCAAGTCATGGCCAACTCCAAACATGGGTGTTTTTGAACACAATTTAGAAGAGCATTTAGGGCCATTTTTTTTATAAATCCAAAAAAAACAACTAAGATCGAGAATACCGTAATACAAACTGATTTTTTAATTTTTGTATCAACTCTGTCAACGAAATTTGGACGGCATGTCTTAGCTTAATTGAAAAATAAATCATTGCACTCCTTGAGGTTATTTTACAGTAAAGCTAAGACAAGAGTTGATAAAAAATTTTAAAAAATCACTTGGTATAAGTGGAACGTGAAACGATAGCGAAAGTCCCTGACCATAGGATCGTAACACGTTCTGTATACTTATTCATATTGCAGCCGTTGGTTTCATCTGCCTTTACCGGGCTGCTATGTCAAATTATAAATTGTATTGTAAATCCAATCAAAAACAAAAATAACAATCTGCCTCTGTTCCTAATATTTTTGGTGGGGTATTAAAGGAAGTTAACCATGAAAAGAAAATATTTATTTTGCACAGAAGATACTATCTTTTATTATTTATACATTCACATTAAAAAAAAAAAAAATGTGGTGCAGTGTTAATTATTTTACTTTTTTTTATTTTTTGACTTTAAGTCAATTGTAGGCTGCAAACCACAAAAAAAACTTAAAGTACTCAATTATTTTTTCTTCAGTAACCTCTGATTTTGATTTTGTAATTTTTTAAAACAAAAAGTATTGTAGAACTAAAAGCGACTATCTAAACATAATCTATTTTTCAGCAAAGTTAAAAGAATGAAAGTAAATCTGTGAAGTAGTGGGCGGTAAGCAAATAATTAAACATAACAAGAAGAAACTGGTTTTTTTTGTTGCCCCAACGTATTTGACTTAAGCGCTCCGTCTGATGTAAATCCTATTTGTGCGATAATTTTAAACTCGCCGGGCAATTGTTTCAACCTGCTTGGTTAAACAGAAGTAACTCTTGTCTATTATAAATTTAAACAAAATAAACAGAATCATCGACTGGTTTACTGGGCCGTCTGATTAATTAATTTGTTGTTGTCGACGTGCTGAGGGCCGGCGCACTATTTTCGCGCGGATTTATTTTCCCAGAGAAAAGACCCGGTCCGGAATTTCGGATGAATTATCGATACGCCGCGCCGGGAAATGTAGGCCGAATCTAGAACGAGAATAGAATGCGCAGATTAAAATCTTAACGGCCAGATTACGCGGTAGCTGCTGACAAATTTCGGATTCGCTTGGATGTTTGGCAAATTGTCGGGTATTTGTCGCTGCTTCGAACTGAATTTTCGTTTTTCGTCGAACTTGTTTATTACGGCTCTGAGTGGGGCAAGGTATTCCGATGCATTTAAATTCTTAAAATTCTGAGCTTTTGCCTTCGTATTTTTAACTTCCAAACTTTTTTCTCTCAGTTATTAATACACATCGAGTTCGGGTGAAATTCTCTACTAATAGCATTAAATTCATAGGAAATTTATTTACTGATAATCTCACATTAGTTGTATTGACTATTCCCTGAGTTGCCTATATGAAAAAATAGTAGAAAGATCTAAAGGTAAACTAAAGGAGATACAAAAATTATTTAAATTCATGTAAATTACAAATGTTTTGCTTGGACAGTTCTTTAGACTGCCAGTTTCATGTATTGCAACTTCTTGTCTTTCTTAACAAAATAATTTAGGAATGTAACCGTAAAAAAATATATTACTGAACAGAGAGAACCTAGGAAAGACGATTTTCGTCGTCAATTGTCTATTGTTACTGGCCAGGTCGAAGAACTCGTAACAATTTTATGGCCACTTTGGCGCAAACGAGGGTCTACGCAAAACGTATTTGGCGAACAAAAGCGCTCAGATTAAACGATTCTTTTTCTCTTCATTTTACGTCGTCACAGAAGTGAAAGATGGAACGAGAAAGTGATAATTATCGTTTTAAAGAATGTCAAATCTCACACTATTCACACAATTTATTATTGCACACTTTAGAAAGATTTAAATGAAATGAAACTGTACATAAGTTTAAAATAATAAGAAACATTTATTAGGAAAAAGAAAAAAAAATTCAATGAATGAAATTACGAGAGCGTAACACAAAAAAATGAAAGTTCTTTTCAGTAAATTCTCTAGTAACAAAATCACAATTTTTTTAAATATTTACTCCAAGTTTCAAACTCGTACGATAAAGCCTCAATAAATTTCCTCTTTTTTTCAACACACGCTTCCACTACCGGATCTACCTTTTTTTTAAGTGCATAAATACCGGACGAAGACGTTTATTTACCGAGTCGAGAGAGTACTTCAACGAGTAATAATCATTACGTCAAAAATTTCGGCAGAGGAGAAAAAAAAATAAAACGAACCGCATAAAATGGAATCCATTTTTGCAAACTGAAGGCGTGAAAAACGCCTTTCATCTATCGCACATTCGCGGTACTGGCGCCATCAAAAATAGGTCAAACAAATACTGCAAATGTTAAGTACGCTCTCGGGATGTAAAAATATATGAAGACTTTGACTTACAGATCATAATTATTTTTCCTCGCACACGCATAGATTGAGCATTTTACAGCTGCTAAAATCAGGGAATTATTTGTTTATGTG
This sequence comes from Dorcus parallelipipedus, assembly GCA_958336345.1. NCBI lineage: Eukaryota > Metazoa > Arthropoda > Insecta > Coleoptera > Lucanidae > Dorcus > Dorcus parallelipipedus. The sequence goes on from OY284483.1 coordinate 24,483,490, forward strand.
CTTGTGATTAACAAACAAAAACTTCAAAGACATTCCAGGAGCAACGTCCTCGTGGTGAGTGTTTTCAATTGTTAATCAACATTTAGACTATTGAAGTTTCAAACAGCAAAATGTTTTGAGAGTATCATCTAATACATTGGAATATTTATAACTCTTACAATAGGCAACATTTGTAAAAGACAATACAAATTTAGGATAACAGAACAGAAAAAATTAAAGGTTTATTAGTAAGTCAAAATTAACTTAAGATAAATCTTTGAAGAAAAAATGAAAAAATAAATATAAAAGTCAAAGAAAATAAAAATAGGATCACATAAATGAACGCAACAAGGTGATTCAAAAATGTCGCCTAACTTCCTAACTATGTTGTCAAATAGTCTTGATAGTAGAACGAGGAAAAAAATGTTGAAAAAATTGTAAATACACCGTTGCGAGATCAACTTTTTTGTAGAGTTAGACAGCGTCAACCATAAATGCACATAACTTTTTATGCAAATGTTGCACAAACGAATTTCTTGCAAAATATGAAAGAGAACATTCAAATCTATCGATTTATGCTATCCCTGAGTTTTGGCCGATCAGTTTTGTTGATTAATTATCGATTGAAAACGGGCGCTCCCACGACTTAAGATATTCAAGACAGCATCAAATATAAATGCACATAACTCTTTAATACAAATGTTGCACAAACGAAATTCTTCTAAAATACGAAAGAGAACATTCAAGTTATTTTCTGTGTTCATTTTAACATATTTAGCGTGTTCTGTAACTGTAGTTCCTATTCTAATACATTTTCGTAACTTTCTGTTTATGATCTGGATTCTATAGGGATACCGCTGCATGGTATAATAAATTTTTTCCATCAGCAGTTGATGACTAGTTTAAACCCATGAAAAGTATGCACTCATCAAAGTTTTAAACTTGATACAGCTGTTAAAACCGATCATTACTTCGGTGGACAATTGATTTTGACAGTTAACTAATAACAAACTAATCAGAAACTGCAATTGGAACAAACCTAATATTTATTTGTTTTATCCTTATTAACATTGTATGTAATTGTCAGTTGTTTTTAGAATAAAAAAAAACAACCTGCATAAATCAAATTAAAATAATTAAAGTAAAAAAATAACAAGAAATTTTCAATATTAATTCCGGCTTATTTATTTTCTTCTAATCATGATTTATTGTTTGTTTATTTTTATTAATGAAAATTACTTTTCACTGAGTTGAACTTTAGCAAATAATTATTGACAATCGACTATAATTGTTCATTTATTGTAAAAAAAAATGCTATATTTAGCACACGTTTATCCTGAAAAGCCTAACACATTTCACGCATTCTCGCCTTTATAAAATTGAATTCTGACTCGTTTTAAAAACGAATTGTTATCTAAATTCGATAAACAGACAGATACTAATCACACACTATGCTACAATTAGTAATCCGAGATCTAACATAATTTTCGAGATGATTAACCAGTTTCACGTATGACGTGTCATTTTATAATTAAATTGATTCATTCAGGTGAAATAATAATAATGTGATTCAAGTCCTGGGCATTGCGCTAATCTGCCTATTCATCCGGATCTTATGCAATTACAAACGTTTGGCTTGCCGATCATGGAAGGACTTCGTCGAAATAATCCTCGGCTCGTCCTGTTGACTACAGGTTTTAACAACATCGATTAATAATACGTTAAGAATTCGTGCTACGTGATTTTGATTGCGATCCGCGAATCTAATAAAATGAGAAAATACATACATACATGTCGTAATATTAACTCGCGAAAACACACATAAATACGTTCGAGTTAATTGGTGGATTGGGAGGACGTCTCAGTGGCGCCCAGATCACATCAAAACCGTTCAAATGGCGCGTTTACTATTTTAATTTTGGACGAAAATCATGTTTTTCTTTTCCTAATTTACGTTGGCATTTTATAACTAAACAGTCATACCTACACATCCTCGTTCTTTATTTATCACATGGGAAACCCTAATTAAAAAAATTTTCGGTCCTCTACTAATGCCAAATCAATTTAAGAGGATACAGATCAATAAACATTTTCTTTTCTGAATGTTCAGGCCGCAATATGCAACGAAGACATTCTTATGCTTTATGTTTTGATTACACAAATTTTCCCAAAATTTTATACTACATACAGATTCGGTAAATGTTCAACTTGACATCTTGTTATAATGCGTGTGACAGTGAACGCACTAGAAAAATAAAGAGAGAAATTTGCCAATTAGTTCTCCGCCAACCGAATCGAAGCAAACTTGCTTTGTCCAGTAACCACATTTCCGATTCTGTATATCTTTAGTATAAGGATTTTTTTCTGTTGTTTTAGAGAAAACCAACATGGTAAGTAGTATTTGTGCTCAATTATTTCTTACGTGAAAATTTAGGAAAGAATATAGAAATGAAGAACTTACCTGACATGTAATGAAGAAGTAAAGCGCAGATCGGATAAATACTGGGACTGTAGACAATATCAGGGCAAGCATATCCTAAAACTGAAACCACGCGATCGGCGACGTTCCTCCCCCGATGCGTAAGATAATACGACTGGCAGTGCGATGGCTCCACAAACGGTGGTAAGCTGATGGTTTTGTCTGGCAATTCGGTGGTTCCGAACACCTGCGTCACCATGTCCCAGTAAAAACCGTCCATCATATCGGACTTGCCGTTGTGATGCTGGCCGCATAGCAATGACCATAATTTTCCGCGGATGGGACTGTCCACGGGCCAAAAATTGTTACGTATTATGTGCTTGACGTCCTGCTTTCGTCCCTGCTGTAGCAGGTTTTGAACGTCGTTGATCGACTTCAGAGGTTTCGAGTTGGGACTTTGTGGTAATACCGTTATACCACTCGAGTCTACATGAGGGGAGTACACGCTAAAGGATTCTCCTTCTTCTTCTAATACTGACGGCATTGTGGGCATCCTGCTTTTTACTGCAGGTCCCGTACAGAAATACTTACTATGTTAAATCTTGCAACATCTTTATATCTGAAAATAAAAAAACAAAATAAATTTCAGTTTTTCAATAAATCTGATAATCGAGATATGTAATTGAAAAATGTTTTGAAAATTGACGCTTTTATGAAGAAACGAACCAACTCACGAAAGATGTGAAGACAAAGTCAATGTCGCTACTGAGAAGAGAAAGGTCGATTTTATTTACTCAGAATCGGACACATTACTCTTGGGATAAACAAGGAAAGGGCCAAACCAAAAGTGAACTTTGAATTCTCATTATTGAAACTTTTGAATGCGTTTTTCTCAGAACTAGCTTTATGTGAGATGGCCCATTTCTGCTTAAAGGCGTCCAAATATAAAACAGTCACATAAAATTTGTATGTATGTAAATATATTTTCGCAATTGCACCAATAGAACAATGGTATTAAAAATAACCTCATTAACATTAAGTAACGGAAAATTACTACCGGGCACATTTACCAAGTATTGAAATTTATTACAATTATTATAAAAAAATACATATTCAAGTGAGGTGGGTTAATATACTAAGCAACTTTATAGTTGTGACTAGCTATAAACCTGTAATATTTCACAATAAAAATGCAACGATTGAATTAATATGATCTTAAGCAGTTTAATAGCTGCGGAGAAAATTGTAGCTCAAATTTGAAGCCAAAAATCATGGAACGCCACTGGCGGTTACGTTGATGAAAACTCATACATTCCTCAGCCGTATGTAATAAAGCTTTATTGCTTTATGCTTCATATTACGACCTTCACATCGATGTGGAAGTTTTTACAATCAACAAAGTTATGCATGAATGATAAACTAAGATCGATCACAGACTATTTTTTGCTAAGCAGGGAACTGAGAAATACAATTAAAGACATCAAAGTCAACAGAAGCTTAGAGATAGCAAGCGACCATTACATGCTTGTCATGAGATGGCAAAACAAAAGAGAGCAAGAGAAAGAAAAAAGACACATCGTAAAACGAAAGATCAGATACTATACACTGAAGGAGGTGAGGCTAGAATACCAAGAACATCTGGAGCGGAACTTACAAGAACTAGACCCACAAGCTCCGGTTGAACAGATATGGACAAACTTTTAGAGACTCTACCTTAACAGCGACAGAGAATCGTGTGGATCAACGAGAATCTCGAACAGGAAGGTTCATACTCTGTCAGGTCACACTGGTGGAATGACGAGAGCAAGAATGCAGTTAAAATAAAGAAACAAAGTTGGAAAAGTAACATGTTATCATAAAGTCCCGTGACCCCAGTAGGCATTGGATGTGTAAGGGCACGTCTTTTCTTAGAAAATTGAATGACATTTATGTTGTTTTATTAGCAGAGTAATTAAAAGAATTAACTTGAACTTTATATTTTAGATTGTCAGTCTTTATTCTATTGAATACACACTTTTACTCTTTTGTTTTAACATTGCTTACTATTTTAATTTACTAACTTTTATAAAATACCTACAAGCATATTCTTCAACACTTTCCCTTATTTGATAAAAGTTAGCTTAACATTTCATATGTAAAAAAGAAGATGCTAATTTTATGATAGTCCCATTTTATGACATAAAATCAACAATCTAGGCCTTGCTATAGGTTTTGTCATTATGTCTGCCACTTGGTCCTCTGAAGAAATGTGTTGAACTTCTAACTCTCCTTCCATCACTTTTTCTCGAATAAAAAAGTACTTGATTTTTATATGTTTTGTGCGACGATGATATTCGGGATTTTCTGCCAATCTCACCGTAGCCTGATTATCAATGTTAAGAACAGGAACTTGTTTCAGCCTTCCCAATCCTTGAAACAGTCTACTCAACCAAATGATTTCTTTAACAGCTTCATTTGCAGCTACGATTTCTGCTTCAGTTGTAGATGTAGCAGTCATTGCTTGTCTTTGACTGTACCATGAAATAGCGCCACCTGCATGTGTAATTACCACGCCGGATGTTGATCGACCAGTTTTATTGCACCCGCCAAAGTCTGCATCACTGTAGCATTCTAATATACCACCACTGTTGCTTATATTTGGGCGATAAACAATTCCTAAATTGCTTGTACCTGCAATGTATCTAAGTACTCGTTTCAGTCTTGCTACATCCTCTGAGGATGCTGAATCGAGTGTTCTTGACAGAAAACTCACGCTGTAGGCCAAATCAGGTCTTGTTCCAATCATGAGATACATGAGTGCTCCAACTGCTTGTCGATAGGGAAAGTTACATTTTGTCATACTTTCCTTTGTGGATTTTATGTCTGGTTCCTTTACCATTGGTGTTGACACAGGCTTGCAATTTTCAAAATTAAAACGTTCTAATATCTTCTTTGCATATGCTTGCTGACTTATTTTTATTGTTCCATCATTAAAATGTTTAATTTCAAGGCCAAGGAAGTATGATGCTGGTTTTACTGTGATCTTGAACTCAGCCTTTAATTCTTCAATAAAGAGTTGAGCATCTTGTTGGTCAGTCGCTACGACTAGTCCATCATCTACGTAAAGAGCAACCAAGAGTTTCTTGCCACCCTTTTCTCTAATATGCAAACATGGATCAGCCTCACTTGTTTTAAAACTCGCTGACAAAAGAAAATCACCAAAACGTTTATTCCAGCACCTTGGTGCTTGTTTAAGTCCATACAAACTGCGCTTTAGCCTGCATACTTGGTTAGTATTGTCTTTGTATCCCTCTGCTGCTTTGCTCCCTATGCTGCTGCATATATATTTCTTCTTTTAGCTCTCCATACAGAAATGCTGTAGACACGTCAAACTGTATTAAATGCATCTTTTCGGTTGCAGCAATACTTAATATTGAACGAATCGTGCTCAACTTGGCTACAGGACTAAACGTTTGATTGTAGTCTATTCCATAACGTTGACTGAATCCCTTAACAACAAGTCGTGCCTTATACTTGTCGACACTGCCGTCTGGATTAGTTTTTACTCGAAAAACCCATTTACTAGGTATGGCTTTTGCTCCTTCTGGGAGAGTCGTTAATTCCCATGTATGATTTTCTCCTAGTGACTTCATTTCACTGTCCATAGCCTGCTTCCAATTAACACTATTCGTGCTATTGAGCGCTTCTTCATACGTTTCCGGAGTATGCATTCCATTAATAATTTCTTCAGTGATCATAGCATAATCATTCAAGCGTAATGGTTTCTTTAGTTTTGAACGATCTCTTAGCTGTCTTTTGGATGATATGAAAAGCTTTTCTTCTTCACTAACATCATTTTCTTCTTCTAATGTTGATTCTTCAAAATTTTCTTCATCGAAGTTCTTGTCTTCATCTTCTTCTTGCGCGATCTGCTTTCCCTGATTTCTATCTCGTACTGGTAATTCAATATGTTGGTCACACTTACTAGGTTTTTCTTGAAAAATGACATCTCTACAAAGAATAACCTTGTTTTCTTCTTTTACCCAAATCCTATAACGCTCATCTCCATCATATCCTATAAGGTAACCTTTTAATGCTTTCTTATCCATTTTTCGTCGTCTTTGTACTGGTATATGAGCATAACAGGTGGATCCTATAATACGTAAGTGTTTTATTCTAGGCTTCTTACCTATCCACAATTCAAATGGACTAATGTTTTCAACAGATGATCTTCCAGTTCGATTGAGAGTATACACTGATGCTCCAACTAACTCTGCCCACATTGCTGGTGGAAAATTGGCTTCTTTATTAGAATATTTAAAAGTTCTAGCCATTTCGACTATCGTACGCATATCACGTTCACAGCCGCCGTTTTGCTGAGGTGTATATGGTGCCGTCAGCCTTTGAGTGATACCTTCTTCGCATAGTATTTTCTGTACTTCTTTATTGTCAAATTCTCCACCATTATCACTAAGCATTTCTTTTATTGAATGTCCTAATCCTTTTGAATGCTTAAGAACATGTGTCAGTACATTTTTAACTTCTGCCTTTTCTCTTATAATATAACAGTAGCGATATTTTGTGAAGTGATCCTTAAACACAACTAAATATCTCTTCTTTTGAAAAGATTCGTCAAACGGTCCACAAATATCGGCTGACATCAATTCGCCAGGTTTAGACGCCTTTTCTCTATGCCCAAATGGCAATCGATGCGATTTGCCATAAATGCATGGCTCACAAAATTCCTTTCCTAAAGGAACATTTATGCCTAATTCTTTCTGTAACATTTGTTTGACATGGCGCTTATCTTGATGTCTCCATCTTTCATGGTACAATTGTAGTTGTGAAGTGTGATCAGTGGCATATATCTCAAATACTTGTTTTGGTAAAATTGGTTTAATATCTGCCTTATACAATGTTCCTCTTATTTCGCGCGATCCATGCAGTACTACCTTACCATTAATTTTAAGCCAGCACTCTGTTACTGATGACTTAAATTCGCTATTGGGATTTCTGTCTTGAGCAACTAACACAGAAAATAAATTTCTTGATAACTTTGGAACATACCAAACATCCATTAGTGTTATATCTTGACCGCTAATCGTCGATGACATTCGTACAGTTCCCTTTCCTAATGCCATTAATGTCTCTTTTCCAGCAGCTCTTATACTACAAGGATTGTCAAACTTTTGAAAATCCATAAAATAATTTGAACAATTAGTTACATGCCTCGTAGCTCCATTATCTATCCACCACCCTGTGGTGTCTGATTCAACTGTGTAAACTTCTTCACAAGTGAACATGAGTAAAGCGCTATCAGCTGCAAAGGTTTCCTGAGTAAGGCTCTTGACTCCGCTTTTATTAGGTTTTCCATCAGAAATCCACTTTTTGCAGTTCATTACCCAATGACCTTTCTGTTTACAATAATTGCAGATGTCACCTTTCCTTGCCTTGCCTTTAACGAACTTTCCTTTGTCACCTTGTTTCTGTTTGCCAGTATTTGCCACTAATGCTTCCTGCACTGTTTTATCACCATTCATAGTCTTCATAAAATTTCTCTCAAACATCAGTAATTGTATCGTTAATTCGTCGAATGTTTTATTTTCATCCTTCGTTAGTAACATCCAACTAGATTGAAAGGTTTTGAATTTACTTGGTAAAATGTGCAAAATCTTACAAACTAACATAAGATCTGGCAAAGTATTTTCATTTCTAGCTGTCAATCCGTTATTCAACTCATTCCACAAACTCTTTAATTTTGCTATATGTGTTGAAACATCTTCACCTGGTATCCAGCTAAACGCGAAGAAATCGGTGCAAATCTTGAATAATTGGTCTTTGGAAGTGGCTTCAAACTGTTGCTTTAATGCATCCCATGCGTCACAAGCTTTCTCCTTGTCCATTACCTTCTGATATACTTCATCAGTAATTGCACTCGTTATCATGGATTTTGCATAGCTGTTTGCCTTACGGTACAAATCGGACTGTTCCTTGTACTGCCTGATTTGTGCTTCCGTAGCTTCTTCCCTTAACGGTTCAGGTTTCACTAATTTCCTGTCAATAACGTCTAGTGCTCCTTCATGATAATCTAACAGATCTCTTATTTTTCTTTTCCATAGAGGCCAATCTAATTCTCCAGTTAACGGTTTAATATGTTTTGATAAATCCATTCTTTTAGAAACTTTATGTCAAAAAAATTCGCTCAATTTGACGTAACTTGAAAAAACGCACCTTTCAAATGCAATTGGAATATTTTCTCAATTTTTGACTATTGTGTTTCGTTAATGTGCTGAAATCTTCTTATTTCCTTCACCAATAACATCAGTACAATTCAAAAAAGAGCTTCTTAAAAAAATTCCAAACTCGGAAATGTATTCTTAGTGTTTTGTGAAACTTTTTAACTTTTCTGACAATACTCTTTATTCTCTTCTATTTTCACTAGAGCACACCACTGGGCCCATAACCTGTTGTTTTATTAGCAGAGTAATTAAAAGAATTAACTTGAACTTTATATTTTAGATTGTCAGTCTTTATTCTATTGAATACACACTTTTACTCTTTTGTTTTAACATTGCTTACTATTTTAATTTACTAACTTTTATAAAATACCTACAAGCATATTCTTCAACAATTTATAATTTGTATGTGACATTAGAATTAGAATTCGACAATATGAAGTTACGTGCAAATCTGTGCCGTCAGCAAAATGGGTACCATTTTCAACAGCTTTTATGAATATGCTTTAACATTGGAATTTTTCGTTAATATACACGTTTCTTTAGCCTGCAGCGTTTTTATATGTGTCGATAGATTAAACAGAAATGTCATCCTGATTAATTAATTACTTTCAGAAAAGACATGCGTTCACACTTCCAAAGCCTACTGGGGCCACGGGACTTTATGATAACATGTTATATAGCCACACAAACACAAGAAGACTATGAGAAATACAAAAGGGAAAGGAAGCAAGTTAAGATACTGGTAAAAATAAAGAATGAAAAATGCTGGAAGGAATTCGAAGAAAAAATGAAAACCAAAAGCTGTGCTACAGTGTAATAAGAAAAAAAAAGGACAAGAGATAATAAGACAACCCTGAAAAACATAAACAACGAGAATGGGGATATTATAGTGGAAGAAGATGAAATTATGGGAAGATGGAGAAGATATTTTAAGGATCTACTGGAGGAGGAGGAGACAACGCAAACAGACCATACATATGAGGTCAGAGTAGGCAGAGGAATTACAGAAAGCCAAGAAGAGAGGAACGATCTAACAGAAGAAGAAGTGAAAGTGGCATTTAGAACAATAAAACTTGGAAAAGTTGGGATGTGACAACATAACGTCTGCTATGGTAAAGGCAGAAGAGAATCAGCTGTCAAGGTCTTCGGCTCAAGCACAGCACCAACAGACTGGCAAACAGGCATTATCGTACCATTACACAAGAAGAGAGACACTAAGGAATGCAAAAATTACAGAGGGATTACACTACTCAACTTAATAGGAAAAATGTACGCCAGAATAATGGAGAAAAGACTACGACAACAAACATTAGAAGAAACACTGGAAGACACACAGTTTGGATTCAGACCGAAACGGGGTGAGAGATGCGATTTTCATCATAAGGAAAGTAATGAAAAGTGGAGAGGAGCTTCACCTCTGTTTCATAGACATAGAGAAAGCTTTTGACAGGGTAAAAAGAGAGGATATATGGGCAATCTTACGGAAAAGAGAAGTCGACGAAAGAACAATCAGTGACATAAAGTGTTTCTACAAAGCAACGAGGAACGCAGTTAGGATGCACCATGGGGAATCTAAACACTTTGTGACGACGCAAGGGATGCATCCTAAGCCCCATACTGTTCACAGTAGTTCTTGACGAAGCAATTAAGGAAGCGAAGAAGTAGGTTGAAAGAGTACAACATAGGATATTGGAAATTGGAAATGGTACTGTGGCGACCAGGAAATATGCGTCACCCAAAAAGGTTGAGTTTCAAGTTCTCAAGACGACACCCTTCCGAGGAGAAGCTTACTGGACTCGACGCCAGTGCATCCTCAGCCGCCGGGACATTGACATTCACGACATCACGACTCGTTATATCACTGACACTTTACTGTATCTGTATCAATGTATATCATACGTTATTAATTAGATATTAAATGGTTTCGACAGTATAGTGAGATACGACATTTATTCCGTCCAGAAAACCGCACAGTACGAACAGCGGAAATTGCCTACACCGACGACATGGTCCTAGTGGCAAAAGATGAAAAAACCCTCAATGAAAATGTGAACAGATACAGTGCAAGTCTGGAGAAAGCTAACATGAATATAAACAGGGAAAAGGCAAAGACCATGGTGATAAGCAGAGAGAACAAAAACCACAACATATACCTGAAAGAGAAAAAACTGGAGCACGTGGAAAGTTTCAAATACTTGGGGACTACTCTGACGAAAGACGGGTGATTCGATGAGGCGATAAAAAGAAGGAAGGAAGCAACAGGAAGATTATTCAACAGCATCAAGAGTAACTTCATAAACAAAAAAGAGATACCCAAACAAACTATTATAAAACAGAGATCTTTAAAAGTATAGCGGCCGCGGCCCCAATATTAATCTACGGGTCGGAAGTATGGTCAACGACAAAGAAACAGAAAGAGAAAATACAAAGTTCAGAAATGAGATTCCTCAGAAGAGTAGATAACAAGTGAAGATAAAGATAAAGTAAGAAACAGTGAAATAAGACGAAATCTTAAAGTAGAACCCACACAATCCAGAATAGAAGAAGGGCAATTGAGATAGCTGGGGCACATTATGAGGATGGGGAAAGACAAGATGGTGAGAAGAGCCAAACCAATGAAAAGAAAACAGAAAGGAAGACCTAGAAAATGCTGGATAGAGGAAGTACGAGAAGCGGAGGAAAAAAGAAACATAAACTGGGAAGGAATTAGAGGACAGGTGCAAGATAGAACGGCATGGAGAGAAGCATGGAAAAGAATCCCGTTACACACGTAGAAATTCAATTCTTGTTCCACCCGACATCCGTGAGGGTGTAAGGGTCAGGATTAACTAAGTAAGTAAGTATAAATTCTGATATTCCGACATTCTCGTTGGTGTCCTAGCGAATACTAAATCGCGCAAAAAATATCAATTTTATACTTCGAGACCAGCTGATACTACATCACATAATAACGACGGGTCAATGTCACTCTGCTTTGGATGAAATTGAAATTTTGTCGCAGTTTTACTACTCCGCATCACCAGACGCACACATCACCAGATGCACACTATTTAAAAAAACGTCGCGTTGTATTTCTTAGAGAGTGTCGTAACACGATTCTTAATTCATTCTAATTTATTAATTAATTAATCTGTGACATGGATTCTCTTAGTCGTTTTATTTTAGTGAGTATTAATAAAGTCATCCGGTAAAGTAATATTAACGTTTAAATATACGTTTCATAAAAACTAGGATTATCTTCAACACATTTAAAACGGTAAGTTAGTAATCATTCATTTTGACGAAATTTAATTTGCAAAAGCTAAAGTTATTAATTAATTTAAATATTGGATACAGTTTTAAGTGTAGGTACATATTGTACTTTTTAAAATAGTAAAGAAATCTAGGACATTTTTTAGCATATACTTAATTCACTGAAATTAAATTTAAAAATCATAAAAAATTGAATACAGGAGTTCCTTGATTTTGGACACCTAAAGAATTATGTTTTGATACACGGAATCAAACATGAAAGAAAATAAATAAAAACTCTAAGGCCCAGTTTTACAAACGTAGAATAAGAACAATATAACTATTCGCCGAATATACTTTAACCTTCCTTCATATCTCGTCATGTTATTCCAAGAATAATGTTATTCTCAGCTTATAAAATGATTTAAGAAGTAAATAATTAAAAACTATTAACGTGTTATATAATGTTCATTCTGGTAAATTATGTATTTTAAGTCAAATATAATGAGCCCCTAAATGTTGAAGCACGTCCACAATTACTTGGAAAAAAATCTAATTTAATTAATATCTCATTTTTTAACACCTGGTAGCTCAAGTTTTAAAAATAAAATTCTCGACCTTGGAAAGAACATTCAAGTTTAAGCGGCTAAATAAAATGTAGTGTTTATCAGAAGACAATACTGTGAAATCTCATTTGAATTTCGTGCCAGAAAAATTTGCAGTTTCGCTGGTGTTTATTTATTCGTCGGAGTTTAGTCAACCATGCCACGGAGATGTAAAGGAACAGATGCCGCCGTGTATTTAGATCTTTTACTACGTGTTTTTGGCACAATACATCATTAATGCGCATTACACAGTAAAGAGGTAATAACTTTCTTTTCATGTCAGAGTTTTATGTGCAATTCTCAGCTTCTTGGTCACCATAGTTTCATCAGATTCCTTCGATTTAAATTAAAATGCAATATAAGATGTTTTATATTCAGAGAGTTTATTGCGAATTTAAGCGACGATATTAAAGCACATGATCTGAAATATTTCATTTGCATGAATACTTTCTGGATCTGTTAATAAGTATGTAGAAGAACGATTTAAATTATTAAAAATATAAGCCAATAAAAATAAAGAATAGCTTGCGCAGTCAGAAGTTATAAGGGAATTATACACTTTAAATTTAACTTTTAGAATAATCTGAGCTACAGAGAATTTTTAAATATTTCGTAAAAGAAGAATAGATTCATGACTTGCTCATCTCATCAAATATATCGTCTAACATTAAACATTAACTTAAGGTAATGTAGTAAATTTTACTGGTATTATTTCTTTGTTCTATTTTCAACAATACATACTTCTAGATTTGACTAAGGTTTAATTAATCCCGTTCGTAACGTTTATAATTACTTGCAGCTTGTAATTATTAACGCATACGGCGCATGAAATTCATTTCAGATTTTTATTTTTCGTCTAGCAGCAACAGTGATTAAAAAATATCTCAGTCCTTTTCTGTGCCAGCATAAATAGCTAATAACTTATTCCCCATTAAATATGCGTTATTCGCGTGGCATTCTGCATTAAACGGAAATTTATTCACGAAGGGCACGATATTTCGAGCTTATCGCGCAATTTCAAAACGAACTGCAGAACATTTATTACGACAGTCGTAAAAGATAAATTTAGCCCAAAAACACACGCTGATTGTAACGACAGAGTAACTTGAATTACATACCTCACTTCTATGGAGGTTTTGTCAAAAACTCATTTTGTCACTGTAATACTAGTTGCCGCAAATAAACGTGTCATGTCCCTGGTGCCATGTATACTCACACATTATAAAATTATAGGCTGCGTAATTTAAGTGTGACAACAGTTGATTGAGATAACCCCGAGAAATGGCAAAACAGGTGTAATACGTCGTAAAACAAGGATATTTATAACCTTAAAAACGATCAATACGACGAAACTAATGGAGGAAACGAAAGATAAATTTCTGAAATTATCTGCCAAGCTGTCGATTTTCCATTCTGCCTCAATTCTAATTTTTTTCTTTCATCTTATTGCATAAATTACGACATAAATAATAAAGGGGCATCAATTGAAAAACTAAATCATTTGCAAGTTCACTTAAAAATATTTATTATCAGGCAAAAATAAGGTGAAGGATCAAATTATTAGTAAAATAAAGGACATGAAGTTTCGTTAGATTTCTAAAAAATTTTTAAAGTAATATACATGATGGAACTGAACACTTGCAGTCGTAGGAAAAACTTTATTAATGAGAAGAACAAATTATTATGTGACAGTATAATATGTATATTTTTTATTTACTACTCCTACTTGTTTAGCTTGACAACAATAATCCATCTAGTATGCCGGATGCTATTTCACCAACAATAGAGAATCTCTCAAAAATACGTGGATATGGCTTAACAACCACAGATTAGTGGGGCTCAATATCCGACGATTTAACACATCTTATCAATATCCAAAAGTGCTTCGTAAAGCCAGTATTCTGTTTTAAACAAAAAACTAACTTTGTTGATAACTAGAGCCCGGTGGAATTCTTCTCTCTGTCCTTCTCTTGTGTATGTATATGTACTGCAGGAATAATTTCTCACTCATTCTCATTCATTAGAAAGGCTTACGCGGTGCACTACTTAGAAAACACTTAAATCAATTGAGATGTTATTTGAGTCAATTTTAAGCAATCATAATCATAATATTTATTGATCCAAATTAGGATATGTCGTACAATGGTTAACATACTCGTAACTCGTAGATGGTACAAAATGAATTCACATATATGCAATAAACATTACAAAATGTAACATTATACTCTTGAACATAAGTAACAAACAAACTTTTAATCATAATCAAAAACATGACTGCCGCTCAGGAATATCGTTGTACCGGGTGTCCCAACGGTGAATATTTCTTCTGTGGAGCCTATAGAAATAACAAGTAGAAAAAAAGAGATTAAGAAAGTTATACTAGACATCACGCGGCACATTTTAAAATTATTTTTAACTATACAGGGTGTTCCAGAAAATGGTGGTGTATAGGGAGATTTTTTTTTTAATGGAACACCTCATATAGTTTTGCAAATTTAGATGTTCCGCGGAGAGCTGATTACAACAATATAAATATATATTGGTTTCACTCAGTTATTTTCCTAAAAAAAAATTTTTTCTTCGAAAATTCCTTAAAAATTTACAAATTTTGAACTTATGTTTCTGACTATGAAGATGACACAGACTTACGAAAATATAACAAAATATTCTTAGGACTTTGGACTTTATGAAAATATGAAAAAAGTTAAAATATCTTTTAGCATTTTACAGAGCAAACAGTACTTGCGAAGCACTCAGTATCTCATTTTTTTTTAATGGAATTACCTATTTTTTATTTCTGAAATAGATAGTACTTAAGCTTAGCTTTTTACTGATATAAGGTTATATACCTATATTTCTAATATTTGTTTTACTAGAAATATTGTTTTACTACCATTAGAATTTTTTGGTTTTTAACCTTTTATTTTTGGAAATAAATTATAACCATAAATTTGAAATTTCTAGAGCTTCCCAAACTCAAAATGCAGATATCAAAATGCGAATACCACTGGTCACATACCGAGGAAACAAAAATATTTGAAGTGGACATAAGAGTAAAGTAGTTTTATTTTCCAAGATACGTGGAAATATTATTTGAAAAAGTTATTCAGAATTGTTATAAGATCTCAAATATGAAATAAGGGCTGACTACGATGAAAAATTTTTTTTTTCACATATTTACCTGTTTTTCTCGTATCAATGTGAGTATTGTAAAACGTTAAATGTATAGACCTGGACGTTTCTTCAGGTGTGATATAAATACACTCTGGGATTTACTTTTTGCTCATTTACTATACAAAAATTATAAATGGAAGGCTAAATTGTTCAAATAGTAGTAAAAACAAGGTTTCTAATGAAAGAAATGCAAAAAATATAGGTATATAACCTGGTATCAGTCGAAAGCTAAGTTTAGGAACTACCCATTTCTGAAATAAAAAATAGATCGTTCCATAAAAAAAAAATGAGGTACTGAGTGCTTCGCAAGTACTGTTTGCCCTGCTTAATGCTAAAAGATATTTTAACTTTTTTCATATTTTCAAAAAGCCCAAAGTCCTAAGATATTTTGTTATATTTTCGTAAGTCTGTGTCATCTCCATAGTCAGCTACATAAGTTCAAAATTTGTAAATTTTTAAGGAATTTTCGTAGAAAAAATTTTTTCTTACGAAAATAGCTAAGCGAAATTAATATATCTTTATATTATTGTAATCATCTCTCCGTTGGACATCAAAATTTATAAGAATATACAGGGCGTTCCATTAAAAAAATAGCTTTGTATGCAACAACACTTTCTGGAACACTCTGTATAGTTGAAAATAATTTTAAAATATGCCGCGTGATGTCTAGTATAACTTTCTTAATCTTTTTTTTTTCTCTCCTTGTTATTCGTATAGGCACCACAGAAGAAATACACCGTTGGGACACCCGGTACAGTAAACAGAGTTGGATGAGTCTTGAATTTTGTTAAAAATTTAGAACGTGTCGTGGGAGATATGTGATTGTATACTACATGAAATTAATTTTTTCATGACATTGATAACCTAAATCGAGGCTTACAAAGTCTATTATTTTCACTTAACGAGTAGGTATATCATTGGAGGTATATCCAAATGTCATATATGCAATATATAATTTGTTGTATCAGGGGGTCATTCTAATCGAATTCGCAACCTAACAACGGTGATACCTCCTTAGTAACTGCTAAGAAGTTACAATCTCGGCAATGTTCGGTGGTAACAGGATACAACGTTGTGCAGTCTCGATAATGCTCGAAAGCAGGATCATACCAAGTTGTAACTTGCAACCCCAATTAGAATGACCCCCTTAGAATGAAACTCAATTATGGTGTTCTCTGTAGTCCAGTCCCGCTATACCTAATCCGAAAGGCACTTTTTTGTAATTTGAAAGCTTCTATAAAGTTAGTGGAATATCCCCAGAATATTTTTCCGTAAGCTAGACGACCATGTACAGTCGTGTTCAAAAAAGTGTTGTACAGAATTTGTACTGTGTAAACTTGTATGTGCATTCAGGAAGTTCATAAAATTGTTGTACATACAAGTTTTGTTACATATACGGTTTCTGGCAATAATAATATTATTGAATACAAAAATAGAAAAACCAATTGCCGCTCAAAAGCAAAGATATTTAAAACGTAGCTGTACAACATCTCTTTGAACACATCTGTACCACAGCAAAACAGGCTAGTTTTAACGTGTTCAAGGTTTAGGAAGGGTTTAAGTTGCCTTAAGATAAACAGAGCTGACAGTATTTGCCCCTTTTATGTTTGCTATTACGGGATATGTTAAGATTTTGTTTTTGGTTCTATTGAAAGAAAGATTGTTTACGTTAAACCAGGTTTCTGCCCTAGCTGAATTATTTTCAGTTATCTTCGAATTTATTACTAAAGTTTATAAAAGCAGACTGAAGAATGTGCTTACAAAAATCATTAATATAAATGATAAAAAGGATTGGCCCAAGCGTTGATCCCTGGGGATTCCATGTTTTACTATTGAAATATTTGATATGGTGTCGTTCACAGTGATACACTGTGTACGGTTTTGCAGATGTGAATCGAATAAATTATATGCAATGCACCTTATGCCATAACGTGTCAATTTGTCCAAAAGGAGACACAGTGACACGTTTTCGTCAGTGAGAACGGTGCGAGCACCCGATTCCAGGCCCTTCACTATATCCCCCACAACTTTCAAACGTGCTTTAGTCATGGATTTGCCCCTCCGGAAACCATATTGGGATCCACTAAAACGTGAAAGTTTATTGAAGTAATCGACAAGTCTATTTTTCAGAAAGGTTTCCATTACTTTGAAAAACATAACATCGGTCTATAGTTACCTAAGTTGTTTGGATCATCCTTTTTCAAAATGGGAATTATTTTAGCAATTTTAGAACAGCCAGGGAAAATTACCTGAGTGAAACATTTATTGATTAGGTGTGTTAAAGGTAATGAGATTATTTCAACGGTTACCTTTAACATTTCTCTATCAATATTGTAATAATCGGTAGCCTACGACATTCTCAAGGCTAAAATTATTTTTTATACTTCGCCGGTATTAGTAGTATATAAAAAGAAATTGCACTTGTTCAACATTGGAAGGAAAGTATATGTTTCCTGCGTAATATTTGGTAGCGTCAGTATAATGTTATTAGCTACGTTACTAAAATGTTCACTAAAATAATTTGAGGATAGATTGATTTCATGGTTAATAAGTCTCTAGCAATTTATAGAATTTTGAAGAGTTTTTAAAAGCCTTTCTTTTAGCAGATTTGACATCTACCTGTTATAACGTACGATACGTCCTTGATTATACTGATTATTTTAAGTAATAAATAGGAGTATAATTTATCTTATTTCGAGTTCACGAATTGGGGATAAGACGTACCAACGCATTTTAAAGACATCTACATATTTGGTTATCCGAAAAGTTCGCTGATGAAATGAAACAGTTTTTTAATATTAAATTAAAACTTGATTCAATGATAATTCGGGCATTGTTGTGTTACTTTAAACCAGCGATGGGCACGAGAGGGGGGAAATTATCCCTCACTACGCTAAGCAATAGGTGACCAGAGTATCGGCGGGGTAGTCGGCGGAGTCGGCTTCGTTCCACAAAATATGAAAGACGGCCTAATCGTTTTGATGCTATTCATATCGAATTAAGTCGAAAATTATTATAAATATTGTTTAAAAAAGGCGTTTTTCAATTTTGAATGGTCTCGAACTTGTACGACACTGTTAAACGTTAATAAACCAACATGAACTAACTCGTTCAGCGCTCTCTGTTTTTAATTTCGTTGATACGACTGAGTCAGTTACATCCCGGCGCTTGTTTGTCTGAAACATCGGGATCGTCGCCAATAATTGAGGGTGGGGGTCGAGCTTTCAGCGAGCTCGTGCCCATCGCTGCTTTAAACCATCTTTCAAACATCTTTATGATTCTATATGTCAAGAACTTGGCTAGTTTCGGTGCGAAGAAAATAGTCATACGGATTTTCACTGTCTGCAAATCACTGAATGTTTTGCTATTTTAAGAATTCTGAAAGAATCTGAACAAAGAGTAATTAGAAGACGCAATGTCAGTCTTACAAAGAGCATAAATTTCATTGGGAAGTTGCCAGCTATACCTTGTATAATGAGATTGCATATAATCTATTTTTCGTCGTCCGTTATAATTCGTTTTAAAAATGAGTCATTCTCGTTACATCTCGCAGATGGAAGATTGATGCAAATGCAAGGTCTGGTTCTGTTCGGAGAAATTGTGTGGAACCCAAAAATCACAGCGAGAAACATCCAAGGTTCACCAAAAAATCATGGATAGTATTTCTAGTATGTTTGTGTTCTCTGTTATTGAGCGTGGAATTACTTTATACATTCGTCTTGATTTGATCATTATTCATGTCTGCAAATATTCCGGAACGTCTACCATCTTCAAGGTCAAAATTACCAGCTTTAAATTTAAACTAACCACTTCCAAATAGTTGATAATGCAACAGTACTGTTAACGTAACTTGATAACTTCCAATTTTTTTAATATGATTTTACATATTCAATCATTTTAACAGCTAATGCATAGAGTTCTTCGTAGATAGAGTGAAGACATGTAGTGGCAGTTTGGAAGATTAATGACGGAATAAAGAGCTGACCAATCAAACATCTGATAGATATATTAGTTTTTATGTTAAATCACTATTCAAAACGAAATTACAATGACAACATGCAAATAAAAAAAATGATCCACTTTCAGATGAGAAGACAAAAAATAAAGATCTTAATCCACTTCAAACTTGACTCAGATAAGATAATAATAATCAGAATGGACCACAATGCAGATCTGTAATCGTTGCAAAATAAAGATTAAAAATAGTACACAACAAAGACGAAAGATGGCCGTGAGCATGAATTAAGAGATCTTATGTACTTTCAAATTAGCAGAAGAATGAAGTCTATCTTGACTGAGAAAACAAAGCTAGTGACGTAAGGATCGCGAATCTTCAAGTCAATAGTGTGGACAATGAACCAATTGAACAAATTTTATGCATTTAGTACCTATACCTGATCATAACTTCTTAAGTGAACTGTTCCACGAATTGTCTATAATGCAAATACGTACAGGAAAGGTTGATAATAACAGAAAGACTAAGAGCAGAATAAAAAATAGAAAGTCAAGACGATGTAAAAAAATAAAAATCTTAAAATCGATAAATCTAGGGTTGATACAAGTACAAATTCGTTAGTAAATGAATGGTAATAGAATCCATCCAACTCTATAAATAAATGACTAATTCCCTGCCGAAATTCTACGTTATATAAAAATTAAATTAGCACAATTAGCACGCACATTTCAAATAGTTCTTGTGGTCTTTCTTTCAAAATACACGCCGCTACGTAACCTTAGTTTAAAATCGACACAGCGCTAATCTTGTTCGCAAATAAGAAATGAAAGGCATTAATAACTAACTAATTTGCCTTGCAGAAGACTAATTACAATGCCGCTTCTCAGTTAGCAATGCAAGTCACGTAGAAAGCATCGGCCCAAAATTTTTTAATACTGATTGGAAATTAACATACCCAGTCTTCAACTTGGAAAATTCAAAAGGTAGCAAGCAAACACATATCAAACTGCACCCAGTCCGCACTGTAATTAATTACCAATTAACTGAACTAATACGAAAGCTCTCACTTTGGACATCGGCTGTTGTTTATGATGGCTTAACAGTGTTATCTCAAGATTTATCTAAAAACCACAAATCAAGCCGCCTAAACATGCGGATGCCACGCATCAATGCTCGCCTAGCACTAGCACATCAAATTATCGTTTTTGACAGCCATTTTGCGACGTCATTTGCTAACTTTTCTTTGGATCGAACATAAATATTGACACGCTAGATGCGTGACTCCAGTTCAATAACACAACATTAGCGAATTTATTGATTGGAAATTGAATAATTAATCTAATAACTCGTCTATCTCGAAGATGTCGCTTCCGTAATAAGGGCAAAAGTTTAATCTATTGGGAGGTCACCAAGTAAACCATCATCGAATTTTTCTTTGGAACGAAAGCAAAACAGTGCTATCTCTTGGTTTCTTATCTTTTGCATGTACTCATGCACATAGTTCTGTCTTGTTTGTTCTTAACTCAATTTATCTTATGCATATCAGTTTCAGTACATACTTTAAATTTTCACTGAATCCTTCTTCCACATGTCTTTTTTTAGTAAGATGTTCAGGATAAATCCACAAATACTAATATTTCATATAAAAGTTAACACCCTGAAGATAATTCCTTTCTTATTCCTCTATAAGTATTTCAAGTTGCTGTCAAAATGTTTACACCAAATTTATTTACGCTTTGCTTTCAAATTTCTTATTTAATTATTATTTAATTTATTTATTATTTTCAACGCGGTCGCACATATTTCCTATCAATTTTCAGGAATTATACCGAACCATGCTGAAGTGAGTTTTTTCTTTGCAATCATACTACCTAGCTGGGCTTTTTAATTTGCGCTTCGTTTTCCTCCGAAGCGATTCTTTTACACCCAATTTAGCAACAGAATTTAATTATTTCCTAGGCTTAACTTTTCGATGCGACACAGCTTCATCATGTGGGAGCATAGGTTCAGGAGTTTCGAAGATAGCAAAGCAGAAGGGAGAATTAAGTATGTTTCGATATTAAGCAGCATTAGCAGTGCCGACTACAAAGTGTAACAACGTTCCGATTCCTCTTGTAAAACTCATTTTCTAGAATAGGTAGGGATACACCAGCATTCAATCATGTCATTCTTTCCTTCGACAATCTTTCCCTTCAAGAAATTGAAACGAAACAAATCCTGTTCTAACCCACTAATACAAACTGAATCTTGGAAATAGTGGAGGTATAAACAAGTCTACACGAAATTAAGTATTTATCGTGTCGGTCAAGAACATTGGAACATCCCTAATATGATTCCCGAAGAAAGTAAGAATATTGCCTAATCATCTCGTACTTCACTAACACACGTTCTTTCCTTCACGATTGCACTTTCCTGCGGGATTGAACGCTCGTGTATGCTTAGCTAATCATTGAGTTATCATTCGAAGTACGCTATTCCATTGTTGCTGAGGCTACTTTGCTTCGTCTTTGGTTCAATTAATTGGTTCCCTTTTAAAATTGCAAGACCCATTTCCTAGAATCTCTAACATGAAACTAATCGTTCGAAATTATACTATTGCAATGTTGCGGAGTTCACTTTACAAGCTTCTTAATCGAATTCAGATACTTGCTTATTTTTTACAACTATTAGTAACGGTTTTTCTTTCGTTTTAATGGAATTAATGGATTCAACGGAAATTCAGATACACTATACTATAAAAATAGAAAACCAAGAAGAAATACAACAAGTGGAAAAATTTAAATACCTGAGGGTCATGGTGGGAGATAGAAGACAAGGCTATTCAAGAGTAATTCTTCTTGGGAAATAAGGAATGGAAATTTTTAAGAAAGTAGTCATACTGATATTAACGTACGCTTCGGAATTATGGGCATGTATGAAACAACAAAAAAGAAAAATCGAGGTGATGAAGATAAGGTAAGAAATGAAAATATCACACATAGTTTGGGAGTCAAACCTATTAAAGAGGTGATTAGGACAAGGACTAATAAGATGATACGGCCATGTGAAAAGGATAAAAGAAGAAATAATTACAAGTAGAGTGTACAAAGCTAGTCCACCAGTAAGAAAGTAAAATAGAGCTATGCCAAGAAAGAGACGGCAACGAGAGATACGAAAAACGTGGACAGATATTGGAGGAGGTGGCACAACTTATATCAGATAGAAAGAAGTGGAGAGATTTTTGGAGATTTTGAAGAGGACACAACTCCATCAGCCTCACGCGAGTAAAGGTAGAGTAACACCCAGTTGTACAATGTCAGTTTAAGCTTAAACTGAAGCTTAAAGTTAGGCTGGAATTGTACAACTGGGCCTGAGTGTTATGGATTAAGTAAGTGAGATATGTGCACTTACTACGTAAAATCTGCATTATTAATATAAAATGCAGAATCAAATAAACAAAACGAAGCATTAATTTAAGAAATAAACCGAGAAATTCCGTCGTTTTTAGGATACATACATATAATCATTAAGTAATCAGCACCTTCCCGATTAAATTTATGCGCAAAGTATTTGGCAATACGGCCGATTTCGTAAATCTGCGACGATATATGAGATCGCTTGTTTTCGCGGTTAATTAGATCGTTGAATTTATTGACTTGGCGTGTCAAAATAACGAGAATTTAGTAATTTTTTTAAGGTATTAACACAGTTTCAAGGTGAAAAAGAAACTTATATTTAGATGATAGAATATTTCTTATTTCCTCTTTGCATTTTCTATATTACCCTTGTCAGAAATAATTACGTGATTTCAGGAAAAAAAAGGGGATAAGTTGACAACAATTCATTAAATGCTGGCTACTTAACTCATTTTCACAAAATTTTACTTATTTTAATTTTCTCTTCAAAAAGTAATGGATAGTTACATTTTCTGAACATATACGGATTGAAATCGATTTCTGACAGAGTTCCATAATGGAAAGTATAGTTCGTCTAGAAAGTATCCGGAAGAAAGAACATAACTCTGCACGAACGAAACAAATAAATATGAAAGGAAAACTATACCGAGCAAATACTGTAAAGGCTGTTGAAAAAGTATCATAGGGTGGGAGGGGGGGGGGGGGTAGTATGGCCCAAAATATGCAGAAATATGAACATGGGTCCGCAAATGGACGGTTTCGGAGATATGAAACATTTTACGTTTACATAATTTTTTTTTAAATTTATGTACAAACAAACTAACAATATTTATGAACAAACAACAATTGCAAAAAAGTCAGATGAGATGTTCGAAGTGTCTTCCCTCCATTCCACAGCAGCCACGACGTCTCTTTCAAAAACCCTTGATCCTTGACCTGCTCGTTGTTGCAAGCTCCTCGGAGCAGCATACACTAAAGTTTTCAAATATGTCAACTACAGACTGTATGTTTGATAGAAGCTATGTCAACTACGATGAAAAATGCAATTTGCAAAACAATGCACATTGCTACAAAAAGGAATAATCGTCCGTATCTCCGAAATCGTTCATTTGCGGACCCATGTTCATTAAAATTTTCCTGCATATTTTGGGCCGCACTACTCCCCCTCAAATTTTGTAACACCTGTTTTTAACAGCCTGTATATTGACGTTTCGTGAACTAGGTTGTTTGTTTTATCAAAAGTGAATCACCTCTGAAGTAACTAAAATAGAGGAAAACAATTCTAGTTATATATCTGTTTTTGTAATTTCTGTTTAATCCTGAATCCTATATTAAATATTCGGGGAACCTGAAATCAAATCAATTGCATCCTAAGCAGAGCTGGCGTTTCATGCGTGCAAAACATGAGAGATTATTTTATTTTTTTCTTACATATTTGGTGGAAACAATTTCACCAATTGATTTTCTATAATTACCAACCCCTCCGTTTAAAATGTGTGGCATCAGTTTTCTTTTTCTTAAATTTGAGACAATTACTCAAATTTTTCTGTTTGTTTAAAATTGTTCGAGTGTGGTCACTTTTTTGTTAAGATTCTTTGAAAAATATGATTGTAATAAAAATACTACACTCCTAAGATGTCAGGAAAGCAATATGGAAGCACCTGCTTAGAGATTGACCGGATTGCATGGATGGACAACAAAACATAGATTAAAATGTATTTTCGTCAATTCCAGGACCTCAATTTTATACTGCTGATCCCGATGAGCAGTACAAAGTTGTCTTAGGGTACGTGTACAACGGAGCTGTGATACTAGATCATAGCAGAGATGATGGCTGTTTTTCTTAAGCGTGCACATCGGAGCTGTGAATAAACGATTCATCGAGCATCTCACACTCGCTTATAATTTCAAGAATGGTGCTTATTCAAAAGCTTATTGAAGCTTATTCAAAATATAGTCAAACATTCATACATATTCGTAAAAGCGTTCTGGGTAATTCCGTAAATCGGTAAATAAACGGTGAAATTCGCCCAGTGTGGGGCATCTCTTATTTAATGGCCAAAAAGGTATATTTGGCGATTTAAAATATACCATTTTGTGGCCACAGAATAGAGACAGTGTTCCTCACTCACAGACATTTTGGAAAATACTAGCTGTTAATCACGCTTCGTTGTGTGTCTTTTAAAAAAAAACGCAATGTGACCACATTATTTTGATCTGATTTAGCCATTTCGCATTGTGCGACAAAAACGAAATATTTTGTGACTGACAATGGAATCCGTATTTGTTCCTGAAACATACATCTGCCAAACACTTTAGAATTGCGGCACTATTAAAGACAGTTGCCAGAACAGCAAGAACTAAAAAAGAAACACCTAAAAAACTTCTTGAAAACTCAAAAAAAGCTCTACGTGTAGATTTATAGAAATTAAAAACTCCTTCCTTCTTTGTCCATTATGCAAACGGTCTGTACCTATAAATAAAGAAAAGAAAGAAAACTTACCTATTTAAGGTCCGGTTTATTCACTTTCAATTAACTTTAACCTTCATTTTCGGATAGTAGCAATTACATATTTGTATAATTACTACTATGGCAATGGATTAAAAGTTAAAATTAATTGAAAGGGAACAAACTTTAATGCATTAAAAATAAATGAATAAGGCCCGGTTTTACAATCACAAATTCACATTCAATTTACTGCCGTAAGAACAATTTTTCTCATAATTGTTACCATGGGAGTAAACTAAAAGTTAAAGCTAAATTCTTTGTGACCGATAAACTGGATACTAATGGTTTAAATATTGTGGATGTAAAAAGTGAGGAAATAAAAATCAGATTAGGCGGTGCAATGTCTATGATTAACTGAATGTAAAAACCATAGGACTTAGCTGTAGGAAATCCTTATCAAACTTACTCTAAAATAACGTACCAGCTCAAATAAATTCGTTATAAAACATAGGGTGTTCAATTTAAAATAACGAAGTTACACATCATACAGCCAAATTGAGACAGCCCGTATATT
This sequence comes from Dorcus parallelipipedus, assembly GCA_958336345.1. Lineage (NCBI taxonomy): Eukaryota > Metazoa > Arthropoda > Insecta > Coleoptera > Lucanidae > Dorcus > Dorcus parallelipipedus. Next base: position 24,509,489 of record OY284483.1, read on the forward strand.
CGAAAATAATTTTAAATCATGCGGAGCTTGAAAGAACGATACTTTGGTATAAAACATTTTTCCATATATTCAATAGCTATGGCGCACACAAGCGGATTTCTTAAAAAACCTGGCCAAAACTGTATAATAAAAAAGTTCCAAGTTTTATTGAGCATTATAAACAGAGCACATATTTGTCTACAATAAACTGATATTTGTGAAATACATAGTAGAATTGAATATTTTACAGTCAGCAAACGAATGCGATATTGGTTCTGTGCTGATTTCGATATCTGGTTGTGAGCTAAATTTTAAAAATATTTGAAAAGTTACTTTTACATATTAATATGGAATCAGTAACTGATGGTACATAGTCATTTTCATCAAATAAATCTTTGCCGATTTTATATAATTCACATAAAACAAAGACCTTTATAGCTTTTGTTTTTAAATCTTTGTCGCAACAGATAGTTATCTATCAACTCAGATCAAGCAAAGTTTCTTCTACTGTCATAAACTTAAAATATTGCTTTATTAAACACTAATAAAAATCTGTGACTTTTTGCGATCTTCTGAAAAATACATTTTTTATTGTCAACTTTATATTTCATATAAAATTCCAATATCTTAAAGAACTAAGGTCAAAAAATTTCTAAATTTTATCTTCCTGAAAGTAAATAATTAGTTCATCATCGATTTATTTACAATAAAATATCTAAATATCGTCTATAGTTGAATTCATTATGATACTACAATTATTGTATTTTATTATTTTCCACCATTACTCTCTTCCGCATATTTCTTATAATCTTTGTTGCGTAATTAATTCATTTTAATTTTTAGCTGGAACACCGTGTACGAGGGGTAAACCGCTAAGGAATTTTGATGTACACATTCAAGGAATTACAGGAATTACTAGGGGTATTACTTAGATTATATTGGGAATTATTAGGAAATATGTAGGTAATAGAGGAATTCCAAGGAATTATGAGGAATTACGTAGGTATTACAGGGAATTGTGTAGGCAGTTCAAGGAAATACTTAGGTAATACAAAGAATTTACAGGAATTCCATATACAGTATGTCTCAGAAAAACTATTCCTAACTTTTTCTAGATTGGGAAAATGATCCTTTTGCTTGGCCTGTTCCAATTCATTTTTGCATTTGGGTCATATTAAATCAATCTTCTGTGCAACTCCTGCCAACACAGAAGAGAAGTTAGTAGTTATTCTTGCTTTTGATATCATTCGTGATCGCCCTCAGGTATTTCGAAGAAATCGTCGTTCAATCATATATCCTCAAAACTTATCCAACCAAAATGGTAGCCTTAATTTTGAACATTTTTTATAATTTTTCAAGTTTTCTTATTTAACCTAAAATTGTTTAGCTACTAGAAATAAATAGAAAAGTTACTTCTTACATCGAGAGTATTTCTAGACCTCATTTTCTTTATTTCATTTTAACTTGACGCGGAAACATTTCCGGCCACAATTTTATTAGTAAAAATTGCTTAATTATATCCACTCTACTACCTCTGAAAGTTAGGAACAGTTTTTCTAAGACACCCTGTAAAGGACTTTAAAGTATATGACCTCAATCAATCTTCGTATAATCAGTTCGAAGTAAAGTTTGTAATATTTGTGTATTTCTAGGCTCCTCTTCAACAGGTAACTATACGTAAGTACATAGGCGGTCAAAATAATAGCAGTGGCACAAAATTCTCAAAAAAATATGTATTACTCGAAAGAAATAAATTATTTGTAAAATGAATACCATCTTACAGTCTTTTTCTTTTGCTTTTCCCCTTTTGTCAATTATGTTTCCGAATTTGTCAAATGACTTTCCAATTCGCAGGCCTACTATACTTTGAACGGATTGGAAAGTCATTTGACAAATTCGGAAACATAATTGACAAAAGGGGAAAAGCAAAAAAAAGACTGTATTAATTAAATTAATTTCACTATCTCATATATAGATGATAGTGTTTTCAATAATTGAAGGGAAAGATATATTTTTAACTGTCTTGGCGTTCTACTGCTATTATTTTGACCGCATATGTATATGTTATGGACAATGTAATTATTTTAAAATTATTAATATTTACCGGTCATTATTAATACAAACCAAATTAAGAGGTGAAACTAATAAATTTATTACATTAATCGGACTGGATAAAGAATTACGCAAGGAATTATTAATAATGACTGGTAAATGTAATTATTAAAGTGCTATTAATCACATGGACCAAATAGTACAATAATAATTCTCTGGATTAGCGTGAAAGTATTTTAAAACCATTGTCTAATTATCTTCGTTATTTATTACTGATCTTCGTATAATTTTAGATCATTCTTCATGAATTTAAAAAATAGATTTAAAATATGAGCGTTTGAATAATTTTGATTTTGATTCTCAACTTTTTTTTGCTTTTGCTTAAAATTTGTAGTAACAGGAAACGTTAAATGCAATTGTTTGTTGTTTTCATAACTATATCAACAAAATTAGAAATATTTAACCTAATAAATGTAAATTTTTATGTATTAAACCAAAAATATCTTATAACTGAAAAACTGTTAAAGTTAGGTATAGGGAATGCTAGTATAGTTCGACACAGCATTTAATTCCACATACGATGGTGTATTAAAATATTGGTCGTTCGATTTGAAAAAAAGTATTTTTCTGTTTGAATATCTTCGAGGGGAGCGGTGCGTTTTAGACACCCTGTAGCTTAATAGATTATGCTTATGGAATTTCTAAGAACCTTAAAGCTTCAACTACAATATCAGCTATTACAAATAAAATTGCTTCAATCATAGCTGTGTTATAATTTTTTGAAAATCAGCTTGCAGAATCCAAATTTTTAAGAAATTTAAAAATATCTCAAAAATTATGCATTTTTAGAGATAGGGAAATGTATTGCAACTTAACATATTTTTATATGTAGAATTCAAAAACGTGATAAAAAATATAGCATTCCATTTAAAATAAGCGAGTTGATAGCGACTTCCGGTACAACCGGAAGTGGTACAAAGACAATTTTATTTTATTTAAAGAGATCTCTACGGAAAACCCTTGCTCCTTAAATTTCAAATATCTACGTGAACTGCAACCTTGAAAACTTTTAACGAACGGTTTATGTGGATATCCCTGTATACATACGACGGTGTCAAGTTAAAACGACATAAGCGACAAAAATTCGAAAAATGAGATTTTCCTTGATTTGGAATAAGTGCCAACGGCCTGAACGATCCTCAAAATATTATATTCGACAAAAATTTTCTCACTGAGTTATATCCACTTGAAGTTGCATAAGCGCCAATCAATAAGCGGTAAGTAATTTCAATAAATCGTTGTAACACAAAATCTTGTTTTTGGCACTTATGTCGTTTTAACTTGACACCGTCGACTTATTTTTATATAGTATTAAGTTTTGATTTTCATTTCTTAAAATATGTATACAGGATGTCCACCGAGTGCCGCGGTCTTCTCTACCGTCTATAGTATATAAGATAGAAAAAAAATTTAAACGAACGAAGATGTAACTTAGCTCTATTTTATAAAATTATTTTTGGCATACAGAGTGTTCAGTAACTGAGAACCATACCAAAATTATATTTTTTTAAATGGAACACCCAGTATATTTTTACATATTTCGAAAGTACGCATAACGAATAGGTAATAGCCAAAAAATTCGCAAGCTATACTTAAGAGTTTATAAGATATTGATGTTTAAGTGTAAAAAATTGCTCTATTGTGAGCGCTTCTAGCTTTGTTATTTATTTACATTTCGTGGTGAATTTCTATAGGTAGTCTAGAGAAATTTCAGAACAGCTTCGGTATATCAGTTATTATGTGTACAGGGTGTTGAGTTCTGCAAAAGATAATTTTCTCAAAATTTTCAAATGGAACACCCAGTATAACTACACTCTTGTGAAACACTCTTTTAATAAGCTTCCATAAAACGGCAAACGAATTTGTCTAAACTGAATAAATAGACTAAAATTAATTATTTTTCCTTCTTTCAATATTGACGTTATTTAGCCTTTCCGACCGGTTTTTCCGGTTTGATTTGCTGATAAATGAATAAATAAATTTTATGTTTTGTTCAAATTAATTGAATATGTTCTTATTAAAATAGTTACTATTTTTCTTTACTTTGAAAATATTTAAATAACATTATTATAATAATAAAAAAAACTTTCTCCTATTAGTTACGTCATGTCACGTAACTCTTCATTATTAAAATCAATTTTGTTATAAAAAAAATACAAAACTGTAAAAGTAGTGTCACACTGATCTGAATAATTGTTCTGTCAATTCTAAACTTATAGCAATTGTTTTCCTCATTTCTAGCAAACGGCAACGTGATTCTAATTTTTTTTTTAATTATTATAATATACTATACTTATACAGTGAATTATGACAATCTACATTCAGGTTCTGAGCCCCAAATTAAAATCTGTCAAGTGGAAGAAATCCTGAAATTAATTACTGAATCACTTATAAATTTAAAAAATTTCACGAACTAAAACTAGAATTTCTGAGAAATACTGTTTAAGCATTTGATAATCACTTAGCACATTATTTAAAACGTGACGGAAGACATTTTGGACAAGCAAATTTCGATACTTCTTGACATATGACCCTGATACGTTTTCTAAAATTGAACATAAGAATATTTACATTATATCAGATTATTAAAAAAATGCATGTTATGTATGGGTAATATCAGAAGGTAATGCGTAATACCAAATAACGAGTGGATATTATGAGGAAGTTTTAAAAAATAAATAGGAATTAGAAAAATAATTAGGAATTACTGGGTAATATCCAAGAATTACTGAGTACTGCCCAGGAATTACTAGTAATATCCAGGAATTACTAGTAATACCCAGGAATTACCAGTAATATCAAGAATTACTAGTAATAGCAAGGAATTACTAAGTAATACCGAGGAATTACTGTACAAAAAGGAAGTAGTGTACAGGATTTAAGTCAGCGGTTTACTCCTCGACCGTGTATATGTACACATAAAGGTCTTACATAAGATATACTTCCTTACGTAAGACCTTTATCTATATATCTATATTTTAATGGCCATTTATGAAAAAAATAAATATGTTGAAGGTAAAGTCTGCCAAGTAAGGCACTTATACATCGATTGCTAATTACTTTTTTGAATTTATTTTAACATAAATTACAATAATACACTCTTGATTACTGAAATTGTAATAATGATATAATTATATGTTCTTTTTCTTGGCTGAATAAGCTTTGCTAATTAACTGTTAATAAAGCTTGTAAACATACCTACTTTATTGATTTTCATTTTTATTCTTACTTTGTTACTATGATTATTATAATATTCTAGATTTATAAGTGCTTTTTGATTTTATTATTTTTTAAAATATAGTGACCGGCAGAAAATTGGACACATATACCGAGGAGATCAAAATATTTGAAATCGACGCAAGAGTAAAGTACCTTTATTTTTCGAAGTACGCGGAAATATTATTTGGAAAAGTTATTTAGAATTGTTATGACACCTCAAATATGAAATTATGGTTGCCTAGGATGAAAAAAAAATTTATACCTGCATCAAAATCTCTGTTTTTAAAACTAAAAAGCGTGCGAAAAAGGGCGATTAAAGCACGCCATGTTTTAAAGTTGCCTAGGAACAATATATACAATCTCCTTGTTATCGATTAAAAATGCGATCCACAGGCAACTTTACAAAATGAATTTAAATTTTAATGTCGTTCTAATTTTCACATTTTAGCGCAGGTACAATAATAAATATCGTACAATACACGTGCATAAGAGCCTTTAAAGCACTTGCGCCGTTAAAAGCGCTGCGCTGTGTGTCGCGCTTTTAAACACGTCGCGTGTGCTTTAAAGGCTTTCTTATGCACTAGTATTATAAGATACTATTTTTGACACGTGGGCGACCATGATTTCATATTTGAGATCTCATAGCAGTTCTGAATAACTTTTTCAAACAATATTTCCGCATATTTTGAAAAATAAAGGTACTTTACTCTTTTGTCAATTTGAAATATTTTTATTCCCTCGGTATATGACAAGAGGTATTCAAATTTTGATATGTGCATTTTGAGTTTGGGAAGATGCAGGAGCTTTCATAAAGAAGAAATAAATAATAAAAAATTTTCCCATATGTGTCCAACTTTCTGCCGGTCACTGTATGTAGTTTTAAATAAAAACAGTAAACATCTTATTATTCTGCCTAATATTACTACATGTATTTTTGCACAATACCTAAAGACAAAACAAGAAAAAAGTAAATGGTATAATTTTATTTATCGCTAACCTTCACGATAATATTGATTGATCTCGGAATTGTACACATGATTTGGAAATTGCAACACTTCTGATTGATTTTGACTGATTGCAATTTTTATTTCAAGTGCTTTTAAATATTTCAGTTCGATGAAAATATATATTCTTTCAGCAAACTGAAATACAATTACGAGTTAACTAACGTTATCGGTCTTAATGATTCTTCAATTGACTTTGAGTTTTAAAAAAAGGCTTACTTTGGTATTAAAAAAAAGTCAGCTGTGCAGGGTGTTTTTTATATATCATATCCTACCTAGAGCCTTTATTTTAGGAACACGAGAACAGCTTTTAAACTAAAAGCTGTAGGATTTTTTACATGTTATCTTTTAGAGTTATCACGATAAACAAAGGCGGATCGCAAAGTGAAGACAAAGATTTTTTAAATGGTAATATATACACAGTCCGGCAGAATAAATACATGAAATTCGGACGGCTGTTGCCTGGATGGATGAAGATAGAAAGATGTGCTCTGGCTTTGTAGGTACGCTAACTCAAAAAAGGTTTCAATAATATGCCAACAGGCGAGGAGCGTGCGTTCGCTGTTGAAACTTATTTTAAAAATGGCGGTTCTTTGACTTCAACACAAAGAGCGTTCAGACTACATTTCAATCATTGAATTTAAACCTAATCTACAACGGCAACGCAATGCTTAAACTGGCAGCCAGAAATTGGAGGTTCACGCGATTAACTGATGCACGTTGACGCTAAATAATCTGGTTGTAGGATAATTTGCAAAGGTGTACGTGTAGGTATAGTAATATAAGGACTCTACGCTTTTGCAAATTATCCAGAACTCTAATCAGAAAATTTCCATTTTGCACTTTGACAAAATTTCAAATCGAGATACGAAAACTCGATGGGAACTTTTTTACCTTTGATTTTAGCGTCCCGGTAGTTAAGAATAATCGTGAGAACTTGCGAGGTGTTATACAGAACTCCAAGCACAACATGAAAATTCCCGAAAAAATTTTCATTTTGCACTTTGACAAAATTTGTAATCGAAACACGAAAAATCGAAAGATTGAGTTCTGGATAGCACCTCGCGAGTTCCCACGATTATCCTTCATGCGCTAAAAGAAAAACCTACCAGAAAAACTCGTATTTTTTGTTGCTTCAATAATTTTTGTTTTATATTTTTTTTTATTGAGAAAATTGAGGTTCTCTTGGAAGTTTTAAGTAGTATGGTACCTAAGCTAAAAATTATTATTAATTTCTGAGGATCTAAACCCGAAAATAAAATGTTTTTTGTGTTTTGATCGTTCGCTTGAATATGGGTGGAGTTACATTTTTCAAAATGTCGGGATTCTGCTGATAGTTCTGAATAGCACCTCAAGAGTTCTAAAGAAAGTCTTAAAGTTGAAGTTAATTCTTTCCAACGGTTAAAAAGTTATAGCCAATTTTCAAATCTCGTTTTGGGAACTTAGTACCCCAAATTTTAAGTCTTTTTTTATATTTAATTTGCCAGAAGTATTTTTAATTTTCACATAGAACTCCAGAACTCTTCAGGGTGCTACCAGAACTCCAATAAAAAATACTTTTTTTTAAAAAAATGAGGTGTCAACTTCACAGAGGTGAATAATGAAATACATTTTGCGATACTGATTTTCACTGATCAAATAAAAATACGTTATAGCATACATAAATAATTACTAAATGTTGTATTTAGTAGAAATAATTACCATTTCTAAAATTTGTACTGATTTACATACACAGTTTCAATTTTAATGAACTCTCCTAAAAATAAATTAAATTGCGACTCACCTCCTTTTTTCCCGAAACCAAGGAATTATTCTTAATTTCTGAGGCTCCAAACTTAAAAATAAAATGTTTTTCGTGTTTTCTTTCTTTGTTTGAAAGTGGGGGGAGTTAATTTTCAAAAATTCGGGATTCTACTGAGAAGTTCTGGATAGCACCTCAAGAGTTCTAAATAAAGAGAGTTCTGGATCACACCTCAAGAATCCTAAATAAAGTCTTAATGGTTAAAATGTTATAGCCTATTTTGAAATCCTGTTTTGTGAACTTAGCAGCCCAAATTTTTTAGTCATTTTTTTCATTCACCAGAATTATTCTTAATTTTCACGCAGAATTCCAGCTCTTCGGGATGTTTTTTGTTTAGCTCTGATAATAAATACTTCATTTTTTCTGTTTACGGAAATTACATTCTTTCAAAAACAAGAAAAAAGCAAATTGAAAATTCTGCGAATAAAAATTTTAAATTATGCAAATGAATAAATTTGGCGAACAAATAAAATTATTCGTCTTTTGTGAGTGAAGAATAATTAGTTATTCGTGAATAAATTATTTCGCGAATAAAAGTTACGATTAAGTTTTTTATTCAGATATGTAATTATCTTTATTCGAATAATGCCAACTCTGATCTTAGTAAATCAATTCGTTAATAGCTAAGCATACACGAGCGTTCAATCTCGCAGGAATCGTGAAGGAAAGAACGTGTGTTAGTGAAGTACGAGATGACTAGCCAACATTCTTATTTAATAATAATAATAATAAATAAACTTTATTAGGCGAAGTTTAGCGTTTAGCTAGTCTTACACTTAACCTATTATATAATAAATTGATATATTTAAGTATGCAAATAAAGAGCTATCCTTTCGACCTTAAATTAATTTTTCGTTTCGACCTAAAATTAATTAATT